>JAQQTP010000050.1:0-1200000 GCA_029884605.1 Ormosia emarginata
GAGCCTTGACTTGCTCGTGTAACTTCCTCACAAATTCAGCTTTAGCCCTGCCATCTTCATGCTTTAAAATTGACGAGTTAGGCAATGGCAATAAATCAAGAGGAGTGAGAGGATTAAATCCATAAACAACCTCAAAAGGAGAATATTGAGTAGTACTATGAACAGCTCTATTATAAGCAAATTCCACATGAGGCAAACACTCCTCCCAAGACTTAATGTTCTTCTTTATTACAGCCCTAAGAAGGGAAGAAAGTGTCCTATTAACTACCTCGGTTTGCCCATCCGTTTGGGGATGACAAGTAGTGGAGAAAAGAAGCTTTGTACCCAGCTTACCCCACAAAGTCCTCCAAAAGTGACTTAAGAACTTTGTGTCACGATCTGAAACAATACTTCTTGGAAGGCCATGAAGCCTTACCACTTCTTTGAAAAACAATTCAAAGAACATGACAAGCATCATCAACTTTTTACATGGTATAAAATGTGCCATTTTAGAAAACCTATCCACCACCACAAAAATTGAATCCTTACCATTCTTTGTCCGGGGTAGTCCTACAACAAAATCCATTGACAAATCAATCCAAGGAAAATCAGGAATAGGCAACGGAGTATAAAGTCCATGAGGCATCACTTTAGATTTAGACCTTTTACAAACAATGCATTTTTCACAAAACTTTTGCACATCATGTTTCATGTGTGGCCAATGAAAATGTTCGTGCAACATGTCTAAAGTCTTTTGAACCCCAAAATGCCCCATTAGTCCCCCTTCATGCGCTTCCCTCACAAGCAACTCTCTTATAGAACTTTTAGGCACACATAATCTCTTTTCTTTAAACAAAAACCCTTGGTGCCTAAAATATCCATTTTGAGCCCAATGCAAACAATTAGCATAGATATGGGAAAAATCTTTATCATGCTCATACAATTCTTTGATGCATTCAAGCCCAAACAATTTTGTTTCAAGGGTAGAGAGTAAGGTATACCTTCTTGAAAGTGCATCCGCCACTATGTT
This sequence comes from Ormosia emarginata, assembly GCA_029884605.1. NCBI lineage: Eukaryota > Viridiplantae > Streptophyta > Magnoliopsida > Fabales > Fabaceae > Ormosia > Ormosia emarginata. The sequence continues at coordinate 1,010 of JAQQTP010000050.1, forward strand.
GGCCTTACCTTTCTTATGCTTGATCACATATGGGAATTGTTCAAGAAACTCAACCCACTTGGCATGCCTCTTATTCAACTTTCCTTGTCCTTTCAAGTACTTTAAGGACTCATGATCACTATGGATAACAAACTCTTTGGGCAAAAGATAATGTTGCCATGTTTGCAAAGCCCTCACCAAGGCATACAACTCCTTATCATAGGTGGGATAATTAAGGACAACACCACTTAATTTCTCACTAAAGTAAGCAATTGGATGCCCTTCTTGCATTAAAACAGCTCCAACACCAACATTAGAAGCATCACATTCAATTTCAAAAGATTTAGCAAAATTAGGCAAAGCAAGTATTGGTGCATGGGTGAGCTTTTTCTTAAGTTCCTTAAAAGCTTGTTCTTGTTTTTGCCCCCATTTAAACCCAACATTCTTTTTGACAATTTCATTAAGAGGTGCAGCAATGTGCTAAAATCTTTAACAAACCTCCTATAGAAACTAGCCAAACCATGAAAGCTCCTCACATCACTCACATTTTTGGGGGTTGGCCAATCTTGAATGGCCTTAATCTTTTCTTGATCCACATGGACCCCTTTAGCATTAATCACAAAACCAAGGAAAATCACATGATCCACACAAAAAGTACATTTTTCCAAGTTTGCATACAACCTTTCTTTTCTTAATACAAGCAAAACAGCCCTTAAATGTTCATGGTGCTCATCTAAGTTTTTGCTATATATTAAGATATCATCAAAATATACCACCACAAATTTTCCCAAAAATTCTCTTAAGACATGGTTCATAAGCCTCATAAAAGTGCTTGGTGCATTTGTTAAACCAAAAGGCATTACCAACCATTCATACAAACCAAATTTAGTTTTGAAAGCGGTTTTCCATTCATCCCCTTCCCTTATCCTAATTTGATGGTACCCACTTTTCAAATCAATTTTAGAAAAATGCAAGCACCAAACAATTCATCAAGCAAATCATCAAGTCTAGGGATAGGATGCCTATACTTAATGGTGATGTTGTTCACGGCCCTACAATCCGTGCACATCCTCCAAGTGCCATCCTTTTTGGGCACCAAAATGACGGGTACAAACACATGGACTTAAGCTCTCTTGTACCCATCCTTTTTGCATCAACTCCTCCACTTGCTTTTGGATCTCTTTGGTCTCTTGAGGATTGCTCCTATAGGCTGGCCTATTGGGTAATGATGCACCCGGAATGAGGTCAATATGGTGCTCAATTCCCCTCAAAGGTGGAAGGCCATGTGGCACTTCCTTAGGGAAGATATCCTCAAAATTCCTGCAAAAGATTTTTCACACCACTAGACAAAGAATGATCATTAGAAATGTTAGCATTTAAACAAAATTCCCTACACAAAAGCATGTATAGGGGCTGTCTTGAAACCAATGCACTTTTCACCTCACTTTTTGTTGCAAAACAACTCTCTTTTTCTCTCTTTTTCATCTCGGTTTTTCTCTCTTTTTTTCTCATGATTTTTTTTTTATTTTTCATCACTCTTTTTCTCTTGTTCACTCTCTTTTTTCTTTTCTCTCTTGCTCTCTTTTCTCTCTCATTTTCTTTTGATCCTCACTAACTTGTTTTGGAGATAAAGGAGAGAGTACAACCTTTCGCTCCTTGTCCATGAAAGTGAACTTGTTTGAAAATCCATCATGAATGGCCTTCTTGTCATATTGCCAAGGCCTTCCCAACAACATATGGCTTGCCTCCATAGGCACTACATCACAAAGAACATTATCCTCATACTTCCCAATGGAGAATGGAACCTCCACTTGTTTGTTCACCACCATCTCCCCAACCTCACTCAACCATTGAAGTCTATATGGTGTTGGATGGGTTTTAGTGATAAGATTTAATTTAGACACCAACCTAGAACTTACTACATTTGCACAACTACCTCCATCAATTATTAGAGAACAAACTTTACCTTGAATTAGGCATCTAGAGTGGAAAATGTTCTCCCTTTGGCTAGCTTCATGTTCCTTCACTTGACTCCCCAAAAGCCTCCTTACCATAAGTAAGTCACCATCCGGCATGAACACTTCTTCTTCACTTTCCTCTCCACTTGAAGCTTCGGATTGAGACATCACTTCACCATTCAAGGACACCATAGTTCTCTTGGTTGGACATTGAGAGGCTATGTGGCCATGACCAAGACACTTGAAACACTTGACATCTCTGCTCCTTGTGGTTGGTTCCATGGGCTTCTTGCCTTGAGAGGTGCTCACGGCCTCCTTGCTTGGTGCACCCTCCTTCTTTTGCTTGTCCTTCCAATTTGAAGATGGGAATTTGGAAGATGATGAAGAGGAATATTTGGATTTCCTCCTCTTTAATTGTTGCTCCACCTTGATTGCTTGTTGCACCAAATCTTCAAGCTCCACATAGTTTTGCAACTCCACCACATCTTGAATTTCTTGGTTCAAGCCATGCAAGAACCTTGCCATAGTTGCCTCACGGTCCTCCTCAAAGTTTGACCTAAGTAAGGCCAATTCCATCTCCTTGAAGTACTCATCCACACTCTTGCTCCCTTGGGTAAGTCTTTGCAATTTGTTGTGGATGTCCCTTTGATAGTGACTTGGGACAAACCTCCTCCTCATTACAATTTTCATGTCTTCCCAAGTCTCAATTGGCTCCTCTCCAATTCTCCTCCTCTCCTTTTGGAATTGATCCCACCATACTAGTGCATACTCCTTGAACTCCAACGCCGCCACCTTCACTTTCTTTCTCTCATTATATGTGTTGCAATCAAACACTTGCTCCATCTTGAGTTCCCACTCCAAATAGGCTTCGGGGTCATTCTTTCCAAGAAAGGAAGGAACTTTGATTTTAACCCCCTCAATCCTATCTTCACGCCTTCCTCCCCTAGGGCCTCCTCTTCTAGGTCTTCTTCCTCTTGGCCTCCCTCTTTCTTCACTATCATAGCCACTTGAGTCATCCCGTTGAAGGTTGGCTAGTTGTCTATCATAGTTGGCTTGCATTTGCTCCATTTGTCTTTGGAGTGCTTGAACTTGATTAGCCATTCTAGCATGTAGAGTGGCTGTCCTTGGTGACAATGGTGGACTATCACCCATTTGAGTAGTAGAAAGTGTAATTTATCCTCACAACACTCCCTCTCTTTTCTCACAAAGTGTATATATATATATATATATATATATATATATATATATATATATATATATATATATATATATTTCACTCTTTTTGGCTTTTTTTTTTTCACACAAGATGTAATTTTCACTCTTGCCTCTTTCCACTCAAATTCTCTTTGCAAGTTCTTAAATGAACCCTCTCATCTTTCAATTACCAAAAGCTCTTACAAAGGTAGCGGTCCTCACAAGAGTAAGCACTCAGAAGTTGAAGAAAAGATGAAACTCTAGACAAAACTCAAAGGAATTTAAAAGACAAGCAAGAAAAGCTAATTAAAAAAAAAGAAGGTAGAACTCAAAAGAAATAAGAAGAAAAAGAAATGCACAAGGTATGTAGAATAGCACCGCTTAATTGAAATTCACAAGGCATTCAAACTCAATCTTGCTTAAGTGCAAGGCGTCTCTTTTTTTTTTTTTTTTTTTTTTAATACTATTTTTCAAGCCCTTGTTCTCTTTTTTTTTTTTTTTGCACTTAAAAAAAAATGGTTCTTGCAATTTTTTTTTTCAATTGTTATGCCCAATTGTGTATTTAGGAGTTTCCTTTCAAATTAAGGTGCTATAAAACATATAACAACCTTGAGATATAGAATTGACAAGATCAAAGTCAGTAAATATTGCGTAGAAATTAAAGAAAGAAATTAAAGGCAGAAAATAAAAGGACTAGAATTTAAATGGCAAAAAGTAAAGAACGGAAAGTAAAGAATGTTGCCAATTCTTAGAAATGGCAGAGATCAATGATGATCAAGATTGTGTATAATTATGACATTCAAGCAATAGTGCTTGATGTTTGGAAAGCAATAAGAACAAGTACAAAAGAAAATGCAAGAACTCTATCAACTCTAGAATCCGGGCTCTAGATACCACATGATATGATCCAAGTTGGATGCATATTGTTTTTACGGATCGTCCTTGAGTTGATTTAGTGTTTCAAAGAATGAAATGATGAACAATACCCGAGGAACAGAACCTGATGAATAGTGACATGAATAGTGAATAGTGACATGAATAGTAAAAATAATAGAAAAGATGGAAAAAGGAAAAGGAATGGGAGGAAGAAGACGCCACACTCTTAGAGAGTGATAAGTCAAGCGAAGATTCGCCACAAAGGTAAGGAAGCCTTTGATAAGAACCAAGATGGCTCAACCAAGAACCAAAGAGAATGAAATTCTCACAAATGGATTCAATCCAAATTCACATCCAAAAGCCCTTCATTCATGTTTTAGGCACCTATTTATAGGAAAATGGGGTGCATAGAATATGCATACAAAATGGTCATCATAATGTGACAAATTCCCCATAAAAAGCAATAACTAATCCATTAAGTGGCTAATTAAAGCATTAACTAGCAAATAGGAGTTACCTAGGCATGCAAACCAAAGGTTGCCCTCCCAAAAAATGTGCACTATTCATCCTTCATAGTTTATTACACTTTATTTAATAGAAATAAACTAAAAAAATGCTATTTTAGAGAAGTGGACATCCAAGTCATCATGGGTCTTCAAGTTGGATGAGATAAGTGACCAATTTGGGCTCCACTCCATCAAGACTTGAATTTGGGCTTGCTTCAATTAAAGTTGTCACCATTTGATTTAGGACTTCTTGGGCTTTCTTGGTCCTAGCTCTTGTCATAGGTCCACCAAGTCCTTGTAGTGCTCCTTGATCCATGCTCCTTAGTGGGCTCACATCAGCCGTGCATTAGAAAATGGACATCAATATTTGTTTTTTGAATAATGACATGCAAATGATCACTTGTTGGCTTACATGTTTTTCTTTTCCATTTTTGTGGACAATTCATGGAATATCATGATGAGGTAGCCATGGCATTCAAGTGTTTATCACTTGACAAATTTTAATCCATCACATACTAAGTTATGGTTAATCCTTGATAATTAATTTTTGAATAGATCGTTTTCTTATATTAAAATTAACACTAAGTCTAAGTAGAATTTCTAAAATTAAGTTACCTTCCACTTAGTCTTAGTCGTGAACTTGCCTAGGAATTCTAATTGAATCAAATTTCTCCACTTAATCCTTTTTGGATTACAAAATAACAAATGTTAATCTAAAAATCTAAGACTTCGTAGAATCACAATTTAAGGTACTAGGATTCTAGGATGTTACATTCTCCCCTACTAAAAAAAATTTTGCCCTCAAAATTTCACATACCTTGAAATAACTGAGGATATTCCTTCTTCATGGTCGCTTCTAATTCCCACGTCAAGTCCTGAACATTTGCTCCTTCCCATAACTCTTTGACCAACAAAATTGTTTTTCCTCGAATCACTAAATTGGATACACTTTTGTTTCACGATCAATGCAGGGAGTCATCCTTACCAAAAAATTTTGTCCCCGTAATCTCCACATACCTTGAATAATCGAGTTGCTTCTCGCGGTGGTCCATGATTTTTATAGGCTGTACCTCATAAGATAAATTTTTTTAAGTGTTATAGCTTCAAGTGTCAGCACATGGGAAGAATCAAGTATGAATTTGCGAAGCTTAGAGACATGAAATACATTTGTGAAGACTAGAAAGCTGAGGTGGTAAAGTAATACGGTAGGCTACTTGATGAGCTTTTCCTTAAGCCTCTTGAATTTGGACCTAACTAGGACTAGAACAAATAGAATTTGGAAGATGAAATTGAAAGGAAGAATAAAGAAAGAAAAGAACTGATTCTGTCTTTTTTTTAGGAAGCATTCATATCTCACGCTATAGACATCAAAATTCAGTGATTCTAAAACAAAGTGAAAGATCTCTTTCTGAAACATGATTTAGACTCAAGAATCACTGAAAAAGAGTACGTATAACTTGAGATATGAGTGCGAGAAATTTGAGCCAAAAACTAAGGAAATTGCGAAATTAGAAGGAAGAACTAAATATGAAATTGATAAAAAGAAATAAGATAAGAATGGCACCACAAACCTAGTTTGATAAGCCAAGAAGGATTGCCACAAGAATTGGTTAATTCTTGATAAGATCAAATGATGCAAGGAAGAACCATAGCAGAGCAAAACTCTCAGTTTTGTATATTCCAAAATGTGTATATCCCTCTTTCTCTAATAATCTCCAAATGTTTTAGTTTACAATTCAGTTTAGAGATTTGCCCATTTAGGACTTAACAAAAATAAAAACAAAACCCCTTAGCATAAGCATCACTGATATATTCCAGTAGTTAAGGAGACATATTAAGCTTCAAGTGCCTGGATTCTAATCCTGCTGTGGACAAAATATATTTTTTTGAATACAGCCATACACCAAATAGAACTAGAATGCAATAGAAAATAAAAATAAAAACAGTCCCAAAAATATATAAAGGTCTTGAAAGTTCAAATTGACTCTTTTGGCTCTTCTCCTTTCATTCCAAGTGGGCTATGCATGTGTAAATCCTAGGCTCCACGTGTTGAGCTTTAATCTGATATTGAGCCTTTAATAAGTTGTTCACCATCTTTTTAAGTTCTTCTTGGGCCCTTTTAGCTCTTGCTCTTGTCATGGGCCCTCCTAGACCTTGTATTGGATCTTGGACTTCTTTCTGGACTTGGGCTTGGGCTTGGGCTTCTCCTATGAAGTCCTCATCATTCCCTCCTTCTTGAGTAGCATTTATCCTCAAATCTATTAATTCACCACCTGCATCATAAAAGGACAAATAAGCCACATTAAAGGTAGCACTCACATCATACTCACTTAGAAAGTCAATCTTATAAGCATTGTCATTGATCTTAGCCAATACGTGAAAAGGTCCATCTCCTCTTGGCATAAGCTTAGACTTCCTTTGAGATGGAAATCTTTCCTTCCTGAAGTGTACCCATGTAACATCTCAAAATTTCCTATCTCTTAAACAATAATTTTGACAGTTAACAGAATTTTACTATTTAGTAATTTCTGGATACTGTAAAATTATTTTGATTATTCCGTCAGCGTATTTGATCATTTTGAGTGATTTACTCCGTGTCAGGAAAATAAAAATTTTCGGGCTGGGAAAAACTTTACGTAATTTAATTTTTACCGTTAGGTAATTATTTTACGTAATCTGATTTGATATTTGTGCATTTTATAATATTTGTGATTTTTGTGGATGATTATGAATTTTTTTCTGTTTGTGGGCCCAGGGGATGTATGTGGGCCCAAGTGGCCATACGTGGGCCTAGGTGGGTCTCGCAAAGTAAAAATTTTTTTACGCCTAGAAAAATTTGTACTGTTTAGATGGAGACAGGGGATCTTACTAAACCTGAATCCGGAAACAATTTTAGAAATTTTCTTGTACTGTGTTTTGTACTGTATTTATTTATCAGACGATAAAAATACAATAAATATAATCTTTCGTGGGGTTTTAGCAGATAAAAATATAAATTAAATTGCTTAAGTCAACCTTGGTGGTTTGGATATCCACCATTGATTTAATTAATGATGGAGACTTGATCTTGATTTCATCAACGGTGAAGATTTGATCTTAAAAGTGAATAAGATCATTTATAACCATTAGATGGAGATTAAATCAAGGGTAGAGATTTAGTCATATAAAGTGGCTATGACCATTTACAACCATTGGATTTAGAATTGATCAAAGGTTGAGATTTGGTCCAAAAAGTAACAAGGACCATTTATGACCATTGGATGTTAATTTAATCAATGGTGAAGATTTAGTCTTAAAAAGTGACAAAGACTAATTATAACCCTTGGATTTAAAGTTTGAAGGAGCAATCTTGACCATTAATTTTTGGAGACATATCCAATGACTAGAATTTCAAGGAGAAAAATCTAATGGCCTAGATCAAGTCTTCTAAATCAAAAGTCTACCTAAATCCTAACCATTGAATTAATCAATGGCTAGAAATGCTCTAGATGGTGGCTAATAATGATGACAAATAATTAAATGCACAAGGAGAAGCATGCATGGAAGGGGATGGTTTTGGATTGTTTTTAGGAGACAAAGAAACAAAACTTTATGACCATTATTACATGTCATGGTCAATGGTGTATCATTATTGATCATTATTGATCAATTTGCATTCAAGGAGAATGCATTGGAGGGGGGACTACGGTTTTGGTGGCTTAAGTGAGTAGCAAAGTTGAAGACCATCATCATTACCCATTCTTGGTCATTATTGATCAATTGCAAGAAGTTAAATAAAAGTAAGTCAATTTTTTATGACTTAGCACATATATCATATGGCCATGTACTACTTTTTGGAGACAAACTACTCATAATTGATTTGTTAGCATCCTTAGGAGATGACTTGAAGGGGGTGCATGGTTTTGAGAGGCCTTAAGGCCATAGAAAAAGTTTGAAGACCATTATTGCTATCCTTGGTCATCATTAAACATTTTCAAGAAGCTAAGTTACTAAGTTTTCTCTCCATTTCTCTTCTCCAAGCAAGTTTCGGTCAAGCACCTTAGAACCATCATCCAAATTTCTATCATTTCATCCAACTTGATTTTCTAAACCTAAACACCATTCTAAGAACATCTCTAGTTATGAGTTTTTCCAAAATCATTCATCTTGGGCTTCAAATCCAAGCTTCAAGTTTCTATCAAAAATCAAAAATTTCATCTTTGTGCTTCAAGAGAAACCATTCGGTCAAGACACTCAAAACCACCATCTAATCTTTTTTATTTTCATCCAACCATAGATCTTGAATCTACATGATATTCTAAGCTACTTTCATGTTGGAGATTTTCTCTAAATCATTCATCTTCGTGGACTTTCTTCAAGATCAAAGTTATGGGGTATTTATGGTGAAGTGTAAGAAAACTTCATTTCTTCTTTTCTTTTTCATGATCTAAACCATGTTTGATCCATGGCTCCTCTTAATCAAGCTTAGTATACTAATTTTTATTTATTTTATTTTGTATTTGTGAAGCCCTTGATGGTGAAGGACTTAGAAAAAGAAGCAAAATAAAGATCTTTTGAGGATCTTCAAGAGGTAAGAGGGAGATCCATCTCACCAACCAAGCATGGTGGTGAGAGATGGTCTTATATTTGATGGGTGTTGAATCCATGTGAGGATTCATATCCATGTGAGGATTCATATTCATGGTCATGTAATAATTTATATGTGTTTATGAGCTTTGATTAATTGCCTATGCTTAATATGCTTTGCATGAGTTTATGATTTTGATGGTATGCTTATACTATGCATGATGATAATATGGCATGCTTTTGATATATATATATATATATATATATATATATATATATATATATATATATATATATATATATATATATATATTGTGTATGTATGTGTATGCCATGATTTGATGATGGAAAGAAAATTAATTTTTGGCTCCAAAGGCCAAGGAAGAGCTACGGTTTTGATGCCCTTGATTAGGGATTCATGTTGAAAATTTTCAAGAATAATAGAATTAATTTTTGATCCCTAGAACATAGCGAATTTTGGTTAAGACACCTCAAGATAGGTGTTCTGATGAGGACAAAGGAGGAGGCGAGATAGAGGGTGGCATGGAGGACATCGAAGGATTGGGAGGACCAATGACAAGAGCAAGAGCCAAGAAAGCCAAAGAAGCTCTAAAACAAATGGTGGCAAAATTGATCAAAAGAGGCTCCAAAATTGAAGGCCCAAGTTGTAATGTTGAGAAGGCCAAATTAATTTGTTGCATTCAGAATGAAGACTATGAGGACTAGAAAAGGCTGCATTTTTATTTAGTCCATGTTTGGCCCATTTTCTTTTGAGGTCAGATTTTGGGTGGGTTGTACTTGTAGCACGCCTAGACCCTTTATTTTTCTTTATTTTGTGGTTTTTGTTTATTGGCTGAATGGGTAGATCCATGTAGGAATTTTACTAAACCTAGTGGTAAGGGTTGTTATCAAATAAAAGACTTTCAAAAAACAACATTTTGGATAACACGAGAATTGACATTGAGCATTTTTTGCTTGTGAGGCTTGTTCTCTTAGGTTCTTCTAAGAATCTCTGAACTTATCAAGGGTGCTATCCTTGTGGCGTTCCCAGGCTTATCAATCCGTGGATTGTGGCGCCTAATCCTCTTTGTTCTTGGTTGTTTTTTTTTGCATTTTTCTATTTCTCAATTCTGTCAAATCTTCTTCGGTTCGTATCTCACGTTTTACGAAACCTTTTCTGGTGATTCTTGACCCTAATTCGTGATTCAGAACGTCCTCTTTCACCTCGTTTTGGAATCGTGCAATTCCGAAGAGCGTAGCGCGAGATACAGGCGTTTTGAAGCAAGACGTCTTTTGTGTGATCAATTTCATGAATTCCAACCTAGGAAGGTCCGAACTGAAATCAAGGCAAGGGAACTCACATCATTTGGTATCAAAGCTCAGTTCTAGGTTTGGAATTGAGTTAAACAATCCCTTCAACGTTTCTGGTCACACAATTGGTAATCCTAAACCCCTAAGTGTTAAGTAATAGCTTGTTTTATTGGAATTTTTGTCTATTCTTTTTCGTCCTCAATTGTTGTAATTTCAATCTTGCTTTCCAAAATTTACAATTCCAATTATTTGAGGCAGCACGTGTTTAAAAAAAAAAAAAAAAAGAGTGTGTGCTGTTGATAGTTAACCTTGCTGCATTAAGGTTCAATTAAAAAAAATTAAAAAAAAAATTACAGCAGCTTGTTATTAAGGTTCAATTACATGCTACCTATTTGAATCAAGTCCTAAGAGCCTTCCTTGAATTTTTTTTTCTCTCTCCAATCTGTTTTCATTTGTTGTCTTGTCTTCTTTGACATCTTTTTTTTTTCTTTCGTGTTGTGCGTCATCACTTTTTTTTTCCTTGAGTTTGGGGTTACACTCTTGATAGATCATGGAGATTCTGTTAAGAACTTAAAGAGAGCTTTGGAGTGGTAAAAGGCAAGAGATCACCTTACACAAAAGCCTATTAGAGAGCAAGAAACACGAGTGATACATCTCTAAGAGTATAAACACGTAAGAAGTGTGGCGAGGTCCTATTGCTATTATTTTTGTTTTTTCTTTGTTTGAATTATGGCAGGAACAGGTGGTGATGGTACCCCTCCTCCTGAGGGAAATAACCAATTGTTAGTGGAGGCTATTACAGCTCAAATGCAAAGGATGATGAGGGAGCATACAGAGGAGTTATATGAGAGAATTGAGCAGTTAGAAAATCAAGGACATCATGATGACGACGGTGGTAGAAGGAGGTTTGATAGAAGGAGGAGAAGAGATAATGAAGGTGATGCTAGGGAAGATAGGATTGAGGGAGTGAAGCTTAACATACCACCCTTCAAAGGGAAGAGTGATCCGGAGGCCTATTTGGACTGGGAAATGAAGATTGAGCAATTATTTGCATGCCACAATTATACAGAAAATAAAAAGATGAAGGTGGCAGCCATGGAGTTCACTGAATATGCTCTCCTTTGGTGGGACCAATTACAAAAGGAGAGAGAGAGATATGGAGAACCCTTGGTGGATAGTTGGGTGGAGATGAAAAGGCTAATGAGAAGAAGATTTGTTCCTTCTCATTATCATAGAGACCTTCACAATAAGCTTCAAAGGCTCACACAAGGTAACAAGAGTGTAGATGAGTATTATAAAGAGATGGAGGTGTCCTTGATTAGAGCCAATATTAGTGAAGATCAGGAGGCGACTATGGCGCGTTTCTTATATGGCCTGAATAGTGATATAAGGGATGTGGTGGAGTCGCAAAATTATGTGGAGTTGGAGGACTTATTGCATCAAGCTACTAAGGTAGAACAACAACTCAAGAGAAAGGGTGTCATGAGAAGAAACTCTTCTAATTTTAATTCTCCAAATTGGAAGGAAAGAAATAAGAAGGAGGGAGGTTCTTCCTCAAGCACTTCCAATTCTGCACCTCAAAGGACTCAAATCAAGTCCAATGAGCCCCCTAAAAAGACAAGAAGTAGTGAGATTAAATGTTTCAGGTGTTTAGGGAGAGGTCACATAGCCTCTGAATGTCCAACCAAAAAGACCATGTTGCTTAAGGAGACTGGAGAGATTACTAGTGAATCATCTTCTGAATCTGCCCCACCTAGTGATGAAGAGTATGAGGAGGAGATAGCACCCGAGGGTGATTTATTCATGGTGAGGAGGATGATGGGCAGCCAAGCAAAAGACTTGGATGAAAGCCAAAGGGAAAATATTTTCCACACGCGATGCATCATCGAAGGAAGGGTGTGTTCTTTGATCATTGATGGTGGGAGCTGCACTAATGTGGCTAGTACGAGGTTAGTTTCAAAACTGAACTTGGAGGCTAAACCACACGCACGGCCGTACAAACTTCAATGGCTTAATGAAGATGGTGAGATGATTGTGAGCAAGCAAGTTGAAGTGGCTTTTTCCATTGGAAAATATGAAGATGTTGTTTTGTGTGATGTGGTACCTATGGAGGCTTGCCACTTACTTCTTGGTAGGCCTTGGCAATTTGACAAAAAGGCCAACCATGATGGATACTCCAACAAGTTCTCTTTTACACATAAAGAGCGCAAGGTTACTCTTGCACCATTATCTCCAAGGGAGGTGTGTGAGGATCAAAATAAGATGAGGAAAAAAAAGAGCAAGAAAGAAAAGAATTGAGAGGAAGAGAAAAAGAGAGTGAAAAGAAAAAAAGAAAAGAGAGTGGAAGAGAGCAAAAAAAAAAAGAGAAAGGTACCAAATCTATTTATAAGAGAGAAAGTGGTGAAAAAGGCTATGCATTTGAAAAAGCCAATGCTTTTACTCTTGAGTAAAGAGAGTAATTTACAAGATGCAGGTCCTACTAACTCTCTTCCAAATGAGGTTTCTTCTTTGTTGCAGGAATTTAAAGATGTCTTTCCCAAGGAGGTGCCTCACGGTCTACCCCCTCTAAGGGGAATAGAACATCAAATTGATCTCATACCAGGAGCCTCATTGCCTAATAGGCCAGCCTACAGGAGTAATCCCAGGAGACCAAGGAGATTCAAAAACAAGTTGCAGACTTGATGCAAAAGGGGTGGGTACAAGAAAGCTTAAGTCCATGTGCAGTTCCAGTCATTCTAGTGCCTAAGAAAGATGGAACTTGGAGGATGTGCACTGATTGTAGAGCCGTCAATAACATCACGGTAAAGTATAGGCATCCCATTCCTAGATTGGATGATTTATTGGATGAATTGCATGGTGCTTGTGTCTTCTCTAAAATTGACTTAAAAAGTGGATATCATCAAATTAGAATTAGAGAAGGGGATGAATGGAAAACAACTTTTAAAACTAAATATGGGCTGTATGAATGGATGGTTATGCCCTTTGGTTTAACCAATGCTCCTAGTACCTTCATGAGATTAATGAATCATGTGTTAAGGGAATTTCTGGGAAAGTTTGTTGTAGTTTATTTTGATGATATTCTGATTTATAGCAACTCCTATGATGATCATCTTGTGCATTTGAGGCATGTTTTAGAAGCTCTTAGGCGTGAGAAATTGTATGCTAATATGGAAAAATGTGTGTTATGTATGGACCATGTAGTTTTTCTTGGTTTTGTTGTTAGCTCACAAGGAGTACAGGTTGATCAAGAGAAGGTGAAAGCTATTCAAGAGTGGCCAACTCCTAAGAATGTAAGTGAGGTAAGAAGCTTTCATGGTTTAGCTAGCTTCTATAGGAGGTTTGTTAAAGATTTTAGCACCTTGGCTGCACCTCTAAATGAAATTGTTAAAAAGCATGTGGGGTTCAAATGGGGGGAAAAACAAGAAAAGGTGTTTGCTGCCCTTAAGGAAAAGCTTACCCAAGCACCCATTCTTGCATTGCCAAATTTTGCAAAATCTTTTGAAATTGAATGTGATGCATCTAATATGGGTATTGGGGCTGTTTTGATGCAAGAGGGGCACCCAATTGCTTATTTTAGTGAGAAACTAAGTGGTGCTGCACTTAATTATCCCACTTATGATAAGGAGTTATATGCTTTGATAAGGGCTTTGCAAACATGGCAGCATTATCTTTTGCCCAAAGAATTCATTATTCACAATGACCATGAGTCCTTGAAGTATTTGAAGGGACAAGGCAAGCTCAACAAGAGACATGCCAAATGGGTCGAATTTCTTGAACAATTTCCGTATGTGATCAAGCATAAGAAAGGTAAAACCAATGTTGTTGCTGATGCGCTTTCACGAAGGTATGCCTTATTCTCTACTCTTGAAACTAAATTCCTTGGTTTTGAGCACATAAAAGAATTGTATGAGCATGATCCAGAATTTATGCATGTGTATGCTTTTTGTGGGAATTCTGCCCAAAATGGATACTTTAGGCATAAGGACTATTTATTTAAAGGAAAACAATTATGTGTGCCTAAAAGTTCCTTAAGAGACTTGCTTGTGAGGGAAGCACATGAAGGGGGTTTGATGGGGCATTTTGGTGTTCAAAAGACATTAGACATGTTGCATGAACATTTCTTTTGGCCTCGCATGAGACATGATGTGCATAAATTTTGTGAAAGATGCATTATTTGTAAAAGGTCTAAATCAAAGGTAATGCCTCATGGTTTATATACTCCTTTGCCAATTCCTGACTTTCCTTGGAATGATATATCTATGGATTTTGTTTTGGGTCTTCCTCGTTCTAAAAGTGGCAAGGATTCAATTTTTGTGGTGGTGGACAGGTTCTCTAAGATGGCTCATTTCATACCTTGTAAGAAAGTAGATGATGCTTGTCATGTGGCTGATTTGTTTTTCAGGGAGGTGGTTAGGCTTCATGGCTTACCTAGGAGCATTGTGAGTGATAGGGACCCCAAGTTCCTAAGTCACTTTTGGAGAACACTGTGGGGTAAGATTGGTACTAAACTTCTTTTCTCAACCACTTGTCACCCCCAAACTGATGGACAAACGGAAGTAGTTAATAGGACTCTTTCTACTCTTCTTAGGGCTATCTTAAAGAAAAATATCAAGTCATGGGAAGAATGTTTGCCTCATGTAGAGTTTGCTTACAATAGGGCTGTCCATAGTACTACTAATTGTTCTCCATTTGAAATAATGTATGGATTTAACCCTTTAACTCCTCTTGATTTACTACCTATGCCTAACATTTCTATTTTTAAGCATAAAGATGCGCAGGCTAAGGCGGATTATGTGAAGAAGTTACATGAGCAGGTAAAAGTTCAAATTGAGAAGAAAATGGAAAGCTATGCTAAGCAAGCAAACAAGGGAAGAAAGAAGGTTGTCTTTGAACCAGGTGATTGGGTTTGGGTGCATATGAGAAAGGAGTGGTTTCCTTCTCAAAGGAAATCCAAGCTTCAACCTAGGGGAAATGGACCTTTCCAAGTGCTGTCCAAGATTAATGATAATGCCTACAAAATAGATCTTCCTGGTGAGTATGGTGTTAGTGCTACCTTTAATGTTTCTGATTTGTCTCTCTTTGATGTAGGTGATGAAGAATTAAATTTGAGGACATATTCAAGCCAAGAAGGAGGGAATGATGAGGACAAAGGAGGAGGCGAGATAGAGGGTGGCATGGAGGACATCGAAGGATTGGGAGGACCAATGACAAGAGCAAGAGCCAAGAAAGCCAAAGAAGCTCTAAAACAAATGGTGTCAAAATTGATCAAAAGAGGCTCCAAAATTGAAGGCCCAAGTTGTAATGTTGAGAAGGCCAAATTAATTTGTTGCATTCAGAATGAAGACTATGAGGACTAGAAAAGGCTGCATTTTTATTTAGTCCATGTTTGGCCCATTTTCTTTTGAGGTCAGATTTTGGGTGGGTTGTACTTGTAGCACGCCTAGACCCTTTATTTTTCTTTATTTTGTGGTTTTTGTTTATTGTACTGAATGGGTAGATCCATGTAGGAATTTTACTAAACCTAGTGGTAAGGGTTGTTGATGTGAGCCCACTAAGGAGCATGGATCAAGGAGCACTACAAGGACTTGGTGGACCTATGACAAGAGCTAGGACCAAGAAAGCCCAAGAAGTCCTAAATCAAATGGTGACAACTTTAATTGAAGCAAGCCCAAATTCAAGTCTTGATGGAGTGGAGCCCAAATTGGTCACTTATCTCATCCAACTTGAAGACCCATGATGACTTGGATGTCCACTTCTCTAAAATAGCATTTTTTTAGTTTATTTCTATTAAATAAAGTGTAATAAACTATGAAGGATGAATAGTGCACGTTTTTTGGGAGGGCAACCTTTGGTTTGCATGCCTAGGTAACTCCTATTTGCTAGTTAATGCTTTAATTAGCCACTTAATGGATTAGTTATTGCTTTTTATGGGGAATTTGTCACATTATGATGACCATTTTGTATGCATATTCTATGCACCCCATTTTCCTATAAATAGGTGCCTAAAACATGAATGAAGGGACTCTTGGATGTGAATTTGGATTGAATCCATTTGTGAGAATTTCATTCTCTTTGGTTCTTGGTTGAGCCATCTTGGTTCTTATCAAAGGCTTCCTTACCTTTGTGGCGAATCTTCGCTTGACTTATCACTCTCTAAGAGTGTGGCGTCTTCTTCCTCCCATTCCTTTTCCTTTTTCCATCTTTTCTATTATTTTTACTATTCATGTCACTATTCACATCACTATTCATCAGTTCTGTTCCTCGGGTATTGTTCATCATTTCATTCTTTGAAACACTAAATCAACTCAAGGACGATCCGTAAAAACAATATGCATCCAACTTGGATCATATCATGTGGTATCAGAAAGCCCGAATTCTAGAGTTGATAGAGTTCTTGCATTTTCTTTTGTACTTGTTCTTATTGCTTTCCAAACATCAAGCACTATTGCTTGAATGTCATAATTATACACAATCTTGATCATCATTGATCTCTGCCATTTCTAAGAATTGGCAACATTCTTTACTTTCCGTTCTTTACTTTTTGCCATTTAAATTCTAGTCCTTTTATTTTCTACCTTTAATTTCTGTTCTTTAATTTCTACGCAATATTTACTGACTTTGATCTTGTCAATTCTATATCATTCTTTGTTATATATATTTTATAGCACCTTAATTTGAAAGGAAACTCCTAAATACACAATTGGGCATAACAATTGAAAAAAAAAAATTGCAAGAACCATTTTTTTTAAGTGCAAAAAAAAAAAAAGAGAACAAGGGCTTGAAAAATAGTAAAAAAAAAAAAAAAAAGAGACTGCCCTTGCACTTAAGCAAGATTGAGTTTGAATGCCTTGTGAATTTCAATTAAGCGGTGCTATTCTACATACCTTGTGCATTTCTTTTTCTTCTTATTTCTTTTGAGTTCTACCTTTCTTTTTTTAATTAGCTTTTCTTGCTTGTCTTTTAAATTCCTTTGAGTTTTGTCTAGAGTTTCATCTTTTCTTCAACTTCGAGTGCTTACTCTTGTGAGGACCGCTACCTTTGTAAGAGCTTTTGGTAATTGAAAGATGAGAGGGTTCATTTAAGAACTTGCAAAGAGAATTTGAGTGGAAAGAGGCAAGAGTGAAAATTACATCTTGTGTGAAAAAAAAAGCCAAAAAGATATATATATATATATATATATATATATATATATATATATATATATATATATATATACACTTTGTGAGAAAAGAGAGGGAGTGTTGTGAGGATAAATTACACTTTCTACTACTCAAATGGGTGATAGTCCACCATTGTCACCAAGGACAACCACTCTACATGCTAGAATGGCTAATCAAGTTCAAGCACTCCAAAGACAAATGGAGCAAATGCAAGCCAACTATGATAGACAACTAGCCAACCTTCAACGGGATGACTCAAGTGGCTATGATAGTGAAGAAAGAGGGAGGCCAAGAGGAAGAAGACCTAGAAGAGGAGGCCCTAGGGGAGGAAGGCGTGAAGATAGGATTGAGGGGTTAAAATCAAAGTTCCTTCCTTTCTTGGAAAGAATGACCCCGAAGCCTATTTGGAGTGGGAACTCAAGATGGAGCAAGTGTTTGATTGCAACACATATAATGAGAGAAAGAAAGTGAAGGTGGCGGCGTTGGAGTTCAAGGAGTATGCACTAGTATGGTGGGATCAATTCCAAAAGGAGAGGAGGAGAATTGGAGAGGAGCCAATTGAGACTTGGGAAGACATGAAAATTGTAATGAGGAGGAGGTTTGTCCCAAGTCACTATCAAAGGGACATCCACAACAAATTGCAAAGACTTACCCAAGGGAGCAAGAGTGTGGATGAGTACTTCAAGGAGATGGAATTGGCCTTACTTAGGTCAAACTTTGAGGAGGACCGTGAGGCAACTATGGCAAGGTTCTTGCATGGCTTGAACCAAGAAATTCAAGATGTGGTGGAGTTGCAAAACTATGTGGAGCTTGAAGATTTGGTGCAACAAGCAATCAAGGTGGAGCAACAATTAAAGAGGAGGAAATCCAAATATTCCTCTTCATCATCTTCCAAATTCCCATCTTCAAATTGGAAGGACAAGCAAAAGAAGGAGGGTGCACCAAGCAAGGAGGCCGTGAGCACCTCTCAAGGCAAGAAGCCCATGGAACCAACCACAAGGAGCAGAGATGTCAAGTGTTTCAAGTGTCTTGGTCATGGCCACATAGCCTCTCAATGTCCAACCAAGAGAACTATGGTGTCCATGAATGTTGAAGTGATGTCTCAATCCGAAGCTTCAAGTGGAGAGGAAAGTGAAGAAGAAGTGTTCATGCCGGATGGTGACTTACTTATGGTGAGGAGGCTTTTGGGGAGTCAAGTGAAGGAACATGAAGCTAGCCAAAGGGAGAACATTTTCCACTCTAGATGCCTAATTTAAGGTAAAGTTTGTTCTCTAATAATTGATGGAGGTAGTTGTGCAAATGTAGTAAGTTCTAGGTTGGTGTCTAAATTAAATCTTATCACTAAAACCCATCCAACACCATATAGACTTCAATGGTTGAGTGAGGTTGGGGAGATGGTGGTGAACAAACAAGTGGAGGTTCCATTCTCCATTGGGAAGTATGAGGACAATGTTCTTTGTGATGTAGTGCCTATGGAGGCAAGCCATATGTTGTTGGGAAGGCCTTGGCAATATGACAAGAAGGCCATTCATGATGGATTTTCAAACAAGTTCACTTTCATGGACAAGGAGCGAAAGGTTGTACTCTCTCCTTTATCTCCAAAACAAGTTAGTGAGGATCAAAAGAAAATGAGAGAGAAAAGAGAGCAAGAGAGAAAAGAAAAAGAGAGTGAACAAGAGAAAAAGAGTGATGAAAAATAAAAAAAAATCATGAGAAAAAAAGAGAGAAAAACCGAGATGAAAAAGAGAGAAAAGAGAGTTGTTTTGCAACAAAAAGTGAGATGAAAATTGCATTGGTTTCAAGACAGCCCCTATACATGCTTTTGTGTAGGGAATTTTGTTTAAATGCTAACATTTCTAATGATCATTCTTTGTCTAGTGGTGTGAAAAATCTTTTGCAGGAATTTGAGGATATCTTCCCTAAGGAAGTGCCACATGGCCTTCCACCTTTGAGGGGAATTGAGCACCATATTGACCTCATTCCGGGTGCATCATTACCCAATAGGCCAGCCTATAGGAGCAATCCTCAAGAGACCAAAGAGATCCAAAAGCAAGTGGAGGAGTTGATGCAAAAAGGATGGGTACAAGAGAGCTTAAGTCCATGTCTTTGTACCCATCATTTTGGTGCCCAAAAAGGATGGCACTTGGAGGATGTGCATGGATTGTAGGGCCGTGAACAACATCACCATTAAGTATAGGCATCCTATCCCTAGACTTGATGATTTGCTTGATGAATTGTTTGGTGCTTGCATTTTTTCTAAAATTGATTTGAAAAGTGGGTACCATCAAATTAGGATAAGGGAAGGGATGAATGGAAAACCGCTTTCAAAACTAAATTTGGTTTGTATGAATGGTTGGTAATGCCTTTTGGTTTAACAAATGCACCAAGCACTTTTATGAGGCTTATGAACCATGTCTTAAGAGAATTTTTGGGAAAATTTGTGGTGGTATATTTTGATGATATCTTAATATATAGCAAAAACTTAGATGAGCACCATGAACATTTAAGGGCTGTTTTGCTTGTATTAAGAAAAGAAAGGTTGTATGCAAACTTGGAAAAATGTACTTTTTGTGTGGATCATGTGATTTTCCTTGGTTTTGTGATTAATGCTAAAGGGGTCCATGTGGATCAAGAAAAGATTAAGGCCATTCAAGATTGGCCAACCCCCAAAAATGTGAGTGATGTGAGGAGCTTTCATGGTTTGGCTAGTTTCTATAGGAGGTTTGTTAAAGATTTTAGCACATTGGCTGCACCTCTTAATGAAATTGTCAAAAAGAATGTTGGGTTTAAATGGGGGAAAAACAAGAACAAGCTTTTAAGGAACTTAAGAAAAAGCTCACCCATGCACCAATACTTGCTTTGCCTAATTTTGCTAAATCTTTTGAAATTGAATGTGATGCTTCTAATGTTGGTGTTGGAGCTGTTTTAATGCAAGAAGGGCATCCAATTGCTTACTTTAGTGAGAAATTAAGTGGTGCTGTCCTTAATTATCCCACCTATGATAAGGAGTTGTATGCCTTGGTGAGGGCTTTGCAAACATGGCAACATTATCTTTTGCCCAAAGAGTTTGTTATCCATAGTGATCATGAGTCCTTAAAGTACTTGAAAGGACAAGGAAAGTTGAATAAGAGGCATGCCAAGTGGGTTGAGTTTCTTGAACAATTCCCATATGTGATCAAGCATAAGAAAGGTAAGGCCAACATAGTGGCAGATGCACTTTCAAGAAGGTATACCTTACTCTCTACCCTTGAAACAAAATTGTTTGGGCTTGAATGCATCAAAGAATTGTATGAGCATGATAAAGATATTTCCCATATCTATGCTAATTGTTTGCATTGGGCTCAAAATGGATATTTTAGGCACCAAGGGTTTTTGTTTAAAGAAAAGAGATTATGTGTGCCTAAAAGTTCTATAAGAGAGTTGCTTGTGAGGGAAGCGCATGAAGGGGGACTAATGGGGCATTTTGGGGTTCAAAAGACTTTAGACATGTTGCACGAACATTTTCATTGGCCACACATGAAACATGATGTGCAAAAGTTTTGTGAAAAATGCATTGTTTGTAAAAGGTCTAAATCTAAAGTGATGCCTCATGGACTTTATACTCCGTTGCCTATTCCTGATTTTCCTTGGATTGATTTGTCAATGGATTTTGTTGTAGGACTACCCCGGACAAAGAATGGTAAGGATTCAATTTTTGTGGTGGTGGATAGGTTTTCTAAAATGGCACATTTTATACCATGTAAAAAAGTTGATGATGCTTGTCATGTTGCTGAATTGTTTTTCAAAGAAGTGGTAAGGCTTCATGGCCTTCCAAGAAGTATTGTTTCAGATCGTGACACAAAGTTCTTAAGTCACTTTTGGAGGACTTTGTGGGGTAAGCTGGGTACAAAGCTTCTTTTCTCCACTACTTGTCATCCCCAAACGGATGGGCAAACTGAGGTAGTTAATAGGACACTTTCTTCCCTTCTTAGGGCTGTAATAAAGAAGAACATTAAGTCTTGGGAGGAGTGTTTGCCTCATGTGGAATTTGCTTATAATAGAGCTGTTCATAGTACTACTCAATATTCTCCTTTTGAGGTTGTTTATGGATTTAATCCTCTCACTCCTCTTGATTTATTGTCATTGCCTAACTTGTCAATTTTAAAGCATGAAGATGGCAGGGCTAAAGCTGAATTTGTGAGGAAGTTACACGAGCAAGTCAAGGCTCAAATTGAGAAGAAGACTGAAAGCTATGTTAGACAAGGCAACAAAGGGAGGAGGAAGGTGGTGTTTGAACCTGGAGATTGGGTCCTGGGTGCACATGAGAAAAGAGAGATTTCCTTCACAGAGGAAATCCAAGCTTCAACCAAGAGGAGATGGGCCATTCCAAGTGTTGGCCAAGATCAATGATAATGCCTACAAGATAGACCTTCCGGTGAGTATGGTGTTAGTGCAACTTTCAATGTAGCTGATTTGTCTCCATTTGATGTAGGTGATGAAGATTTCAATTCGAGGTCGAATTCACTTAAAGAAGGAGGGGATGATGTGAGCCCACTAAGGAGCATGGATCAAGGAGCACTACAAGGACTTGGTGGACCTATGACAAGAGCTAGGACCAAGAAAGCCCAAGAAGTCCTAAATCAAATGGTGACAACTTTAATTGAAGCAAGCCCAAATTCAAGTCTTGATGGAGTGGAGCCCAAATTGGTCACTTATCTCATCCAACTTGAAGACCCATGATGACTTGGATGTCCACTTCTCTAAAATAGCATTTTTTTAGTTTATTTCTATTAAATAAAGTGTAATAAACTATGAAGGATGAATAGTGCACATTTTTTTGGGAGGGCAACCTTTGGTTTGCATGCCTAGGTAACTCCTATTTGCTAGTTAATGCTTTAATTAGCCACTTAATGGATTAGTTATTGCTTTTTATGGGGAATTTGTCACATTATGATGACCATTTTGTATGTATATTCTATGCACCCCATTTTCCTATAAATAGGTGCCTAAAACATGAATGAAGGGACTCTTGGATGTGAATTTGGATTGAATCCATTTGTGAGAATTTCATTCTCTTTGGTTCTTGGTTGAGCCATCTTGGTTCTTATCAAAGGCTTCCTTACCTTTGTGGCGAATCTTCGCTTGACTTATCACTCTCTAAGAGTGTGGCGTCTTCTTCCTCCCATTCCTTTTCCTTTTTCCATCTTTTCTATTATTTTTACTATTCATATCACTATTCATGTCACTATTCATCAGTTCTGTTCCTCGGGTATTGTTCATCATTTCATTCTTTGAAACACTAAATCAACTCAAGGACGATCCGTAAAAATAATATGCATCCAACTTGGATCATATCAGTTGTTATCAAATAAAAGACTTTCAAAACAACATTTTGGATAACACAGAATTGACATTGAGCATTTTTGGCTTGTGAGGCTTGTTCTCTTAGGTTCTTCTAAGAATCTCTGAACTTATCAAGGGTGCTATCCTTGTGGCGTTCCCAGGCTTATCAATCCGTGGATTGTGGCGCCTAATCCTCTTTGTTCTTGGTTTTTTTTTTTTTGCGTTTTTCTATTTCTCAATTCTGTCAAATCTTCTTCGGTTTGTATCTCGCGTTTTACGAAACCTTTTCTGGTGATTCTTGACCTTAATTCGTGATTCAGAACGTCCTCTTTCACTTCGTTTTGGAATCGTGCAATTCCGAGGAGCGTAGCGCGAGATACAGGCGTTTTGAAGCAAGACGTCTTTTGTGTGATCAATTTCGTGAATTCCAACCTAGGAAGGTCCGAACTGAAATCAAGGCAAGGGAACTCACATCATGTTCACAAAATTAATATTTTCATGAATGATGAAAATGGATGTTTAGGAAAATAAGGAAAATAAACAAAGAATTTATTTTTCAAAGAGTACATGAACACGGTTTTTGGAAGGATTTTTATTAATTTATTGTGTAAAAAGAGTTCTAAGTATTTTACTAAACATGAGATTTAAATGAAAATAGCAATGATGATTTTAAGGATTTGCAAAGAAAGTGAAAAAGGAGTTGTAAAGAAAGTGAAAATGGATTTGCAAAGAAAGTGAAAAATAAAAATGAGCAAATGATTTGATTTCAAAGACTATGAGTCTTATGTTTTTGTAAAGGATTTTTAATGGTTTTGTTTGTGTAAAACCATATTAATTTAAAAGGAAAAATATTTGATGGTTTCAATAGTCATGTCCATGTTTATTTTAAGGCTTATAATGCCTTGATTTTACGAACAAAACAATTTTCAAAGTGAAAATATATCTTGATTTAATACAAAGATTTTGGAAAGGGAATCAAGGTATTTTACCACTTGAGAAAATAGAAATTTTCATAAACGGAAAAATAAAGAAAGGTTGAAAATGTTCGAACTTCAATTTATTTTGAAGAAGATTGATTGTAGAATTTATTTGAGAAAAATGGAGAATATAATGGTGATTTGAAAATTTACTAACGTATAACTTATTTTCAAGTTTTGAAATACGTTAGAAAATGTTAAGTTTTGAAACATTGATTTAATTCAATGAAATTGTGAATTTGTGGAATATATTTTAGAAAAGGATTTCTTAAGTAAAGAAATGTGAAAAAAGATTTTCTTGAATGTGAAAAATGAAATATAAAGTCATATTATTTTGAGAAAAGTTGAAAAAGAATTTTTGAAGGTTAAGAAATATTTTCTGTAATAAAATTATGGTAAAAAATTATTTGTGTATCTTAAAAACGTGATTTTTAAGCTATGTGATTTGGAATACGTTAAAATATTTCTACGCGATTTGAATAACGTTTAAATATTTTACGTGATTTGAACTACTGTTGATAAATCACTACATGATTGAATAGCGATAGAATATTTTTATGCGATTGTGAAAATGGAAAAAAATTGTTATGAGATTTGAAAAGTGTTTTAAATATTTTAAAAATGATAGAAAATGATTTACGCGACTTAAAAGAATGATTTTTAAGTTAGGCGATTTTGAAATAGTGGAAAATACTATGCAATTTGAGAAACGTATATTTTTACGCGATTGAGAAAAACATTAAAAAAAAATTTGTACGTGGTTTAAAAGTACCACAGAAGAGTTGCGGTATTTTGAAAAAGTAACAGAAATGTTATGAAATTTTGTAAACGTAACATTAATGTTACGGTATTGTGAAAACATATTAAAAATGTTTTGGAATTTTAAAAACGTAACAAAAGTATTACGGTATTTTGAAAACGCAACAGAAGTGTTGTGGAATTATGAAAACGTAACGGGAATATTGCACAATTTTGTGAAAACACGACAACAGTGTTTTATAACTATGAAAACATGATAAGATGATTTTATTATTGAAAAATACAGTATGATTACTGTTGAACCAGTGTCCATACACTGTTTGTGAAAATAACGAGTTTTGCTCGTTATTGGCACGTGGTGCATTTTAGATGCATTGGAAATATATATATATATATATATATATATATATATATATATATATATATATATATATGCGTTGAGGTATATGATTTAATTGAACAAATGAATTTGAAAAGAATGACCCTTATGGTTGGACTTGCACTGATATATTCGTGCATTGTATAAATTATATCTGAGAAATTATGAGATATACTTGTGATTGGTATTATACCTGTGATTGGTATTTGGTGCATTATACATGTATTAGAATGGTCCGATGAGGACTGGATATGGCTGATTGCCTAGGAGAAACACACCTCTTGAGTGGGTGCAATATGCGTAGTGTAAGTCACCTGTTGACCTTGGGGGCATCGGGGTGCAGATTGCCTACACGGGTGGTTGGTCGCGCTTCTTCCCGTAGGTTAGACCGATGCAACACACTGATGATCCTGACCGAGACACTATTCTTAATCAAGATCTGATAAAGACTGTCGTGTATGTGCTAGATGTGCAAAAATTGAAATGAGAATTAAAGCACGTGGTCTGAGGCACGTGGTACCGACAGGTCTTTTCGATCATTTCTCCGACCTGAGTTTAGCTCCATGGAGTAGGAACATTGAGTCTAAATGCACATGCATTATATGATTACATTTATATCTGTATGATATATTAATTGAGGAATATTGGCTATGACAACTGTTTTGAATACTTGGATTGATATATGATTGGATGATGATAGTTGATTAATATTAAATATAGTATTGGAAGTCTGGTATGATATACCTGTATGATATTGTTGTTTGTGTTATCTCTGTGCTGCCATGTTGGTATTGGTGTAGGTGATCTCACCTCTTTGTTATATTGTTTTGCTATGTCTGTATTGTTAAAATCAAATAATAGAATGATCGAGTTGTTTTAGACATAACGGGTGATGAATACTCTGAGATGGGTGACAACAATAAGGAGTGGACATTCAGGACTCGAAGGTGTGCAGTGTTGACAAAGAACAGATGTAGAACAAATGTCTGATGCAACAAGATGGATACACAACAGAATAAGTATGTTAAGTTTTAACATTAGTGTTGTATCGTGCTATTAAGTAGGACCCGTCATGGGGTTTGCTACTGTTAAAAAAAAAAAGAGTCTGTTAATTTTATATTTCTCTTTAAATTGTGAAATATTAATTGGTGTCAATATTGCATAATGAATAGTTAAAATATGATTTTCCATATTACCTAATATTTTTAGTAAATTTACGTTTTAGCAAGACTACGTAATTTTGAAACCCATATTTTCATAACTCAAACCTTTTACAAATTGATTTTCAGATTATGAGTCGGGAGTCGGAAATGTGATGCCCTAAGGAGGGTGTTACATTAGTTGGTATCAGAGCACGGTTTGAGTCTTTTGGGGTTTGTGGTTAGGTTTATTTTGCTTGTGTTGTGTTCTCTGTGTTATTGATTTCGAAAGGAAATAATGTTGTTTATAATGGATATCAGATCCATTGTATTTCGATCTGCACGCCTCGAGAGAAAAAAAAAGGAAATGGCTCAGGATAGTTGTACTTGTGTGGAAGTGGAACATGTTACTAGTAATGCAGTTGCAGCTACGGCAGCAACGGGAGCAATGTGGAAAGACGACTGCACGAACAGAGGATCGCTGAACAGCAGAAACTTGAAGTTGAAGTTCAGGATCTGATGAAAGAGAATCAGTCTTGGAATATAAGATTTCGTAATTTTGGAACCTGGTATTTCTTTATTAGGGATATTAGGAAAGTGATTGATTTCGACGGAAGATGTATTTACAACCATTGAGGAAACCAAAAGTAGTAAGTGTGGAAAGGGGCACTTAACGAAAGATTGTACGTCCAAGGAAATAATTTGTTTTAAGTGCGGGAAGTTTGGAACACAATCTTTGAAAATAGAGTTCCAATGAAAAAAGAGTTTCCTGTTAGTAAAATTTCTGGTAGTAGGAAGTGTTCGGAGCGGAAGATTTAAACAATAGAGATTGTGTCATTGAAGCTAATCCTGTAAATCATATGGAATATTTCTGTGAACAACTTATTCTGTGTGGCATATGATTGAGTAGATCAATTATATGTTAGAGTTATTCGTTATCCTCTGATTTGTTTAATTCTAATTCTATTCTTAGCCGATCGAGTTACTCAAATTCTTCAAATTGTTGTTATAGATCAAATCTTTGTGTTAGTTTGATCTGTCATTCAAAATTTTTGCGTTAGTTTGATCTGTTTCATAAACAGACGTGATCTTTGAAAATGGATTGGTTATTTTCCAACCATATCCTATGAGATTGTCTCAATACAGTGTTAGTATTTCAGAAAAACTCATTCCTGAAAATCAGGCAAAATCAAATTCTTGTTGAATATGTTTGGTAACATATTAGATCATTTCGCTACCTTTTCTTCCTAAACCTCTATAATGTTCTTTCATATATTGCATTTGCAAGAAAGAATATTTTGCAAGAAAGGATATTCCTATTTAAAATCCATGTCATAGTATCTGGTATAAAATGCGGTTAAAAGGAGAATTCGGCTAGTGAGACATTTCCTGGTAAGAGCTCAAGTTGGAGAATAAAGTGATATGAGGATAAGAAAATTTTAAGTAATACATTACATTAGTTGGAAGTTATCTGAGAAAAACTATTCTAGGCATGAATGAAGGTTGGTAGCCGCTGTATTGATATCAGAGAATTCATTCTTGAAGATCGAGTTACATCCAATTCTTTGCTGAATATGTTCGATAACATATTCGATTCATTTTGTTCTTTTCCATGATGTTTTCTTTCATCTACTGCAATTGAAGGAATATCTTGCAAGAGAGAATATTCCTATTTATATCCAGGTCAGAGTATCAAAGTGGCGTAGTGGAAGCGTGGTGGATTCTTCAAAAATTGAAGAAGTCTGCTATGGGAAAAGTTAAGACGGTAATGAAAAATCGTAGAAAAAAAATTATTAAGATATTTGTTTGATCAGGAGAAGTGAACAAGAGATAAAGAACTTTCAATGGTTTAGAATCGTTGGGAATGACGTAAGAGGTGAAACTACGAGGGAACTGGAAGAAAAGATAAAGGAATAATGTCATTATTTATTCCGAGGGTGTGAAATCATGGCTATTAAATTTCGAGGACGAAATTTCTATAAAGAGGGGGAGTATTGTAACATCCCAAAATTTTCTATCTCTTAAACAATAATTTTGACAGTTAACAGAATTTTACTGTTTAGTAATTTCTGGATACTGTAAAATTATTTTGATTATTCCGTCAGCGTATTTGATCGTTTTGAGTGATTTACTCCGTGTTAGGAAAATAAAAATTTTCGGGCCGGGGAAAACTTTACGTAATTTAATTTTTACCGTTAGGTAATTATTTTATGTAATCTGATTTGATATTTGTGTATTTTATAATATTTATGATTTTTGTAGATGATTATGAATTTTTTTCTGTTTGTGGGCTCAGGGGGTGTATGTGGGCCTAGGTGGGCATATGTGGGCCGAGGTGGGTCCCGCAAAGTAAAAATTTTTCTACGCATAGAAAAATTTGTACTGTTTAGATGGAGACAGGGGATCTTACTAAACCTGAATCCAGAAATAGTTTTAGAAATTTATTTTGTACTGTATTTATTTATCAGACGATAAAAATACAGTAAATATAATCTTTCATGGGGTTTTAGCAGATAAAAATATAAATTAAATTGCTTAAGTCAACCTTGGTGGTTTGGATATCCACCATTGATTTAATTAATGATGGAGACTTGATCTTGATTTAATCAACAGTGGAGATTTGATCTTAAAAGTGAATAAGATCATTTATAACCATTAGATGGAGATTAAATCAAGGGTAGAGATTTAGTCATATAAAGTGGCTATGACCATTTACAACCATTGGATTTAGAATTGATCAAAGGTTGAGATTTGGTCTTGCAAAGTAACAAGGACCATTTATGACCATTGGATGTTAATTTAATCAATGGTGAAGATTTAGTCTTAAAAAGTGACAAAGACTAATTATAACCCTTGGATTTAAAGTTTGAAGGAGCAATCTTGACCATTAATTTTTGGAGACACATCCAATGATTAGAATTTCAAGGAGAAAAATCTAATGGCCTAGATTAAGTCTTCTAAATCAAAAGTCTACCTAAATCCTAACCATTGAATTAATCAATAGCTAGAAATGCTCTAGATGGTGGCTAATAATGATGACAAATAATTAAATGGACAAGGAGAAGCATGCATGGAAGGGGATGGTTTTGGATTGTTTAGGAGACAAAGAAACAAAACTTTATGACCATTATTACATGTCATGGTCAATGGTGTATCATTATTGATCATTATTGATCAATTTGCATTCAAGGAGAATGCATTGGAGGGGGGACTACGGTTTTGGTGGCTTAAGTGAGTAGCAAAGTTGAAGACCACCATTATTACCCATTCTTGGTCATTATTGATCAATTGCAAGAAGTTAAATAAAAGTAAGTCAATTTTTGATGACTTAGTACATATATCATATGACCATGTACTACTTTTTGGAGACAAACTACTCATAATTGATTTGTTAGCATCCTTAGGAGATGACTTGAAGGGGGTGCATGGTTTTGAGAGGCCTTAAGGCCATAGAAAAAGTTTGAAGACCATTATTGCCATCCTTGGTCATCATTAAACATTTTCAAGAAGCTAAGTTACCAAGTTTTCTCTCCATTTCTCTTCTCCAAGCAAGTTTCGATCAAGTACCTTAGAACCATCATCCAAATTTCTATCATTTCATCCAACTTGATTTTATAAACCTAAACACCATTCTAAGAACATCTCTAGTTATGAGTTTTTCCAAAATCATTCATCTTGGGCTTCAAATCCAAGCTTCAAGTTTCTATCAAAAATAAAAAATTCCATCTTTGTGCTTCAAGAGAAACCATTCGGTCAAGACACTCAAAACTACCATCCAATCTCTTTTATTTTCATCCAACCATAGATCTTGAATCTACATGATATTCTAAGCAACTTTCATGTTGGAGATTTTCTCTAAATCATTCATCTTCATGGACTTTCTTCAAGATCAAAGTTATGAGGTATTTATGGTGAAGTGTAAGAAAACTTCATTTCTTCTTTTCTTTTTCATGATCTAAACCATGTTTGATCTATGGTTCCTCTTAATCAAGCTTAGTATACTAATTTTTATGTATTTTATTTTGTATTTGAGAAGCCCTTGATGGTGAAGGACTTGGAAAAAGAAGCAAAACAAAGAGCTTTTGAGGATCTTCAAGAGGTAAGAGGGAGATCCATCTCACCAACCAAGCATGGTGGTGAGAGATGGTCTTATATTTGATGGGTGTTGAATCCATGTGAGGATTCATATCCATGGTCATGTAATAATTTATATGTGTTTATGAGCTTTGATTAATTGCCTATGCTTAATATGCTTTGCATGAGTTTATGATTTTGATGGTATGCTTATACTATGCATGATGATAATATGGCATGCTTTTGATATATATATATATATTGTGTATGTATGTGTATGCCATGATTTGATGATGGAAAGAAAATTAATTTTTGGCTCCAAAGGCCAAGGAAGAGCTACGGTTTTGATGCCCTTGATTAGGGATTCATGTTGAAAATTTTCAAGAATAATGGAATTAATTTTTGATCCCTAGAACATAGAAATATCAATCCAAGGGTGTTCAGGAACAGACAATGGAATATATAATTCATGCAGCACGACCCTAGACTTAACCTTTTTACAAACAAGACACTTATCACACAACTTATGTACATCATGCTTCATGTGGGGCCAGTAAAAATGCTCATGCAAGATGTCATATGTCTTTTGCACCCCAAAGTATCCCATTAAGCCCCCTTCACGTGCCTCTTGAACAAGCAATTTCCTAATTGAACTTTTAGGCATACAAAGTCTCTTGTCCTTTATTAAGTAACCATCATGCTTGAAATACCCATCAGATACTGATATGAACCCTAATTTGCTTGTTAGGATTCAGAATAGGATCTACCAGGAATTTAGGTGATGGGTGCAGGCTTTGTTTTAAACTCTGCGCATGGAGATGATCAATTAAAATAGAAATGCAAAAAATTCGTTCTGATATCACAGAACTATAACTCGAGCTGTAGAACTCCAAATTGAATGAGACCAAAACGAGAAGAAAGCTTGTGTTCTGAATCGCAACTTTGGCTGAAGAATCACTCAAAAAGCTTTCGTATAGCATGAGATATGATCAGGAGTTATTCTGCACAAAAATTGGGGCTTTCGTGGAATTAGGGTTTGATTCAATCAGAATTGAGGGAAACAGAATTATATGATCATGGAAAAGAAAAGAAATTGGTATGGGAATGATGATGGATGTCACACTTCCAAGGATGGAAGATAAGTCCAGAGATTGCACACACAAAGGATGTAATTCCTTTGATAAATCTCAATAATTGGATTACAAGAACTCAAAGAGAAACAAGCTCACCAAACTGTGTTTGTTCAAAAACCAAAACTATCTGCCTCCTTCTCCTAGCTGGGTGCTATTATGTAGCCCCTTTACATTCGAGAAACTTACAAAAATAAACTCCTAAATAATAACCATCATAAAAACTATAATTGGCCAAAGTGTAATCGCCAAAGAAATAAAAGCATTCAGCCTACAATTTTTAACCTAGTGATCGCATTATTCTATCAATTTGTAACAGATCACATGTCCTTGTTATTTGCATTTAATCACCAATAATTCCACCAAGTCTAGCTGCCCCTATTACAGCATAGTTAGCACTCCATACTTGAGTTGAATTTATGACAAGCTACCCTCCCATTAAAGCCATGCAACCTCCTCTTCAGTCATGAGGCAATTGATCAATTTGAGTTTTGATTCTTCAAGGCGTGGTTCTATTTTAGTAAAGGCTGCCAACATTTGTTGTAAAGCTTCCTTGGCTCTCCTTGTCCTTGCTCTTGTCATAGGTCCTCCAAGTCCTTCAAGGGCTTCAAGCTCCTTGTTCTTGGTCATGTCCTCATCAGATACAGTATGAGAACATGTTTGATAAATATGAGAAAAATCAGCATCATGTTTATACAATTCCTTAATATATTCAAAACCAAGAAATTTAGTTTCAAGAGTAGTCATTAAAGCATACCTGCATGACAAAGCATCAGCAACCACATTGGACTTACCTCTCTTGTGCTTGATCACATAGGGGAATTGTTCAAGAAACTACACCCACTTGGCATGTCTCTTGTTCAATTTTCCCTGTCCTTTCAAATACTTTAGAGACTCATGATCACTATGAATAATAAACTCCTTAGGCAGAAGATAGTGTTGCCAAGTTTGCAAAGCCCTAACTAAAGCATATAATTCCTTATCATATGTAGGGTAGTTAAGGGCAGCCCCATTCATGTTCTCACTAAAATAGGCAATGGGATGTCCCTCTTGCATTGAGACAGCACCTATGCTTACCCCAGATGCATCACATTCAAGCTCAAAGGATTTAGCAAAGTTAGGCAAAGCAAGTATGGTTGCATGTGTTAATTTCTCCTTTAGGACAACAAATGCTTTCTTTTGTTTCTCTCCCCATTTAAATCCTACATGAATGGTACTAAAATCCTTAACAAACCTCCTATAGAAACTAGTAAGCCCATGGAAACTTATTACTTTACTTACACTCTTAGGAGTTGGCCATTCTTGGATTGCTTTTATTTTCTCTTTATCTACATGCACTCCACTAGAATTAACCACAAATCCGAAGAACACAACATGGTCCTTACAAAACGTGCACTTTTCTAAATTAGCATACAATCTTTTTTTTTCTAAGCACATGTAAAACATATTGCAAATGACGTAAATGCTCATCCAAATTTTTACTATATATAAGAATATCATCTAAATAAACAACCACAAATTTTCTTAGAAACTCTCTCAAAACATGGTTCATCAATCTCATAAAAGTACTAGGGGCATTTGTCAATCCAAATGGCATTACTTTCCACTCATACAAGCCATACTTGGTTTTAAAAGTTGTTTTCCACTCATTACCTTCTCTAATCCTAATCTGATTATATCCACTTTTCAAATCAATCTTAGAGAAATAACGAGAGCCATACAACTCATCTAACAAATCATCTAACCTGGGAATGGGATACCTGTACTTGATGGTGATGTTGTTGACGGCCTTACAGTCAGAACACATCCTCCAACTTCCATCTTTCTTTGGCACCAATATAACTGGTACAGCACAAGGGCTCAAGCTCTCCTCAACCCATCCTTTGCTCATCAATTCAGCAACTTGCCTTTGAATTTCCTGAGTCTCTTGAGGATTACTCTTGTATGCTAGCCTATTAGGCAACATAGCCCCTGGCACCAAATCAATTTGGTGTTCAATAGCCCTCAATGGTGGAAGTCCTGGTGGTATATCTTCTGGAAAAACATCTTGAAATTCCTGCAAAATAAATTTAACTCCACTAGGAAGTTCAAGGTTAGAATCAAGTACAGTAATCTCCTTATTATAGAGTATATACAAGTATATACATAGACTTCCTTGCCATTAAAGCTCTCCTCACCTCTCCACTCTTCACAAACAAAGCATTCTTTCTCTCTTTCTTTTTGCTCTCATTTTCATTTTCTTTCCTGTCTTTCCTCTCTTGCTTTCTTTTTTCTCTCATGATATTTTGATCATCACATACCTCTTTTGGAGACAATGGAACCAATGTAACCTTGCGGATTTCATGGTGAAAAGTGTATTTATTTGTGTGACCATCATGGTGAGTTTTTCTATCAAACTGCCATGGTCTCCCAAAGCAAATGACTAGTTTCCATTGGAACCACATCACACAAAATTTTATCTTTATATTTTCCAATAGAAAACTCAATCTCCACTTGCTTATCCACCTTCAATTCTCTTTCCTCACTTAACCATTGTAACTTGTATGGTCTAGGATGGGGTTTAGTTTCCAAATTCATTTTTGTCATTAACCTAGTATTTGCTACATTAGTACAACTCCATCTATCAATGATTAAAGAACACAGTTTGCCTTGGATAAGACATCTAGTATGGAAAATATTTTCTCTTTGACTTTCTTCACCTTCTTTGGCTAATCCTCTTAACATTCTCCTCACAATGAACAAATCTCCTTTAGGAATCTCCTCCTCTTCCTCTCTCTCTTCCTCACTTGAGGATTCAATTTTGGAACTCTTACTAGTGATTTCTCCATTATCTTTTAACACCATAACCTTCTTGGTTGGGCATTCAGATGCAATGTGCCCCCTACCCAAACATTTGAAACACTTTATGTCTCTAGATCAAGACTTGTTTGCCATTTCTTTGCCTTTGTTTTGGGTTGGGTTTGGGGCTATGGTGGGGATCCTAGAAGATGAGGTACCCTCCTTCTTGAACCTATCCTTCCATCTAGGGTTATCATAGTTTGATACACTTTCTCATACTTTTTCTTTTTAGTTATTGTTCCACTTTCATGGCATGGTGAACTAAGTCCTCCATTTCTACATAATTTTGAAGCTCAACAACATCTCTTATATCTCCATTCAGCCCATTAAGGAATCTAGCCATGGTAACCTCCCTTTCCTCCTCTACATTGGCTCGGATCATGGCTATTTCAAGGTCTTTGTAGAACTCATCTACACTCTTACTCCCTTGGGTCATTCTTTGGGGTTTATTGAGAAGCTCTCTATGGTAGTGGGATAGAACATACCTCCTTCTCAACACTCTTTTTAACTCCTCCCAACTCTCTAACATAGGCTCTCCATACCTCCTTCTCTCTTTTTGGAATTGATCCCACTAAACTAAGGCATAGTCGGTGAATTCCAAGGTAGCTAGCTTGAACTTCCTCTCCTCATTTAGGTTGTGGCATGAGAAAATTTGTTCTACCTTCATCTCCCACTCAATATAGGCTTCAGGATCACTTTTTCCTTTAAATGGTGGTATGGTAACTTTCACATCCTCCTCTTAGTTTCTCCTTTGTTCTCCCTTATGTTCTCTCCTTTCATGCCTCTTATGTTTCCTCCTATCTCTATGTTGGTCATTCTCCCCATTCTGGTTTTGGTTTTCTAAAGTTTCAAGCCTCTCATAAATTCCCTCCGTATGCTCCCTCAACACCTCATTCATCCTTTGAGTTAAGGTATCTAACAACAACCTATGCTCCCTAGTAGGGGATGGAAGTCCTTTTCTTTCAGCCATAGATAGATTTGAGGTAAAGAAGTCCTCTCCAAAACTATTTCACTCAAAGTGTTTCACACAAATTTGGCTTTTAAGCTAATGTATCTCTCTTGCCTTTTTCCATTCTTTCTCTTACTTAAAGTTCTTACTAGAATCAAACAATCTCTTCAAGAAATGAATTTTTAATTTGCAGCAATCACAAGGCTTTTAATATCACAAGACAAGTAGCAAAGAACAAGTTCACTACTCACAATTAGAAAGACAAGTGATTCACAAATTTAAACAAGAGACAAGAACAAGGTTTAGGTCTAGAAATTCAAAAACAAAAAAACTTCTCTCAAACCAAATGTTCAAGCACTTCCAAATCTCCTTTCTTTTTTTTTAAACTCCAATTCTATTTTTTTTTTAAATTCAACACTCAAATTCAGCCTCTACAATCTTAGTACAATTCAAGCAATTCAGAAAATCACATTTAAGTGTCGTTTTCACTTACTTAGGAGCCACTGTACGCCTCTTTGTGCAGCCTTGGTTCCCCCAATTTTTCAAGCTTGGAATGGTTCCAAATTGGCCTACACAATCACGGTTTTGAGTGCACCAAAATAGCCTCTTAATCCTTGTTGTTTCTCTTCAAATATTACTATCAATTTCTACAGTAAAGTTGTGCTCTCACACCCCAAACACAGCTTCAAAACAGCCCTCTTTTGGCTCCAATTCACACCCAAACACTAGCCCTAATGACTAGCTTTGATACCAAATGATGAGGTTTTCCGTAAGCCTCTTGAATTTAGACCTAACTAGGACTAGAACAAACAGAATTTGGAAGATGAAATTGAAAGGAAGAATAAAGAAAGAAAAGAACTGATTCTGTCCGTTTTTTTTAGGAAGCACCCATATCTCATGCTATAGATATCAGAATTGAGTGATTTCGAAATGAGTGAAAGATCTCTTTCTGAAACACAATTTAGACTCAAGAATCACTGAAAAAAAAGTACGTATAACTTGAGATATGAGTGCGAGAAATTTGAGATGAAAACTGAGGAAATTACGAAATTAGAAGGAAGAACTATATACGAAATTGATGAAAAGAAATAAGATAAGAATGGCGCCACAAACCTAGTTTGATAATCCAAGAAGGATCACCACAAGAATTGGTTAATTCTTGATAAGATCAAATGATGCAAGGAAGAACCCTAGCAGAGCAAAACTCTCAGTTTTGTCTATTCCGAAATGTGTATATCCCTCTTTCTCTAATGATCTCCAAATGTTTTAGTACAATTCAGTTTAGAGGTTTGCCCATTTAGGACTTAACAAAAATAAAAACAAAACCCCTTAGCATAAGCATCACTGATATGTTCCAGTGGTTAAGGAGACATATTCAGCTTCAAGTGCCTGGGTTCTAATCCTGCTGTGGACAAAATATATTTTTTTGAACACAGCCATACACCAAATAGAACTAGAATGCAATAGAAAATAAAAATAAAAATAGTCCCAAAAATATATAAAGGTCTTGAAAGTTCAGATTGACTTTTTTGGCTCTTCTCCTTTCATTCCAAGTGGGCTATTGATGAGGACTTCATGGGAGGAGCCCAAGTCCAGAAAGAAGTCCAAGATCCAATACAAGGTCTAGGAGGGCCTATGACAAGAGCTAGAGCTAAAAGGGCCCTAAGAAGAACTTAAAAAGATGGTGAACAACTTATTAGAGGCCCAACATCAGATTGAAGCCCAACATGTGGAGCCTAGGGTTTACACATGCATAGTCACTTGGAATGAAAGGAGAAGAGCCTCTATTTGGTGTATGACTGTGTTAAATATATATATATATATATATATATATATATATATATATATATATATATATATATATATTTGTCCATAGCAAGATTAGAACCTGGCACTTGAAGTGAATATGTCTCCTTAACCACTGGAACATATCGTTGATGCTTATGCTAAGAGG
The DNA here is from genome assembly GCA_029884605.1 of Ormosia emarginata. Taxonomy (NCBI): domain Eukaryota; kingdom Viridiplantae; phylum Streptophyta; class Magnoliopsida; order Fabales; family Fabaceae; genus Ormosia; species Ormosia emarginata. The sequence continues at coordinate 38,081 of JAQQTP010000050.1, forward strand.
TCTTGTGTTTATTTTTGTTAAGTCTATATATATATATATATATATATATATATATATATATATATATACATATATATATATTTGTCCATAGCAAGATTAGAACCCAGGCACTTGAAGCTGAATATGTCTCCTTAACCACTGGAACATATCAGTGATGCTTATGCTAAGGGGTCTTGTGTTTATTTTTGTTAAGTCCTAAATGGGCAAACCTCTAAACTGAATTGTACTAAAACTTTTGGAGATCATAGACGGGGGACACATTTTTTGGGAATATACAAAAACTAAGAGTTTTGCTCTGCTAGGGTTCTTCCTTGTATCATTTGATCTTATCAAGAATTAACCAATTCTTGTGGCGATCCTCCTTGGCTTATCAAACTAGGTTTGTGACGCCATTCTTTTCTTATTTATTTTCATCAATTTCGTATCTAGTTCTTCTTTCTAATTTTGCAATTTCCTCAATTTTTCGTCTCAAATTTCTCACACTCATATCTCAAGTTATACGTACTCTTTTTCAGTGATTCTTGAGTCTAAATTATGATTCAGAAAGAGATCTTTCACCTCGTTTTAGAATCACACAATTCCGATGTCTATAGCATGAGATATGGATGCTTCCTAAAAAATAGACTGAATCAATTCTTTTCTTTCTTTATTCTTCCTTTCAATTTCTTCTTCCAAATTCTGTTTGTTCTAGTCCTAATTAGGTCCGAATTCAAGAGGCTTAAGGCGAACCTCATCAGCTATGCATGTGTAAACCCTAGGCTCCACGTGTTGGGCTTCAATATGATGTTGGGCCTCTAATAAGTTGTTCACCATCTTTTTAAGTTCTTCTTGGACCCTTTTAGCTCTTGCTCTTGTCATGGACCCTCCTAGACCTTGTATTAGATCTTGGACTTCTTTCTGGACTTGGGCCTGGGCTTGGGCTTCTCCCATGAAGTCCTTATCACTACTGGCCCGATCCGATTTAAGATCTGATATGGACCTAAGAATCGAGGACTCAACTTGTTGGCTTTTAACACTCGACGAAGTCTAGTTGCTGGGAAGATTTGGAGAAATACATGTTCTCCTTCTTGAAATTGCAGAGGTTTTCTTCTCTTGTCAGCATAGCTCTTTTGTCGACTCTGAGTTGCTTTTAGTCTTTCTTGGATTACCTTGATTTGTTATGTGGTTTGTTGTACTAATTCTGGTCCCAACAAAGCTCTTTCCCCAGTCTCGTTCCAACAGAGGGGTGACTTACATCTTCTTCCATACAAAGCTTCATAAGGGGCCATCCCTATGCTTGAATGATGACTGTTGTTATAAGTAAATTCTGCTAAGGGTAGGCATCTGTCCCAAATTCCACTTTGTTCTAGAGCACAAGCCCTCAGCATATCCTCCAGAGTCTGTATTGTTCGCTGAGATTGTCCATCCGTCTGGGGGTGATAAGTTGTACTAAGATGAATCTTAGTCCCAAAAGATTTCTGGAGGGCATTCCAAAATCTAGAAGTGAATCGGGGGTCCCTATCAGATGCTATGCTAAGGGGGATACCATGCAATCTTACTATTTCCTAAACATTCAATTGTGCTAATTTTTCCAAGGAATAATTCAACCTACAAGGTAGAAAATGGGCACTCTTGGTTAAATGGTCTACTATCACCCAAATTGAATCATGTCCTAATGAGTCTTAGGCATTCCCATCACAAAATCCATGGTAATCTTATCCCATTTCCATTCTGGAATACTCAAAGGTTGGAGGGGTCCTGAAGGTTTTTGGTGCTCTATCTTCACTCTTTGGCAGGTTAAACAGGAAGCTACATACTATGCTATGTCTATTTTTAACTTAGGCCACCAAAACCTTTTCTTAAGATCTCTGTACATTTTATTCGCACCTGGGTGAATAGTGAATTTGCTTTTATGAGCCTCTTCCAAAATCTTTTGTCTTAATCCTAAGTCATTAGGTATGCACAGGTGGTCATCAAACTTAATCACTCCATCTGAGGTTAGGCTAAACCTTGTTGGAATATTCTCTTGAATCTGTTCTCTTATGGGTTCTAAGGAAATATCTTGTTGTTGAGCTTCTTTAATTTCTTGAAGCAAAACATTCTTTATGGTTATAGCATTCATTTTCAAATTTCCAACAGTAGTTTCCACAGAGTACACTAGGTCTCTAAAATCTTCAAGAAGTTTCATTTCCTGGGCCATCATGGTAGCTATATATATATATATATATATATATATATATATATATATATATATATATATATATATGGAGTACAACCTGATATATTTTGGGTGGACCGAGATCCATGCCATTTTTTGTATATTATTGATATGTAATTATTTAATAATGTCTTCTTGTGTTGTTTTTTGTTGTTTAAGCTTATGTTTTCGAGAAGGAAAAATTGAAATCTGTATTTTACTATATTAAACTTTTTACACGTTTCTTTCTTTTTTTTTTATCTTAATTGAAAATGTGATACCTTAGGAAGGGTGTTACATTAGTTGGTATCAGAGCCTAAGTTTGAGTCTTTTGGGGTTTATGGTTAGGTCTGTCTTGCTTGTGTTGTGTGATTCTCTGTATTTGGTTTCCGAAAGGTTACACCTGACTTTCATTGTGTATTGTTTAGTTTGACTTTGAAGGAACACGATGGCTCGTGGCGGAGGTGTACGTACGAACGCTGAACGAGACAACGAGAGTATGGCTGCAGCAGCTAAAGCTATGAAGAGGATGGCAGACGTTATAGTGCAACAAAATGAGAGGGCTGCTTAACAACAAAGAGCGACGGTTGAAGCTCATAATTTATTGGAGTTTTGACGCAACAATCCACCACAGTTCAAAGGAGAGTTCAATCCGGAGAAAATAAGTATTTGGATCAAAGAGCTAGAGAAGATATTTAGAGGTATGGGAAGTACCGATGCTCAGAAGGTAACCTATGCTACCTTTATGCTGGTTGGAGATGCTAAAGATTGATGGGCCAGAGCCCAACGATTGATGAAAGCTGAAGGAAGAGTGATCACCTGGGAAGTCTTTAAGAACAAATTCCTGGAGAAATACTTTCCAGCCAGTGCGAGGCACACGAAAGAGATGGAGTTTCTAGGTCTAAAATAAGGGAGCATGTTAGTCAGTGAATATGCCGCTAAGTTTGAAAGCTTGTCGAAGTTCTCAAGATATTTCCAGCTACAGCCTGATGAGGAGTGGAAGTATCACAAGTTTGAAGAAGGATTGAGGCATGACTTGAAGAAAGTGGTTTTGTAACACCCTTGTGGGGATGTCACATATATAAAAAGAAATAAATAAAATCTACCCAAGTTGTAAAACATTTATTACGTATTAATATGGGTTGTAAAACAATTCCTGTTAAACAAAATATTATTAAATAAAATAATGCAGAAATATAAAATAAACAGAACAACATCACTCATAATATACATATGGTCCAAGTTATAAGTTATACAAATAATTTACAACTACAACTACAAATATTTAAACAGAAACAGTAAAGAAAAACAGTAAAGAGTCAATATATACATACGCAGACGCGCCCAAAAATATATCATAAATATTTAATCCTCTGATGGATCACTCTCAGGAAACTCATCAGAAGATAAATATCCAGGATGCCTCGACACTCGGCGGACATGAGACCGCGCAGTCGATACGAGTGTCATCTCACTAGGCTCAGTGGATACACCACCCCAATGACGCCTAATGGATAAAGGTAACTCTAAGTGCAGAAACACAGTCGTCGTCATCACTGGCTCGTCATCAAACCTATGACGTAGGGACACAGTCAGCCATCCCGCATACGTCACGGAGTCTCTGTCTCCTCGCATATGCCAAGCTAACGATCCACCGTGAAACTCGAGTGTCACGAACCCTAAAAATCCTAGCACCGCCATACCCAAACTAATCAGTCTAATGGATATGGATGATCAGATGGTTCTTGATTGTTGAACTGATCTTTGGCTTGCTGATCTTCCTCCTCCTCGGGATACAGAATCTCAAGAGGCTGTTCCTCTTCCTCAAACTCTTTACCGCGTAAAATAAAATACAGAAAACATATACAATAAAGAAAGAGGTAAGACAATCTAAAATCATCACAAACATGGTAAATAAGAAAACGACAAACAACAGATATACAGTTCATGCAATATAAAAAGCTATAACAGTAATTTAATAACAGTATAGTGTAAAAATCTAATTATCATAACAACACATAATTTCACAGATAAATCAATAACACATACAATATAACATCACAGATAAAATAACTTGAAATGCAGACAATTTCTCAGAATCAATAACTAAATAAATAAATAAACAGATAAAATAAATAATGTTCAAGATATAATTAAATGCAACATGACACGATCCTACTCCATGGAGCTAAACACAAACAGATATCAGAGAGAGAATGACTCACAAAATCTATTAGTACCACAGCTGCCCAACCAAACTATTGCGCTGTCACACTTTGCGTCTATAGCCCCAAGTCATATGGAATCCATCATCCAAAGCATGGTGTAGTTCACGGTCTCACATTGTGGCACTACAGGCAATGTACTATTAGACTTTACGAAATCTCGATTAAAAATAGTGCGTGTCGAGTTCATTAGTGTGCTATCGGTTACCACGGCCCAGCGGAGCGACCGACTGTCCATATATGGAATCCCGTACACTAATGTCTCCAAGTTCATAAGAATAATGAACCACACTACGTTTATCGCATCGACAACACGATGTGATTCCCCTCGTCAACCAATCTACCAAAAACTGGTATAACTAAGATAAAAAGATACAGTAAGTCCCACTGGACAAATACTGTTCCAAAGCCTGTACGGGTTCACCTCATAGCCCGACAGCAGAAAAATACAGAAAATCCAGAAAGAATATGGAAAATACCGTTTCGGTCAATCGCGTAGAAATTTTATCGCGTTTTCACAATCTCGTCATTTTTACAAACGTTTTTAAATCGCGTAAATTTATTTTTCTGTTTTCAAAATCGCGTAGAGTTTTTAATACATTTTCTCAATCGCGTAAGATTTTTAAATTATTTTCTTGTCCAAACTCCTTAAAAATTACTGTTTAAATAAACAGAAATAATAAATAATACGTTTAAACTACGTAAATATTTTTAATACCGTATACTGTCTTTTGGACATCTTTTCTATCTTAATTGCCCATTTTTACTAAAAATTGACAGTATTTTGCTTAGAAAATTATATTAATGGTATCCTAATTTTACCGTAAAAATTCTGTTTATTAAATTTTTAAACCATATAATTAATCTTTTTGAAAACTACTAACATGCTTCAAAATACAGCATGAGCTATATGTTAGAAATTTTTGAAAGTTACTGTATTTCTTTTCTAACAATAAAATCATTAATTTTAATCTTTAAACTTAATTCAAATCATTTTGTTTCTTTAAAACTCATTGGAGAAAAATTCTTTTTAACATATATTGCATCTTTATACTTGAAAATAGTTTGGAATTGATTTTAGAAATCATGAATTCTTGGTTTGGCATGTTGGCCGAAATATATGTTTGGATCATTTGATTTCTAAATTCATTTTCCTTGATCTAAACAATGCTATCTCTTGTTAATTTTCCTAGGTTAATTAAATTACACTTTAGGGAAAATATGAGAACATTTTGGTTCTCCTTTTGTGTCCATGGCCGTGAGCCTTAAGTTTGTGTTCTTTGGAACACTCATGCATACCTTAGCATGTTATTCACATCCTATACATTATCATGCAATTCTAACACATGCAATATATTTCTAACACATATAACCTAAATCAAAGCTTGTAGACATGCAATCAAAGCTTGTAGACATGCAAATTATTACAAACATCAAATAGGAAAGCTACTAACAAATACACAAACACATAAACAAGCTACTAACAATCACACAAATGAATCCTTATGGATTCTACAATCACAAAAATCACACTCCATCTTCTTACCACCATCCATAGATGATAAGATTAGTCTTCCTCTTACCTTAAATGAAGACTAAAACTCTTTCACACCTTTCCTTATGTTTCGGTTTTCTCCTTCAAAATCACCTTCTTGGTTGAATCTTCCAAGTAGGTTTTCAAGCTTCAAATGAAGGATTTTGCAAGAACTCCCAACTAGAGATGTTCTTAGGATTGTGTTTAGGTTTAGAAAACTTGGTTGGATAGAATTTTGGGTGGTTGGATGGTGTAGAACAAGGCTTGGCCGAATGGAGCTTCAAAAGAGCTTCAATGGTGTTTAGGGTTTTTGGAAGAGAGAGAAGAGAGAAAGTTGCATGAAGACAAAGTGAATTTGGTCTCCCAAAGGCCAAATGGCCGTGAACTTCATGCCATGCAAGGTGTAGCCTTGCTTGGCTTCATCCTTGCCTTAGAATGCATCAAAGGCCAAGATCAAAACTTGGTTAGCAAGCTTGGCTCCTATTGGTTCATCCTTGCCTTGTCATTAGCCTTAGTCACCATGCTTAGTCACTAATTAACCTAGTCATCTAGCTTAGTCACTTGTTCTAGAGAATTCCTTCACTAATGATGCTTAATTAAGCTACTAAGTTAACTGTATTAGCTAAACGTGGGTCCCGCAAAACATTTCCAGGTCCACTGTCATCTAATTATACTGACTAATAAAATAATATACAAAATTATTTTATTAGACAGTTAAATCCTAAAAATTAAAAGATTAATTATTGTCTCATTCAGAATTGGGTTTAGTAAGATCCCCCAGTCTGAATAATTAAAACAAGATTTCCCCGGCCCGGAAAAATATTATTTTCTTGTCCCAGAGCAAATCGCACAAAAAGTCCAAATAAAATCACAGACAGTAATATTAAGCACTGTAACATATAGAAAAATTAAAAACAGTACAATCGGGACATAACGGTCATTTTTTCATTTTTTCCCACGACGAAGCAAATCATCCAAAACGTTCAAATAAAATTACAGACAGTATTAATTATCTGTATATCACCCAGAAAAATTAAAACAGTAGCTTAAGAAAATTTTTATTTTACCGTCTCAAAGCAAAATACGTAAAACGATCAAATAAAATTTTATCCTGTAAAATATATTTATATTTCATACAGAAAAATAAGAAACAGTAAAATAGGGACATAACAGTCATTTACACAAAAGCTCGAAAAACAGCAAACAGAACATTCGAGACATTTTCTAAAAATTGGGGTGTTACAGGTTTTGCCTTTAGGAATTAGGGAGTTCCCAGCTCTTTTGGACAAGTGTCGCAGGATTGAGGAGTTAGACTAATCACGAGACAAAAGGGCCCGTAACTTTGGACCTTCTCAATTCCAAAGGGGAAGGAATGGCGGTGGCAATCGTTTTCAGCAAAAGTCGTACTCAAGGCCACTGGGGAATCAATCTCAACAATAATCACATAGAGGAAGTTCTGGTAGCAACAAATTAGGTCAGACCATAGCATCTTCGCCAAAATGCTTCAAGTGTGGAAGGGACCACTTAACCAAGGAGTGTACAGTCAAGGGGATCATTTGGTTCAGATGCCGAAAGCTTGGACACATCTCAAGGGATTACAACCAACCCAAGGTGGAGGCCTCTGTTAACAACGTGCATACTACAAGACCTCAGGAAGGAGGAAAGGTTTATACTTTGAGTGGAGCAGAAGCCCCTAATCCGAAGATCTGATTCAGGGAGATTGTATCATAAGAGGTAATCTTTTAACTATACTATATGACTTAGGAGTGACCCATTCTTTTATTCCCTATGACTATGTGCACCGTTTAGGATTGTCTGTGTCTTCCTTACCTTTTGATTTGATTATTTCTACTCATATAGTTAAACTCGTTGTTACTGCTCAAGTTTGTCTGAACTGTCCTATTTCTATGGAAAATCGAACCTTTTTTTGTCGATTTGATTTGTTTGCCTCTTTCTCAAATAGATGTGATTCTAGGAACGAATTAATTATCTTCTAACCATATCCTATTAGACTGTTCTAATAAAACCTTAGTATTTCTCGATTATGAGATTTTTGGATTTCTAACTACCAACTAAGTCAAAACTTTTTTGAGGGAAGGAGCTCAAGATACATGCTTTTGTCTTCCTTGGAGGTCAAGAGTAAGAACGATGTGAATACTATTTCTGTAGTCAGTGAGTTTCCTGAAGTCATTTCTAATGATATACCTGGGTTTTACCACCAGAAAGAGAGGTAGAATTTTCTATCAATCTTGTACCAGGATCTGGTCCTATATCCATGACACCATATCAGATGTTGCCATCAGAGTTAGTCGAGCTCAAGAAGCAGTTAGAGGAACTATTAGAGAAGCAGTTTGTAAGACCTAGTGTTTCACCGTGGGGAGCTCCAGTGCTGTTGGTTAAGAAGAAGGATGGAACTTCTCAGTTATGTGTGGACACAATCAAGATTGATTGGTGATTTGAACAAGGTCACAATCAAGAACAAATATCCACTTTTGAGGATAGGTGATTTGATGGATCAGTTGAAGGGAGCCACTGTTTTCTCCAAGATTGATCTATGTTCTAGCTATCATCAAATTTGTGTGAAAGTATAGGATGTTCCCAAGACAACTTTTCAAATGCGTTATGGGCATTATGAATATCTTGTGATGTCGTTCAAAGTGACAAATGCTCCTGCTGTATTCATGGATTACATGAATCAGATCCTTCGTCCTTATCTGGATAGATTTGTTGTTATCTTTATTGATGACATTTTAATCTATTCTCGAAGTCAGGAGGAACATGCTGAACATCTCAGTGTGGTTCATTGGATTTTGAAGGAGAAGAAGCTATATGCTAAGTTGTCAAAATGTGAGTTCTGGTTGGAGGAGGTTCAGTTTTTGGGTTATATGATTTCAAAGGAAGGAATTGCAATGAATCCATTAAAAGTGGAGGCAGTTCTTCAATGGGAAAGGCCAAAGATTGTAATAGAGATTCATAGCTTTGTAGGGGTTAGCTGGTTATTATAGAAGATTCATCGAGCGATTCTCCAAGATAGTAAGACCTCTTACTCAGCTTATAAGAAAGAATCAAGCTTTCGCATGGACGAATGCCTGTGAAGAGAGTTTTCAAGAGTTGAAGAGACGGTTAACTACTTCGCCAGTATTGATTTTGCCCAATCCCAATGAACCTTTTGAGGTGTATTATGATGTTTCATATCTGGGTTTAGGATGTGTCCTCATGCAGAATAGAAGAGTGATAGCGTATACTTCAAGGTAATTGAGAGAACACAAGAAAAACTATCCCATGCATGACTTGGAGTTAACTGCCGTTGTGTTTGCAATGAAGATCTGGAGGCATTTTCTATATGGAGCAACATTTAATATTTACAGTGATCACAAGAGTCTGAAATACCTGTTTGATTAGAAGGAGTTAAATATGAGGCAAAGGTGGTGGTTAGAGTTTTTGAAGGACTATGATTCCCAACTTTAGTATCATCCCGGAAAGACAAACATCGTGGCAGATGCTTTGAGTAGGTAGATGCTTAATTTTTCTACTGTGATGCTTAAAGAAAGTGAGTTAATAGAATAATTCATGATATACAGTTGTCAGTGGAGTTGACACCTGGAAAAATATGCTTGAACATAATCACCATTTCGAGTGGATTAATGGAAGGAATCCGAGAGAAGCAAGGAAGTAACTCATGCTTACAGAATGAGAGGGAGCTAGTAAAGCAAGACGCTGATCAGAATTCAGAGAAGGACAAGATGGGTTCCTAAGATTCAGAGATAGGATTTGTATACCGAGTGATCTCAGACATAGAAGGTTGATTCTTGATGAATCCCATAAGAGTAAATTGAGTATGCACTCAGGAACTACTAGATGTACCAGGATCTGCAACGATTATATTGGTGGCAAGAGTTGAAGAGGGATGGTGCCATGTATGTGTCATCTTGTTTGGTCTATCGAAAAGCTAAAGTGGAATACCAAAAGAGGAATGCTACAACCTCTGGCTCATCTAGAATGGAAATAGGATAGTATTGGAATGGACTTTGTGGTTGGACTACCAAGGACTAAAAAAGGGTATGATTCTATATGGGTAATTGTTGATCGGCTTACGAGGTTAGCACACTTCTTGCCAATTAACACAAGGTATTCGATGGAGAGATTGACTCAAGTGTATATTTGTGAGATTGTTAGACTACATGGTGTGCCCTCGAGTATTATTTCTGATAGAGACCCAAGGTTTACATCAAGATTTTGGCAGAGTTTGCAAAAAGCAATGGGAATGAAGCTTCATCTAAGTTCTACATATCATCCACAAACAGATGGTCAATCAAAGAGGACAGTCTAATCATTGGAAGATTTGTTAAGAGCTTGTGTCTTGGAGCAAACTGGGAGTTAAGACGAATTCTTACCTTTGATAGAGTTCACCTATAATAATAGTTTTCACGCAAGCAATGGGATGGCACCCTATGAGGCATTGTATGGGCGACGATGTAGAATACCTTTGTGTTGGTACCAGGATGGCGAAAGTTATGCGGTAGGACCTGAGCTTGTACAACAAACAACTGAAAAAGTTAAGATGATTTAGGAAAGAATGAGGACAACTCAAAGTCGACAGAAATGCTATGCCGACAAGAGACGATGACCTCTTGAATTCAAGGAAGGTGAGCATGTGTTTTTTAGAGTTACACCTACGATCGGTGTCGGAATGGTTATTAAATCCAGAAAACTCACTCCTAAATTCATTGGGCCTTATCAAATTCTTCGTCAGATAGGTCCGATAGCCTACCAAATAGCTTTGCCATCTTTTCTTTCTAACCTTCATAATGTCTTCCATGTGTCACAATTGTGGAAGTATATTTCTGATCCAACTCATGTCATAGAGCTGGATACAGTACAACTAAAAGAGAACTTGACCTATGAAACACTTCCTGTTAAGATTGAGGATAAGAGAGTGAAGCAACTCAGAGGCAAGGAAATTGCATTGGTAAAAGTGATATGGAACGATGTGACTGGAGATGTAACTTGGGAGCTAAAGGACAAAATGAAGGAGTAATATCCATATTTATTCTAAGGTATAATGAATTTCGGGGACGAAATTCTTTTTAGAAGGGGGAAGTTGTAACATCCCAATTCTTTCCTTCTTTTCTTTTTTTCTTTTTTTCGGTTATATGTGATTTTTGTGAATTATTTGGCTTATTTTGATTATTTTAATATTATTTTTAAAAAATTTTGGACTATTGAATCGGGACCAAGAGAGCTTACTAAACCTAAAACTGGAGACAGTTTTCGAAGTTTTCATTATCTGAGATTTTATCTGACAAATAAAATCGGGATACATTCTATTATACATTAGACAATAAATACTGGTTTTATCAACTATAGCTTTTGTCCATTGGATAATAGCTTTTAGTGAATGGTTCTAGAGATAAGTCTAGTCACCTTTTCCTAAAGGCTTCTCTTAATGACATCACCCAAGTGACCTCACCTTTTGTGACATCACCATGACCCATCTCTCTTTTTTGGACCAATAGGAAACAAGCTTCCTAAGCAAGCTTGGAGGAAGCTTGTTGGAGAAGCTTGTCTCCCTCTCTTCTAGTGACGTCCACGGCCAAGGAGCTCCAAGAGGCTTCTAGAGTAAGTTTTCTATCTTTCATATTTACTTTGCATTTTCACCTTTCAACCAAAAAGCTCTCACATTTCTCTCTCACTTTTTCTTCTCATTTTCTCTCCACCAAGCTCATGGCCACCATCCATAAACCCACCCTTCAATCTTCTTTAATTTCAACCATCTACATTTCTTGAATCCAAACCTCTTTTGAAGACACCTTGGTGTTGTGATCTTGATCTTGTTCCTCCATCTTCAAGTACTCCTTCAACTTAGAGTTTTGGAAGCTTTAAGGTGAAATTTCTCCATCTTCATCATCTCTTTTCATTTTCAATTTGTAAGACCATGATTTTGGTCCATGGTCATTCTCTTTCCAAGCCTTGGATGTTGATTCTTTTGCATGTTGTTTTTGTTTTTTTCAAGAGCACCTTGGAAAGGGAAGTTGATTCAAGAAGGCACCCAAGGAGTTGTTGGTCATCATCCAAGGTAAGAGGGTGATTACTCTCATAAACCTTTCATGGTGGTGAGAAATGAAATTTGTATGTGAAAATGAGGAATCTATGTGTAGGTTATTCACTTGGTTGTGTGTAAATTTTGATGACCTTGGTTGTATGTATTTTTGGTGGTTTTGGGTTGTATGTGTTTTTGGTTATTTTTGTGATTTGGCCTTATATGATTTTATGGTTTGATATTGTGCATAATTTTTAGTTGAGTAGAAATTTTGATGATTGAAGAATGTGGTGTACTTGGAATCTTGTTATTGATAATGAAAATTTTGAGGTCCAAGGACCCAAGAGCTCACAGCTAAGTGGCCATAAAAAAGGTATCCAAGACAAAATTTTTATGTGGAGTTGGAACCTAGATGCATAGGTAAAAAGGAGTTGGATTAAGGATTCATAATAACGGAAGAGTAATAGAACAAAATTTTATCACCTAATAAGAGAGGGTTTTAGGTTAGTAAGTGGAAAAATGAGTTTCTAAAGGGAAATTGAAAGCTTAAGGTATTTCTATGCAAGGCAAGGGAAAAGAATTTATTAAATTGGTATAATGTGAATTCCTTTTTGTGCTTGGGAATAACAGCAGTGTGTTGTCGGGCCCTTAAATAGGACCCGAAGATGTTAATGGCTGGCTTGGCTTATGAGTAGCTTATGTTATGGAGAATTATGATATTATTATGTGTGGATACATTGAGTCTTTGATCATGCATTACACCAGCGATGTCGGTTGAGGCTGTATGCCTAGGAGTTGAATTACATCTTAGTGTGGATGCGAATTGCTTAGTGTGGTTCATTTGTTGAACTTGGAGGCATCGGGGCACGGGTTGTAATACCCTTAAGTACATGTTAGATTGGTAAATGGTTACCGAGGTAGCATTTGACTTGTTTAGCATGTCAATAAAGTTTTGTGACAATCTGAGTTCATTTAGGCACTTAGTTGCAACATAGAAGTTGTAAAGTGGCTTAAAATGACTCAGATAATAGCATAAGTTTCTAAGTTAAGAGAAATAAATATATAGAGTTTATTTCTAGGTCACAAATAAGCCAAGTAAGATGTGGTAAAAGTTTCAAGAGAATCGGAGTCAGTTTGGTATTTTTAGGCATACATATTGTGCTTTTAATGCCGGATTGATCCCTAGCAGATATAGAAAATGATGAGAATTGTGAAACAACAATTTAGATGAATCTTATGATTTATTCTAAAGTTGTTAGAAGCAGGGAAACTCGAATTAGTATAATTCGGGTGTCCATAGCAGATATAAGTTTCAGTGTAGAAACTTAAGTTAATCTTTTCCCATAATTACCTCCACGTCCCACCCCCTTATATCTCCCTTCTCCCTCGGCAGAACCGAAAACCAGAAAAGAGAAGAAAGGAAAGGGGAGAAGAAGAAGGAGAAAGGGGAAGAAGGGAAGAAGGAGAGGAAGAGGAAGATCAAGCTTCAAGCTTCAAGGCTTTGAGTCTTCAAGAGGTAGGGGTTTAGAGCCTTTATTCATCTCTTTCTCTATGTATGCATATAAACAACATAATATGCTAAATTGAGTTCTAGAGATGTTAGATGTGTTTGGCTTGCATAGACGTGTTTCTTTGGTCATTTATGACTTGTTCATAGCATAAGATTAAGTTAGGAACTTAGAATAACTCATTTAGACCCTTGATTCACAAAGTAAGCCATAGGCCATAGAATGAAGGATTTTGAGCCGTAATCCAAATTAAGAGGTTTAAATTAGTGATTGATGATTCCTAATGGTTAAGAAACTAATTAGGAACCTAGAATCACTTAGAAGTTGGTAAGAAATGGCCAAAATCCAAGAAAATGATTAAAAGAACAGCAAACCCGTAGTTGCAGAATTCTGCAAAATCTGGGTTCTGCTATGGGCGCCGTGGCATAGCTTAGTTGCGCCACGGTGTGAGGAGTCAGAAATCATGTTTTCTGCTATGGGCTCCGCGGCGTTGAGAGAGGGATGCCGTCACGTGCTGCCCAGAACCATGAAAAATGGTTTTATCTCACCATTAGATATACTGCCTTTGATGGATCCATATGTTTATGTTTCCTAAGTGTAATAAGGCATAAATTGGGAGTATTTTCAAGTGGAAAATACCTACCAATCAAGAATGAGAAAGCATAGGCTTTTAAGCATCCTAAAGGAAAGGTTTGCTTTAAGTAATTATATTGCACCTTAGGCAACTTAGTGTTGCATTAGATATCACTTAAGATGTGATGAGATGGTGCAATGAAGACAAGTGTATTAGTATGCACTCTAGTAGAGAATGAGAAAGGTATGAACCTTAGGAGATCCAAGAATAGTGGATTACCTTAGGAAGGAACCTTAGGCAACAAAGAGTTACAAGTAAGAACCACTCTTGCATTAGAGTTACTTGAGTGGAGACAAGATTGTGTATTTGTTCCAAAGAGGGAACATTTAGGTACTAAGTCTCTAGTTAAGTGAGACTTGGTGCATTGCTAAATACACAATAAGATGAAATGTGACTAAGAAGATGTCATAATCATAAGGTAGAGCAGAAATGTGCAATAACTCATGTATTAGTAAAGATGAGTTAGAAATGCAAGATAAAGAGAATTTACTTCCTTAGATACTAACCAAAGTGTGGAAGTTAAATTCTTAAGCATTCCATGAGTTTGGAATAGTTAAAGAAGTATCTAGAACCTTAAGCACACAAGTGTAGTATAAGCTACTACCAGACGTGTGATAGAAAGGAAAGCTAGATACAGCTGGAATATGTATGTTAGCACACAATTGTAGTATAAGCTACTACCAGAAGTGTGATAGAAAGGAAAGTTAGATGCATGAATTACTCACTTTAGTTAAAGTTGGGTTAATTATGCAAAGTTTTAGAGAGATGCTCATTATGTCCTTAAGTGAGGATAGTTGAGGCATTAGTTAAGATAGACTCTTTCACTAGGATGAGTTGAGTCTATAGGAAAGTAAGATGGTGTTTATGTAAGAGTTATACATAACACTAAGCTTTTCACACACTAGTCAGTTAAGCTAGTATGTATGTAAAGAGAAAGAACCTTAGTGCAACTAAGACTAGTGGTTGCCATAGGTAAGTACCTTACACCTCAGCAACATAGTGTTGCATTAGAGATCACTTAAGAGATAGGAGTGATGAGGTGGAGTTTAGGTACAAGTATAAGAAATGAACTGGTGATGTTTACCTGAGAATGTAACATTATATGACGTGAGGTCATTTAGCCAGAAGGTAAGGAATCAGAGAAGTTCCTTAGGGGACAAGTATTCCTAACCAAGTGCTAAGGTTACATATAGTATGAGGTTACAGATTCTCCTCATTGCAAAGGGTAAACATAAGAAGCCAAAGTTATTAGTAGAATATGCTTAGATCAAAGAGGAACTAAGTATATAAGTATGAATGAAAGTCTATGAATTAGTTAAGTAGTATCGATCTGGTGGATATCCTTTGATGTTTATTCATGGAGGCAAAAAGGAGATAGATGGGTATCCGAAGGACTTTTGAGAAGGACATAACCCTGATGTCTCGATAATGCCAAGGCCAAAGGAGATAAGTGGGAAATCCAAAGACGCTCTTTGAGCAAGGATGAAGCCCGAATTTCTCAGTGTGCTAGGATATGTGTAATGTGAGGATGAGTTTTCTCTCTAATTACCACTAGATGATATACTGACTAGTTCCTAGCAAACTTCCTTGTTCTTAGAATAGAATTTTGCATTTGCATTTCATTCACATGCTTTTAGGATTCCTTAGGCATATTCATATTACATATCATTATCATTGCATTCACGGATAGTTGTATGGGCATTGTCAGATTCTTGTTGGTATATCTGTTGTATGGGCGTTGTATGTATTAACAGTGTGTAGGCTATCGGTTGATATCACACTATAAGAAAGTGTGCAGTTATGAGAAAAAAGGAGGAAACTCCTAAGTTATGAGAAAAGAGGAGGAAACTCCTAAGTTAAAAGAAAAGAGGAGAAAGCTCCTAAGATAGAAATAGTTATGAGAAAAGGGGAGAAAGCTCCTAAGTTAGAATTATAGCATTTGTTATATATTTGTTATATACAATGTTATAGAGAACTGGTATTGGAATTGCTTTTACTGAGAATGTTAATTCTCACCCCAGTTGCTATTCCATGTAAATCCAGATGCGTGCTCAGGTACCGATGCAGGCTCAGATGCAGGTACCGATGCAGTGCTCGGATCACGGTACCGTGCTGAGGCTCGGATGTAGGCAAAGGCCAGTGCGGAGGTACAAACCCTGCTAAGGATGAGAAGATAAAGCATGAAGACTAGAGTAGTTTTTATTGCTTTAAGTAGACAGAACTTATGTAATAAGTTTATGTTTGTTCTGTAAGTTTTCTGTTATATATATTACAATAAGCCCTCAGGTGGCTAAGTTTGTATATGTATATGTATGAGTTTAAGTTTTTCCGCAATCTCTCAAGACTTCTATAATTACTCAGTTGTGATTATAGATATATGTTAATATGTAGTATAGAAGTGACGTCTCTAGTATTGGTTATCTTTATATATCTCTGTCTATCTAGGATATATCTGGATATCTATATTAGGGTGTTACATTTTGGTATCAGAGCAGTTCATCCTGTTGAGCCAGGGTATGGACTGACTATGCTTAGGCATAAGTAGCAGTTTAGTAGAAAGTTATGCATTCTTTTATCTCTTTTTGAGATATGCAGATGGAATTGCATGACTAGGAGACTGGTAAAGGAGGAGAATACCAGAGCTCTTAGAGAAATGGCTGCTGTGTTCAGAGAGCAGACTGCCATTAGCAGAAGTCTATCAGAAGTGATAGAACAGGACTAGCATAGTTAGTTGCGGGAACGAGAAGGAACTTTTGAGGAATTAGTGTTTCTCAGTGTTCAAGAAAGTTACTCCTTTGTTCTTGAAAGGAGAGGTTGGTTCAGTCAGAGCCGAAAGGTGGTTTCATGTGATGGAAGAGATCCTTGAGGTCATGTCGTGCGCTGATGAACAGAAGGTGACCTTGCTTCGTAAGGGTTAGTAGGTGAAGCCGAAAGCTGATAAGATGAAGCAGAGAGGTTATTAGAGATGGTTAGTACTCGAATCACCTGAGAGGTGTTTAGAGTTACTTTCCTAGATAAGTATTATTCCCTTGAGTTAGAGAAAGTAAAGGAAAAGGAATTCCTAAAGTTAGAGCAAGGGGATAGTACTGAAGACTAGTATGCGAAGCAATTCAAGAATGTCAAGAGTTCTTTTCTTATTTTACGTCCAATCCAGATAAAGACTGGAAGTGAGTAAAATTTGAAGTAGAACTTGGAGAAGGCATTAGAAGAGTTGCAATGCAAAAGAAGATTATGGACTTCTTCGCTCTAGTCAGTGAATGTAGAGTTGTAGAAGTAGATAATCTCAGAGCATCCATGGAACAAGAGTTAGAAGGTTCCTAAAGAGGAAGAGATTAGATGTTGAGATCAGTAAGGGTGCCTTTTGATCTCAATTTGTTTTAGAGTTGCACAGTGGAAGCTTGGAGAGATGATAAGTATAAGTAGAGTGCTTGTAGAGGAGCAACTCTAAGGAAAAAGGTAAATCAAGCTTCAAGTCACTAAGATGTGCTAGATGTGGTAAGATACATGGATGTAAACCATTTTTGATGGGTAATCCGTGTGCTACATAAGTAAGTAACCAGGACATCGTAAGAGAGATGGTTCTTGGACAAAAGAAAGCGACGAAATCTTCCAACTTGGTATGAGATGAGAACACATGTAAAGAGAAATCTTTTAAGGTGTGTATAAGAAGAGAATAGATTTACTTTGTAGATCATGTTGATTTACTTTGTGAATCTAGTTGCTTACCTTGTTGGTATGGTTTGGTTATTTTAGAGAGAAGGATGATCAGGTAAGATCAGTTGAGAGAATCTTTGAATTTTCTCAGGAGATGATCTAAGACTTGGTTGTCATAGAAGCATAGTAAAGTAAAGCAGATCTTCGAGAGTTTTCCAGAATTACGAAAGGACATGAAGAGTATGTCAAAGGTAGTTTTGGAAACTTTTGAAAAGAAGGGGTTAAGTACCAAGAAAGCCGAAAGTCAGTTTTGGATTACAAGTGGTACAGTTTAAGAGTTATGTAATTTCTTAAGATAGAAATTGCAAAGAACCCCAGTAGAGTTTAAGCAGAGGTACAATGGGTAGAGTAGCCATTGTATCCAAGAGCAGAGAATCTATCAGTAGATTTTCTAAGTTAGTGCTACCTGGTTTAGGCTAGTTAAGAGAGGTAGTACCCAGCAATGGACTCTAGATAGTGAGTTTGTTTTCCAAGAGTAGAAGAGAAGGTTGATTACTATGTTAGTTTTGGTAATTCCAAATTCCCGAGAGAACTTTGAGGTAGACAGTTATACTTCGAAGATGGGACTAGGGTATGTAAGATGCAATAGAGATAGGTAGATGCCTACGCATCAAGGCAGTTCAGTCTGCAAGAGAAAGACTACCCTAGGTATGATTTGGAATTAGCCATAGTAGTGATTATCTGATATGATCCTAGAAAAGATCATGTAGAAATTCGGATCTATCCTTGAGTGACCAACCAAAATTGTGATAAAGAAGAAAATAATCAAATGGACAAGACAAGGAATGGAAGGTAGGCGCCACAATTCCAAGGGGAATTGATAAGCCAAGGTGAAGATCGCCACAAGGGTCTTGGACTCTTGATAAGATCGAAGGGGTTGGCTCAATGAAGAACCTAAGAGAGGCTAAACACTCTCACAATTGGACAAACCCAAATTGAACATCCAAGTTCTTTTTTTCATTCATCATAGATGTGTACATATATAGAGTTTAGGGGCTGCATACATCATGCAAACAAAAGGTCACCATAAAGTGACTAAAACCCCTCATAAAAGAAATAACTAATCCACTAAATGGCTAATTAAAGCAACTAATGACAATTAAGTGGATAATAAAAGTGGTTCATGACTTCTAAAAAGGAGTTACCTAGGCATGCAAGCCAAAGGTTGCCCTCCCAAGAAGCTTAATAAAAATGTGCACCATCCACATACAAAGTTTATTATACTTTATTTAATAGAAATAAACTAGAAAACTCTATTCAAAAATTCGTCCTAAACTTCCAGCCCATTTTTCACCATGATAGAAGCCAAATCTAGTCAAGAAGCTTGAAATATAATTTGTAGATAATTTCCTTATCTTTTCAACGAACTAAAGAATGCATCAATTGGAGTTTTGTAGCATAAGATAAAGCCAAAACAAGTCAACAGATTCCTCACTAACGAAAATAAAATTTTCATCAAAAATCAATTTGGCCTTAAATTGGATATCATTCTTGGTTTGTATCATTCCCTCCCTCTTGAAGAGAATTCGACCTCGAATTTCTTGCCTTTGAGAATCATCTTCATCCTCCGGGTTCAAACACAACTCTTTTGAATCCATGGGGCACCTCTCTTGGAATTGCTTCTTCAACTTCCTTATTTTCCTCTTGTAATTCTAATCCAATTGATGCTTTGCATTCTTCCTTTAGAATCACATCTTCAATTTCATTGAATGTCTTGCAAGCTTCCTTTGGAGGAACAAACTCAATTTTCTTGAAAAGAGATTCAACACAACTAGGCGAAGAATTAGGAATAACATCAAAACAAGCATTCAAGTTTTCGTTTTTCACAACACTTTCTTTTTTGCTCTCATCTTTTTCTTTTTCCTCATTCTTTTCCATATTTTCATCTTTCTTTTCTTTCTCTTCAAATGTACTCTCAACTTTTTCCTCACCCACCGAACCCTCTTCAATTTTTTTCTCACTCATTCTTCCTTTCTCACTCTCTCTTTTCAAGTGAATTTGCTCTTCATACACTTGTTTTGGTGACAATGGTACAAGAGTAATTTTAAGATCATTAAATACAAATGAGTACTTATTCTTATAGGCATCATATCTCACTTGTCGTTCAACCCTCCAAGGACGCCCAAGTAACAAGTGCCTTGATTCTATGGGCACCACATCACATAATACCTCATCTTCATATCTCCCAATATGGAATGACACTCGTACTTGTTTGTTCACCATCACATCACCAAGATCGCTAAACTCGGGATGCACCAAAGCTTATACGGTTGTGGATGCTCTAGAATAGGAAGTCCCAACTTTTGCACCATGGTGGTACTAGCCAGGTTAATGTAACCCTTTCTATCAATGACCAAGCTACATATCTTGTCCTTCACATAGCATCTAGAATAGAAAAGATCCTCCCTTTGCTTGGCATCATTTTTCTTCATTAGAGACTCCATGATAGGTGGTGGGAAGAAGAAATTTCTGGAGAAAAAAAATAAATAAATTTAAGAACAAGATCAAATGTCACTCTTGGAAGGATGGCTCTAGATACCACATGATATGATCCAAGTTGGATGCATATTGTTTTTACGGATCGTCCTTGAGTTGATTTAGTGTTTCAAAGAATGAAATGATGAACAATACCCGAGGAACAGAACTGATGAATAGTGACGTAAATAGTGATGTGAATAGTAAAAATAATAGAAAAGATGGAAAAAGGAAAAAGAATGGGAAGAAGAAGACGCCACACTCTTAGAGAGTGATAAGTCAAGCGAAGATTCGCCACAAAGGTAAGGAAGCCTTTGATAAGAAGCAAGATGGCTCAACCAAGAACCAAAGAGAATGAAATTCTCACAAATGGATTCAATCCAAATTTCTATTTGTATGGGAGACTTGTAACACCCGAACTTTAGGATAAATGACCGTCATATCCTGATTGTGTTATTTTATGTTTTTCTGTATGATATAAAATTTATTTGACTGTTTCAAGTTCATATTTGAGTATTTTGTGTGACTTGCTCTGGGTCAGGAAAATAATAATTTCCAGGCTGGGGAAATCTTATTTTAATTATTCGGAGTTGGGGGATCTTACTAAACCCAATTCTGAATGATACGTGTATCAATCTTTTAATTTTTAGGATTTAACTGTGCAATAAAATAATTTTATATTATTATAATATTATTTTATTAATCAGTGTAAATAAAACAACAGTGAACCCAGAAATGTCCGTGGGACCCACTTTTAGTTTGTAGGACCCACAATTGATTTACGGGACCCACGTTTAGAGAAAGTAGTTAACGTTAGTGGCTTGATTTATTTTAAGCCAATAGGAATTAAGTCAACAAAGAGGGCTTGACTTGATTTACACCGTTGGATGAAAAGGTTGAGTTTTGAATATCAACCGTTGATCTAATCTATGGTTGTAAAGAATGAGCTTGGTGAGGAAGGCTTGGATATCCACCATTGATTTAATGGACAGTGGAGATTGGTCTCACAAAAATGGTTAGAATCATTTGTGACCATTGGATGAGGAGAAATGTAAGGAAAATCTTGACCCTTTATTGTTTTAAGATGAATCTAATGGTTAAGATTTTATGGAGAAGAGATCTAATGGTTTAGATTTGATCATATCACTACCTAATATGAACTCTTGATTTAATCAATGGCTCTTGAAGCTTAGATTACAAGAATGTTAATTAATTAGTAATGTAACAAATTAACCTAATTAAACTAGATTAAGTGTGCATAGAAACTTAATGAGATTAGTAGCTTAATTAGTGATCATCATTAAGGAAGAACATTCAAGAACAAGTGACTAGGCTTATGACAAGGCTTGGATTAGCCAATGGAAGACAAGCTTGGTGATCAAGTTTTGATCTCAACCTTTGATCACATCTAAGGCTAGGATGGAGTCTTGGAAGGTCAAACAAAGTGGCCACCTTTCTCTCTATGGAGTTACACGGCCATGCATCACTTTGGAGAGCAAATTTCACTTCATTCTCTAACATTTTACTACACATTCTCTCTTCCAAAAATACAAACCACCATTGTTACTCTTCTCCAAGCAATTCGGCCAAGAACCCTAAACTACCATCCATCCATCTAAAATTTTATCCAACCTACTTTTCTAAACCTAAACACTATTCTAAGAACATCTCTAGTTGAGAGTTCTTCCAAAATCTATCATCTTAAGCTTGGAATCACTTTGGAGATTTTCCTAGAAGGTGAAAATCCTTATTCTTCATTTCTAACTTCTTTTTCAAGGTTCTAAGCCATGATTTATCCATGGTTTATGATTTTCTCCTGTAGTTATAACTCTTTAAATTTTTGTTTAAGATCTTTTAGGTTCTTGAAGGAGATCACGAAATCCATAGGAAGGAGAGTAGGAGATTTTATCTTCCTTTAAGGTAAGAGGGAGATGTAATCCCATCAACCATGCGTGGTGATGAGAAAATGGACTTGTATGTGTGTGAAGAATCCATAAGGATTCACTTGTGTTTGATTGTTTA
The DNA here is from genome assembly GCA_029884605.1 of Ormosia emarginata. Taxonomy (NCBI): domain Eukaryota; kingdom Viridiplantae; phylum Streptophyta; class Magnoliopsida; order Fabales; family Fabaceae; genus Ormosia; species Ormosia emarginata. Next base: position 60,409 of record JAQQTP010000050.1, read on the forward strand.
AATTCTTTCTTACTTGTGTATGATATTGTTTGTATGCATGTCTACATTGCACGTGTGATTATGCATGAATATTACTTAGGATATGAATAATATGTAAGGTTTGCATGAGTGTTCCAAAGAACACAAGAAGAGGCTCACGGCCTCAACCAAGAAAAGAGAACCAAAATGTTCTCAATCATTTTCTAAAGGAAGGACTTAATGGAATTAGGTTAATGAATGAATTACAAAATGATTTAGAAGATAGAAAATGATCCAAAGATCAAATGCAAATGTTTTAGCAATTTCGGCCAACATGCCTAATAAAAGTGAAATCAATCCAAAAGTTATTTTCTAAAGTGTAGAATTGATATTTAACCTAAAAAGAAATGCATTTGTAATGAATTTTCAATAATTAAAGAAGTAAACTAATTTTTATTAGAAAAGTGATATAGTAGAATAATGAACAAAACCTTTGAAAAATACTTACTTTTAGATCTTAAAGTATAGTAACAATTTCTAAAGTGGATTTTATAATTATAAAATAAAATAAAAGAAATTTTAGAGGAAAAGGCGTAGAAAGCACATTTTTAATAGAATTTATAGACAAAATCTTTGTCAAAATTTATTAAAAATAGTCAAATAATGATCAAATAAAAGAAAACATTTTATAATATATTTATAACATAAGAAAAATTATTCTACGTAGTTTTAAAGAAGTGAAAATAGCTTACGTAGTTTTAAACTAGAGATTTTAAAGCTTTTCGATCAAGAAAACGATTTAAAAATCTTACGCGATTGAGAAAACGATTTAAAAATACTACGCAATTTTAAAAACAGCAAAATATATTTACACGATTTAAAAACGTTTGTAAAAAATGATGAAATTGTGAAAATGTGATAAAACCTCTATGTGATTAATTGAAACAGCGAGTTTTACTGTCGGGCCAAAGTGGTGGACTCGGACATGTGAAAATATGGTACGTCAAGTGGGAACGTATTGTATTTTGGACATGTAGAAATATGGTACGTCAAGTGGGAACGTACTGTATTTGAGATTATTGCCATTGAGGGCATTTGCATAAATATGAGAATATTTTTTAGACTAAGGGTAGTTTGGTAATTACCATTTTTATTCATGCATTGAGTTGTGCCAATATGGTTGATTATTGGTGATTTGATTGACGAGGCGAATAACACCGTGTTGTCGGTGTGATAAGCGTAGTGTAGTTCATTTCTTTGCATGGACTTGGAGGCATTAGTGTGCGGAGTATTCACATGTGGACAGTTGGTCGCTCCTGCGGGGTACATGTGGTAGCGGCAACACACTAGTGATCTCGACACGCATTATACTTAATCAAGATCTTGTAAAGACTATTTTAGTACAATGCCTGTAGTTACACGATGTTTGGACTGTGTGCTACTACAAGATGATTGGACAGTGGGCTATAGACACAACGTAAGACAGTGCAATAGTTTAGTTGGATAGCTTGAGGAACTTATAGTTCTTTACGGGTCATTCTCTCTAATATCTGTGTCTAGCTCCATGGAGTAGGAACGAGTCATATTGGATTTGCATTTGTGTCATGTATCATAACATTATTATCTATAATATTCTTTGATACTGTTATATTAAAATTGCTGTATTAAATTGTATTATTATTTATGATGCTATAGTATGCTTTATCGCATAAACTATTATATCTGTTGTATTTGGTGTTTTCTTAATTGTCATGCTGGTATTGATGTATGATTATCTCACCTCTCTATACGTACTGTTTTCTGTATTATTAAATTATGTTGTAAAGAGTTTGAGGAAGAGGATCAGCCTCTTGAGTGTGTGTATCCTGAGGAGGAGGAGCAGCAGCAGCAGACGGGGGATCAGTTCGACGACTGCGAACCTTCTGATCATCCATATCCATTAGAATGATTTGGCAAGTATGACACTGTCGGGATTTCTTGGTTTCGTGAGACTTGAGTTTCACAGGGGTTCAGAGGCCTGGCATCTGCGAGAGGACAGAGATTCAGTGGTCTATGTGGGATGGTTGACTGTGTCCCTAAGAACAGAGTTTGATGGGGAACCTATTTTTACTACTACTCTGTATTTGCATTTGGAGTTGTCGCTGACTCTTAGGCGTTATTAGGGAGGGATGTTCCACGCGCCTAGTGAGATTAGCAGTGTGTCGATAGCACGGACTCGTGTCCGTAGAGCTTCGAGACATCCTGGATACCTATCTCCTGAAGTTTCATCTGAGAGTGATCCATCAGAGGGTTAGGGATCTATGATGTGTACTTGGGCACCTTTTGATGTAGTATTGTATATTAACTCTCTATAACTGTGTTTAAATATTTTGTAGTTGTATATTATGTGTTCTACTCAAAACAAAATCTTATGTATATTATGTGTGATGACAGTTTGTTTTATTTTATGTTCCGTGTTATTTTATATAGTAATATTCTGTATAAAAGGAAAAAAAAATTTGCAACCCATATTATTTATGTAACAAATGTTTTACAACTTGGGTAATATTTATTTATTTTATTTTATTACATCATAAATGTGACATCCCCACAAGGGTGTTACATTAGTTGGTATCAGAGCCCAAGTTAGAGTCTTTTGGGGTTGTGGTTGGGTCTGTTTTTGCTTGTGTTGTGTGATTCTTTGTGATTTACTTCCGAAAGGATGTATCTAATTTTGTTTTGTAATGATTGAAGAAAGAAGATGTCTGGCGGAAGAGGAACACGTGCGAACGTGAATCGTAATGTGGACCCAATGATTGCAGCTGCGGAGGCTATGTAGGGGATGGCTGAAGTGATAACTCAACAAAATGAGAGAGCAGCTCAACAGCAAGATGCTACTATTGATGCCCTAAATTTATCTGAGTTTAGCCGTAATAACCCGCCGCAGTTCAAAGGCGAGTTTAATCCAAAGAAGGCAAGTTTGTGGATCCAAGACTTGAAAAAGATATTTGAAGGAATAGGATGTACAAATGAGAAGAAGGTGACGTATGCTACTTTTATGCTGAAAGGAGATGGTGAACATTGGTGGAAAGGAACCCGCGGATTATTACAGGCTAAAGGAACTGAAATTACTTGGGAGGCATTTTCTGAAGTATTTCTGGATAAGTATTTCCTGCCAGTGCTAGATATGCCAAGGAAATGGAATTTCTTGGTTTACGTCAAGGCAATATGACTGTTAATGAGTATGCTTCTAAGTTTGAGAGTTTGTCTCAGTTTTCGGATTATGCTTAAACCCGACCGAATGATCGGTGGAGATGTCAGAAATTTGAGGAAGGATTGAGGGTGGAATTGCGACGAGGAGTGCTACCTTTGAAGATGAATCAATTTCATGCTTTGGTGGATACTTGTGCACGACTTGAGGAGTCGGAGCCGTCACGGGATCTAAGGAACCGTAATTTTGGACCAACGAGGTTTCAGAGAGGAGGTAGCAGTAATAATAGTCGGTTTCAGTGCAAGCCTATTCGAGACCATCGGGAAGTCAATCTCAACGACCATCTGTTGGGGGAAGTGCTAGTGGTAATAGAGCTGGTCAAAAAGTGGCGTTTACGCTGACGTGTTTTAAATGTGGAAAGAGTGGCCATATTTCTACGGATTGTTCAATCAAAGGGATAGTCTGTTTTAATTGCAGACAACCTGGACATGTATCTAGGGATTGTACGCAGCCGGAGAGGAAACCTGCTGTGAGGACTGTTCGTGCTACTAAGCCAAGGTCAGGAGGGCGAGTGTATACCATGACTGGAATTGAAGCTTCATAGTCCGAGGATCTTATTCAGGGGGAAGGTGTCATTGAAGGTAATCTTCTGACTGTGTTATATGATTCAGGTGCGACACATTCATTTATTGCATTTGATTGTGTGGAAATATTGAAACTACCTGTGACTTCTCTGAGTTTTCAATTAGTTGTGTCTACACCAACTGCTAAACCTGTAGTTACATCCAAGATATGTTTGAATTGTCCTGTTGTTATAAAGGATCGTATGTTTTCGTTCAATTTGATTTGTTTGCCTCTTATTGAGATAGATGTAATATTAGGAATGGATTGGTTATCTTCTAACCATATCCTTATAGATTGTGCAAACAAAACCATAGTTTTTCCTAAGGAAGAAAGTTCTGGATTTTTGACTGCTGTTAAAGTCAAGTCATTGTTGAGAGATGGAGCACAGGGATATATGTTATTATCTTCTCTAGAAGTGAAGAGTGAGAAGGATGTGAATGTTATTCCTGTTGTCAATGAATTTCCAGAGGTTTTTCCTGATGACGTACCTAGTTTGCCACCTGAGAGGGAAATCAAGTTTTCTATCGATTTGGTACCAGGAGCAGGTCCTATCTCAATTGCACCATATCAGATGTTGCCAGCGGAGTTAGTGGAATTAAAGAAGCAATTGGAGGAGCTGTTGGAGAAATAGTTTGTGCGACCTAGTGTTTCACCATGGGGAGCACCAGTGCTTTTAGTCAAGAAGAAGGATGGAACTTCTCGACATTGCGTAGATTATCGTCAGCTGAACAAGGTGACTATAAAGAATAAATATCCACTTTCGAGAATTGACGATTTGATGGATCAGTTGAAGGGAGCAGTGGTATTTTCTAAGATAGATCTAAGATCAGGTTATCATCAGATTCGTGTTAAGGTTGATGATGTGCCTAAAACAGCTTTCCGAACTCGTTATGAACATTATGAGTATTAGGTTATGTCGTTCGGAGTGACGAATGCTCCTGCAATATTCATGGACTATATGAATAGGATTTTTCGTCCTTATTTAGATAGATTTGTCGTTGTCTTTATTGATGACATTCTGATCTATTTTCAATCTAAGGAAGAGCATGCTGAACATCTCGGTATAGTTCTTCAGGTTTTGAAGGAAAAGAAGTTGTATGCAAAGTTGGCAAAATGTGAATTTTGGCTGGAGGAAGTTCAATTTTTAGGTCATGTGATTTCTAAGGAAGGTATCGCGGTAAATCCATCTAAGGTGGAGACTATTTTGCAATGGGAAAGGCGTAAGACAGTAACGGAAGTCTGAAGTTTTGTTGGAATGGCTGGATATTATCGGAGGTTCATAGAAGGTTTTTCCAAGATAGCTGGATCGCTTACGCAACTCACAAGAAAAAGTCAAGCTTTTGATTGGATGGAGGAACCTGAAGCGAGTTTCTAAGAATTGAAGAAAAGGCTGACAACTGCACCAGTGCTAATTTTACCAGATCCTAACAAATCCTTTGAAGTGTATTGTGATGCTTCTTACCAGGGGTTAGGGTGCGTATTGATGCAAAATCGGAATGTGGTGGCTTATGCTTCTAGACAGTTAAAGGTTCATGAGAGGAACTATCCAACACATGATTTGGAATTAGCTGCAGTGGTTTTTACATTGAAGGTATGGAGGCATTTTCTGTATGGAGCTACGTTCAATGTCTTTAGTGATCACAAGAGTTTAAAGTACTTGTTTGATAAAAAAGAATTGAATATGAGGCAGAAGCAATGGTTGGAATTCTTGAAGGATTATGATTTTCAACTCCAATACCATCCAGGAAAGCTAATGTGGTAGCTGATACTCTGAGTAGAAAGGTGATCAGTGTTTCTACAATGATGATAAAAGAGGAAGAATTAATTAACAAGTTTAGAGATTCGTGGATGTCAGTGGAATTGGAGCCTGGAAAGATTCGCCTAGGTAGGGTTGTGATCTTGAATGAAGTACTTGATATAATTCGAGATAAACAGGAGGAGGATGCGTTTTTGCAAAACGAAAGGCAATTCTTGGAGCAAGGTCATAAGACAGCAGTGGAGGAAGGATCAGATGGAATCTTAAGATTCTAGGAAAGAATTTGTATACCTGATGACCCTGAACTTAAGAAAGCAATTGTGGATGAAGCCTATACTAGTGATTTGAGTATGCATCCGGGGATGACCAAGATGTACCAAGACTTGAAAAGGTTGTTTTGGTGGCCAAGGATGAAAAGAGATGTAGCGGAATGTGTGGCGTCTTGTCTGGTTTGTCAGAAGGCAAAGGTGGAACATCAGAGGCCAGCCGGTATGTTACAACCGTTAGTTATTCCAGAGTGGAAGTGGGATAGTATCTCGATGGATTTTGTTACCGGATTGCCGAGAACAAGGATGGGACATGATTCGATATGGGTTATAGTTGATAGGCTTACTAAGTCAGCACACTTCTTGCCGATCAATATTAAGTATTCATTGGAAAGATTAACCCAGATATACATCAACGAAATTGTTAGACTACATGGTGTACCTACATGTATAGTTTCTAATAGTGATCCAAGGTTTACATCAAGGTTCTGGCGAAGTTTGCAGGAAGCCATGGGGACCAAGCTACGATTGAGTTCTGCTTATCACCCGCAGACTGGTGGTCTGACAGAGAGGACTATACAGTCTTTGGAAGATCTGTTGCGTGCATGTGTACTGGAACAACAAGGAAGTTGGGATGAATTTTTATCTTTGATAGAATTCACCTACAACAATAGTTTTCACTCAAGCATAGGGATTGCACCCTATGAAGCGCTGTATGGAAGACGATGCCGAACACCTTTGTGTTGGTATCAAGATGGGGAGAGTATGACTATTGGGCTAGATATTGTGCAGCAAACTACGGAAAAGGTAAAGATGATACAAGAAAAAATGAAGACGACGCAAAGCAGACAAAAAAGCTATGCTGATAAACGAAGGTGACCTCTAGAATTTGAGGATGGTGAGCATGTATTTTTGCGAGTAACTCCTACGACTGGTGTCAGAAGGGTTATCAAATCCAAGAAGCTTACTCCTAAGTTTATTAGGCCTTATTAGATTATTCGATGGATAGGTCCTGTAGCCTACCAGATTGCTTTACTGCCTTTTCTATCCAATCTGCATGATGTATTCCATGTGTCTCAATTAAGGAAGTATATTCCCGATTCGACGCATGTTATACAGCTTGACGAAGTGCAGCTAAAGGATAACTTGACATATGAGACACTTCCTATTAGGATTGAAGACAGAAAAGTGAAGCAGCTTCGAGGGAAGATGATTGAGCTGGTGAAGGTGATATGGAATGACGTAACAGGAGATGCTACCTGGGAGTTAGAAGATAAAATGAGGGAGGAATACCCACAGTTGTTTTGATGTATGACAAATTTCAGGGACTAAATTTCTATTTGTAGGGGAGAGTTGTGACACCCCAACTTTAGGATAAATGACCGTCATGTTCTGATTGTGCTGTTTTATGTTTTTCTGCATGATATAAAATTTATTTGACTGTTTCAAGTTCATATTTGAGTGTATGGTGTGATTTGCTCTGGGTCAGGAAAATAATAATTTCCAGGCCGGGGAAATCTTATTTTAATTATTCGGAGCTGGGGGATCTTACTAAACCCAATTCTGAATGATACGTGTATCAATCTTTTAATTTTTAGGATTTAACTGTGCAATAAAATAATTTTATATTATTATAATATTATTTTATTAGTCAGTGTAAATAAAACAACAGTGGACCCAGAAATATCTGTGGGACCCACTTTTGGTTTGTAGGACCCACAATTGATTTGCGAGACCCACGTTTAGAGAAAGCAGTCAACATTAGTGGCTTGATTTATTTTAAGCCAATAGGAATTAAGTCAACAAAGAGGGCTTGACTTGATTTACACCGTTGGATGAAAAGGTTGAGTTTTGAATATCAACCGTTGATCTAATCTATGGTTGTAAAGAATGAGCTTGGTGAGGAAAGCTTGGATATCCACCATTGATTTAATGGACGGTGGAGATTGGTCTCACAAAAATGGTTAGAATCATTTGTGACCATTGGATGAGGAGAAATGTAGGGAAGATCTTGACCCTTTATTGTTTTAAGATGAATCTAATGGTTAAGATTTTATGGAGAAGAGATCTAATGGTTTAGATTTGATCATATCACTACCTAATATGAACCCTTGATTTAATCAATGGCTCTTGAAGCTTAGATTACAAGAATGTTAATTAATTAGTAATGTAACAAATTAACCTAATTAAACTAGATTAAGTGTGCATAGAAACTTAATGAGATTAGTAGCTTAATTAGTGATCATCATTAAGGAAGAACATTCAAGAACAAGTCACTAGGCTTATGACAAGTCTTGGATTAGCCAACGGAAGACAAGCTTGGTGATCAAGTTTTGAGCTCAACCTTTGATCACATGTAAGGCTAGGATGGAGTCTTGGAAGGTCAAACAATGTGGCCACCTTTCTCTCTATGGAGTTACACGGCCATGCATCACTTTGGAGAGCAAATTTCGCTTCATTCTCTAACACTTTACTACACATTCTCTCTTCCAAAAATACAAACCACCATTGTTACTCTTCTCCAAGCAATTCGGCCAAGAACCCTAAACTACCATCCATGCATCTAAAATTTTATCTAACCTACTTTTCTAAACCTAAACACTATTCTAAGAACATCTCTAGTTGAGAGTTCTTCCAAAATCTATCATCTTGAGCTTGGAAAATCACTTTGGAGATTTTCCCTAGAAGGTGAAAATCCTTATTCTTCATTTCTAACTTCTTTTTCAAGGTTCTAAGCCATGATTTATCCATGGTTTATGATTTTCTCCTGTAGTTATAACTCTTTAAATTTTTGTTTAAGATCTTTTAGGTTCTTGAAGGAGATCACGAAATCCATAGGAAGGAGAGTAGGAGATTTTATCTTCCTTTAAGGTAAGAGGGAGATTTAATCCCATCAACCATGCGTGGTGATGAGAAAATGGACTTGTATGTGTGTGAAGAATCCATAAGGATTCACTTGTGTTTGATTGTTTAAATGCTTTCTTACTTGTGTATGATATTGTTTGTATGCATGTCTACATTGCACGTGTGATTATGCATGAATATTACTTAGGATGTGAATAATATGTAAGGTTTGCATGAGTGTTCCAAAGAACACAAGAAGAGGCTCACGGCCTCAACCAAGAAAAGAGAACCAAAATGTTCTCAATCATTTTCTAAAGGAAGGACTTAATGGAATTAGGTTAATGAATGAATTACAAAATGATTTAGAAGATAGAAAATGATCCAAAGATCAAATGCAAATGTTTTAGCAATTTCGGCCAACATGCCTAATAAAAGTGTAATCAATCCAAAAGTTATTTTCTAAAGTGTAAAATTGATATTTAACCTAAAAAGAAATGCATTTGTAATGAATTTTCAATAATTAAAGAAGTAAACTAATTTTTATTAGAAAAGTGATATAGTAGAATAATGAACAAACCTTTGAAAAATACTTACTTTTAGATCTTAAAGTATAGTAACAATTTCTAAAGTGGATTTTATAATTATAAAATAAAATAAAAGAAATTTTAGAGGAAAGACGTAGAAAGCACATTTTTAATAGAATTTATAGACAAAATCTTTGTCAAAATTTATTAAAAATAGTCAAATAACAAATCAAATAAAAGAAAACATTTTATAATATATTTATAACATAAGAAAAATTATTCTACGTAGTTTTAAAGAAGTGAAAATAGCTTACGTAGTTTTAAACTAGAGATTTTAAAGCTTTTCGATCAAGAAAACGATTTAAAAATCTTATGCGATTGAGAAAACGATTTAAAAATACTACGGGATTTTAAAAATAGCAAAATATATTTACACGATTTAAAAACGTTTGTAAAAAATGATGAAATTGTGAAAATGTGATAAAATTTCTACGTGATTAATTGAAACAGCGAGTTTTACTGTCGGGGCAAAGTGGTGGACTCGGACATGTGAAAATATGGTACGTCAAGTGGGAACGTACTGTATTTGAGATTATTGCCATTGAGGGCATTTGCGTAAATATGAGAATATTTTTGAGACTAAGGGTAATTTGGTAATTATTATTTTTATTCATGCGTTGAGTTGTGCCAATATGGTTGATTATTGGTGATTTGATTGACGAGGTGAATAGCACCGTGTTGTCGGTGTGATAAGCGTAGTGTGGTTCATTTCTTTGCTTGGACTTGGAGGCATTAGTGTGCGGAGTATTCCACATGTGGACAGTTGGTCGCTCCTTTGGGCCGTGGTAACTGGTAACACACTAGTGATCTCGACATGCACTATACTTAATCAAGATCTTGTAAAGACTATTTTAGTACAATGCTTGTAGTTACACGATGTTTGGACTGTGTGCTACTACACAATGATTGGACAGTGGGCTATAGACACAACATAAGACAGTGCATTAGTTTGGTTGGGCAGCCTGAGGTACTTATAGTTCTTTACAGGTCATTCTCTCTAATATCTGTGTCTAGCTCTATGGAGTAGGAACGAGTCATATTGGATTTGCATTTGTGTCATGTATCATAACAATATTATCTATGATATTCTTTGATATTGTTGTATTAAAATTGCTGTATTAAATTGTATTATTATTTATGATGCTATAGTATGCTTTAGTGTATAAACTGTTACATCTGTTGTATTTGGCGTTTGCTTAATTGTCATGCTGGTATTGATGTATGATTATCTCACCTCTCTATATGTACTGTTTTTTGTATTATTAAATTATGTTGTAAAGAGTTTGCTGAAGAGGATCAGCCTCTTGAGTGTGTGTATCCTGAGGAGGAGGAGCAGCAACAGTAGACGGGGGATCAGTTCAATGACTGCGAACCTTCTGATCATCCATATCCATTGGACTGATTTGGCAAGTATGACACTGCCGGGATTTCTTGGTTTCGTGAGACTTGAGTTTCACGGGGGTTTAGAGGTCTGGCGTCTGCGAGAGGACAGAGATTTAGTGGTCTACGTGGGACGGTTGACGATTTCCCTACGAACAGAGTTTGATGGGGAACCTGTTTTTACTAATACTCTGTATTTGCATTTGGAGTTGCCGCTGACTCTTAGGCGTTATTGGGGAGGGATGTTCCATCCGCCTAGTGAGATTAGCAGTGTGTCGACAGCACGAACTCGTGTCCGTAGAGCTTCGAGACATCCTGGATACCTATTTCCTGAAGTTTCATCTGAGAGTGATGTAACACCCCTTTGGAGGATGTCACACATAAAAGAAAATAAAAGAAATAGAAATAAAATTTACCCAAGTTGTGAAACATTTGTTAAATATTATTACGGGTTGTAAAATAATTCCTGATAGACAGAAATATGATATAAAAAGATAATGCGGAAAATACGAAATAAAAAAAAACATCATCACTAATAATATACATATGATTAAGTTATAAATTTGTACAAATAATTTACAACTAAGACTACAAATATTTAAACAAAAACGAGTAAAGAAAGCAATAAAAGAGTTAATATATACGGACATACTGTTGTGCGCCCAAAAAAAAACATCATGATTATCTAATCCTCGATGGATCACTCTCGGCATGAAAATGATCATCGGGAGATAGATATCTGGATGTCTCGACACACGGCGATAACGGGATCGCGCGGTCGATACGATGCTTATCTCACTAGGCTCGGGTTTTCGGCACCCCGATAACGCCTAATGGATAAGGGTAACTCTAAGTGCGAAATAACGTCGTAGTCATAATCGGATCTCCATCAAGCGATGACGTAGAATCACGGTCACACGTCCGCATACGTCACGAGAATCACGATCGCCTCGTAAGTGCCAAGCCGAGCACCTCCATGAAATACCGGCTCTATGAATCCCAAAAATCTGGCGTCGCCATCCCTCACAATCAATCAGAGGATATGGATGATCGGATGGTTCTTGATCGTAAAGCGGTCGTGTCTGTCTGCGATCTTCCTCCTCCTCGGGGTACACGATCTCAATAGGTGATCCTCTTCCTCGAAGTCTTTATCGCGTAAAATAATTAAACGAGAAAATACATATAACAAAGAGGTAAGACAACATAAAATCATCACAACATGGCCAATAAAAAGACGACAAACAATATATATACGAGTTCATGCAATACATAAAGCTTTAACAATTATAATAATAAATTGAAGTAAAATTCGAGATATCATTACAATATATCACATCATAGATAAAACCTCACGGATAAGATAAGAAATATAAGAATAAACGAGATAAAATAAACAAATGAAATAACGGATAGATAATAAATAGATAAGATGGAAACGAGATAGACATAGAGATAAATAAATAATACAACAAAACCCTACTCCATGGAGCTAAAAAAAAACACAAGTATCGAGAGAGAGGAATGATTCGCAAAACCTAATAGTACCACGGCTGCCCCACCAACTATTTTTTGTCACACGTTGCGTCTATAGCCCACGACACGAGGAATCCATCAATCCGGGCGTGGTGTAGTTCACGGTCTCACGTTGTGGCACTACGAGGCAAATGTACTACTAGATTTCACAAATCTCGATTAAATATAGTGTATGTCGAGTACCAAAGTGTGCTATATCGGTTTACACGGGCCCGGCGGAGCGACCAACTGTCCACATGTGGGATCCGTACACTAAAGTCTCCAAGTTCATTAGAACAATGAACCACACTACGTTTATCGCATCGACAACACGATGTGATTCGTCTCGTCAACAAATCCACCAAATACATGGCACACATAATGAGATAGATGGAAAGCACATGCGGGTTCACATTTCCCGACAATGACAAATAATTCTTAAAAAAACATGCGGGTTCACATTTTCCGAACGGTAAATAGATTTTCAAAAGCACATGCGGGTTCACATTTTCCACAACGCATATAGATTTTCAAAAGCACATGCGGGTTCACATTTTCCCAAGCACATACGGGTTCACATTTTCCCGAATGACATATAGATTTTCAAAAGCACATGCGGGTTCACATTTTCCAAACGACATAAAATAAATATAGTAACGGTCAATCGCGTAGAAATTTTATCGCATTTTCATAATTCGTCGTTTTTACAAGCGTTTAAAAATCGGGTAAAGATATTTTTCTGTTTTTAAAATCGCGTAGCATTTTAATACGTTTTCTCAATCGCGTAGGATTTTTAAATCATTTTCTTATTCGAATGCCCTTAAAATTCCTGTTTAAACAGGATAGAAATAGTACTTAGTACATTTAAACTACGTAGAATAATTTTTTTCATAGCGCATACTGTCTTTAGGATATTTTTACTATCTTATAGGTTCATTTTTACTAAAAATTGACAGCATTTTGTTTATAAACTTATAATAATGGTTTTCTAAATTTTCCATAAAATTTTCTATTTACCTAATTTTTTAACCATATCATTTAATTCTTTTTGAAATCTCTAACATGCTTCAAAACCTAAAGTGAGCTATATGTTAGAAAATTTCTCAAAATTTCTGTATTTTACTTCCTAATGATAAAATCACTAGTTTTAATCCTTTAAGCTTAATTCTACTCAATTTGTTTCTTCAAAAATTATTATAGAAAATTTCTTCTTAACTTGTATTGTCTCTTTTTGATTGAAAAAGGTTTGGAATCAAGTTTTAGAAATCATAATTACCTATAGTGGCATGTTGGCGAATTTTGTAAAACTTTTTCATTTGATTTCTAAATCATGTCAAAGGTATTATCTTATCTAAGTTCATTAAATCATGTTATAAAGTAATGATTTTAAATCAAATAAATCCTTTAGGCATGTTGGCCCAAAATTTACTAAATCTTTACCATTTGATTTCTAAATTCCTTTTCTTTGATCAAAACAATTTGAAACCTTCTTATTTCTCCTAATTAATTAAGTTGCACTTTAGGAAAAATGAAGAGAACATTTTGGTCCTCACACTTTGTCATTCTTAGTGAGCTAGGGAATGTGTTCTTTGGAACACTCATGCAAATTTACACATGTTATTCACATCTTATACCTTATCATACAATTCTAACACATGCATTTATATTTCTAACACATGCAAAATATTTCTAACATATAAAACCTAAATTAAAGCTTATAGACATACCATCAAAAGCTAATAAACATGCAAAATTATTACAATCACCAAACAAGAAAGCTACTAACATACAACACTTAAGCTACTAGCAACCACAAAAATTAACAAATACACATCAATAAACACACCACAACCGAATCCTTATGGATTCTACAAACAATCCATCTTCTTACCACCATCAAGGGATGATAAGAATTGTCTTCCTCTTACCTTAAATGAAGACAAAAAGCTTGCTTTCACACCTCCTATGGTTCGGTTTTCACTCCACCAAATACCTAAAAATCTCAAATAAAATCTACATGTTATTAACCATGAAAAAGAAGCTAAACCATGGAGAAATCATGGTTTAGAACTTTGAAAAAGAAGAAAGAAAAGAAAAAATATGATATTTCACCTTCTAGGTCAAATCTACAAGGTTGATTTCCAAGCCCTTAATGGAAGATTTTGAAGAAACTTCCAACTAGAAAGGTTCTTAGAATAGTGTTTAGGTTAGGAAAACTTGGTTAGAAAATTTTTTGATGGTTGGATGGTTAAGAAACAAGCTTGGCCGAATGGAAGGAGAAAAAGGAACAACAATGGTGGCTAGGGTTCTTGATGAGAGAGAGAAGAGAAAAGTGATGAAGGAGAAATGTAATTTTGGTCTTCAAAGGCCTCTTGGCCGTAGCACTCAAGTGGTGTGCAAGGTGGGCACCTTGCTTGGCTTCATCAAGCCATTGGATGAATCAAAGGCTAGGATTAAGTCTTGGTGAGCAAGCTTGATTTCCATTGGTTGGCTCATGGTGACTCACATCTTTGAGTCACACGGTGTATTTAATTTTCTGTTGAGTCGACTAGTGAGTCGACACATTACTGGAAAGTTCTACGCTTACGGTGATTAATTAAGCTACCGATCTAGCAGTTCTACTAATTGTGGGTCCCAAAATATTTTAGGGTCCACTTTGTCACTAAATTATCTTGACTAATAAAATAATATTATAATAATATAAAATTATTTTATTTGTGATTAAATCTAAAAATTAAAAGATTATTTTTAGTCTCATTGAGAATCGGGTTAAGTAAGATCCCCAATTCTAAATAATAAAATAAGATTTTCCCTAGGCAGGAAAATAATATTTTTCCTGCCTCGGAGCAAATCACACAAAAAGTCCATATAAAATCACAGACGGTATTTTCGGGCATTAAATCAAGAAGAAAACAATTAAAAAGCAGCAAAAAGCAAAAGCGATGCGTTCGGGACGTAACGGTCATTTTCCCATTTTTCCCACAACGTAGGTAATCGTCCAAAACGTTCAAATAAAATATCCAGTAGTATTATATAGCTGTATATCTTTCGAGAAAAATTAATACGATAGCTCGAGAAATTTTTTTATTTTTAGTCTCGAAACAAATTACGTAAAACGATCAAATAAAATTTGAGCCGGTATTATCGTAATTGTTTTCATACGAAATCGAGAAACGAGAAAAATAGGGACACACGGTCATTCATACAAAAGCATGAAAAACAGAGAAACAGTACATTAGAATATTTTCTAAAAATTGGGCGTTACAACTCTCCCCAACAAATAAAAATTTCGTCCTCGAAATTTGATGTTCATCCGAACAAATGAGGATATTGATCCTTCATTTTATCTTCTAGTTCCCAAGTAGCTTCACCCGTCATATCATTCCATATGACTTTCACTAACTCGATCATCTTCCCTCGAAGTTGCTTTACCTTTCGTCCTCTATACGACGGGTAAAGTTTCGTAAGTCAAATTCTCCTTTAGCGCACGTCATCGGTACGGTTGTATAACATGTGTCGGATCTGGTATATACTTCCGCAAGTGGCGAGACACATGAAACACGTCGTGCAAATTGGATAGAAAAGGCGGCAAAGCAATCGATATGCTACGGGACCTATACGTCGGATAATCGATATGGTCCAATGAATTTAGGAGTAAGCTTCTTCGACTTAATCACTCTTCCGACACCGGTCGTAGGAGTAACTCTTAGAAACACATGCTCACCCTCCTTAAACTCAAGAGATCGTCTTCGTTTGTCCGCGTAACTCTTTTGTACGCTGCGTGAGTCCTCATCTTCTCTTGTATCATCTTGACTTTATCGTAGTACGTTGTACAAGTTAGGTCCAACGGTCATACTCTCCCCATCTTGATACCAACATAGCGGCGTTCGACATCGTCTTCCATACAATGCTTCATAAGGTGCCATTCCGATGCTTGCGTGAAAACTATTGTTGTAGGTGAATTCTATCAAAGATAAAAATTCATCCCAACTTCCCCGTTGTTCCAAAACACAAGCCGCAACAAATCCTCCAAGAATTTGTATAGTTCTCTCTGTCGACCATACATGTACTGCGGATGATAGGCTGAACTTAATCGTAACTTGGTTCCCATAGCTTCTTGCGAGACCTCGCCAAAATCTTGACGTAAACCTTGGATCTCTATCGAAACTATACATGTAGGCACTCCATGTAATCGACAATCTCGGCGATGTACAACTGGGTTAATCTTTCCAATGAATATTTAATATTAATTGGTAAGAAATGAGCCGATTTCGTAAGTCTATCAACTATAACCCATATTGCATCATGACCTCTCCTTGTCTTTGGCAAACCAATAACGAAATCCATAGAAATGCTTGTCCCATTTCCATTACGGAATCGATAATGGTTGCAACATCAGTGGTCTTTGGTGTTCAACTTTCGACTTTTGACAAACTAGGCAAGTTGACACGCATCTAACCACATCACCCTTCATTCCATGCCACCGAATAACTTCTTCAAGTCTTGGTACATCTTTGTTATGCCTGGATGCATACTTAATAGACTAGTATGGGCATGTTCCACAATATATTGCCTCGGCTCTCGGTCACGAGGAATACGATTCTACCCGAAACCTAGAATTCCATCAGTTCCTTCTTTGAACTCTCTTGCCTCGTTTTGCTTCATTTGCTCCCTTATTCCTTGTAAAAATTTATCGGCATTTTGCTTTTCCCTTATGTCTTCCATCGGCTCGCTTGAGATAGTAACCATATTCATACGGATCTTTCCGGTTTCAACTCAACAAATGACCACTCATCTCTAAAGCTGTTCAATGAGCTCCTTTTCTTTAATCATCGGTGCGAAACACGATAATTTTCTACTCAAGGCATCGGCCACGACATTCGCCTTACCGGGGTGGTACAAAAGTTGAAAATCGTAGTCGTTCGAAATTCTAACCATCTTATTTGCCTCGTATTCGGCTCTTACAGTCGTACAAGTACTTCAAACTCTTGTGATCCTTGAAGATGTTGAACGTTGCTCCATAGAGAAAATGTCTCCATATCTTCAAAGCAAAAACTACCGTAGCCAATTCCAAATCATGCGTAGGATAATTCTTCTCATGAACCTTCAATTGTCGAGAAGCATATGCCACCACGTTCCGATCTTGCATCAACACGCATCCTAGTCCTTGATAAGAAGCGTCACAATACACCTCGAAAGATTTCTTCGAATCTGGTAGGATTAACACCGGTGCAGTTGTTAACCTCTTCTTCAACTCTTGAAAACTGGTTTCACGCTCTTCCGTCCATTCAAAAGCTTGACTTTTCCTCGTCAGTTGTGTAAGTGGTCCAGCAATCTTGGAAAAACCTTCGATAAATCTTCGATAATAACCAAGCAAGTCCAACAAAACTTGAACTTCATTCTTGTCTTAGGTCTTTCCCCTTTGTAAAAAGTCTCCACTTTCGATGGGTCCACCGCAATACCTTCTTTAGAAATTACGTGACCAAGAAATTGGACTTCTTCCAACCAGAACTCACACTTAGCCAATTTCGCATACAAGCTGCTTCTCCTCAAAACACGAAGAACAACATTCGGATGTTCGGCATGCTCTTCCTTCGATCGAGAATAGATCGAGAATGTCATCGATAAAGACAACGACAAATCTGTCTAGATATGGACGAAATATCCTGTTCATATAATCCATAAATATGGCGGGAGCATTCGTCACCCGAATGGCATTACTTGATACTCATAATGTCCATAACGAGTTCGAAAAGCAGTTTTCGGCACGTCTTCCCCTCTTACACGAATCGGTGATAACCCGATCGCGGATCTATCTTGGAAAATATCACGGCTCCCTCAATTGATCCATCAAATCGTCGATTCTTGGAAGCGGATATTTATTCTTGATAGTCACCTTGTTCAGCTGCTAGATAGTCCACACAAAGTCGTGATGTTCCATCCTTCTTCTTGACCAAAAGCACGGGCGCACCCCATGGGGAAACGCTAGGTCGTACAAATTCTTTCTCCAACGGTTCCACCAATTGCTTTTCGGCTCCTCCAACTCTATTGGCGACATACGATACGGTGCAATTGAGATAGGACTGTTCCGGTACTAAATCAATTGAGAACTCGATCTCCGCTCGGGCGGTAAACCGAGTACATCTTCGGGAAAAACATCAGGAAAATCGTTGACAACGGGAATAGTATTCACATCCTTCTCATTCTTAACTTCTAGAGAAGACAATACCGAGATATCCCTGCGCTCCATCTCTCAACAAAGACTTGACCTTAACGGCGTGAGTTAAGAATCCAGACTCTTCTTCCTTAGGAAAAACTATAGTTTTCTTTGCACAATCTATGAGGATATGGTTAGAACATAACCGGTCCATCCCTAAGATTACATCTATCTCAATAAGAGGCAAACAAATCAAATTGACCAAAAACAAACGGCCCTTCACAACAATAGGACAATCCAAACGGATCTTAGAAGTAACTACGGGTTTAGCGGTTGGCGTAGATACACTCAACTTAACATTCGGAGAAGACACGAGGCAACTTCGGTCTTTCCACACAATCATAGGCAATAAACGAGTGTGTAGCACCCGAGTCATACAATACGGTCGAGAAGGTTACCTCCAATGTCACCTTCTCCTTGAATAAGGTCATCCGATTGAGAAACTTCGGATCCCGTCATTGTATATACTCGCCCTCCGGATCTCGGTTGAGTATTTCCAGATTTTGGCGATTAGTTCTAACATGACGAACAACGGGTTTCTTCTGCGGTCGAGTACAATCCTTCGACATATGCCCGGTGTCCACGGTTAAAACAGACGGTTCCCTTGATTGTACAATACGGAGATAGATGGCCCTTCTTACCGCACTTAAAACACGTCGGTGTAAACACCACACTCTCTGTCTGCTCCACCACTAGGTACACTCCCCTCGGCGGCGGTCGGCGTGAGTCGACTTCCTTGTGGTCTAGCATACGACTTACTGTGAGCCGATTTGTATTGCTACCTCCACCTCTTTGAAACCTTGTCGGCCCAAAGTTCAGGCTCCTCGATCTCGCGACGGTTCAAGCTCCTCAAGCCGTGTACATGCGTCTACCAAAGTATGAAAATGATTCATCCTCGGAGATATCACTCCCGCTTCAATTCTACTCTCAATCCGGACTCAAACTTGACATTTCCATACCTCATCTTGTCGATTTTGAGCATAATCGAAAATTGAGACAAACTTTCAAATTTTGTAGCGTACTCATTCTTTGTCATGTTTCCCTTTCGACCCAAGAAATTCCATCTCCTTGGCATGCCTAGCACTTGCGAGGAAAATACTTATCCGAGAAAAGTATTAGAAAACACTTCCCAGGTGATCTCGGTTCCTTGACTTGCAACACTCGGCGGATTCCTCTCCACCAATGTTACTGCATCTCCTCTCGGCATAAAACGACATAAGTTACTTTCTTTTCATCGTGCATCTCATCCCCTCAAAAATTCTCTCTAAATCTTGCATCCCCGACTCGCTTTCTCAGGATCCACCTCGCCTCTAAATTGTGGCGGATTATGGCGCCTAAATTCGAGATAAATTTAGGGCATCGGTTGTAGCATCTTCTTTGTTGAAATTTGCTCTCAAATTTTTTTGAGTAATCACTTGACCATCTGTAGCGCGTAGCTTCGGTGACAACCAACATCGGGTCCTCATCACGATTCACGTTAGCACGTCCTCTGCCTCTACCAGCCATCTTCTTTCTTCAAACATAACAAAACAAAGTTAGATACATCCTTCTAGATATTTCCGAAAGGATATAAATCACAAAGATCACGAGAGATCACACTGGCACAAACAAAAACGGACCCAACCACAACCCCAAAAGACTCAACTTGGGCTCACGATACCAACTAATGTAACACCCCTTTGGAGGATGTCACACATAAAAGAAAATAAAAGAAATAGAAATAAAATCTACCCAAGTTGTGAAACATTTGTTAAATATTATTACGGGTTGTAAAATAATTCCTGATAGACAGAAATATGATATAAAAAGATAATGCGGAAAATACGAAATAAAAAAAACATCATCACTAATAATATACATATGATTAAGTTATAAACTGTACAAATAATTTACAACTAAGACTACAAATATTTAAACAAAAACAGTAAAGAAAGCAATAAAAGAGTTAATATATACAGACATACGCTGACGCGCCCAAAAAAAAAACATCATGATTATCTAATCCTCGATGGATCACTCTCAGCATGAAAATGATCATCAGGAGATAGATATCCTGGATGTCTCGACACACGGCGATAACGGGATCGCGCAGTCGATACGATGCTTATCTCACTAGGCTCAGGGTTTTCAGCACCCCGATAACGCCTAATGGATAAGGGTAACTCTAAGTGCGAAATAACGTCGTAGTCATAATCGGATCTCCATCAAGCGATGACGTAGAATCACGGTCACACGTCTGCATACGTCACGAGAATCACGATCGCCTCGTAAGTGCCAAGCCGAGCACCTCCATGAAATACCGGCTCTATGAATCCCAAAAATCTGGCGTCGCCATCCCTCACAATCAATCAGAGGATATGGATGATCGGATGGTTCTTGATCGTAAAGCGGTCGTCGTCTTGCGTCTTCCTCCTCCTCGGGTACACGATCTCAATAGGTGATCCTCTTCCTCGAAGTCTTTATCGCGTAAAATAATTAAACAGAAAATACATATAACAAAGAGGTAAGACAACATAAAATCATCACAACATGGCCAATAAAAAGACGACAAACAATATATATACGATTCATGCAATACATAAAGCTTTAACAATTATAATAATAAATTGAAGTAAAATTTAGATATCATTACAATATATCACATCATAGATAAAACCTCACGAAAGATAAGATAAGAAATATAAGAATAAACGAGATAAAATAAACAAATGAAAAACGAGATAGATAATAAATAGATAAGATGGAAACAGATAGACATAGAGATAAATAAATAATACAACAAAACCCTACTCCATGGAGCTAAAAAAAAACACAAGTATCAGAGAGAGGAATGATTCGCAAAACCTAATAGTACCACGGCTGCCCCACCAACTATTGCTGTTGTCACACGTTGCGTCTATAGCCCCACGACACAGGAATCCATCAATCCGGGCGTGGTGTAGTTCACGGTCTCACGTTGTGGCACTACAGGCAAATGTACTACTAGATTTCACAAATCTCGATTAAATATAGTGTATGTCGAGTACCAAAGTGTGCTATCGGTTTACCACGGCCCAGCGGAGCGACCAACTGTCCACATGTGGGATCCCGTACACTAAAGTCTCCAAGTTCATTAGAATAATGAACCACACTACGTTTATCGCATCGACAACACGATGTGATTCGTCTCGTCAACAAATCCACCAAATACATGGCACACATAATGAGATAGATGGAAAGCACATGCGGGTTCACATTTTCCCGACAATGACAAATAATTTTAAAAACACATGCGGGTTCACATTTCCCGACGGTAAATAGATTTTCAAAAGCACATGCGGGTTCA
The DNA here is from genome assembly GCA_029884605.1 of Ormosia emarginata. Taxonomy (NCBI): domain Eukaryota; kingdom Viridiplantae; phylum Streptophyta; class Magnoliopsida; order Fabales; family Fabaceae; genus Ormosia; species Ormosia emarginata. Next base: position 82,065 of record JAQQTP010000050.1, read on the forward strand.
CATTTTCCCAAACGATATAGATTTTCAAAAGCACATGCGGGTTCACATTTTCCCGAAAGACATATAGATTTTCAAATGCACATGCGGGTTCACATTTTCCTAAGCTTTGTACGGGTTCACATTTTCCCGACAAAGACATATAGATTTTCAAAAGCACATGCGGGTTCACATTTTCCCGACAGCATAAAATAAATATAGTAACGGTCAATCGCGTAGAAATTTTATCGCATTTTCATAATTTGTCGTTTTTACAAACGTTTAAAAATCGGGTAAAGATATTTTTCTGTTTTTAAAATCGCGTAGCATTTTAATACGTTTTCTCAATCGCGTAGGATTTTTAAATCATTTTCTTATTCGAATGCCCTTAAAATTCTTGTTTAAGCAGATAGAAATAGTACTTAGTACATTTAAACTACGTAGAATAATTTTTTTCATAGCGCATCTTGTCTTTAGGATATTTTTACTATCTTATAGGTTCATTTTTACTAAAAATTGACAGCATTTTGTTATAAACTTATAATAATGGTTTTCTAAATTTTCCATAAAATTTTCTATTTACCTAATTTTTTAACCATATCATTTAATTCTTTTTGAAATCTCTAACATGCTTCAAAACCTAAAGTGAGCTATATGTTAGAAAATTTCTCAAAATTTCTATATTTTACTTCCTAATGATAAAATCACTAGTTTTAATCCTTTAAGCTTAATTCTACTCAATTTGTTTCTTCAAAAATTATTATAGAAAATTTCTTCTTAACTTGTATTGTCTCTTTTTGATTGAAAAAGGTTTGGAATCAAGTTTTAGAAATCATAATTACCTATAGTGGCATGTTGGCCGAATTTTGTAAAACTTTTTCATTTGATTTCTAAATCATGTCAAAGGTATTATCTTATCTAAGTTCATTAAATCATGTTATAAAGTAATGATTTTAAATCAAATAAATCCTTTAGGCATGTTGGCCCAAAATTTACTAAATCTTTACTATTTGATTTCTAAATTCCTTTTCTTTGATCAAAACAATTTGAAACCTTCTTATTCCTCCTAATTAATTAAGTTGCACTTTAGGAAAAATGAAGAGAACATTTTGGTCCTCACACTTTGTCATTGCCGTGAGCTAGGGAATGTGTTCTTTGGAACACTCATGCAAATTTACACATGTTATTCACATCTTATACCTTATCATACAATTCTAACACATGCATTTATATTTCTAACACATGCAAAATATTTCTAACATATAAAACCTAAATTAAAGCTTATAGACATACCATCAAAAGCTAATAAACATGCAAAATTATTACAATCACCAAACAAGAAAGCTACTAACATACAACACTTAAGCTACTAGCAACCACAAAAATTAACAAATACACATCAATAAACACACCACAACCGAATCCTTATGGATTCTACAAACAATCCATCTTCTTACCACCATCAAGGGATGATAAGAATTGTCTTCCTCTTACCTTAAATGAAGACAAAAAGCTTGCTTTCACACCTCCTATGGTTCGGTTTTCACTCCACCAAATACCTAAAAATCTCAAATAAAATCTACATGTTATTAACCATGAAAAAGAAGCTAAACCATGGAGAAATCATGGTTTAGAACTTTGAAAAAGAAGAAAGAAAAGAAAAATATGATATTTCACCTTCTAGGTCAAATCTACAAGGTTGATTTCCAAGCCCTTAATGGAAGATTTTGAAGAAACTTCCAACTAGAAAGGTTCTTAGAATAGTGTTTAGGTTAGGAAAACTTGGTTAGAAAATTTTTTGATGGTTGGATGGTTAAGAAACAAGCTTGGCGAATGGAAGGAGAAAAAGGAACAACAATGGTGGCTAGGGTTCTTGATGAGAGAGAAGAGAGAAAAGTGATGAAGGAGAAATGTAATTTTGGTCTTCAAAGGCCTCTTGGCCGTAGCACTCAAGTGGTGTGCAAGGTGGGCACCTTGCTTGGCTTCATCCAAGCCATTGGATGAATCAAAGGCTAGGATTAAGTCTTGGTGAGCAAGCTTGATTTCCATTGGTTGGCTCATGGTGACTCACGTCTTTGAGTCACACGAGTGTATTTAATTTCTCTTGAGTCGACATTGAAGTCGGTCACTGATACTGGAAAGTTCTACGCGCTACGGGGATTAATTAAGCTACCGATCTAACCGTTCGCTAATTGTGGGTCCCGCAAAATATTTTCGGGTCCACTTTGTCACTAAATTATCTTGACTAATAAAATAATATTATAATAATATAAAATTATTTTATTTGTGATTAAATCTAAAAATTAAAAGATTATTTTTAGTCTCATTCGAGAATCGGGTTAAGTAAGATCCCCAATTCTAAATAATAAAATAAGATTTTCCCGGCCCGGAAAATATCATTTTCTGCCTCGCCGAGCAAATCACACAAAAAGTCCATATAAAATCACAGACGGTATTTTCGGGCATTAAATCAAGAAGAAAACAATTAAAACAGCAAAAGCAGTAACAGATGCGTTCGGGACGTAACGGTCATTTTCCCATTTTTTCCCACAACGTAGGTAATCGTCCAAAACGTTCAAATAAAATATCCAGTAGTATTATATAGTTGTATATCTTTCGAGAAAAATTAATACTGATAGCTCGAGAAAAATTTTTATTTTTAGTCTCGAAACAAATTACGTAAAACGATCAAATAAAATTTGAGCCGGTATTATCGTAATTGTTTTCATACGAAAATCGAGAAACGAGAAAAATAGGGACACGGCGGTCATTCATACAAAAGCATGAAAAAGCGAGAAAAAAACATACATTCAGAATATTTTCTAAAAATTGGGGCGTTACAAGTGACCCTTCAGAGGGTTAGGGATCTATGATGTGCACTTGGGCACTTTTTGATCTAGTATTGTATATTAACTCTCTATAACTGTGTTTAAATATTTTGTAGTTGTATATTATTTGTACTACTCAAAACAAAATCCTATGTATATTATGTGTGATGACAGTTTATTTTATTTTATGGTCCATGTTATTTTATTTAGTAATATTCTGTATAAAAGGAAAAAAAAATTTACAAACCATATTATTTATGTAACAAATGTTTTACAACTTGGGTAATATTTATTTATTTTATTTTATTGCATCATAAATGTGACATCCCCACAAGGGTGTTACATTAGTTGGTATCAGAGCCCAAGTTAGAGTCTTTTGGGGTTGTGGTTGGATCTGTTTTTGCTTGTGTTGTGTGATTCTTTGTGATTTACTTCCGAAAGGATGTATCTAATTTTGTTTTCTTATGATTGAAGAAAGAAGATGTCTGGCGGAAGAGGAACACGTGCGAACGTGAATCGTAATGTGGACCCAATGATTGCAGTTGCGGAGGCTATGCAGGGGATGGCTGAAGTGATAACTCAACAAAATGAGAGAGCAGCTTAACAGCAAGATGCTACTACTGATGCCCTAAATTTATCTGAGTTTAGGCGTAATAACCCGCCGCAATTAAAAGGCGAGTTTAATCTAAAGAAGGCAAGTCTGTGGATCCAAGACTTGAAAAAGATATTTGAAGGAATAGGATGTATAAATAAGAAGAAGATGACATATGCTACTTTTATGCTAAAAGGAGATGGTGAACATTGGTGGAAAGGAACCCGCTGATTATTACAGGCTGAAGGAACTGAATTACTTGGGAGGTATTTTCTGAAGTATTTCTGGATACGTATTTCCTGCCAGTGCTAGATATGCCAAGGAAATGGAATTTCTTAGTTTACGTCAAGGCAATATGACTGTTAATGAGTATGCTTCTAAGTTTGAGAGTTTGTCTCAGTTTTCGGATTATGCTTAAACCCGACCGAATGATGGGTGGAGATGTCAGAAATTTGAGGAAGGATTGAGGGTGGAATTGCGACGAGGAGTGCTATCTTTGAAGATGAATCAATTTCATGCTTTGGTGGATACTTGTGCACGACTTGAGGAGTCAGAGCCGTCAAGGGATCCAAGGAACCGTAATTTTGGACCAACGAGGTTTCAGAGAGGAGGTAGCAATAATAATAGTCAGTTTCAGCGCAAGCCGTATTCGAGACCACCGGGAAGTCAATCTCAACGACCATCTGTTGGGGGAAGTGCTAGTGGTAATAGAGCTGGTCAGAAAGTGGCGTTTACGCCGATGTGTTTTAAATGTGGAAAGAGTGGCCATATTTCTACGGATTGTTCAATCAAAGGGACAGTCTGTTTTAATTGCAGACAACCTGGACATGTATCTAGGGATTGTATGCAGCTGGAGAGGAAACCTGCTATGAGGACTGTTCATGCTACTCAGCCAAGGTCAGGAAGGCGAGTATATACCATGACTGGAACTGAAGCTTCACAGTCCGAGGATCTTATTCAGGGGGAAGGTGTCATTGAAGGTAATCTTCTGACTGTGTTATATGATTTAGGTGCGACACATTCATTCATTTATTGCATCCCGGTATGCGGCCGGGGGTCAAGGGGAGGCCGCCCCTTGCGGGGTGCAGGGGTAGCGCCCCAGTCCAAAATTTTTCATTCATATACCACCACTGGTTACTTGAACAAAAATTCGAGTCGGACCCCTTCTGCCTCTGTGACGGCTAGAGCAACAACACTTGAATCCTAAGGCCCGCCAACACATGAAAGCTTCATGTGCCGCAGGGGTTCCTCATAGTCGCCATCACCTATCCAGAAACAGGGTTTCCAGAATGCATGAAGACATGAACACTTCATGTCATGAGGAAGCTTCATAGTCGCCGCAAACTGGAAACAAGGTTTCCAAAACCTTGTGTCGCGTTGCTGTGTTTATATCATATTTATACCAGAAAAACACAGAAACAGAAAGCATTCAATTCGGTTTTCACAGAATCATACATATCACATATATATATACTAGAATAACGCAGAAACAGAAAGCATTCAATTCGGTTTTCGTTCATACATATCACATATATATATACCAGAAAAACGCAGAAACAGAAAACTTTCAAAATGGTTTTTTTCACAAAAGCATATAAACATCTTCATGGTTTCAAAAACATCAACATGTTTCGTAAACAACAAATCAAACAGAACACGATTTCATACATCATTATTTCGATTTCAGAAATAATAGATAAAGATCATATCTTTTATGAAAAGAAAGCAACGAATCATGTTATCGCATATAACAAGATAAGCAGAAAAACCGAATCATGGTTTCGCAAGTGGCTTTGATACCACTGCTGGGAATTGCGGATCAAAATATCTCGCAGCGGAATAAAAGAATTCCCTCACAGTATCCATGTGAAAAGTCCATAATCCGAGTTTTAAAAGTTTACCTCTTGAAGCGTGATAAACACAAGCGAGGTGAATCACCAACACCGTAATAGCGATGATGTTTCTGCGGTATCCACACGAACAGACTTGCAAAAGGGAGCCACGCCTCTGTTTCGCGGTGCTAGCTACGAATAGAAGAGAAGAACCTTTCACTGTCTCTCATTCACTTTCTTAGGTGCGGCTAGGGTTATGATGTAACGTACGTAGCAGCCCCCTTAGCAGTATTATTTATAATAGTGGTTGTCTTAAGTGAGTGTGAGCAGTAGCAAGGTAAGCTGTGCAACCCTAAACCCATCTGTCATGAGTTAGGCCCACAATTGAATCCAAGTCCAACTTAGATTCTTATTGCTCCAATTTAGTCTGCTCTAAGTGTGCGATCCTACAGGTTCTCATAACGTTGGTAGTAATATTAAAATCTCATTTTAATATTACAAACAGTGAGCGGTATCTAGCAACACATCACTGCTACCCAAGTAATGAGAATGTCAGTGATTTGACATAACCTATCCGTGACCAATGTTTCCGTGTAGTTTAGTCCCTTTGTCCAGATATCCAAATTGAACACAAGGCATGGAACGTGTCACCCTTGTTTAGTTCAATCTTCAGTTTCCTGATTCTCGAGTAAACATAGTAATAACAAATGAGATCAATATTTCATGTTGACTCATTTGAGCATGGCCATGCATTTCGTAGTCTCACTCAATCAGGGGGCCCTAAGATATCACTCCTGTTATGTAGAAGGGACAAATCCCATCTAGGTTACTCATATACCTCCACATGTATCGCAGTATGTCTAATAACCAACTTTATAATCATCTTGCTACAGATGACGTTTGATGGCATTAAAACACACAACTCCTCATGTAGGAATGGTAGTGATTTCAGGTCAAAGGACCACATACACCATTATCACTATGAGAATCGCTTATGACACTCACGTAACGATCCACATAGCGTTCTCATGGCGGGTCTGTCCAATACATCATTACTCTAATATGTATCCATGTGTAGACTTGATATCTCATATCCATGACCCGTGAGATGTGGTCATTAGTCTACGCACATACTAGTCTTAATGCATGATTGTTGTCCTAATTAACAATAATACTTGACTAGGGACATTTAAGAATAGTATTTTATCCAATAGGATCTCACGATCAAGTCATCCACTTGATGTCCTATGGTATCAAACTTACTATTCTAAGGACTTTATTATGTCTAACAAAAAAGAACACAATAAATGAAATGCCTCATATAAAAAATAGCATAATACAATGTATGTAAATACAGATAAAATGTATTGGCCTCTAGGGCATACACCAACATAGATGATATTCTCATTTATTCAAAGACAACAGAGGAGCATGAGGCATGTCATAGGTTAGTTTTAGAAATTCTAAAAGAAAAGAAATTGTATGCTAAGTTGTCAAAATGTGAATTTTGGATGAAAGAGGTGCAATTCTTAGGACACGTGATATCTGGAGATGGAATATTCGTAGATCCTAGTAAAGTAGAGGCAGTCTTACGTTGGGAAAAACCATCCACTATAACCGAAATTAGAAGCTTTTTGGGTTGAGCAGGATATTATAGAAGATTTATTAAGGGCTTTTCCCAAATAGCTTTACCATTGACCAGATTGACCAGAAAAGGAAGTACCTTTGAATGGACACAAGAATGTGAAAACAATTTTCAGGAACTGAAAGAGAAGTTGACCACCAATCTTGTTTTTGTAATCCCAAATCCAGAGGAAAATTTGGAGTTATATTGTGATGCCTCAAGAAAGGGGTTATGATGTGTTTTAATGCAAAATGGTAGGGTAGTTGCATATGCTTCTAGGCAACTGAGACCCCTTGAAGAAAACTATCTAACCTATGATTTGGAATTAGCAGTAGTTGTTTTTTCCCTAAAGATTTAGAGACATTATTTTGTATAGTATAAAATTTGAGGTCTTTAACGATCATAAAAGTTTGAAATACTTGTTTGATCATGAAGAATTAAATATGAGGTAAAGAAAGTGGATGGAATTTTCAGAAGATTATGACTTTGAATTGAGATATCATCCGAGTAAGGCTAATGTGGTAGCCAATGCACTAAGCAAAAAACTTCTGCATATGTCCCATATGATGATACAAGAAATGGAATTAATAGAGAGTTTCAGAAAATTGAGTTTGGCTTTGACTATGTTACCACATAGTCTCTGTTTGAATAGATTAGATATTCAAAATGAATTAAGAAACCAAATTAAAGCTGCACAAGAGGAAGATGATGAATTGAAAGAAGTTAGTGAACAAATTTTGTTAGGAAAGAAAAGGGAATTTAGAAAGACTTGAGATGGAATGATTATGTTTAGAGATAGAATGTGGGTGCCAAGAAAAACTGAAATCAAAGAAAAGATCTTAGGATAAGTCCGTAGAAGCATGTACACCATCCACCCTGGAATAACCAAAATGTATCAAGACCTCAAGAAAATGTTTTGGTGGCCAAGTATGAAGAAAGATATAGCAAAATACGTGTCCAGATCCTTAGTATGTCAAAAGGTCTAGATAGAGCATCAGAAACCTTTTGGTCCTTTGCGATCCTTAGAAATCCTAGAATAGAAGTGGGAAAGTATTTCAATGGACTTTGTAACAGGATTGCCTAGAACCCAGTTGGGTTATGATGCGATTTGGGTTATAGTAGGCATGTTAACAAAGTTTGCACACTTTCTGTCACTAGATAAGTTAGCTCAATTGTACATCCAATAGATAGTGAGATTGCATGGTGTCCCATTGAGTATAATATCTGATAGGGATCCTAGATTCACATCTAGATTTTGGGGAGCCTTGCAAAAAGCATTTGAAACTAAACTGAATTTTAGTACAACATATCATCCACAAACAAATAGACAATCTGAGAACACTATTTAGACCCTTGAAGACATGCTTAGAGCTTGTGTGTTAGAGCAACAGGGTAGCTGGGATAGATTTTTACCTTTGGTAGAATTTGCCTACAATAATAGTTGTCATTCCAGCATAGTTATGGCACCATATGAAGCCTTGTATGGTAGAAAGTATAGGTCGCCCCTATGTTAGTATGAAATAAGAGAACAAACTATCCTAGGTCTAGAGTTAGTACAACAAACCACTGAGCATATTAGAAGAAGAAGAACATGTGTAACTTAGAGTCACTCCTATTATGGGGGTTGGTAGAGCCATTAAAGCCAAAAAGTTGAATCATTGATTTCTTAGTCCTTAAATACTAAAAAGAATTGGACTTGTAGCTTACTAAATTGCTTTACCACCCAGTTTGTCAAACCTTCATAATGTTTTTCATGTTTCCCAACTTCGAAAGTATAATCCTGATCCTTCACATATCATAGAAAAGGAATCAATACAATTGAAAGATGATTTAACTTATGTAATGAAACCTGTGAGGATCATGGATAGAGCAATTAAAGAGCTCAGAGGGAAACAAATTCCTTTGGTGAAGGTACTATGGGATGGTGGTGACTTGGAGGATGCCACATGGGAACTTGAATCCAATATGGTATAGAACTATCCAGAACTTTTTGAATGAGGTAAGTAAAATTTTGAGGACAAAATTTATTAAAAGGGAGGAGAATTGTAACATTCCCCTTAACCTAATAATCCTAATCAAGGTTATAGAAGCTCAGTATGGTTGATAAGAGTTTTCTGTTAATTTGGGTAACTTTCTTAACTAGTTTGAGCATATTTCTATAACACTGAATACAAGAGAATAATTGAAGTATCAGTTGAATCAGTTGATATGATGGAAATAAATATGAAAAATTTATTTCCAAGCTAAGAATCATTAGTAAGTGTTGTTGAAAATTTTGGAGAAACAATGGAGCAAGTTTGTTATTTTTAAGGATACCGATAAGAAATTAATGGAATAGTTAAGTTTCTCAAATTTCATGGAAATGATAAATATGGAGAATATATTGGTATGAAATACTAACTAAGATAAGTATCAGTAAGCATAATTACTCTATCCGCGATTTAATTTAACTTAAGGCCAAGTAATAAAGCTTTACTAATAAATAACAGTATGTGGAGAATTGTGGAAAAACAAATCCAAGGACTAGGTTAAGTCCTAAAATTTTTCCTAATAGCTATGTTAACTTGAAATTTGGTTGTGGAAAATTAAAGAATGCTTAACAGATACAAAAGTTCAAGCATCAAAAAAATTAAGTCATTAACTTGGTCTAATTTTGTCGTCCAAATTCTAGACTATTCCATACTTTTCTCATCATCTTTTCTCCACCAATTTTTATCTCACACTCTTCCTTCTATCTTTGTTTTTCTGAATGTCCATAGTAGCCCTAAGAAAGGAGAAAACAACCAAGGCAAATCAAGAAGAAAACAAGAAATAAGAGCAAGAAACTAAGGGCAAGAAAGGGAAGGAAGTTGTGACAAGCTAAAGGGCTTAAGGTAGGGGTCTATGCTTTTCTTTATTACCTTGTTTCTGCTGTAATTGTTTTTTCTATTATGCCGTAAATAGATTATGTTGTAATTATTTTTGTTGTTCTATTGTTCTGCTATAAATAGATTTTATTATAATTATTTCTGTTGTTCTATTATTTTGTTGTAAATAGATTTGGCTGTAATTGTTTCTGTTGTTCAGCTATTCTGCTATAAATAGATTTTGCTGTAATTGTTTTTATTTTTTTGCTATTCTACTATAAATAGATTCTGCTATAAATTGTTCCTGCTATATATTATTTCTGTGCATGTTGTTTCTGCTATGAATTATAGTTGTTGTACGTTGTTTTTGTTGTGAATAGTTGTTGTATACTATTTTGTTATTGCATTATTGTTGATTAACTTGAATTTGTTGAGAAAAATAAGTTTTCAATGTGTTCTTGAGCTGAAATATTTAGAGTAAGTTGATGTCCTGCTTTTTTTTATCTTTATTACTATGCAATTTTTTCATGTATAAATGCAAAATATTGATTGAAAATGTCAAGAATTGCACTATTTTTATTTTTATGTATGCTAAATGAACCATTAAGAATAATGATAGATTTAAAAAAAAATAACAAGATTGTCATCAAGTGGAATCATGTTCATGATGTTGGTGTATGCCCTAGAGGCCAATACATTTTGTCTATATTTACATACATTGTATTATGCTATTTTTTTAATATGAGGCATTTCATTTATTGTGTTAAACATAATAAAGTCCTTAGAATAGTTAGTTTGATGCCGTAGGACATCAAGTGAATGACTTGATCGTGAGATCCTCTTGGAAAAAATACTATTCTTAAATGTTCCTAGTCAAGTATTATTGTTAATTAGGACAACAATAATGCATTGAGACTAGTATGTGTGTGGACTAATAGCCACATCTCATGGGTCATAGATATGAGATATCAAGTCTTCACATGGGTACATATTAGAGTAATAATGTACTAGACAGACCCGTCATGAGAACGCTACATGGATCGTTATGTGAATGTCATAAGTGATTCTCATAGTGACAAAGGTGTGTGTGGTCCTTTAAGCTAAAATCACTACGATTCCCACATGAGGAGTTAAATGTTTTATTGTCGTCAAACATCATCTGTAACAAGGTGATTATAAAGTCAGTTATTAGACATACCGCGAATCATGCAGAGGGATATGAGTGACCTAGATGGGATTTGTCCCTCCTACATAACAGGAGCGATATCTTCGGGCCCGCTAATTGAGTAAGACTGCGAAATGTATGGTCATGCTCAAATGAGTCAATATGAGATATCAATCTCATTTCTTGTTATTAAGTCTACTCAAGTATTAGGAAACGAAGGATTGAACTATACAAGGGTGACACATTCCATGCCTTGTGTTCAATCTAGATATCTGGACAAAGGGACTAAACTACACGGAAACACTAGTCACGGAAAGGTTATATCAAATTACTGACATTCTCATTACTTGGGTGGTAACGAAGTGTTGCTAGATACCGCTCACTGCTTGTAATATTAAAATGGGATTTTAATATTACTGCTAATGTTATAAGAACTTGTATGGTCGCACACATAGAGCAAACTAAATTGGAGTAATTAGAATCCAAGTTGGACTGGAATTCAATCGTGGGCCAGACTCATAACAGATGAGTCAAGGGTTGCACAATTTACCTTACTACTGCTCACACTCATTTAAGGCAGTCACTATTATAAATAGTACTGTTAAGGGGCTGTGAGGTACACATAACAGAACCCTAGCTGCACCTTCAGAAAGTGAGTAAGAGAGTGATAGGTTTCTTCTCTTCTCTTCATAGCTAGCACTGTGTGAGAGAGGCGTGACTCCTATTTGCGAACGTTGGACATTCGTGAGTTTGTTCGTGTGGATACCACAAAGACATTGTCACTATTATGGTGTTGATGATTCACATCACTTGTTTTGATCACACTTCAAGAAGTAAACATTTTTAAAAACTCAGATTATGGATTTTTTGCATGGATCCTTGGTGGGAATTCTATTTTCTATTGTGTGATCTATCCGCGATTCCCAACAGTGGTATTAGAGCCACTTGCAAAACCATGATTCGGTTTTTCTGGACTTCTTGTTGTATGAAATAACATGATTCGTTGCTTTCTTTTTTGTAAAAGATATGATCTTTATGTGTTATTTCTAAAAACTTTGCAAAAACATATTCTGTTTGATGTGTTGTATGTGAAACCATGATGATGTTTTCGAAATAATGAATTTGTTTTATATGTATGCTTTTGCGATGTTTTCTGGTATGTATGTGATATGTACAATGTTTTGAACAGCGTTGTTTCTGGACAGAATTCTGGAATCCTGGTTGTGGAGGCATCAAGCATTGATGTCAAGCAAACTTCGTTCTGGACAACGACGCAAGGGTTATGGAATCCCTGTTTCTAGTTTGCGACGGCATCAAGTGTTGATGTCAGGAAAACTCTATTTCTGGATAGCAGCACAGTGCAAGGGTTTGGGAAACCTTGTTCTTAGTTTACGGCGCAAGGGTTCACCACGACATGAAGTGTTCATGTCCTCACGCGATCGGGAAACCTTGTTTCTGGATAGGTGACGGCGGCCATGAAGTGTTCATGTGATAGCAACATGAGGGTTCAAATGTTGTTGCCCTAGTCGTCCCGTCGGGGTGCTGTGCCGAACTCCATGCTATCTCTGCATAGCGTATCTTTTCTGAGGTACAAAATTCAAATACGTTTTTATGACCTACAAAAATAATGATAATAATAATGTATTATTGTTTGAGTTTTTGTGTACTTTATGGTGCATGGTTATGGCCTTTGTTCTCCTTTTATGGTATTTTGGTTATTTTAAAATATGACATGTGTGTCATGCCTTTCTCTCTACATTCTGATTGTACATTCTCTTCTCACATAACTCCCCTCGAATGTAAAAGAGGTTTCTATATAATGCAATCTTGATGTGGAGGTATGAAAGTGGCATTAAATGAGGACATTGCTGGGAGACGCCTGTTGTAACACCCCTTGATGTAGCAACCAGAGCATAATCATCATTACACCATAGTTACTAAATCCAAGTGTGTCACAGTCATGATAACAGTAATTTAAATTCTCAAGAGTCTATATTATTTTTTTTTTTTGACAATTTGCATAGGTAGAAAATATAAGCCTCGAATGAAATATAAATATATTCAAGCCATGATACAACCACTGAAATAAAATCATATCTCTTATATATATATATATATATATATATATATATATATAGTCAATTTACACAAATCACTGATGACATAGAATATAATAATTACAGAGTCCAATAAAATACAACGGGAATAAAACACTAAAAGGGGAAAAGTAGTGACCCAGGGATAGGTACTACTAGCAGACAAAGCCGCAGCCCCATATACACATACGACACTCGGAGTCCCAATCAACAAGTCAGGCATCAATGCCTCCACGCAACTGCACTCGTATGTAGCCGAAGAAACCTTGTCCAAGCGCCTAATCCAATCAACCAAAGTGTGGTCCCTCTTTATCTTCCTCACGATCTTTTATCGATATAAGTATAAAACAGACATACAAAGATATAGGAAACACAGAAAGAGGTAAGACATCCTACATCATTACCAATTATAGCATGCTAGAAACATTACGGCGCCACGCGCCTAAATAGCAAATCAGAAACAGTATATTCAAATACTAACAAGTAAGTCCAACAATAAGCAATTAAACAGTCCAGCAGGTAATCATTACAGTAATGAACAGATAAGTCATAATATGGAAAACAGATAATAACAACAATGTATATACATATCATGTCTCATATGCATGTTCTCTCAAACCCCTACTCCATGGAGCTAAACTCAATCAATCGGAGAGAAAGATCAGGAGACATGTACGTGACTCCACGGTGCCGAGGCCGAGTGCTATAAATCAAATCGTGCACAATCATGGCATTGCACAGACATTCATCACTAGATCATGATATAGGGACAGTGTCAAGTCCGGATCGTCGGTGTGTTTGCATCGGTGCCCCCCACGGCACGGAGGAGCTCTAAACTGTCCATGTGAGGGACCCGCACCCCGACGCCCCCGAGGTCATAACACGACCCACACTTGTCTATTCGCACCCGCACTAAGGTGTGTTCAATCTCCTAGGCAACTTGGCCTTACAACAGTCCACAAGACATTCACAATGCATAAGACACTATGCATGCACATGTATGATTCACAATTTCATACAATTCCATAATATGCCACATTAGGCCAATATAAGCATCAATATATATATAAATGGTCACTCACATGGACCCATAATCACATAATATCAATATCAAATCAATTAATACGTCATTAGGTTCATTATGAATCCTAATTTAGAATTTATTCCTCATTTCAAGGTTCATATTCAAAATCAATTTAGCACACTATGGCAATTCAATTTTCAATAATTCACATTTTATGTAAGCCCTTAAGCCTCATACTCTCATGTTCTTAACTCAATTAGAATTCTCTTAAGTCTTATGAGTGATTCACTTTCAATCCTTTGAATTTTATAAAGTCTTAATTATAATAAATTCTTCTAATTTCTTAATTATTCATTTCATTACCTAAGCTTCCAATTACTTAATTACTATTGCCTTCACTCACCAAAACCACACTTTTGCCTAGAAATTCCCTAGAGGCCGTGGCCTCCTATTTGATTCAATTCCAAGTCTCTTCAAGTCAACAATCTTATACATCATTCCCTTAATCATTTAAATTATTCACTTGATCAAGTAGCTCACCAAAAACTCTAAATTCCTAGCTTCAAACCGTAGCCACCATAGAAGTTTCAACTCCCAATTATTCTTCCATTAAATCTCATCTTGTTACTTAATTAATCCTAGTCTTATACTTATTGCACATTAACCATAAATTACCCCATTTTTCCACCCCAAAACCGTGACTTCACTTGGGTTTCAATTTCAAATTCTTCTTCCATTACATTCCATTTCTATACATTGATTACTTTAAATCCAATGCTTGTTACAATTTATCCCAATTTCCCTAAATTGCTATCCTCAAAACCGTGGCCACCAAGGAGGGCATCCAACCATTTTCCATCCATATCAAGTCATTAAATCCAATCTAACATTTCATTATATTCAACAATTCAATCCAATAGCATAAATAAATAAAAATCAACACATAGCATAATTAATCATTAAATTCAAGAACAACCCTCATTAGGATTCTTCCACAAATCAAATAATCAAGGTTCCTAGATGCTAAAAATGGTTGAAGAGGAGTGTCTTCCTCTTACTTGAGTGTAGAAATCAAGAGAGCTCCAAGAATGCTCCTTGGAATTTTCGGATTCAACCTCCAAAATCCCTAAAAATGGTAACTTGTTAGAATGAACACTAAGGCTTGGAAAAATGAAATATGAGTGGTCATAGAAGAGACCATGAGCACGAAAATGAGAGGGAAGAAGAGTGGTCTTGATCTTACCCAAAAATGTTCAAGGTTGGAGCTTGGAGAAAATGGTGAAAATGGAGGATTTTCAAGAAGCTCCAAGAGGGAAAGGTGTTTAGAATGGTGAGGAGAGTAAGAAAATGTAATTTGTTTAAATTTTTGTGAAGGTTGGAGGGGCTGGATGGTGGCTGGCCGTGTGGTGTGGGAGAGAAATGGAGGAGAAGAAGAAAGGAAGAAGAAGGAGAATAACGTAAAAGGAAGAAAGAAAATGGTGTTTTTGGGTGTTAATGTATTAAATGTAATATTAGGTTAATTGAATCAATTCTTTTCCCCTTTTTGGGCTGCTGCAGCCGTAAAAGAGAGAGAGAAGAGTGGGTGAGAATTGGCTTCTCAAGGAAGCCAAAACATGTGGTCAAAGTTTGGGGTCAAAGCTTCTTAAGGAAGCTTGATTATTTAACTATTAAATTTGAATTAAAGTGGATAAATTAGATATAAAGTAGATTGCATTAGGATAATGTGATAGTATTTTTATTACACACTATTATCCAATAGATAATAGTTCTGATTGAGAAGTTAGTATTTAATTAATCTGACAGATGAATTTTTCGCTGTATTGATTTAATTGTATTTGTAAAGATTTCTCGAAAATTACGAAACCTTGTAAACTGTGTCAAGTCTCGGGTTTAGTAAGATCCCCCGTCGACATGTCCATAGTCCAAGGTTCTCAGAGAAAACATCGCGTTTCTCTGGTTACGCTTTCACACAAGACGTAAAACGAGAAATATATTAAAATATTCGACGATTAGGAAAATTCCCAGAAAATTCCAAAAATTGAAAATATTATAAAACGACTATTCGTCATATAATTTTTCAATTTTTGAAGCACTACAGATCGTTTTCACGACTGCTTCGAGTTTCACGCAAAACGAAGAATATATTAAAATATTTGTCATTTCCGAAAAATTCCAGAAAAATTCACATAAATCACAAATATTAGAAAATGACTATTGGCGGCGAAATAATTAGTTTCCGGAGTGTTACACTGACCTCAGCAATTCTCAGCTCGGTGCGCACGCAAAACGAGAAATATATTAAAATATTCTGCATTCTCAGAAAAATCCAGAAAAATTCTAGAAAATCCCAAATATTGTAAAATGATCATTTATTCTGAAATTATTAATTTTTGGGATGTTACACCTGTGAAGTTGGTTCGCTCCCTTATTTTAGTTAATGGTTCTCTCTTAGGGGCCATAACCATGTCACATTTATTATATGCTTTATATGTACGAGATGCGTGGATGATGTTTATAGTATAATAAACAACTTAATAAATGGTGAGATTTAAAAATAATAAAAATTCCTTCAAAAGCATATATTAAGTCATTATGTGATGTCTTCCAATGTGTGGCACTTGTCAAGACTAGTATCGATTAAGTGTAGGTTTGCCAAAGCAGGATGCCTTTATCTATATTAGTAAGACGCGATGGGATAAGGGTAATATCCAACTACCAGCCATTGGGTCTGACTTAACTAGGCCATTTTAATTGGATTGAAGGCTTAGAGGCATAGAGTTGGGCTTTAGTCCATTGGATGGATTAGAATAAGTATTATTCACTCAACTATCCAAGAGTTGCATGTGATGTAATTAGAAAGAGTTTCCTACCTATAACTGAATTTTTGGTGATCAGCCAAAGCTGACTCAAAGTTAGGTGAAATATGGATCTTGACCCACTAGGAAATCTTACGATGGGATTTTTCGAGTCAATGTTAAGGGTCATTGATTTGAATAAAATAGTGGGAGACATATTTAATTAAAGACCTTGTTAAATATGTTTATGGCATGATACTTATATTTTGCATATTTTTGTTGATAGATTACCATGGCAACAAACACTTCAAGTAACTTATCATTGCAATCAGTCCTTGAGAAGGACAAGTTGTCTGGGACAAATTTCCTAGATTGGTACAAGAACTTGAGAATTGTCCTCAAGCAAGAGAAAAAATTGTACGTTCTAGAACTGCCTATTCTTGAGCCACCTGCTACTAATGCCCCTAGAGTTGAAAGAAATGCTTATTAGAAGCATCAAGATGACACCTTGGATGTCGGATGTCTAATGCTAGCTACCATAAACTCTGAGCTCTAAAAGTAACACGAGAACATAGATGCCTACGATATGATCGTACACCTCAAAAAGCTCTATCAAGAGCAAGCTAGAGATGAGAGATATGGCGTCTCTAATGCAAGCTAGTAAAAGGAAGCCTTGTTGGTGATCATGCACTTAAGATGATTGGGTACATTGAAAACCTAGAGAGACTTGGTTTTCCTTTGGGCCAAGAGTTAGCCACTAACTTAGTCCTGCAATCGTTGCTGGAAAGTTTTAGTCAATTTGTCATGAACTACAACATGAATGAAATTGACAAATCACTACCAGAGCTGCTAAGCATGTTGAGAACTACTGAGCAGAACATAAACAAAGGCAAAGGAAAGGCCATAATAATGGTCCAAAAGAATAAGGGCAAGAAATAGTAGAAAAAGCCCAAGGACAAGTGGAAGGGCAAGGGCAAGGATAAGTCCAAGCCCAACACTTTTGGCTTGAAACTAATGGGTGGAGTGGCTAAGGAAGGTACATGCTTCCACTGTGGTCAGACCAGACATTGGAAGAGAACTGTGCCAAGTACTTGGAGGAGCTCAAGAAGAAGAAGGGAAATGAGACTTCCATTTCATGTATTTCTGTTATAGAAGTCAATTTATCTACTTCTGCATCATGGGTATTAGATACTGGATGTGGATCTTACATTTGTGTAAATGTGTAGGATCTAAAGAACAGTAGACCGTTGACTAAGGGCGAAGTCAACCTACGAGTTGGAAATGGAGCAAAGGTTGTCACATTAACCGTAGAGACTTATCTTTTATCTTTGCCCACTGGGCTTGTAATAGAGTTAGAGAACTACTATTTTATGCCTGCCATAAGTAGGAATATCATTTCTGTTTCTTGTTTGGACAAGAAAGGCTTTACTTTTATTATAAAGGACAAATATTGTTCCATTTATTTGAATGATATTTTTTATGGTAGTGCACAATTGAGTAATGGACTTTATGTCCTTGATCTCAAAATGCCCGTCTATAACATAAGTACAAAGAGGTTTAAATCAAACGATATGAACCCAACTTATTTTTGGCATTGTCGTTTGGGCCATATAAATGAGAAACGCATCTCCAAACTCCATAAAGATGGATTCTTGGACTCATTTGATTTCGAATCATATGAGATATATGAATCTTGTTTATTGGGGAAGATGACAAAGACCCCATTCATTGGACAAAGTGAATGGGCTAGTGATCTTTTAGGTCTTATACATAGTGATGTATGTGTACCCTTAAACACACTGGCTAGAGGCGATTTTTAGTACTTCATTACATTTACTGATGACTTCAGTATATATTAATTTGTATAACTTATGAAACACAAATCAGACTCCTTTAAAAAGTTCAAAGGGTTCAAGAATGAAGTACAAAACTAACTTGGCAAGAGTATTAGATCGAGGTGTGAATACTTGAGTCAACAATTTGATGATCATCTAAAAGAGTGTCGGATAATATCTCAACTCACTCCTCTAGGAACACCATAATGGAATGGTGTCTCTAAAAGGACAAACCGGACCTTGTTGGGCATGGTCCGATCCATGATAAGTCATGCAGACCTTCTAGGCTCCTTCTGGGGACATGTTTTATTAACAACTTTCATACTTAACCGTGTTCCATCTAAAAAGGTTCAAAAGACACCATATGAGATATGGACTGGGAGACGGCCCAATATGTCTTTCATGAAGATTTGGGATTGCAAAGCTTATGTCAAACGTCAAGTTTTTGATAATTTTGGGCCTAAATCAAATAAATGCTTCTTTGTGGGGTATCCCAAGAAAACAAAGGGATACTATTTCTATAATCCTACCGAGGGCAAAGTGTTTGTCACACGGACTATTGTATTCCTAGAAAAGGAGTTTATCTCTAAAAGAATCAGTGGGAGAAAAGTAGAACTTAAAGAAGTTCAAGGCTCACAGAGTAGCAATGAACCGATGGTGGACATAGAGCAACATCCATAAAATGTTGTGGAATAACAGCCTGCTCTAGTAGCACAAGACCTGCGTAGGTCTAACAGGATACGTCATCAACCAGAGAGATATGGATTTCTCATGACTCAACAAGGAAACATATTGCTCATGGATCAAGATGAGCCTATAACTTACCAGGAAGCCATTATGGGCCCAGAATCTGAGAAATGGCTTGAGGCCATAAGATCTGATATAGAATCCATGTATGCCAACCAGGTATGGACCTTGGTTGACCCACCTGAAGAGGTAAAACCCATTGGGTGCAAGTGAGTTTTCAAGAAGAAAACCGTCATGGATGGTAATATGCATACCTTTAAGGCGCGATTGGTGGCTAAAGGTTTTAAGCAAATTCATGGTGTAGACTATGATAAGACTTTTTGTCCAGTTGCAACGCTTAAATCTGTTCGGATCTTGCTTGCTATTGCAGCATACCATGATTATGAAATCTGGTAAATGGATGTCAAAACTACTTTCCTTAATAGAAATCTTCTCGAGGATGTGTAGAAACAACCTGAGGGTTTTGCCACTCCAGAGGATACTGGAAAGGTGTGCAAGTTGCAATGATCTATTTATGGATTGAAGCAAGCTTCCAAAAGTTAGAATCTTCATTTTGATGATACAATAAAACAATTTAGTTTCATCAAGAATAAAGAAGAATCTTATGTCTACAAGAAGGTCAGTGGGAGCACAATTGTCTTTTTGGTGTTTTATGTAGATGACACACTACTCATCAGAAATGACATCCCACCCTATAGTCTATAAAGACTTGGTTAGGGAAGTGCTTTTCTATGAAGGACATGGGCAAATCCACCTATGTGTTAGGTATCAGGATCTATAGAGACAGATCACAAAGACTGCTTGGCTTAAGTTAAATTACATACATAGACAAAGAGTTAAAACAATTTAATATGCATAAATCCAAGAAAAGACTCTTGTCTATGTCGCATGGTGTAAGCCTATCTAAGGTTCAATCCCCTACCACCCAGGATGAGAGGGATTACATGAGCAAGATTCCATATGCATCTGCAATTGGATCTATCATGTATGGCATGTTATGTACTCGACCAGATATCTCGTATACTTTGAGCATGACGAGCAGGTACCAATCTGATCCCAATGAGAGTCACTGGACTGTTGTCAAGAACATCCTTAAGTACTTGAGAAGGACTAAGGATTCATTCATGGTATATGGAGCCGAGGAGGAGCTAGCTATAAAGGGTTAC
Source organism: Ormosia emarginata (assembly GCA_029884605.1). Taxonomy (NCBI): domain Eukaryota; kingdom Viridiplantae; phylum Streptophyta; class Magnoliopsida; order Fabales; family Fabaceae; genus Ormosia; species Ormosia emarginata. The sequence goes on from JAQQTP010000050.1 coordinate 102,591, forward strand.
ACTGATGCTAGCTTCCAAACTGATAAGGAGGACTCCAAATCACAATCGGGTTATGTTTTTTGCCAGAATGGTGGGGTTATGAGCTAGAAAAGTTCAAAGCAAGAGACAATTGCCGATTCTAGCACAGAGGCTGAGTATATTGCTGCCTCTAATGTAGCAAAGGAGAACGTTTGGATTAGGAAGTTCATTTTTGAACTTGTCATTATTCCTAGCATTGTGGACCCAGTGGACCTCTATTGTGATAATAATAGAGCCATTGCACAAGCTACGGAGCCTAGATCTCACCAGTGATTCAAACATATACTTAGGCACTTCCATCTCATTTGAGAGATCATCGATAGAGGAAATGTGAAGATATGCAGAGTACCAACAGATGATAACATTGCTGATCCACTAACGAAGCCTTTTGCACAACAGAAGCATGAGGGTCACAGTAGGTCTTTAGGCATTAAACATATGCTTGATTAGCTCTAGTGCAAGTGGGAGATTGTTAGTGTATGCCCTAGAGGTCGATACATTTTGTCTGTTTTTGCATATATTGTATTATGCTATTTTTTAATATATGAGGCATTTCATTTATTATGTTCCTTTTGATAAACATAATAAAGTCCTTAGAATAGTAAGTTTAATGTTGTAGGACATCAAGTGGATGACTTGATCGTGAGATCCTAGTGGATAAAACAATATTCTTAAATGTCCCTGGTCAAGTATTATTGTTAATTAATACAACAATAATGCATTGAGACTAGTATGTGCGTAGATTGATGGCCACATCTCATGAGTCGTGGATATGAGATATCAAGTCTTCACATGGGTATATATTAGAGTAATAATGTACTGGATAGACCCGCCATAAGAACGCTACATAGATCGTTACATGAATGTTATAAGCGATTCTCATAGTGACAATGGTGTATATAGTCCTTTGACCTGAAATTACTACGATTCCTACATAAGGAGTTGTGTGTTTTAACGCTGTCAAACGTCATATGTAACAAGGTGATCATAAAGTCGGTTATTGGACATACCACGAATCATGCGAAGAGATGTGAATGACCTAGATGAGATTTGTCCCTCCTATATAACAGGAGTGATATCTTCGAGCCCCTTGATTGAGTGAGACTGCGAAATGCATGGCCATACTCAAATGAGTCGATATAAGATATCGATCTCATTTGTTGTTATTAAGTCTACTTGGGTATTAGGAAACGAAGGATTGAACTATACAAGGGTGACACATTCTATGCCTTGTGTTTAATCTAGATATCTGGACAAAGGGACTAAACTAAATGGAAACACTGGTCATGGAAAGGTTATGTCAAATTACTGACATTCTCATTACTTGGGTAGCAACAAAGTGTTGCTAGATACTGCTCACTGCTTGTAATATTAAAATGGGATTTTAATATTACTGTTAACGTTATGAGAACCTGTATAGTCACACACATAAAGTAGACTAAATTGGAGTAATTAGAATCTAAGTTGGACTGGAATTCAATCGTGGGCCGGACTCGGACTCATAACAGATGAGTCTAGGGCTACACAACTTCCCTTACTACTTCTCATACTCACTTAAGACATTCACTATTATAAATAGTACTGCTAAGGGGCTACGAGGTACATATAATAGAACCCTACCCGCACCTATAGAAAGTGAGTGAGAGAGTGACAGGTTTCTTCTATTCTTTTCGCAGTTAGCACTGTGTGAGAGAGGCGTGACTCCTATTTACGGACATTGGACGTGCGTGGGTCTATTCGTGTGGATATCGTAGAGACATCATCGCTGTTACGGTGTTGGTGATTCACGTCACTTGTTTTTATCACGCTTCAAGAAGTAAACATTTTTAAAACTCGGATATGGCTTTTTCGCATGGATCCTTGGTGGGAATTCTATTTTTCACTGCGTGATGTATCCGCAATTCCTAACACATGAGACTTTTTTTAGTCTTTTATCCTTAAGAATGGATTTTATATGTATGAAGATAAAATGTTTTGGATTGTATTTGTTTGAAGAATAATTGAATATTCATAAATCAAATGAGTTTGGCATTGTATACTTGTTAAGAGTTGTGAAATGTGATTATGGAATCTATTATAATGCTCCTTGATAATTCAAGTTGAACTAGGTTTTTCATTGAATATGCATCCTTTAATTCATGAGGTTGAGCTTGAATGTGAAATAAAATAATCGTGCTCTTAGAATTGAATTTTAAATAAGAATAAAAATTGGGCAATTATCCTTGAATGGGAAGGTAATTAGTCCCAGCTTTCCCACTTAGTATCCTTTGTATTTATGTAAACTTGTTTCACTTTAGTATAGTGGATTTCGGAGATGATCTTGTATGAAGGTAGGGTATTCGAAATTTCATTTAAACCATGGAGATGACCTATTGTGAGGAAGGAGGATCCTGTGTTCTTGAATAAATTCCTCATATTAATTCTCACGTATTAATTCCTTCATAGGATACTAGTGGTAGTGTGAGACCCTAAATCACTCCGTACCATGAGAATATAGAACACAAGCTATATGAGGTGGCTCCCATCCTTGTGATGCTTGAGATATGGGTTCTGTGGGATAAGCAAAAAATTGAGAATCAAGAATTTGAATGAGCACTCAAAGTTGCATTGAATTTGTATGATATGATTAAGATTTGAATTTATATTTGAGTCTTTGAATGAATTTGACATTATGGTATTGTTATTGAAGATGTTTTTTTTAGAAATTATTTGTGAGTATAATATGTATTATTGATAATGGATATTTTTTAAAACTATTAAATGGAATTCTATTTTGGGAAGAAGAAGGACTAGATTTGGCAGTTTGCCACCTTCTTATAAGTATATATTTATTCTAAGTTTTAAAAGAATGTGTTTTTTCCCAAAACAACTGGAATCATTGTGATGGCACTCTTTTTCTTAATAGAATCTACTGAGAATTAGTATTCTCACCCTATTATTATTATGTATTCCATGATAATTCTAGGTTCAGTACTTGTAGTGCCATGGTACGAGCTGAAGAGGATATTTGTTTTATTTCTTTTGAATTTGAACTTTTGTATAATGGATGCATGGAAATTGCCTACAAGGCATAAGTTATGTAATATTATTATGATGTACACTTGTATAAACTCCTTCAGCGTATGTATATTATTTTTACACCCTATCCAGGCTCATCTTTTGTATAATATTGGAAAGTATAATTCAAGTTTTTAATAAATATCTAAAGTAATGTGCTTACTATTATTGTTATAGTGTAATTCCGGAAACATGAATGGCGATAATAGTAAGGACATTACAACATGTATGCAGCAAAAGATATCTTCTGGTCCTCTATGCATCTTATCACTACAAAGATGTTCTCCAACTCTGTTATCCACTCCTTGGTGTAACACCCTTATGGGGATGTCACATTTATAAATAAAATAAAAGAAAGATAAATAAAATCTACCCAAGTTGTAAAACATTTATTATATACTAATACGGGTTGTAAAATTTTTCCGATTTAACAGAAGATTACGAGATAAAATAACACAGAACATAAATAAGCACACTATCATCACACATAATATACATATGGTTTCATCTTAGAGTATACAAGTAATGTACAACTACCTATATTTAAAACTAAAACAGAACAGTAAACAAGGCAGTAAAAGGTTAATATATACAAACGCAGACGCGCCCAAGTACACATTATAAATATCTAGCCCTCTGAAGGATCACTCTCAGATGAAACTTCAGGTGATAAATATCCAGGATGGCTCGACCCTCTACGGACACGGGTCCGTGCAGTCGATACGCTACTAATCTCGCTAGGCGCATCAAACATATCACCCCAGTGACGCTTAAGAGATAGCGGCAACTCCACGTGTAAATACAGCAAAGTAGAAAAGATTGGTACTCCATCAAACTCAGTACGTATGGTCACCGTCAGACGCCCTACGTACGTCAACGTATCACGATCCTCTCGCAGACGCCAGGCTTCGGAGCCTCCATGGAACTCCAGTTGCACAAACCCAAAGAAAGCTGGTAGCGTCATATCCACACAATCAATCCAAAGGATATGGATGATCGGATGGTTCTTGATCGTAGAACTGATCTTCGGCTTGCTGATCTTCCTCCTCCTCAGGCTACTCACACTCAAGAGGTTGTTCCTCTTCCTCAAACTCTTTAACACATAATTTAAAATATACAAATAACACATACAAGAAAGAGGTAAGACAACCTATATCACCACCAACATGGTAAATAAGAAAACGACAATACAACAGGTATAACAATTCATACAATATAGCATACTATAATCACATAACCGAAATACAAGATAACTCAGATGTAATGTAACACAGAACGAAATGTAACAACATATAGTGGTACAGATAGACAAAATAGCCCAGATAAATATTGGTACAGATAAATAAAATAATACAGATAGATAAAATAGAGCAAATAAAAACCTTAAAATGTATAAATAATAATTATATGAGATGTGACACAACCCTACTCCATGGAGCTAAAAAAAATACAGATATCAGAGTGAACGACCCACAAAATCTATTAGTACCGTCGACCGCCCATAACTATTGCGCTGTCACACGTTGCGTCTATAGCCCACTGAAATAGCATAGTGGTGTAGCACACTGTCATACGTCGTGTCACTACAGGCTTGCACTAATAGATTTCACAAGATCTTGATTAAGTATAGTGCGTGTCGAGTCCATTAGTGTGTTACCAGTTACCACGGCCCAGAGGAGCGACCAACTGTCCACATATGGGATTATGCACGCTAATGTCTCCAAGTTCATTCAAATTTGAACAACACTAATCTTATCACACTGACAACACGATGTTATTCACCTCGTCAATCAATCCACCAAAACTGGCATGACTCAATGCATGATAAAAAAAATTCCAGATATGCCCTTACTGGCAGAAATTACAATAATGCCCTCACTGGCAAATCGCATATACATACAGTATGCACCCACCTGGCAATACTGTTTCACCATATGCCCTCACTGGCAAAAATTACAAAAATGCCCTCACTGGCAAATCGCATATATATACAGTACGCACCCACTTGGCAATACTGTTTCACCATTTGTCCGAGTCCACCACTTTGGCCCGACAGTAAAAACTTGTTGTTTTTGTCAATCGCGTAGAAATTTTATCTCGTTTTCAAAATCTCGTCGCTTTTACAAACGTTTTTAAATCGCGTAAATATATTTTACTGTTTTTAAAATCGCGTACTGTTTTTCAAACGTTTTCTCAATCGTGTAAGATTTTTAAATCATTTTCTTGTCCAAATTCCTTAAAAATTACTGTTTAAATAAACAGAAATAATATTTAGTACTTTTGAACTACGTAGAATAATTTTTCATACTGTATACTGTCATTTGGACATCTTTTCTATCTTATTTGTCCATTTTTACTAAAAATTGATAGTATTTTATTTAGAAACTTATAATAATAGTTTCCTAATTTCTCTGAAAAATTAGTCCTTTTACTGAATTTTTAATCGTATAATTTAACTTTATGAAAATCACTAACATGCTTCAAAATATAATATGAGCTATATGTTAGAAATTTTACAAAAGTTACTGTATTTCTTTCTAACCATTGAAATCACTAGTTTTAACTCCTTAAACTTACTCTAATCATTTTTTATTTCTTACAACTCATTGTAATAAAATTCCTTTTAGCATTATTACCTAACCTTTGTTAAAAAAAAATAATTTTAGGAATCAAAATCTTCAACTTAGGCATGTTGGCCGAATTTGTCAAAACTTTAATATTTGATCTTTGGATCATTTTTCTTCTTGTAAATCATGTTGCATTTTGTTCTTTTACTTAAGTCAATTAAATCACTCTTTTAGAAAATTGTTGAGAACATTTTGGTTCTCCTTTTTGGTTGAGGTCGTGAGCCTTGGTAGTGTGTTCTTTGGAACACTCATGCAAACCTTAGCATATTATTCACATCCTACTAATTATCCATGCATTCCTAACACATACAATACTTTTAAAGCTTGTAGACATACATATTAATACAAATCACAAATAGGAAAGCTATTAAATCAAACACACCAATGAATCCTTATGGATTCTACAAACACAAACAATTCCATCTTCTTACCACCACCCAAGGATGATAAGATTAAGTCTTCCTCTTACCTTAAGTGAAGACAAATACTCTTTCACTCAACCTTAGGGTTTCGGTTTTCACTCCTCCAAAACCTAATAAGCTTAAACAAAATTCTACAAATTATAACCATGAAAGAAAGCTTAAACCATGGATCAATCATGGCCTAGAACTTTGAAAAAGAATTTAGAAATGAAAAACAAGAAATTTCACTTTCAAAGTAGAATCTTCCAAGTAGGTTTTCAAGTCCAAGATGATGGATTTTGCAAGAACTCTCAACTAGAGATGTTCTTCGAATTGGGTTTAGGTTTAGAAAAGTTGGTTAGAAGAAATTTTGGATGGATGGATGGTGTATAAGGGTGCTTGGCCGAAAGCTTCACAAAGGAAACAACAATGGAGTTTTGTGTTTTTGGAAGAGAGAGAAGAGAGAAAATGCATGAAAATTAAGTGAAGAATGGCCTTGAATGAGTGAATGGTCGTAGACTTCAAAGGGCAAGAGGTGTCCATTAGCTTGGCTCCATCCTAGCCTTAGAATTGATCAAGGGTAAGGATTAAGACTTGCTCACCAAGCTTAGCTCCCATTGGTTAATCCTAGCCTTGTCACTAACCTTGTCATCAAGCTTAGTCACTAATTAAGGCTAGTCATTAAGCTTAGTTACCACTAATGATGCTTAATTAAGCTACTAATCCTATTAAACTTTTACTAATCATGGGTCCCATAAAACATTTTCGGGTCCATTACCGCTTATTTGTACTAACTAATAAAATAATATTATAATAATATAAAATTATTTTATTTTACAGTAAAATCTTAAAAATTAAAAGATTACTAACCGTATCATTCAGAATTGGGTTTAGTAAGATCCCACAGTTCCGAATAATTTAAATAAGATTTCCCCGGCCCAGAAAAATATTATTTTCCTGTCCCGGAGCAAATCACACAAAAAGTTCAAATAAAATAACAGACAGTATTATAAAGCAGTAATTCATACAGAAAAACAACAAACAGTACAAAAAGGACACAACCGTCATTTATCCTAAAGTTAAAAAACAGAAAACAGTACATTCAGGACACAACGATAATACCCCAAAAGTTTAGGGTGTTACACTCGGCCCTCGCCGAATCATACTCCGCTCGGAAAGATGGAGGACTAGCCTTCTAAAACTCTGAAAGATCATGAAAATCCTTATTCCTTTCCACTTCTACCACTTGTGCTAGCTGAGGTTGCACTGGTTGTGTTGCTTGATTGTTCCCTATTTGCTCAAACATCCTTGCAGTTGCAGATGTCTTCTCTCTCATTCCGTTGACAATTGCCGTTGTCTGTTCTCGCATCGCATTGGCCATTACCATCACAGCCTCGGCCATATCTGGACCTTCCCTACCTGAGTTCCTGGTATCATGGGTTTTCCTTGGTGGTTCCATAGTTTCCTGTTGTAACACCTCGAAAATTTCTTGTTTCATGATTTGTATTCATTTTATAATATTTGTGATTTTTGTGAATTATTTCAGTGTTTTTGATTATTTTAATATATTTTTCAATTTACGTGCACACTGAGCAGGGCCGGGGAAAATAAAATATTTTTCTCGAGGTCGAAAACCTTGGATTATGGAAATTGTGACGAGGGATCTTACTAAACTCGAGGCCGAACACAATTTATGAAGTTTTTTTTTTTGAGATTTTATCTGTTAAATAAAATTGCGGTATGTTTTATTATCCGTTGGATAATAAATACTAGTTTTGTTAATTGTAACCTTTGTCCACTCGATAATAGCTTTAGTAGAGTGTTAGTCATCTTTTCTAGAGAGTACTTTAATGATATCACCAAGATGACATCATCACAGTGACATCATCCTTGACTTTTTCAAAAAGTGCACAAAGCTTCTCAAGGAAGGTTTGTATCAAGCTTCTTAAGGAAGCCAATTTTTCTCTCTCCTCCCTTGGAGACCCCATGGCAATGAGGGGGGAAAAGATGACACAAATTGTCATCTTTTCACATAACACATATTCACTTTTCAATTTTCAAAAGTTTCTATCACTTTCTCCCTCAACTTTTCCTTTATCTCACTTTTTCTCTCATCTTCATTTTCTCTCTTCACTTCCACGGCCATACACACTATTTTTTGCCATCCATGCTTGCTTTCTCAATCAACCTTATTTCTTATATCTACTCATCACCTTGAAAATTTTTCCTTTTGTGACCATCACTTGATTCTTCCATCTTCATCTTCTTCCATAGAGCCCTAAACTTGAAGCTTTGAGGTAAGGTTCTTGATTTTCTATTTTTCTTCCTCCATTTTTGTGATTCTTGGTCACCTTGATGATCAAGGACTTCTGTTTTCAAGCTTTGGTTGTTGATTATGTGAGTTTGATCATCCTAGGGTTTTGGTGGAGAAGTTGGACGAATTTCAAGAGGCACAAGGAGCTTGCTTTTCTTGTTGTCTCTTTAGGTAAGAGGGAGATCATCCTCTTCAACCTATTATGGTGGTACGGAACACATTTTTGTGTTGATAGTGAGGAATCCAAGTGAGGGTTACTCACTTTGTTGTATGGTTCTTTGTGGTTTTTTTGTGGTTAGTTTGTCTTGTATGATTTTACTACTTGCTAATGTATAACTTGATGGATGTGGAATATTTTGAATACTTGGAAGTATGTATGGAAGGCAAAGGATTCTAACCTTTTTTGCTTGGAGGCGCACGGCCAAGAGGCCCAATGATGGGTCCATGATGGAACTTGTGTACTAATTTGGGACTTAAGCTATTAAATGATGAGTGATTAGTGAGGTGATGAAAAATTTTGGACTTCCTATCCCTTAAAGCCCACGACCTTGTAGGGCACCCAATGGAAAGATTTTTGCATTAAGTCAAAACCTAATCAATTAGATGATTAGATGTTGATTAGGGATTCATAAAATGGAAGGAACAAAGAACAAAATTTTATCAACTAGAGAATTCCCCTAGAGAGACTTAATAGGAAAAGTGTTGAAGTTGGAGCGTAATTTTATATCAAACCTTAAAAGTATGTTTTCGCAACTGAGAATCGGACAATGAATTGTTGTGGGCCCATAAGTGGGACCAAGGATTTGTTGATAATTAATTTGGCCAATTATGGCACGTGATTATGGGAAAAAAATTATATTATTACTGAATATATATGTATATGCATTGAGTTATTATGCATTGTGAAAGTCTGGTGGACTTTGTTATAAGGCTTTATGCCTAGGAGATGAATCACACCTTAGTGCGGGTGTGAATAGACTAGTGTAGGTCACTTGTTGACCTTGGGGGCATTGGGGTGCGGGTATCTCACAATGGGCAGTTAGTAGCTCCTTGTGCGGTGGGACAGACCGATGCAAATGTACCGACGATTCGAACCGAGACACTATCCTATATCTCGATCTTGTGAAGAATGTCTTGTATAAGCCATGTTATGCAATTTGTTGATATTGAAGCACTTGATTTGAGGCTGATGAGATACATATATGTCTCCTTGATCATTCTCTCCAACATTGTGTTTAGCTCCATGGAGTAGGATTTTCGTATTTGTGCATGTGCATAGTCAGTCAACATATTTACCTGGCATATATATATATATATGATTATGAAATTGTCTCTTTTACTGATGTTATGACTACCTAGATTAGTAAATTATTTATTATCTGAACCTTGATGCTGCTTACTATTTTACTGTGCTACTTAGCGTTATGCGCCATTTATGTTTCTTTACTACCATAATTAGTAATGATGTTGGATATCTCACCTCTTTGCTTTGTTATTCTATTTTTATATGTGCTTCTTTAAAGACTGAGGCAAGGAAGAGCCTGAGTTTCCTGATATTTAGTCAACCTAGTCTTTTGTTTTGTGATGGCATCCTGGCAAGGTTTTCTAGGGTGTGCCAGACTGAGGCTCCATGGAGGTGTTGACTGTTGGCACGTCGACTTGAACACCGAGCGTTTTGTCTACGTGGGAGATGTGACTGTATCTTTAGATTGGGGTCTCTATGATCCACCTATTTTCTCTTTTGATGTTGTTGTATCGCTGGAGTTCTACATGTCGATACGTGAGGTGTGGGGTGATCACGAGTATACCCCACATGAGGATTCATTCCTGTCCTCTACACGAGCCTCTGCTCATGAGTCCATTGCTCTTGTAAGGATTTCCTCTTCTGAGGAGGATCCTGAGGAGGACCCATTTGAGGCTCCTTCTCAGTAGTTGTTGGGGGCATGATACTTTTGTAACCTTGGTGGCTATCTGTATATATCTTTTTTAGGCATATAAATCTTTTGCTTTCTTTTGCTAAAATTGTTGGTGTATCTAAATACTTATGTCATGTATATTTTGTATAAATGTATGGTTTGATCTTCATGTTAATTTCTGCTAAGTTTATGTTTTCCACTTACAAAAAAAAAAGGAAATTGCCAAGTTATTATATGCTTTATAAATGAACAGGTTACTATCTATATGTATATCAATCGAGTCTTAGTGTTATCTTTTGAGTTTTGTTTTTTTGGTGCGACGCCCTCCCGAAGGGGGACGTTACACTAGTTTGGTATCAGAGCTCCTGGTTTGAGTTTTTTTTTGGGTTTTGCAGTTAGGTGTGTCTTGTTTGTGCTGTGTGATTCTCTATGTTTATTTTTCGAAAAGTTACATCTAATTTTCTTTATGTTTTGTTTAGTCTAACTTTGAAATAGAGTGATGGCTCGTGCTAGAGGTATGGCTGCAGCAGTTGAGGCAATGCAGCAGATGGCAAATATTATTGTACAGCAAAATGAGAGAGCTGCACAACAACAAGAGGAGATGGCGGAAGCCCAGAATTTGTCAGAATTTCACCGCAACAACCCACCTCAATTTAAAGGAGAGTTCGATCTGAAGAAGGATAGTCTTTGGATCAAGGAACTAGAGATGATATTCCGAGGGATAGGATATGCTGATGACCAGAAGGTAACTTATGCTACCTTCATGCTGGTTAGAGATGCTAAAGACTAGTGAAATGGAGCGCAAAGATTGATGGAAGCTGAGGGAACAACGATCACATGGGAAGTCATCAAGAACAGATTCCTGAAGAAGTATTTTCCAGCTCGTGCAAGGCACGCTAAAGAGATGGAATTTCTTAGTCTTAAATAAGGAAGCATGGCAGTTAGTGAATATACTATAAGGTTTGAAAGTTTGTCAAAGTTTTCAAGGTATTTCCAGCTCCAACCTGACGAAGAGTGGAAGTATCGTAAATTTGAAGAAGGACTGAAGCACGATATACAGAAGGCAGTATTGCCTTTGGGAATTGAGCAATTCCTAGCTTTGCTAGATAAATGCTGGATGATTGAAGAGCTAGATCAATCAAGGGACATGAGGAGTCGTAACTTTGGACCTTCTAGGTTCCAAAGAGAAAGTGGCAGCAATGTGAATCGCTTTCAGAAGAAGCCTTATTCCCGACTGCCGAGAAGTCAACAATAATCACTTGGTGGAGGCTCGAGTGGAAATTCTGGTGACAATCGAGTTTGTTAGATTGTGGCGCCTTCACCAAAGTGTTTGAAATGTGGAAGAGACCACTTGACAAGGGAGTGTACAATCAAGGAGATTATCTGCTTTAGATGCAGAGAAATTGTAACCAACCCAAGACGGAGCCTACTATCAACAATGCACAAGTTGCAAGACCTCAGGTATGAGGCAGAGTTTACACAATGAGTGGACCGAAAGCCTCCCAATCTGAAGATTTGATAAAGGGATATGGTACCATAGGAGCTAATCTTTTAACTATATTGTATGACTTAGGGGTAACTTATTCTTTTATTGCTTATGATTGTGTGCATTGATTAGGTTTACCTGTGTCTTCTTTGCCTTTTGATTTGAGTGTTTCTACCCCTACTGCTAGACCTGTTGTTACTACCCAAGTTTGTTTGAATTGTCCTTTATTTATTGAAGGTCGAATCTTTTCTATTGATTTGATTTGTTTACCTCTTTCTCAAATAGACGTAATCTTAGGAATGGATTGGTTATCTTCTAACCATATCCTGTTGGATTGCTCCAATAAAACCCTAGTTTTCCCTAAGTCTAAAGTTTCTAGATTTTTGACAGCCAACCAAGTTAAAGCTTTCTTAAGAGAAGGAGCTCAGGGATACATACTATTGTCTTCCTTAGAAGTCAAAAGCAAGACGGAGGTGAATGTTATTTTGGTAGTCAATGAGTTTCCCAAAGTCTTTTCTGATGATGCACCTGGTTTACTGCCAGAGTGGGAGATAGAGTTCACTATCGATCTTGTACCTGGATCTGGTCTTGTATCCATAGCACCGTATAGGATATCGCCATCAGAATTGGTTGAACTTAAGAAACAATTGGTGGAGCTTTTGGAAAAGCAATTTGTCAGGCCTAGTGTGTCACCCTGAGGAGTGCTAGTGTTGTTAGTCATGAAGAAGGATGGAACTTCGCACTTATGTGTAGATTATCACCAGCTGAACAAAGTCACAATCAAGAACAAGTATCCACTTCCAAGGATAAATAATTCAATGGATCAGCTGAGAGGAGCCGCTGCTTTCTCCAAGATAGATCTACGTTCTGGCTATCAACAGATCCGAGTGAAGGTAGAGGATATCCCCAAGATGACTTTTTGTACACATTATGGGCATTATGAGTATCTTGTGACGCTATTTGGAGTGACAAATGCACTTGCCATATTCATGGATTACATGAATAGAATCTTTCGTCCTTACCTAGATAGATTTGTCGTTATTTTTATCGATGACATTCTGATCTATTCTAGAAATTAGGAGGAACATACTGAACATCTCAATATAGTTCTCTAGATCCTAAAAGAGAAGAAGTTGTATGCTAAGTGTCAAAAGTGTGAATTTTGGCTGGAAGAAGTTAAGTTTTTAGGTCATGTAATCTCAAAGGATGGGATTGTTGTAGATTCGTTGAAGGTTGAAGTAGTTCTACAATTGGAAAGGTCGAAGATCGTGACTAAGATTCGAAGCTTTATGGGATTAGCCAGTTATTATTGAAGAATCATTGAAGGATTTCTAATATAACAGGACCTCTCACTCAACTTACGAGGAAGAACCAAGCTTTTGAGTGGACCGATGCTTGTGAAGAAAGTTTTCAAGAGTTGAAGAGATGACTGACTACTTCACCAGATTTAGTTCTACCCGATCCAAATGAACCCTTTGAGGTGTATTGTGATGCTTCACATCAAGGATTAGGATGTGTGCTCATGTAAGATAGGAAAGTAGTGGCGTATGCTTCAAGACAGTTGAGAGTGCATGAAAAGAACTACCCTACACATGACCTGGAGTTAGCAGCTGTGGTGTTTGCTTTGGAAATATGGAGGCACTTTCTATATGGAGCAATGTTCAATGTCTATAGCGATCATAAAAGCCTAAAGTACTTATTTGACAAAAAGGAGTTGAACATGAGGCAAAGGAGGTGGTTGGAGTTTTTGAAAGACTATGAGTTTCAACTCCAATATCATCCCAAAAAGGAAAATATTGTGGCAGATGCTTTGAGTAGGAAGATGCTTAGTATCTCTGCTATGATGATCAAGGAAAAAGAGTTAATAAAGCAATTCAGGGATATAGAGTCATCTATGGAATTGACATCGGGGAAGATTTGTTTGAATATGGTTACTATTTCAAGTGATCTAATGGAAGAAATTCGAGAAAAATAGAAAGGTGACAATTTTTTTGCAAAATGAGAGGGAGTTGATGAAGCGCGACATTGTGTCGACAGTAGAGGAAGGACTTGACGAAATCCTAAGGTTCAAAGGCAGGGTTTGTGTGCCCAAAGATTCGGAACTTAGGAAGTTCATTCTCGAAGATGCTCACACGAGCAAGTTGAGTATGCATCTGAGAATGACCAAGATGTACCAAGACCTGAAACAGTTATTTTTGTAACACCCTTATGGGGATGTCACATTTATAAATAAAATAAAATAAAGATAAATAAAATTATACCCAAGTTGTAAAACATTTGTTACATAGTAATACGGGTTGTAAAATTTTTTCGGTTAAACAGAATATTACGAAATAAAATAACATGGAACATAAAATAAATAAACTGTCATCACACATAATATACATATATTTTAGTTTCAAGTAGTACAAATAATTTACAGCTACAAATATTTAAACCAAAACAGTAAACAAAGCAGTAAGAAGTCTATATATACAAAACGTAAACGCGCCCAAGTACGCATCACAGAACTCTAACCCTCTGAAGGATCACTCTCGGATGAAAATTCAAGTGATAAGTATCCAGGATGCCTCGACCCTCTACGGACCCTAGTCCGAGTCCGTTACTTCTGTTGCTAATCTCACTAGGCGCATCAAACATACCACCCCAGTGACGCCTAAGAGATAGCGGTAGCTCTACATGTAAATACAACACAGTAGAAAAGATAGGCACTCCATCAAACTCTGTACGTATGGTCACAGTCAGACGCCCTATGTACGTAACCGAATCTTTTGTCCTCTCGCAGTCACCAGGCTTCCGAGCCTCCGTGAAAATCCAACCTCACGAAACCTGTAACACCCCTTTTGAGGATGTCACACATAAAAGAAAATAAAAGAAATAGAAATAAAATCTACCCAAGTTGTGAAATATTTGTTAAATATTATTACGGGTTGTAAAATAATTCTTGATGGACGAAATATGATATAAAAAGATAATGCGAAAAATACGAAATAAAAAAAAAAACATCATCACTAATAACATACATATGGTTAAGTTATAAACTGTACAAATAATTTACAACTAAGATTACAACTATTTAAACAAAAACAGTAAGAAGGCAATAAAAGAGTTAATATATACAGACATACGCTGACGCGCCCAAAAAAACATCATGGTTATCTACTCCTCAGATGGATCACTCTCGGTCGAAAATGATCATCGGGAGATAAATATCCGGATGTCTCGACACACGGCGATAATGGGATCGAAATCGATACGATGCTTATCTCACTAGGCTCGGGGTTTTCAGCACCCCAATAACGCCTAATGGATAAGGGTAACTCTAGGTGTAGAAATAACGTCGTCGTCATAATCGGATCTCCATCAAACTGATGACGTAAAATCACGGTCATACGTCCAGCATAGGTAACAGAAGCACGATCTCCTTGTAGATGCCAAGCCAGATCACCTCCATGAAATACCAGCTCTATGAAACCCAAAAATGCTGGCGTCGCCATCCCACACAATCAATCCAGAGGGTATGGATGATCGGATGGTTCTTGCTCGTAAAACTGATCGTCGGCTTGCTGACCTTCCTCTTCCTCAGGGTACACGATCTCAAGAATTTCCTCTTCTTCCTCTTCAAACTCTTTACCGCATAAAATAAATAGACAATAGACACATACAATAAAGAGGTAAGACAACATAAAATCATCGCAACATGGCCAATAAGAAGACGACAAATAACAACTACACAGTTCATACAATACGAAAAAGCTATAACAGTAATGCGTATTAGATATCCTAGTGTTTCGAACATCATAGATATAACGCAAATAAAGAAAATCACACAGATAAATCAATCTCACAGATAAAATAAGATAAGAAATGGACAACTAACATAAGAATTATCAGATAAATATAAATAGAGAAAATGTAAAAACATCCAAGATATTACCAGATAAAGATGAATAGAGAAAAATGGAATATTATCCAAGATAAAATCAAATACACCAAAACACAACCCTACTCCATGGAGCTAAACCCAAACAGATATCAGAGAGAATGACTTGCAAAATCTATTAGTACCACGGCTGCCCAACCAACTATTACGCGGTCACACGTTGCGTCAATAGCCTACGACACTGGGAATCCACCATCCAGGCGTAGTATAGTTCACGATCTCTCTGTGGCACTATAGGCAATGTACTACTAGACTTTACAAACCTCGATTAAATATAGTGAATGTCGAGTACATTAGTGTGCTATCGGTTTACCACGGCCCAATGAGCTACCAACCCGTCCACATGTGGGATTAGTACACTAAAGTCTCCAAGTTCATTAGAACAATGAACCACACTACATTTATCGCATCGACAACACGATGTGATTCGTCTCAAATCAATCAAAACACCAAAAATTGGTATAAAGACAAATACATAATTCCAAATATATGAAATTACAAAAATGCCCTCAAGATAAAAATATGCCCTCAATGGCGAGAAAGCACACGGGTTCACTTTTTCCCGACCGGAAATAACCTCAACAACTTGTACGGGTTCACATTTTCCGACAACGAAAATAGATATAGTAACGGTCAATCGCGTAGAAATTTTTTCGCGTTTTTGAAATCTCGTCGTTTTTACAAACGTTTAAAAATCGGGTAAAGATATTTTCTGTTTTTAAAATCGCGTAGCATTTTTAATACGTTTTCTCAATCGCGTAGGATTTTTAAATCATTTTCTTATTCGAATGTCCTTAAAATTACTGTTTAAACAGATAGAAATAGTACTTAGTACATTTAAACTACGTTGAATAATTTTTCATACCGCATCTTGTCATTAGGATATTGTTACTATCTTATAGGTTCATTTTTACTAAAAATTATATTTTGTTTATAAACTTATAATAATGGTTTTCTAAATTTTCCATAAAATTTCTATTTACCTAATTTTTAACCATATCATTTATTTCTTTTTGAAATCTCTAACATGCTTCAAAACCAAAAGTGAGCTATATGTTAGAAAATTTCTTAATATTACTGTATTTCCTTCCTAATGATAAAATCACTAATTTTAATCCTTTAAACTTATTTCTACTTAATTTGTTTCTTCAAAAATCATCATAGAAAATTTCCCTTTAACTTGTATTGTCTCTTTTTAATTGAAAAAGGTTTGGAATCAAGTTTTAGAAATCATAATTACCTATAGTGGCATGTTGGCCGAATTTTGTAAAACTTTTTCATTTGATCTCTAAATCATGTCAAAGGTATTATCTTATCTAAGTTCATTAAATCATGTTATAAAGTAATGATTTTAAATCAAATAAATCCTTTAGGCATGTTGGCCCAAAATTTACTAAATCTTTACCAATTGATTTCTAAATTCCTTTTCTTGGATCAAAACAATTTGAAACCTTCTTATTTCTCCTAATCAATTAAGTTGCACTTTAGGAAAAATGAAGAGAACATTTTGGTCCTCACATTTTAGCATTGCCGTGAGCTATTGGATGTGTTCTTTGGAACACTCATGCAAATTTACACATGTTATTCACATCCTATATTTTATCATATAATTCTAACACATGCATTATATTTCTAACACATGCAAAAGATTTCTAACACATGCAAAATATTTCTAACACATAAAACCTAAATTAAAGCTTGTAGACATGCTTTCAAAAGCTAATAGACATGCAAAATTATTACAATCACCAAACAAGAAAGCTACTAACACATAACACTTAAGCTACTAGCAACCACAAAAATTAACAAATACACATCAATACACACCACAACCGAATCCTTATGGATTCTACAAACAACCCATCTTCTTACCACCATCAAGGGATGATAAGAATTGTCTTCCTCTTACCTTAAATGAAGATAAAAGCTTGCTTTCACACCTCCTAGGTCACGGTTTTCACCACCAAAAATACCTAGAAATCTCAAACAAAATCTACATGTTACTAACCATGAAAAAGAAGCTAAACCATGGAAAAATCATGGCTTAGAACTTTGAAAAAGAAGAGAGAAAAGAAAAGCATGAAATTTCACCTTCTAGGTAAAACTTTCAAGGTTGGTTTCCAAGCCTTAGATGGAAGAATTTGAAGAAACTCCCAACTACAAAGGTTCTTAGAATAGTGTTTAGGTTAAGGAAACTTGGTTAGAAAAATTTTTGGATGGTTGGATGGTTAGGAAACTAGCTTGGCCGAATATGGTGAAGAAAATGGACAAGAATGGTGGCTAGGGTTCTTGATGAGAGAGAAGAGAGAAAAGTGATGAAGATGAAAGTGATTTTTGTCTCCTAAGGCCTCTTGGCCGTGAACATCAAGTGGGGTGCAAGGTGGGCACCTTGCTTGGCTTCATCCAAGCCATTGGATGAATCAAAGGCCAAGATCAAGCCTTGGTGAGCAAGCTTGATTCTCATTGGTTGGTTAGGTGACTCACATCTTTGAGTCACACAACGTAGATAAATGCTCACGAGGCACTAGTGAGTCACATTCTGGAAAGTTCTACAACTTACGGTGATTAATTAAGCTACCGATTCGCTAATCGTGGGTCCCGCAAAATATTTTTAGGGTCCACTTGTCACTAAAACATATCTGACTAATAAAATAATATTATAATAATATAAAATTATTTTATTTGTGATTAAATCCTAAAAATTAAAAGATTATTTTTAGTCTCATTTAGAATCGGGTTAAGTAAGATCCCCCAATTCTAAATAATAATAAGATTTCCGGCCGGAAAAATATTATTTTCTGCCTTCGGAGCAAATCACACAAAAAGTCCATAAAAATTCACAGACACGTATTTTCGGGCATTAAATCAAGAAGAAAACAATTAAAAACTAAAACAAGACGTTCGGGACGTAACGGTCATTTTCACATTTTTTCCCACAACGTAGGTAATTATCCAAAACGTTCAAATAAAATATCCAGCTGTATTATATAGTTGTATATCTTTCAGAAAAATTAATACAGTAGCTCAGAAAAATTTTTATTTTACCGTCTCGAAACAATTTACGCAAAACGATCAAATAAAATTTGAGCCAGTATTATCGTAGTTGTTTTCATACAGAAATCAAGAACTGAAAAACAGGGACACAACGGTCATTCATACAAAAGCATGGAAAACAGAAAACAGTACATTCAGAATATTTTCTAAAAATTGGGGCGTTACAAAACCAAAGAATCCTGGTAGCGTCATACTCATACAATCAATCCAATGGGTATGGATGATCGGATGGTTCTTGGTCGTCGAACTGATCCTCGGCTTGCTGCTGTTGCTCTTCCTCCTCGGGGTATATAAAATCAAGAGGCTGTTCCTCTTCCTCAAACTCTTCTTTTAAAACATAATTTAAAATACAGAAAATAATACGTACAAAGAGGTAAGACAATCTATATCACCACAAACATGATAAATAAGAAAACGACAATACAACAGATATAGCAATTCATACAATATAACATACCATAACAGCATAAATAATAATATAAAGTAACACAGAGATTAAGTGTAACAGCATCACATAATGTCACAGATAAAATGGTACAGATAATAATATTATAATGCACAACACAAAAATCATATGTAATGCGACTCAACTCTACTCCATGGAGCTACAACCACAGACATCAGAGAGAATGACCTGCAAGTCCTATTAGTACCTTAGGCTGCCTAACCAACTATTGCACTGTCTCACATTGTGTCTATAGCCCACGTCCAAAACATCGTGGTGTAGTACACATACCCAAACATCGTGTAACTACAGGCATTGTACTAGCATAGTTCTTACAAGATCTTGATTAAGTATAGTGCGTGTCGAGATCACTAGTGTGTAGCCAGTTACCACGGCCTAGAGGAGCGACCAACTATCCACATGTGGAATAATCCACACACTAATGCCTCCAAGTTCATAAAGAAATGAACCACACTACGCTTATCACACCGACAACACGATGTAATTCACCTCTTCAATCAATCGCCAATTCCACAATGAATCGACTTGACTCTAAAAATATGAATAGAACTATAATTACCAAAACACCCTTCAAATCTCAAATAATTACCAAAACACCCTCAAACACCAAACGCAGTACGTCCCACTTGACAGTACTGTTTCTCAATCTGTCCGGGTCCACCACTTTGGCCCGACAGTAAAACTTACTATTTTCATCAATCGCGTAGAAATTTTATCTCGTTTTCACAATTTCGTCATTTTTACAAACGTTTGTAAATCGCGTAAATATATTTTACTGTTTTTAAAATCGCATACTATTTTTAAATCGTTTTCTCAATCGCGTAAGATTTTTAAATCATTTTCTTGTCTGAATTCCTTAAAAATTACTATTTAAATAAACAGAAATAATATTTAATACGTTTGAGTTATGTAGAATATTTTCTATACCGTATACAATATACTGGATATCTTTTCTATCTTATTTGTTTGTTTTTAACAAAAATTAACAAGGTATTTTGCTTTGAAAATCTATAACAACGGTTTTCTAAATTTTTCTGTTAAAATTTCTTTTGATTATATTACAACCATCTAATTATACTTTTGAAAACTACTAACGGGCTTCAAAACATAAAGTGAGCTTTACGTTAGAAATTTTACAAAAGCTACTGTATTATCTCCTAAACAGTAAAATCATTAGTTTTAGCTTTTTAAACTTAATCCAATCACTTTTATTCCTCAAAACTCATTGTACTAAAAATCTTTTTGACATTATTACTTAACCTTGAATTGAAAACAATTTTTAGAAACTAAAAACACTTAACTTTGGCATGTTGGCCGAAATCCATTAACTTGTCATTTGATCTATAGATTTGTTTTTCTTGCTCTAAATCAATTTGTATCTTGTCAATTTACCTAAGTTAATTAAATCACTCTTTTAGAAAATGGTTGAAAACATTTTGGTTCCCATTTTGTGTTGAGGCCGTGAGAAACCTTGCATATTATTCACATCCTACTAATTATTCATGCATTTCTAACACATACAATATATTCAAAGCTTGTAGACATGCATATCAATACAAATCACAATTAAGAAAGCTATTACAACAAACACACAAATGAATCCTTATGGATTCTACAATCGCAAACAATTCCATTTTCTTATCACCATCCAAGAATGATAAGATTCAAGTCTTCCTCTTACCTTAAGTGAAGCTAAAATCTCTTTCACTCCTTTCTAATGGTTTCGGGTTCACCTCCAAGGAAACCTAAAAATCTTAAACAAAAATTTAAAGAGTTAAAACTATAAGAGAAAATCATAAACCATGGATCAATCATGGCTTAGAACCTTAGAAATGAAATTAGAAATGAAAAACAAGGATTTTCACCCAAGGATTTTCACCTTCTAGGTAGAATCTCCAAGTAGTTTTTCAAGCTCAAGATGATGGATTTTGCAAGAAGTCTCAACTAGAGATGTTCTTAGAATTGTGTTTAGGTTTAGAAAAGTAGGTTAGAAGAAATTTTTGATGGATGTATGATGAAGTAGAGTGCTTGGCCGAATGGACCTCCAAAGTGCATCAATGGTGTTTTCTTGTTTTTGGTGAGAGAAAAGCTTAAGTTAATTGATAGAAAATGAATGAAGAATGGTCTCCTAAGGGCATATGGCCGTGGAGCTCTCCTTGGCTAGGTGTACCCTTGGTTGGCTTCATCCAAGCCTTAAGAATGATCAAAGGCTAGCATAAACCCTTGGCTTCCAAGCTTAGCTCTCATTGGCTAATCCAAGCCTTGTCATTAAGCCTAGTCATAAGCCTTGTCATTAGCTCTTTAAATATCTCACCACTAATGATGCTTAAACCACTAATGATGTTTAATTTAGCTACTAATCCTATTAAGCTTCTAAGCACACTTAATTAAATTCTAATCCCACTTAATTAGGTCATCAAATTCTAAACTAATTAGTCTAACCACTTTTATTGACCATTTCTTATTGGTTTAGAATTTTCAAGCCTACTTCGTTGACTCGCTCTTATTGGTTTAGAAAATTGCTCTAACAAAAAACGTTGACTGTTTCTCTAAACGTGGGTCCCGCGAGACATTTTCGTCCATCACTTGTCATTTATTTATCTTGACTAATAAAATAATATTATAATAATATTAAATTATTTTATTTCACAAGTAAAATCCTAAAAATTAAAAGATTAATAACATGATCATTCAGAATTGGGTTTAGTAAGATCCCCCTCGAATAATAATTAAAATAAGATTTCCTACCGAAAAATTATTTTTTCTGTCCTGAGCAAATCACACAAAAAGTTCAAATAAAATTACATACAGTAAAATAAAACACTGTATCATACAGAAAAACAACAAACAGTACAATTCAGGACACAACGGTCATTTATCCTAAAGTTTGGGGTGTAACAATTTTGGTGGTATGGAATCAAGAGGGATGTTGTCAAATATGTGTTATCTTGTCTGGTTTGTCAGATAGCTAAGGTTGAACATCAAAGACCTTCAGGAATGTTGCAACCTCCAATTATTCCCGAATGGAAATGGGATAGTATTACAATGGATTTCGTGGTTAGATTGCTAAAGACCCAGAAGGGTCATGATTCTATATTGGTAATTGTTGAACGGCTTACTAAGTTCACATACTTCTTACCAATTAACAAAAGGTATTCAATAGAGAAGTTAACCCAACTGTATATTGGTGAGATTGTTAGACTGCATGGTGTGCTTTCTAGTATTATTTTCGATAGAGATCCGAGGTTCACATCATGGTTTTGGAAAAGTCTTCAAGAAGCAATGGGAACGAAACTACGTTTGAGTTCTTCTTATCACCCTCAAACCGATGGTCAATCGGAAAGGACGATCCAATCGTCGGAAGATTTGCTTAGAGCCTGTACTGTGGAACAGACTGGAAGTTGGGATGAAGTTTTACCTTTGATAGAGTTCACCTACAACAATAGTTTTCCTTAGAGTATAGGAATGGCACCCTATGAGGCTCTATATGGACGACGGTGCAGAACACCTTTATGTTGGTACCAAGATGGAGAGCATCTTACGATTGGACTTGATCTTGTGCAACAAACAACGAAAAAGGTCAAGATAATTCAAGAAAAGATAAGGATGGCTTAGAGTCAATAGAAAAGCTATGTGAACAAAAGGAGAAAACCCCTTGAGTTTGAGGAAGGTGAGCATGTGTTTTTGAAAGTCACACCCATGACTGGGGTCGACCGAGTTCTTAAATCTAGAAAACTCACTCCTAAATTCATCGGACCTTATCAAATTCTTCGTCAGATAGGTCCAGTAGCTTACCAAATAGCCTTACCACCTTTTCTTTCTAACCTTCACAATGTTTTTCATGTGTCGCAATTGCGAAAATACATTCCTGATCCAAACCATGTCATAGCGCCTGATACAGTACAATTAAAAGAGAATTTAACTTATGAGACACTTCCTGTAAAGATCGAAGATAGGAGAGTGAAGCAACTCAAAAGGAAATAGATTCCATTAGTGAAAGTGATCTGGAATAACACAACTGGAGACGCAACGTGGGAGTTAGAGGACAAGATGAAGGAACAACATCCACATCTATTCTAAGGTATGAAAAATTTCGAGGACAAAATTTCTTTTTACAAGGGGAGAGTTGTAACGCCCCGAAAATTTCTTGTTTCATGATTTATATTTATTTTATAATATTTGTGATTTTCATGAATTTTTGTGAATTATTTCGGTGATTTTGATTATTTTAATATACTTTTCAATTTACGTGTATACTGAATGGGGCCGGGGAAAATAAAATATTTTTCCTAAGGTCGGAAAACCTTGGACTGTGGAAACGGTGATGAGGGATCTCACTAAACCTGAGGCCGGACACAGTTTACGAAGTTTCATCTTTTGAGATTATATCTATTAAATAAAATTGCGGTACATTTTATTATCCGTTGGACAATAAATACTGGTTTTGTTAACTGGAACCTTTGTCCACTCGATAATAGCTTTAGTAAAGTGTTAGTCATCTTTTCTAGAGAGCACTTTAATGACATCACCAAGATGATATCATCACAGTGACATCATCCTTGATTTTTTCAAAAAATGCACAAAGCTTCTCAAGGAAGCTTTGTATCAAGCTTCTCAAGGAAGCCAATTTTTCTCTCTCCTCCCTTGGAGACCCCACGGCAATAAGGGGGGAAAAATGACACAAATTATCATCTATTCACCTAAACACATATTCACTTTTCACTTTTCAATTTTCAAAAGTTTCTATCACTTTCTCTCTCAACTTTTCCTTTCTTTCACTTTTTCTCTCATCTCCATTTTCTCTCTTCACTTCCACGGTCATACACACCATTTTTGGCCATCCATGCTTGCTTTCTCAACCAACCTTATTTCTTGCATCTACTCATCACCTTGAAGCTTTTCCTTTTGTGACCATCACTTGATTCTTCCATCTTCATCTTCTTCCATAGAGCCCTAAACTTGAAGCTTTGAGATAAGGTTCTTGATTTTCTATTTTCCTTCCTCCATTTTCATGATTCTTGGTCACCTTGGTGATCAAGGATTTCTCTTTTCAAGCTTTGGTTATTGATTATATGAGTTTGATCATCCTAGGGTTTTGGTGAAGGAGTTGGACGAATTTCAAGAGGGACAAAGGAGCTTGCTTTTCTTGTTGTCTCTTTAGGTAAGAGGGAGATCATCCTCTTCAACCTATTATGGTGGTGAGGAACGCGTTTTTGTGTTGATAGTGAGGAATCCAAGTAAAGGTTACTCACTTTGTTGTATGGTTCTTGGTGGTCTTTTTGTGGTTATTTTGTCTTGTATGATTTTACTACTTGCTAATGTATAACTTGATGAATGTGGAATATATTGAATACTTGGAAGTATGTATGGAAGGCAAATGATTCTTACCCTTTTTGCTTGGAGGCTCACGACCAAGAGGCCCAATGATGGGTCCATGATGGAACTTGTGTACTAATTTGGGACTTAAGAATTAAATGATGAGTGATTAGTGAGGTGATGAAAAATTTTGGACTTCCTATCCCCTAGAGCCCACAGCCTTGTAGGGCACCCAATGGAAAGATTTTTGCATTAAGTCGAAACCTAATTAGTTAGATGATTAGATGTTGATTAGGGATTCATAAAATGGAAGGAACAAAGAACAAAATTTTATCCTATAACTTAGAGTGATTTTTGGCCAAAGAAAGAACATGAGTGTGAGTGAGGTTTTGAGGAACTTAAAATAATTATTCTAAGTGAGTTTTGTTTAGAACAAAGAAAAGGACTTGTTTAATTAGAGTAACAAAGATTAGGTGAAGAATATTAGAGAATTCCCTTAGAGAGGATTAATAGGAAAAGTGTTGAAGTTGGAGCGTAATTTTATATTAAACCTTAAAAATATGTTTTTCAACTGAGAATCGGACAATGAATTGTTGTGGATCCATAAGTGGGACCAAGGATTTGTTGATAATTAATTTAGCCAATTATGGCGTGTGATTATGGGAAAAAATTATATTATTATTGATTATATATGTATATGCATTGAGTTATCATGCATTGTGAAAGTCCGGTGAACTTTGTTGTAAGGCTTTATGCCTAAGAGATGAATCACACCTTAGTGCGGGTGCAAATAAACTAGTGTAGGTCACTTGTTGACCTTGGGGGCGTCAGGGTGCGGGTATCTCACAATGGGCAGTTGGTAACTCCTCTGTGTCATGGGACAGACCGGTGCAAACGCACAAATGATCCAGACCAAGATAATGTCCTATATCGCGATCTTGTGAAGAATGTCTTGTATAAACCATGTTGTGCAATTTGTTGATATTGAAGCACTTGATTTGAGGCTGATGAGATACATACATGTCTCATTGATCATTCTCTCTAATGTTGTGTTTAGCTCCATGGAGTAGGATTATGGTATTTGTGCATGTGCATAGTCAGTCAACATATTTACCTGACATATATATATGATTATGGAATTGTTTCTTTTACTGATGTTATGATTGCCTGGATTAGTAAATTGTTTATTATCTGAACCTTGATGCTGCTTACTATTTTACTGTGTTGCTTGGCGTTATGCACCGTTTATGTTTCTTTACTGTCATAATTAGTAATGATGTTGGATATCTCACCTCTTTGCTTTGTTATTCTATTTATATATGTGCTTCTTTAAAGACCGAGGCGAGGAAGAGCCCAAGTTTCCTAGTTTTTAGTCAACCTAGTCTTCTGTTTTGTGATGGCATCCCGGCGAGGTTTTCTAGGGTATGCCAGACTGAGGTTCCACGGAGGCATTGACTATTGACATGTCGACTTGAACACTGAGCGTTTCATCTACGTGGGAGATGTGACTGTATCTTTAGCTTGGGGTCGCTATGATCCGCCTATTTTCTCTTTTGATATTGTTGTTTCACTGGAGTTCTACATGCCGATACGTGAGGTGTGGGGTGATCGCGAGTATACCCCACATGAGTATTCGTTCTTGTTCTCTGCACAAGCCCCTGCTCGTGAGTCCGTTGCTCCTGTAAGGATTTCCTCTTCTAAGGAGGATCTTGAGGAAGACCCATCTGAGGCTCCTTCTCAGTAGTTATTGGGGGCATGATACTTTTGTAGCCTTGGTGGTTGTCTGTATATATCTTTTTTGGGCATATAAATCTTCTTCTTTCTTTTGCTAAAATTGTTGGTGTATCTAAATACTTATGTCATGTATCTTTTGTATAAATGTATGGTTTGATCTTCATGTTAATTTTCGCTAAGTTTATGTTTTTCGCTTACAAAAAAAAAAGGAAATTGTTAAGTTATTATATGTTTTACAAATGAATGAGTTACTATCTATATATATATCAATCGGGTCTTAGTGTTATCTATTGAATTTTATTTTTTTGGTGCGACGCCCTCCTGAAGGAGGGTGTTACACCTGCACACAGAACAATATATAATGAGTTAATCAATTCTCAATATCATGTAACCGTGTAACAGTAGCTAATAACAGTCGAACCTAAAGCAAGTCATACAATTATATTCAAACATCTCAAATAAGAGACAAAGAAATGCATAACACACAAAAGAATTCCTAAACATACCTAAGCATAGTAAGTCCATACCCCAGCTCAACAGGATGAACTGCTCTGATACTATAATATAACATCCCAAATTTAATAATAACAGTATAATCTGTATTATACCACAGTAATTAAATCCAGGCATACTACTACTAAAACATTTCTAACATAATATAACAATATTATATATAGAAAATATGAGCCACGAGCGAAAAAAATATACACATAACATTTGTATTTCTCATAAATACAACAAATGTACAAACTAGTAAACTAGGTCTCTCAAGGCACAACTTGTACAAGATTTCAAAAAGAACTATAATGCAACATTATTCTAAGTTCTCCAGTTCCTTCTTTGACTTCACTTTCCATAAGTCTTCTTACTTGGAATCATTATGGAAACACACACATAGGGTGAGAATCACATATTCTCAATAGTTAAATCCACAAAACATGTCATCACAATCATTCCAGTCATTTTGGGGGAAAAACATCAATCCTAAACTCAAGTCTGTTAGCCATAGCAACCATCGCCCAATAGGGGAGTTGAATTGGGTGATTACAGATTTTTAAAACAACATTAAGAAATTATGCATTTTGATATTTTCAATCAACACATGCAGCAGAATAAGTCTAACAAAGATACAACTATTATAGATTTCTCAAATACCACTTGAGCTATAGGATAAATCAAACAAATAAGCTAGTTATCAAATTCAACTCAAGCATATATAATTCAAGCACAAATATAAATAAGATAGAGTTGAGAGAAGCAAACACAATAATTATCCTGGTTCATTCACCTACCACTTGTGGCATACATCTAGTCCTTAAGTAAACCACCCAAGATTTTCCAGTAAACCTTCAAACTTGAATAGATGCTTGAAAACCTTTACAACCAAGAACACTCAACACACCATTGGGATGTGTGACACCCCGAAAATTTATAATTTTAAAATAAATGATCATTTTACAATATTTGGGATTTTTAGGAATTTTTCTGGATTTTTCGGAGAATGCGGAATATTTTAATATTATTTCTCGTTTCGCGTGCACATTGGGCAGAATTGGCAAAACGACTGTAACGCTGCCAAAGTTGGAAAATTTTATTACAAATAGTCATTTTCTAATGTTTGTGATCTATATAAATTCTTTCAGAATTTTTCGGAAACGACGAATATTTTAATATATTTCTCATTTTACGTGCGTAGTGAACAGAGTCAGGAAAATGAAATATTTTTCCCAAGAACCTTAGACTATGGAAACGTTGACGGGGGATCTTACTAAACCCGAGGCCGGACACAGTTTATAAGGTTTCACGTCCCTCGAGAAATTTTAACAGATGGAATAATAAAACAATGCGAAGAATTGATCTGTCAGATTTGTTAATGCTGACCTCTGCCAACTATAACTATTGTCTAATAAATAATAACATGTAATAAAAATCTTACCACACTATTCAAAAATCTACCCTGTGTCAAGCTCCTTTAGCCTTATTTTCAAAATAGAAGTTAAATTAATTCAAAAACTCATTGGGAAGCTTCCAGGAAATTTCCTCCCATTTCCCATTTCTCTCTCTCCCCTCTCCCCATCCTCCTACACGGCAGATGGCTATTTTGGGAGCCAAAAATACCCATTCTTCTCCTTGCTTCACCATTTACCACTCCACACTCACATCTCAAACATTCTTCTTTTCTTCTTCTTCCTCCTCCACTGTACACCCTTACCATTTACCATCTTCATTTCCTTTCTTCCCTACTTCAACATCTAGCTTTCTTCCATCATTCTAAGACCATTTTCCTTGTGGCCATCCTTGGTTCTTCTTCTTCTTCCTCCACTATCCACCATTGAAGTTAAAGCTTTGAGCTTGGAGGTAAAGTCTTAACCTTTCTTTCACTTTCTTCTCATTTTCATTTTTCTTGGTCACCTATGTGATCAAGAACTCATTTTTCCATGGTTTGAGTGAACATTATGGAAATCACTCACATTGGTGTTCTTCTTGAAGGGAAAACGAAAATCTAGGGCAAGAAGAGGTAACACCTTGTGTTGTCTTCCAAATAGGTAAGAGGGAGATGATCCTCTTCAACCAATCTTGGTAGTAAGGGAATGTCTTGTATGTGTGTTGTTATTGATTTCTGAATTCATGTATAAAGTTCTCTCATTTTTATGTTGTTCTTGATGATAGTGCATTTTGTTGAGTTTGTATGATTTATTGATGCCTCTTGCATGATTTGAAGGTATATTTGAGTATCTTGTTGATTAAATGTGATAAGGATTGGTTTGGTTTGAGTTAAAGGACTTGGAGAACTTTGTTTTCTACAAGTTTACGTGTGGTAATCGATTACAAGGAGCTTGTAATTGATTACCAAGCTCTTAAGGATATAAAATCGTGATTCTGGAAATCTGGTAATCGATTACGTCTGGTGTGTAATCGATTATAGAGATTCTGTCCAGCTTGTAATCGATTACAAGAATGGTGTAATCGATTACCAAGCCTATGATGTTACGAAATAGTACTTCTGGGAATCACGTAATCGATTACAACTTATGGGTAATCGATTACGGAGGTTCTGTCCAATTGGTAATCGATTACCACGGCTGTGTAATCGATTACCAGGGCCTTGAAGTTACGAATCGTGGTTCGGGAATCAGTAATCATTACAATGAGATTGTAATCGATTACAGAGATTCTGTTACGTTGGTAATTGATTACCAGGGTGATGTAATCGATTACCAAGATCCAAAAATGAGATTTTTGAGATGGAAATGATTGGAATTATGGTTCCTTGTCCTTTGTAACTCAAACATGACCTGAAAACCCCGAATTCAAGGATTTTACTTTACTTAAATGCGATAGGAATATGTATTCATACCAATAGAGAAGAAATGATTTTGAAAATGGAATTCTTGGATCCATGACATGGAAATTGTGGTATGTATGAACATATATTCCTAGTGAGAATTATTGATGCAAGTGTGATTCCCTATGTGGGTTATGCAGTTATTGATTCAGTATTCAATGAGATAAGGAATGATGAAATGCCATTGAGGCAATGTTTTTAATAGATATATTGTTGATATGTCATGTTGACCATTGAATAATGCTTATGTGCCATTGAGGCAATGCTGATGTTGAATGCATTATTGATGAACATACATGATTGGACATTGTGTCATCATGCATGCGTGTTGTCCGTGGGACATTATTGAGAAGGCTATGTTGCCTAGGAGTTTGAATAACACCTATGTGCGGGTGCGAATAGACTAAGCGTAGGTGTCATATGTTGTTGACCCTAGGGGCGTTGGGGTATGGGTGTCTCACAATAGACAGTGGTAGCTTCGCTGGGGCTGTGGGATAGACCAATGCAACACACCAACGATCCGGCCTGAGACACTGTCCTATGTCGCGATCAACTGTTGAGGTGCCATGTGTGAGCCATTTTGCGCAAATGTTTTTATGAGATAAGCACACTATTTTTATGGCTAACGATACACTGGCATGACTCCTTGATCATTCACTCCAAAAATATTTATGTTTAGCTCCATGGAGTAGGAACTTTGGTACCCTTGTTGCATTGTGAGTTATCAGTCACATGGTCCATTGAGCATTTATAACTGGATAATGTGTTTACTATTATGACTGCGATATTTATTTGATTCTTGGTAATGCTAATGCTGCTAGCTGGCTATGGATAATGTTATCTATTGTTCTTTGCTGCTTTACTCTCGTTGATTGCTTTCATGTATTACTGTACTTGTATGTATTAACTGTGTCATATGTGGGCGTTCGACGCCGTTTATTTTCTTGCTGCCATGTTGGTACTGAAAGCTGGGAATCTCACCTCTTTCCTATATTTGTGCATTTCTATTTTACATTTATATTTGATAAAAGATCGTGAGGAAGATAAGAGGGGCCATACCTTGGTTGATTGACTTGAGCATCTGGACAAGATTTCGTCAGCTACGTAAGAGTGCAGCCGCGTGGTGGCATTGATGCCCGTCGTGTCAATTGGGACGCCGTGCGTCATGCGCATATGGGGTGGCGGCCTTGTCTGCTGGTAGTACCCATCCCTGGGTTACTACTTTTTCCCCCTTAGTGTTTTTAATCCCGCTGTAATTTATTAGACTCTGTAATTATTATATCCTATGTCATCAATGATTTGTGTAAATTGACTATGAAATATATAAGGAATATTATTTTATTCTGTGATTGTATTATGGGTTGAATATATTTATATTTCATTCAAGGCTTGTATTTTCTACTTATGCATATTGTCAAAAAGAAAAAGAAAAAGAAACAGATCTAGACTCTTGGGAATTTGAATGACTGTTATCATGACTGTGACACACCTGGATTTAGTAACTATGGTGTAATGACGATTGTGCCGCGGTTGTTAGATCTAGGGAGTTTACACTAAGGTTGTATCAGAGCAGTTCATCCTGTTGAGCCGGGGTATGGACTTGCTATGTTTAGGCATATTAGAACTTAGTTTGTTGTGCACTTCCTTGTCTCTTGATTGAGATGATGGGAAAGGAATGCATGGCTTGTCGTAGGTTGAATGTTGATGGCTACTGTTTTACAGTTGCATGATATTGAGGATTGGCCTACTCAATATGTAATGTTCTGTGTGTACAGGAAACTATGACTTCACCTAGGCGTACTGTGTTAGGAAAATAGGATTTCTTTTGTGAGGAGATCAAAAGGTTTTGGAAAACCGATCTTCTGGAGAAAGAAATAGTTGGTGTAAACGAGATCCGAGAAGCAGTTTGGAAGTTGACGGCTTACGAGGGATTACGCTGTGGAAGCAGAATGAAGAAGTTCAAGCTGGGGATTGTTAGGTTGTATGGAATTGAATTTGTCTTGTTTGAATTGTATGAATTGTGTGACTCTCTGTATTTGGTTTTCATAGGGAGATAACACTGTTTGAAGTAATTTTGTGTTTGTTATATTTATGTCCATCTTCAGAGAGATTCAATGGCGCGCAGTAGACATGCAAGGGCGATGGCTCGTGACAGACGTATACATGTGAGCGCGGGATAAGACAATCGGAGTATGACTGCGACTGCCGAAGAAAGGCAAATGATAGCTGCGGTGACAACTTACCAGGATCAGAGGGCCACGCAACAACGAGAATTGGAAGTTGAGGTCTAGAATCTGTTGGAGGAAAGTCGACTTTGGGGCAAACGTGGACTACCTAGATTCCAAAAGAGGAATAATAAAAAAGTTAACCAGTTTAAGCGGAAACCATACGCACGGGTATCAGGGAAACAACAACAACCAACTCCTGGGCAAAGCACTAGTGGTGGTGTATCCAGTCAGACCTCAACATCTTCGCCAAGATGTATGAAATGCGGAAAAGAACACTTCACGAGGGAGTGTAAGATCAAAGGGATAATCTATTTTAAATGTGGAAAGCCTGGACACGTCTCCCGCAACTGCGACCAAGCAAAGGCAAATTCTTCACCAATCTTTGTAAGGGCTGTAGAACTACAAGCAGAAGCCAGAACTTATACCCTGGGAAGTGCTGAGACTTCAAAATTCAGAGATCTAAACCGTGGAAGTTATACCTCAAATGATGATCCCATAATCGTGCTGTATAATTCTGGGGGTAACCCCTCCTTTTACAATTTGTGACTGTATGGATCACTTGGATTCATCCTTATCTTTATTATCTTTGGCTTAGTTGTTTCTATTTCTGTTGTTAAGACTTGTCGTTGACACCTAAGTTGTGTAATCTATCCTATTTCTACTAAAGATTGAATCTTTTGTTGATCTATCCTGCCTACCTAAAATTGTACCAGTTAGAGTTTATGATTTTAGAAATTGATCGGTAGTTTTCTGATTATTGTCGGCTAGGTCGTTCCCATAAAAACCTTGGAGATTTTTGGAACTAAGACTTTTAAACTCGTAACGGCCAACATGGTCTAAGCCTCATAAAAGAAAGGAGCCTGAGGGTACATGTAATGTTCTCCGTAGAGGACCAAGAGTAAAGGGAATATCAATGCCACTTTAATAGCCAAAAGAGTTCCGCATGTTGAGCTAAGATGCTGCCGGTTAAGGAGAAGAATAAAAATTTCTCGGTGATACGAGGATTATCACCAGTTAAACAAGATTATGACCAAAGATGAGTATTCTCGGAGGAAGGTAAATGATTTGATGGATCAGCGAGAAGGAAATCGTTGTTCTCTCCAAGATAGATGTATGTCCTGGTCACTGATCGATTCGCGGAAATAGAGGATGTCCCCAAGATGATTTTTCGAGTGTGCTTTCGACATTATGGGTATCCCGTGATGTCAACCGGAGTGACAAACGCTCCTGTTGTATTCTTAGACAACATGAATTATATTTTCTATCCTTACCTAGAACGGAATCATCGTTGTCATTAATGATGACATTCTGACCTATTCTCGAAGATATGGGGAGATACGTTGGATATCTCGATATAGTTTTCCTAACTTTCAAGAAGGGGGAGTAAGTGCCAAAGTATCAGAGTGCGGATTCTAGTTTAAGGAAGTTCCATTTTGGATCATTAAATTCCAAATGGAGGAATTGTGTGGATTCACAAAAAGGTTGAAGCAGTTCCCTAAAAGGAAAAATCAGAAACCGTGAGGGAGATTCATAGCTAGTGGGATCAGTTGGTTTTATCGAAGGAGTGTTGACAGATTCTCGAAGATAGTAGGACAACTTGCTCCGATTACAAAAAGAGAATCAAAACTTTTACGGACCATCACAGGCGGAGAAAGTCTTTCAAAGATTGAGAAAATATTCTGATTTCGATACTGCCCGATCCCAGTGAAACATTCGAAGTGTTTTTGGGATGCTTCACATCAAGGTTTAGGATGTGTGTTCATGCAAAGTTGAGAAGTTATAACTTATGCCTCGAGGTTGTTGAAGGTGCGTTGGGAATTGCCGACTCATGAACGGGTGTTAGCCGCGGTTATATCGGCTCTGGGAATATAGAGACACTTTCTATATGGAGCAATATTCAATGCCCTTCGCTGTCACAAGAACCTAAAGTATTTATTTGATGAGAAGGAACCAAACATGAGGCAGTAAAGTGACTAAAGATTTTGAAGGAACATGATCTCTAACTTTAGAGTCATCTTGGAAAAGAAAAACTCCATGGCGGACGCTTTGAATCGGAAACTGCCTAATACCTTCATTATGATGGTCGAGAAGAAGGAATTAGTAAGGTAATTCGAGGACAGATGGTTGTCATTAGAAATGACACTGGATAAGGTATGTCTAGATATAATTGCTATTTCGAATGATCTATTGGGAAGGATTCAAGAGAAGTAGAATAGTGACCAATTTCTACAAGATAAGAAGAAGCTATTAAGACAAAGCATGGTGTCAAAATGCGAGGAAGGAACTCGATAGAATCTTAATGTTCGCATGTGAAGGTTGCAATACCAGATGATTCAGAACTTAAGGAGTTCATTCCCAATGAAACCCACAAGAGTAAACCGAGTTTACACACCAGAGTGATCAAGGTATATCAAAATCTAAAACAGAAGTGATGGTAACAATGGATGAAGAAAGACGTTGCTAAATGCGTGTCATCTTGTTTGGTCTGCCAGAAAACGAAGATTGAACATCAAAGACCAGCTGGACTGTTACAACCCTTAACTATCCCCGAATGGAAATGGGATAGTATTGCCATGGACTTTGTTGCCGGGTTGCCAAGGACTAAGAAAGGAAATGACTCAATATGGGTAATTGTGGATCGGCTTACAAAGTAAGCTCACTTTTTGCCAATCAACATAAGATATCCATTAGAAAAGTTGAGTCGGATATACGTTGGTGAAATTGTCAGACTTCATGGTGTGCCCACAAGTATCATTTCCGATAGAGATCCAAGGTTTACGTCTACGTTTTGGAAGAGTCTTCAAGAAGTTATGGGAACGAAGTTGCGATTGAGTTCGGCATACCATCCACAGACTGATGGCCAATTAGAGAGGATGATTCAGTCATTAGAGGATCTGCTGAGAGCTTGTGCGATAGAGCAAAACCACATGGAGGCAGGGAGATCACATTAGTAATAACAATTTGAATTGACGTGATTAGAAACGCGATATGGAGGTCAAAAGATAAGGTGAAGAAACAACGTCGATATTTATCCTAAGGAATGAAAATTTCGAGGACGAAATTTCTATTTGAAGGGAAGAGTTGTAACACCCCAAAAATTTATAATTTTAGAGTAAATGATCATTTTACAATATTTGGGATTTTTAGGAATTTTTTTGGATTTTTCGGAGAACGCGGAATATTTTAATATTATTTCTCGTTTCACGTGCACATTGGGCAGAATTGGCAAAACGACTGTAACGCTCCCAAAGTTGGAAAATTTTATTACGAATAGTCATTTTCTAATGTTTGTGATTTATATAAATTCTTTCAGAATTTTTCGGAAACGATAAATATTTTAATATATTCTTTGTTTTGCGTGCATAGTGAGCAGAGTCGGGAAAATGAAATATTTTTCCCGAGAACCTTGGACTATGGAAACGTCGATGAGGGATCTTACTAAACCCGAGGCCGGACACAGTTTACAAAGTTTCACGTCCCTCGAGAAATTTTAACAGATGAAATAATAAAACAATGCGAAGAATTGATCTGTCAGATTTGTTAATGCTGACCTCTGCCAACTATAACTATTGTCCAATAAATAATAACATGTAATAAAAATCTTATCACACTATTCAAAAATCTACCCTGTGTCAAGCTCCTTTAGCCTTATTTTCAAAATAGAAGTTAAATTAATTCAAAAACTCATTGGGAAGCTTCTAGGAAATTTCCTCCCATTTCCCATTTCTCTCTCTTCCCTCTCCCTATCCTCCTACACGGCAGATGGCTATTTTGGGAGCCAAAAATACCCATTCTTCTCCTTGCTTCACCATTTACCACTCCACTCTCACATCTCAAACATTCTTCTTCTCTTCTTCTTCCTCCTCCACCGTACACCCTCACCATTTACCATCTTCATTTCCTTTCTTCCCCACTTCCACATCTAGCTTTCTTCCATCATTCTAAGAACATTTTCCTTGTGGCCATCCTTGGTTCTTCTTCTTTTTCCTCCACTATCCACCATTGAAGTTAAAGCTTTGAGCTTGGAGGTAAAGTCTTAACCTTTCTTTCACTTTCTTCTCATTTTCGTTTTTCTTGGTCACCTATGTGATCAAGAACTCATTTTTCCATGGTTTGAGTGAACATTATGGAAATCACTCACATTGGTGTTCTTCTTGAAGGGAAAACGAAAATCTAGGGCAAGAAGAGGTAACACCTTGTGTTGTCTTCCAAATAGGTAAGAGGGAGATGATCCTCTTCAACCAATCTTGGTAGTAAGGGAATGTCTTGTATGTGTGTTGTTATTGATTTCTGAATCCATGTATAAAGTTCTCTCATTTTTATGTTGTTCTTGATGATAGTGTATTTTGTTGGGTTTGTATGATTTATTGATGCCTCTTGCATGATTTGAAGGTATATTTGAGTATCTTGTTGATTAAATGTGATAAGGATTGGTTTGGTTTGAGTTAAAGAACCTGGAGAACTTTGTTTTCTGCAAGTTTACGTGTGGTAATCGATTACAAGGAGCTTGTAATCGATTACCAAGCTCTTAAGGATATAAAATCGTGATTCTGGAAAAATTTGTAATCGACACGCCTGGTGTGTAATCGACATGTAGATTCTGTCTAGCTTTGTAATCGATTACAAGAATGGTGTAATCGATTACCAAGCCTATGATGTTACGAAATGGTACTTACGGGAATCACGTAATCGATTACAACTTATGGGTAATCGATTACATCGGAGGTGAGATTGTAATCGTTTATCGTGGTTCTGGGAATCATGTAATCGATTACAATGAGATTGTAATCATGGGTACATTGGTAATCGATTACAGGGTGATGTAATACACAAGACCCAAAAATGAGATTTTTGAGCTGGAAATGATTGGAATTATGGTTCCTTGTCCTTTGTAACTCAAACATGACACGAAAACCTTGGATTCAAGGATTTTACTTTACTTAAATGCGATAGGAATATGTATTCATACCAATAGAGAAGAAATGATTTTGAAAATGAAAGTTATCCATGACATGGAAATTGTGGTATGGTTATTCCTAGTGAGAATTATTGAATGCAATGTGATTCGATTACAATGAGTTATGTAGTTATTGATTCAAGTATTCAATGAGATAAGGAATGATGAAATGCCATTGAGGCAATGTTTTTAATAGATATATTGTTGATATGTCATGTTAACCATTGAATAATGCTT
Organism: Ormosia emarginata; assembly: GCA_029884605.1. NCBI lineage: Eukaryota > Viridiplantae > Streptophyta > Magnoliopsida > Fabales > Fabaceae > Ormosia > Ormosia emarginata. The sequence continues at coordinate 139,691 of JAQQTP010000050.1, forward strand.
ATGTCGCCATTGACGATGGTGATGATAATCGATTGGACATTGTGTCATCACATGCGTGTTGTCCGTGGGACAGACCTAGGAGTTTGAAAAAATGAGATTTGTTGTTGACCACAGGGCGTTGGGGTGTGGGTGTCTCACAATAGGCAGTGGTAGCTATGTGGTAGTAGAATAACACCTGTATGCGGGTGCGAATAGACTAAGCGTAGGTGTCATATGTTGTTGACCCCGGGGGCGTTGGGGTGTGGGGAAATGATTGGAATTATGGTTCCTTGTCCTTTGTAAGCCAGAAATGTGTGAGCCATTTTGCGCAAATGTTTTTATGAGATAAGGACACTATTTTTAAGACTAACGATACACTGGCATGACTCCTTGATCATTCACTCCAAAAATATTTATGTTTAGTTCCATGGAGTAGGAACTTTGGTACCCTTGTTGCATTGTGAGTTGTCAGTCACATGGTCCATTGAGCATTTATAACTGGATAATGTGTTTACTATTATGATTGCGATTTTTATTTGACTCTTGGTAATGCTAATGCTGCTAGATGGCTATGGATAATGTTATCTATTGTTCTTTGCTGCTTTACTCTCGTTAATTGCTTTCATGTATTACTGTACTTGTATGTATTAACTGTGTCATATGTGGGCGTTCGACGCCGTTTATTTTCTTGCTGCCATGTTGGTACTGAAAGCTGGGAATCTCACCTCTTTCCTATATTTGTGCATTTCTATTTTACATTTATATTTGATAAAAGATCGTGAGGAAGATAAGAGGGGCCATACCTTGGTTGATTGACTTGAGCATCTGGACAAGATTTCGTCAGCTACGTAAGAGTGCAGCTGCGTGGTGGCATTGATGCCCGTCGTGTCAATTGGGACGCCGTGTGTCATACGCATATGGGGTGGCGCCTTTGTCTGCTGGTAGTACCCATCCCTGGGTTGCTACTTTTTCCCCTCTTAGTGTTTTTATTCCCGCTGTAATTTATTAGACTCTGTAATTATTATATCCTGTGTCATCAATGATTTGTGTAAATTGACTATGAAATATATAAGGAATATGATTTTATTCTGTGATTGTATTATGGGTTGAAAATATTTATATTTCATTCGAGGCTCGTATTTTCTACTTATGCATATTGTCAAAAAGAAAAAGAAAAAGAAACAGATCTAGACTCTTGGGAATTTGAATGACTGTTATCATGACTGTGACACATTTGGATTTAGTAACTGTGGTGTAATGACGATTGTGCCGCGGTTGTTAGATCTAGGGGCGTTATAGGATGCCTCACCCTCTTTACAGTGAATCAAAGTATAGATGAAAGGAAAACTCTTACAAGAGTAGATAATATAAATTGAAGCACTATGAAGCTCTTTAAGGATATCTCAAACTTTGGTGAAAACATAGCACAAAAGATAATAAAATATGAAACATGAATCAAAGCATAAGAGAATGGTTTCATAATGTTAGGTATGTGTAAAAGATGACCCAAAAACATGTATTTATAAAGTTTTAAGAAAAAGAGTCGTTGGGGTATTAAATTTTAGCAACAAAAGCTCAGAAAATAGTCGTTACGTGATTTATGCTCGTGTTTATTCGAATAAACAAAGTCTTATTCGAATAAATCCACTTATAGTATACCAAGAAGTGTTTTCTAAAACTTTTTATTTGAATAAACCTTTAGTTATTCGAATAAATCTTTAAAAATATGTTCTGGAACATTTTATAGGGTGTTTTATTCGAATATATACGTGCTTATTTGAATAATCCACTTTGATTTCGAAATCTGACTTCAAATGGTCATAACTTCTTCATTTCCCATCCGTTTAAAGCAAATAACTACTCATTGGAAAGATCGTTGAGTCTATTTTCAAATGAAATAACTTTTAGAACAAAACTCAAAGTATTTCAAAATTTATGAATAGAACAGTAATCAAAGATCACTTTTTCAAAACTCAAACTTGGCTATTTTTCATAGTTTTGAACTACCACCATAACTAGCTTTTGAAAACTTGTTTGTTGGGTATTTTAGCATGTGAAAACCATTTGTAAAGATTTTAAAACATATTTGAGATATCCAGAAGGCTTCTTACATAAAAATCCTAAGTCTTATAAGCTAGACCATTTAATCTTCCTTTGGACTTGGTCTTTGGCTTAATCTTGTCATCATCTTCATGTTTGTTATCATCAAAACATGTATTCATTGTCCAATAGCCAATTACATTCTCCCCTTCTTTTATGATGACAAACTATCATTGATAAAAGAGTTAGTTTAATTAAATTGGAATCCACAAAGTTTTTAGAGAAACTTACTTTCCCTCTTTTTCGTAAGAGGTTATTTATATTAGAGTTATGTGCAGCTCCCCTTATTTTTGGAATCCCAAAATCCATTTTAGTTTTACCTATCTTTTCTCAAAAACATTCTCAAATTATAAGTACTCAACCTTTTTCTCCCCTTTTTGTCATGATAAAAAAAGATGAGGTAAGAGAAAGCATGAGGTAAAAACAAAGTATATTCAAGTCCAACAAGATATATTCACTCATTGATCAACCAATTATATTTGTATAGTCATCAAAATAGCCACTTACATTTGTAGTCCAATTACATTTACCAATTTCTTATTATTCTTCCATAGATCAAGAGAATCATAGATATCAAACATTCACCTTGATGAAATATGCTATAGTGATCAAAACATGTATAGAACTAACATCATCCACCTTATATCCAAAGCAAGTTAATATCTAATTAGGCAATTTTTCAATGCTAAACATACTTCTCATGTAAGTAAAACATCTAATCAGTTAAGATCAATTTATCAACAAGTATCATACACTCTATATAGAATATCACAATAGCTTAGGGATACAGATATTTATTGAGTTAGATAGAGAGTGATGCTTCTTTAGAATGTTCTTCGTTTATTGGTTCTTTGAGTTTGAGCTTTCTTCCATTGACTATTCCATTCCATTGCACTTGAAGAAAGTCTCTTCATATCCTTCTTCATCCAACTCTTCTCTTTATCCACTTATGCTTAGCATTTCAATATTTGATGACTATATTTGAAACATATAGAGAGACTTGCAAAGCTAACTTCAAAAATTCTCTAAATCATAAGCTATCATTAAATATCATTTAAGCCCATTTACAAGCATAATTTAGGTTGATATATAATGTAAATCATGTATCACATTATCAATCATGCACGGTTAGCTCTAATAAGAACAAAAGAAGGACATATGCACTTGAATTCGAAAATATGGTTTAATCATTTTAAGGCACGATTCAAGTTTATCAAGAAACACATGATCATCATCAAAACTTATATAGGCATTTTGGGCAAACAATGATCATGTTAGGCATGTTATATCAAGTAAAGAATTCTAGTATGCATACATTCAATCAAGAACAAAAAGTCCCTTATTGTAATGCAAGAATTGAAAAACCCCAACTATAACTTTTGAAACCATTTATGATTAATTTCAAGATATACTTCAATGTAAAAATCATTGAAGTTCAAAGAGAAGTTCAAGGCACAAAAAGAATAATTTACTTCTTGTTTTCAAGATATGAACATTTCAAGCAATTTCAAACAAGAAGACATATAACTTTTAACTTTCTAATCTCTAAGAAAGTATATAAGACAATTAAACATCAAAGAGAAAGTATTAGAACTACTTATGAGCATGTGAATTTCTATATTTGAACAAAGAGAATTGGTCACAAGCTCAATAACAAAGATATTACCATAAAACATGTCATTCCAAATAAAGTGTGTACATATCTAGCATGTTAGCATATATAAAGACATTTTCGAGACACAATGCTAGAAAAGCACAACTTAAGGCATGTTAAGGTATAAAAACAACTCTCTACTTCTCCAAATATCACATGATATTCAATTTAAAGCATAAGTAAGGATAAGAGATTGATGTCACCAAAAATGTACTCCTTGAGTTTTTGTAGGTAACTCTGACTTCCATGTCTCAAGGCTCCTTGAGAATGTTGTGTGTAACACCCCAAGTTTTCTAACTATTTGACAGTAATTTTGACAGTTAACAGAATTTTACTGTTTAGTGATTTCTGTGTGCTGTGAAATTATTTTGATTATTCCGTAAGTATATTTGATCGTTTTGAGTGATTTACTTCGTGTCAAGAAAATAATAATTTTCGAGCCGGGAAAAATCTGTATGTATTTATTTCTCTTGATTGTTAATTATTTTTAACAATCTGACTTGATTTTCATGCGTTTTCTAATATTTGTGATTTTTTGGATGATTATGAAATTTTTATATTTCTTTGATTGTTTTTGGGCTGTCTGTGGGCCTAGGTGGCCTTATGTGGGCCCATGTAGGACTTGCAAAGTGAAAATTTTTCTGCAGATAGAAAAATTTATACTGTTGAGACAGAGACGAGGGATCTTACTAAACCTGAATTCGAAAACAGTTTTTGAAATTTTCTTTTACTGTGTTTTGTACTGTATTTAATTATCAGGCGATAAAAATACAGTAAATATATTCTTTTGTGGGGTTATAGCATATAAAAATAAATATTGTATTGTTAAGTCAACATTAGTGGTTATGACAACTTTATAACGGATCAATAGGAAGTAAGTTTAATTTTGAAGCTTTAAATATCAACCGTTGATTTAATCAACGGTGGAGAATTAGTCGAATAAAATGGCTATGACCATTTATAACCATTGGATGAAGAATTAATCAAGGGTGGAAATTTGGTCTTACAAAGTGGCTAGAACCATTTATGACTGTTGGATTTGGATTTAATCAATGGTGGAGATTTGGTCTTCTAAAATGGCTATGACTAATTATGACCCTTGGATTTAAAGTATGAAGGAGCAATCTTGACCCTTCATTTTGGAGATGCGTCTAATGGCTAGGATTTCAAGGAGAAAAGATCTAATGGTCTAGATTAAGTCTTCTAACTTAAAGTCTACCTTAATCCTAACCATTGAATTAATCAATGGCTTAGAATGCTCTAAATGGTGGCTTGAAAAAATTATCACTTATTGATCACTTATTGAATGCATATGAAGAGGGGGGGACAATTTTTGGTGGCTTAAGTGTGTAGGAAAATTTGAAGACCACATTATTGTCATTCTTTATCATTATTGATCATTTTCAAGAAGCTAACTCTTCAAAAATTTCTCTCCTTCTCTTCTTCATGGTGGTTTCGGCCATGACCTCAAATCTACCCTCCATCACTCAAAAATTTTATCCAACCTTATTTCTTGAATCCTTACCTTATTCTAAGCAACTGTCATGTTAGAAACTTTCTCTAAATCTTTCATCTTCAAGGACTTTCTTCAAGAGCAAAGTTATAGGTTTTTTATGGTGAAGTGTAAGGAAACTTCATTTCTTAATTATTTTTCATGTTTTAAGCCATGTTTGATCCATGGTTTTTCTTATTCAAGCTTGATATGTTAATAAATATATGTTTTGTTGTGTGTCTAAGAAACCTTTAGTAGTGAAGGACTTGGAAAAAGAAGCAAAACAAGGAGCTTTTGAGGTTCTTCAAGAGTTAAGAGGGAGATCCATCTCACCAACCAAGTATGGTGGTGAGAGATGGTTTGTGTATTTGATGGATGGTGAATCCATGTAGGGATTCATATCCATGGTCATGTAATTATTTGTGGGTGTTTATGTGTTTGATTTATTTGTTCATGTTTTGTATGATTTGCATGATTTATTGCTTTTGATTATGGTATGCTTGTGGTATATATGATGAAATATGTATATGCATGCTATGATGTGATGATGGAAAGGAAAACAATTTTGGTTCCAAAGAACCATAGAGGCACGCGGCCTCAAGGACATTTTTGAATAAAAATATTCTAAGTATTTTGTTAATCATGAGTTTTAAATGAAAAGAGCAATGAGTTGATGATTTTAAGGATTTGCAAAGAAAGTGAAAATGAAAATTGAACAAATGATTTGATTTCAAAGACCAAGTGTTCACAACTTTTTTGAAGGAAATTTTAATGGTTTTGTTTGTGTAAAACCATATTGACTTAGAAGGAAAAATATTTGATGGTTTCAATGACCATGTACCATGGTTTTGAAGGCTTGTAATGCCTTGATTTTACGGAAACAAAGTAATTTTCAAAGTGGAAATATAGTTTAATTTAGTACAAGGAATTTTGGAAAGGGAATCAAAGTGTTTTATCACTTGAGAAATGAAATTTTTGTATGTAAATGGAAAATAGAGGTTGAACGTGTTTGAACCTCAATTTATTTTAAAGAGGATTAATTTTTAGAATTGATTTGAAATTACAAAGAATACGTTGGTGACTTGAGATTTTCTAACGTGTAACTCATTCTTTGGGTTTTGGAGCGCGTTAGTAAATTTTAAGATGGAAACATTGATTTAAAATCAATGGAAAAGTAATTTTGTGGAATTATTGTGAAAAAGATTTCCTTGAGTAAGAAAATGTGGAAAATAATGTGAGAAGTCATATTATTTTGAGGAAAGGATTTCTTAAAGGAGAAATGTGAAAAATGATGTTGGAAATGATATTGATTTGTTTGAAAGTCCAAATAATGTTTAGAATATTGAGAAATATTTTACATGGTTGTAAAATGGTGAAAAATATTTTACGTAACTTAAAAACGTGATTTTTAAGTTACGTGATTTGAAAAACGTTTAAATATTTCCACGCGATTTGAAAAATGTTGAAATATTTCTACGCAATTTGGAAAGCGTTTAAATATTTTTACGCATTTGAGATATTGTTGAAAGATTGCTACACGATTTAAAAATGGTGGAATATTTTTACTTGATTGAGAAAACGTTGAAAAATCGCTACGCGATTTGAAAACGTAACAGAAATGTTGTGAAATTGTGAAAAACGTAATAGAAATGTTGCGTGATTATGAAAACACGACAAAAGTGTTTTGCGACTATGAAAACGCAATAATATAATTTCGCGATTGAAAATACAGTATGATTACTGTTGAACCAGTGTATGGATACTGTATGAGAAAATGATGAATTTTGCCTGTGATTGGCATTGGTGCATTGAACATGCATTAGAAATGATGAATTTTTCCTGTGATTAGCATTGGTGTAATGAATATGCATTGGAAAGATATGCAATGAAGCATATGATGAAATTGAAAAATATGCAGTGAGGCATATGATGAATTTGAACAAAATTGCATTAAGATATTCGTGCATTGAACAAAAATTAATAGCTGATGCTATTGTGACCCTTGTGGTTGAAGAGGGAATGAGAATTGATTGTGAGGTCTATGATGGATCTTGGGGGCGTCAAGGCGCGGCGGTCGACTAGTGGATGTTAATTGGCAAATGACCATGTGCCACATGGCGATGCAGTCCGTTGCAATGCATTGACGATACCCGACAAGAACATGATTCTTTTCGACGACTGGGAGATTGTCTTTGGGCTAAGGCTGACAATTAACCAGAGCATTCTTCTCAAATTTTATGAAAAACCTCCATGGAGTTTTTGAAAAACTGAGTCTTTGTGCACATGCATAACATATGCATCATTATTGAGTATTGGTTATGATAATTGAACTGTTGAATACTTGGATAATAATTGAGGGCATTATCATAAATATTGAATATTTATATCTGTGTGATATAATAATTGAGGAATATTGGATGATGATGATAATAATAATGTTGATAGCATGAATGTAATTATTGTATCTGTGTGATGATAATAATGTTGATGGCATGATTATAATTATGATATGATATACCTGTATGGTATGTTGTTTGTGTTATCTCTATGCTACCATGTTGGTATTGGCATAGGTGATCTCACCTCTTTGTTATATTATTTTATTGTGCTTGTATTATTAAAATTATATAATAGATGGAATGAGTTTCTTAGACGTGATGAGAGGTAGATATTCTGAGTTCGGTGACAATAGCGAGGAGTGACCATTCCGGACTAGTTAGTGTACAGTTTTGAGGAGGAACAGATATATGGCACATCAAGATGAATACAAGATGGAATAAGTATGTTGAGTTTTTATCATTAGTGTTTTACCGTGCTATTGAGTAGGACCTGTCATGGGGTTTGCTACTGTTTAAAATTGAGTCTGTAAGTTTTATATTTATTGAATAATTGTTAAATATCAAGTGGTGTCTGTTATATGAGTTTTAAATCAGTTTAAATCTATTTTTCAGTATTACCTATAAATATCAGTAAGTTTATGTTTCGGCGAGAAGAAATTTTGAAACCCACCTTTTATCACTCAAACCTTGTTTATGAACTGATTTTCAGATTAGGAGTTGGTAGTCGGAAATGTGATGCCCTAAGGAGGGTGTTACATTGTGGTTCTCCATGTCATTCTTTTATCTTATCATCACTCTTGGAGAACTTGGACCATTTCAAATTTTTTGAATCTCAAGTAACATAGTTGTATTTTACTTCAATGCATGTATGAGCTAATAGTAACCCTACAACACAATTCAAAGTACTTTATTTAGTATCCACTAATTTTGGATTTATAGAGGTTAGTTATTGAGAAATGCAAAACTCAAGTTCAGCAATAATTTGACATTCAAAAACAATTCAGCAAGGTTAGTCATTATGCCAAACTTATAAGCAAATAAACATTCAAAATAGTAAGGCAAAACAGCAAATAAGTTTACAAGGGTAAAAGATATTTCATTTCATTGATCAATTTACCCAAGTACATATATTCATCAAAAGATAGCCAATTACATTTGGTTAAGCATTTGAATTTTCAGTCCAATTACAAAGAATTCAACATATACAATAAATTCTTGAGAAATGAAGGGGAAAATAGCATAACCTTTCATATAGTCCGTGTTTATTTGAATAGGAGGTTCTTTATTCTAATAAACTTGTGGAAAACAATCAGTCTTGGCTTTCTGCCAAATATTATTCAAATAATAGTACTGTTATTTGAATAACATAACAAAGATTAGGATTTGACAACGCTTCTGTCAAGCGTTATTCGAATAAGGTATGTCTTATTCGAACAAAACAAACAAGAAAACATATTTAATAGCTACTGTAACCCATTATTCGAATAAAACTTCATTTATTCGAATAAGATCCATTTAAATGTATAGCTACTAGAGGCTATTATTCGAATCAGCACCATTTTATTCAAATAAAACTACTTGAAATACACCAGATTGTTAGCAGAAAATCATCAACCAAGCAACTTGTGATATGGAACCATACCTAATATTGGTGTACCTGCAAAATAAATTTTGGGAAACCTTCGACACTCAACTTAGTAATGATTCAAATGAAATAATTCAATGATAAAACAATAATCACAAGCATTCATTTATATGCATGATTGATCAAAATCGCAAGCTCAAGAATATTATCATCAAACATTTCATTTTAAATAAGCAGTATACTTTATGTAGCATATTAATATGTAGAAGCATTTTTAAGACATAAAGCTAGAAAAGCATAACAAAAGTCTCCACTTATCCAAAGATTGAAAGTCCAAGCTTCATGGAGACAAGGAAGAGAGCTTGGAATTATTTTTGGTCTTTGTACTTGGAGCAACCACTTTCACCAAAGTCAACTCTTAGCCTTAAGCACACTTACAACGCACTTCAATTTTTAACTTTTGGTACCTAAATTTTCTTGGGTCCTTGTGCATTAATTTTTGGCTATTAATCTATTATGCTCTCATAAAGATCAATTTTTCTATAGTATGTAAACTGAGCACAACAAGTTAAATAACCAATTGCCATTAAGCATATAGTTGATAGCATGCTTACTTTCATGATATATAGACAATTTAAAGCATAGCAAGCATATCTAGGCATTGTAGATCCTTATTTACTAAGATATATAACAAATTAATGAGTTATGGTACAATAAGAATGAACATAATCATGTGCTAAACATAATATTCAAATTTTACCAAGTACACATGATTCTATCAATTGTAACGCCCCAATTTTTAGAAAATATTCTGAATGTACTGTTTTCTGTTTTTCATGCTTTTGTATGAATGACCGCTGTGTCCCTATTTTTCTGTTCTCGATTTCTGTATGAAAACAATTACGATAATACAGGTTCAAATTTTATTTGACCGTTTTACGTAATTTGCTTCGAGACGGTAAAATAAAAATTTTTCTAAGCTACTGTATTAATTTTTCTGAAAGATATACTGCCTATATAATATCTTTGGATATTTTATTTGAACGTTTTGGACGATTACCTACGTTGTGGGAAAAAAACAGGAAAATGACCGTTATGTCCCGAACGCATCTTGTTTTTATTGCTTTTTCTGTTTTTAATTGTTTTCTTCTTGATTTAATGCCCGAAAATACCGTCTGTGATTTTATATGGACTTTTTGTGTGATTTGCTCGAGGCGGGAAAATAATATTTTCTCGGGCTCTGGGAAAATCTTATTTTATTATTTAGAATGGGGGATCTTACTTAACCCGATTCTCGAATGAGACTAAAAATAATCTTTTAATTTTTAGGATTTAATCACAAATAAAATAATTTTATATTATTATAATATTATTTTATTAGTCAAGATAGTTTAGTGATGAGCGGGACCCACAATTAGCGAACGGTTAGATCGGTAGCTTAATTAATCACCGTAAGCAGTAGAACTTTCAGAACAGTGACTCAAATTGGGTGACTCAAACAGAGCATTTAATACTGTTGTGTGACTCAAAGCATGTGAGTCACCAGGAACCAACCAATGGGAATCAAGCTTGCTCACCAAGGCTTGATCTTGCCTTTGATTCATCCAATGGCTTGGATGAAGCCAAGCAAGGTGCCCACCTTGCACCTCACTTGAAGTCCACGGCCAAGAGGCCTTTGGAGACCCAAAATCACTTTCTTCTTCATCACTTTTCTCTCTTCTCTCTCATCAAGAACCCTAGCCACCATTGTTGTTCCTTTTTCCCTTCCATTCGGCCAAGACACTAACTACACCATCCAACTATCCAAAAATTTTTCTAACCAAGTTTCCTTAACCTAAACACTATTCTAAGAACCTTTGTAGTTGGGAGTTTCTTCAAATTCTTCCATCTAGGGCTTGGAAACCAACCTTGAAAGTTTTACCTAGAAGGTAAAATTTCATGCTTTTCTTTTCTCTCTTCTTTTTCAAAGCTCTAAACCATGATTTCTCCATGGTTTAGCTTCTTTTTCATGGTTAATAACATGTAGATTTTATTTGAGATTTTTAGGTATTTGGTGGAGTGAAAACCGAACCATAGGAGGAGTGAAAGCAAGCTTTTTGTCTTCATTTAAGGTAAGAGGAAGACAATTCTTATCATCCCTTGATGGTGGTAAGAAGATGGATTGTTTGTAGAATCCATAAGGATTCGGTTGTGGTGTGTTTATTGATGTGTATTTGTTAATTTTTGTGGTTGCTAGTAGCTTAAGTGTTATGTGTTAGTAGCTTTCTTGTTTGGTGATTGTAATAATTTTGCATGTCTATTAGCTTTTGATTGTATGTCTATAAGCTTTAATTTAGGTTTTATGTGTTAGAAATATTTTGCATGTGTTAGAAATATAAATGCATGTGTTAGAATTGTATGATAAGGTTTAAGATGTGAATAACATGTGTAAATTTGCATGAGTGTTCCAAAGAACACATTCCCTAGCTCACGGCAATGCCAAAGTGTGAGGACCAAAATGTTCTCTTCATTTTTCCTAAAGTGCAACTTAATTAATTAGGAGAAATAAGAAGGTTTCAAATTGTTTTGATCAAAGAAAAAGAATTTAGAAATCAATTGGTAAAGATTTAGTAAGTTTTGGGCCAACATGCCTAAAGGATTTATTTGATTTAAAATCATTACTTTATAACATGATTTAATGAACCTAGATAAGAGAATACCTTTGACATGATTTAGAAATCAAATGAAAAAGTTTTACAAAATTCGGCCAACATGCCACTATAGGTAATTATGAATTCTAAAACTTGATTTCAAACCTTTTTCAATTAAAAAGAGACAATACAAGTTAAGAAGAAATTTTCTATAATGATTTTTGAAGAAACAAATTGAGTAGAATTAAGTTTAAAGGATTAAAACTAGTGATTTTATCATTAGGAAGTAAAATACAGAAATTTTGAGAAATTTTCTAACATATAGCTCACTTTAAGTTTTGAAGTGTAACAGCCCTTGATGTAGCAACCGAAGCATAATCGTCATTACACCACAGTTACTAAATCCAAGTGTGTCACAGTCATGATAACGGTAACTAAATTCTCAAGAGTCTATATTTTTTTTTGACAATATGCATAGGTAGAAAATATGAGCCTCGAATGAAATATAAATGTATTCAAGCCATGATACAACCACTGAAATAAAATCATATCTCTTATACATATATATATATAGTCAATTTACACAAATCACTGATGACATAGAATATAACAATTACAGAGTTCAATAAAATACAGCGGGAATAAAACACTAAAAGGGGGAAAAGTAGTGACCCAGGGATAGGTACCACTAGCAGACAAAGCCGCAACCCCATATACACATACGACGCTCGGAGTCCCAGTCAACAAGTCAGGCATCAATGCCTCCACGCAACTGCACTCGTACGTAGCCGAAGAAACCTTGTCCAAACGCCCAATCCAATCAACTAAAGTGTGGTCCCTCTTTATCTTCCTCACGATCTTTTATCAATATAAGTATAAAACAGACATACAAAGATATAGGAAACACAGAGAAAGAGGTAAGACATCCTACATCATTACCAATTATAGCATGCTAGAAACATTACGGCGCCACGCGCCCAAATAGCAAATCGAAACAAGTATATTCAAATACTAACAATAAGTCCAACAGTAAGCAATTAAACAGTCCAGGCAGGTAATCATTACAGTAATGAACAGATAAGTCATAATATGGAAAACAGATAATAACAACAATGTATATACATATCATGTCTCATATGCATGTTCTCTCAAACCCCTACTCCATGGAGCTAAACTCAATCAATCGGAGAGAAAGATCAGGAGACATGTCTGTGACTCGGCTGCCGAGGCCAGTGCTATAAATCAAATCGTGCATAATCATGGCATTGCACAGACATTCTACACTAGATCACGATATAGGACAGTGTCAAGTCCGGATCGTCGGTGTGTTTGCATCGGTTTGCCCCACGGTACAGAGGAGCTCTAAACCGTCCATGTGGAGGACCCGCATCCCGACGCCCCCGAGGTCATAACACGACCCACACTTGTCTATTCGCACCCGCACTAAGGTGTGTTCAATCTCCTAGGCAACTAGGCCTTACAACAGTCCACAAGGACAATCACAATGCATAAGACACTATGCATGCACATGTATGATTCACAATTTCATACAATTCCATAATATGCCACATTAGGCCAATATAAGCATCAATATATAAATGGTCACTCACATGGACCCATAATCACATAATATCAATATCAAATCAATTAATACGTCATTAGGTTAATTATGAATCCTAACTTAGAATCTATTCCCCATTTCAAGGTTCATATTCAAAATCAATTTAGCACACTATGACAATTCAATTTTCAATAATTCACATTTTATGTAAGCCCTTAAGCCTCACACTCTCATGTTCTTAACTCAATTAGAATTCTTTCAAGTCTTATGAGTGATTCACTTTCAATCCTTTGAATTTTATAAAGTCTTAATTATAATAAATTCTTCTAATTTCTTAATTATTCATTTCATTACCTAGGCTTCCAATTACTTAATTACTATTGCCTCCACTCACTAAAATCACACTTTTGCCTAGAAATTCCCTAGAGGCCGTGGCCTCCTATTTGATTCAATTTCAAGCCTCTTCAAGTCAACAATCTTCTACATCATTCCCTTACTCATTTAAATTATTCACTTGATCAATTAACTCACCAAAAACTCTAAATTCCTAGCTTCAAAACCGTAGTCACCATAGAAGTTTCAACTTCCAATTGTTCTTCCATTAAATCCCATCTTGTTACTTGATTAATCCTAGTCTTATACTTATTGCACATTAACATAAATTACCCCATTTTTCCACCCCAAAACCGTGGCTTCACTTGGGTTTCAATTTCAAATTCTTCTTCCATTACATTCCATTTTTATACATTGATTACCTTAAATCCAATGCTTGTTACAATTTATCACAATTTCCCTAACTTGCTAGCCTCAAAACCGTGGCCACCAAGGAGGGCATTCAACCATTTTCCATCCATATCAAGTCATTAAATCCAATCTAACATTCCGTTATATTCAACAATTCAATCCAATAGCATAAATAAATAAAAATCAACACATAGCATAATTAATCATTAAATTCAAGAACAACCCTCATTAGGGTTCTTCCACAAATCAAACAATCAAGGTTCCTAGATGCTAAAAATGGTTGAAGAGGAGTGTCTTCCTCTTACTTGAGTGTAGAAATCAAGAGAGCTCCAAGAATGCTCTTGTATTTTCTGGATTTGGCCACCAAAATCCCTAAAAATGGTAACTTGTTAGAATAAATACCAAAGCTTGAAAAAATCAACCATGGATGACCATCAAAGAAACCAAAATCACGAAATCAAGAGAAGAAGGAGAGTGGTCATGAAACTTACCCAAAATGCTCAAAGTTGGAGCTTGGAGAAAATGGTGAAAATGGAAGATTTTCAAGAAGCTCCAAGAGGGAAAGATGTTTAGAATGGTGGGGAGAGTAAGAAAATGTAATTTGTTTAATTTTTTTGTGAAGATGGAGGGGCTGGATGGTGGCTGGCCGTGTGTGGTGTGGGAGAGAAATGGAGGAGAAGAAGAAATGTGGAAGAAGGAGGAAGAAGGAGAAAACGTAAAATGAAGAAAGAAAAAGGTGTTTTGGGTGATAATGTAGTAAATGAAATATTTGGATAAATGAAATCAAATTCATTCCCTTTGGTGGCAGCTGCAACGTAAAAGAGAGAGAGAGATGGGTGGAAATTTGGCTTCCAAAGGAAGCCAAAACACATGGGTCAAAGTAAGGTCAAAGCTTCTTAAGGAAGCTTTGATTATTTTACTATTAAATTTGAATTAAAGTGGATGGATTAGACATAAAGTAGATTGCATTAGGATAATGTGATAGAATTTTTATTACACACTATTATCCAATAGATAATAGTTACAGTTGACGTGTCGTATTTAATTAATGACGACAGATAAATTTTTCGCTGTATTGATTTATTTTGTCTGTTAGAATTTCTCGAAAATTATGAAACCTAGTAAACTGTGTCAAGCCTCGGGTTTAGTAAGATCCCCCGTCGACATGTCCATAGTCCAAGGTTCGCAGAGAAAACATCGCGTTTTCCCAGTTCCGGTCAGCGCGCACGCAAAACGAGGAATATACTGTAATATTCGACGTTTCCAGAAAATTCCCAGAAAATTCTCAAAAATTGCAAATATTATAAAACGACTATCCGTCATATAAATTTCCAATTTTTAAAGCATTAAAGTCATTTTCATGACTCTGCTCAATGTTTGCGTAAAACGAGGAATATATTAAAATATTCATCGTTCCCGAATAATTCCGAAAAAAAATTCACATAAATCACAAATATTGGAAAATGACTATTCATGGTGAAATAATCAATTTCCGGAGTGTTACACCTGGTCTCAGGAATTCTCACCAATGTGCACGCAAAACGAGGAATATATTAAAATATTCGACGGTTCCGGAAAATTCCCAAAAATTTCAAATATTATAAAATGACTATTCGTCACATAATTTTCCAATTTTTGAAGCACTACAGTCGTTTTCACGACTCTGCTCGAGTTTCACGCAAAACGAGGAATATATTAAAATATTCTGCGTTCTCAGAAAAATCCAGAAAAATTCTAGAAAATCCCAAATATTGTAAAATGATTATTTATCCTGAAATTATTAATTTTCGGGATGTTACAACACTCCCCTTCAAATAGAAATTTCGTCCTCGAAATTTTCATCCTTTAGATCAAACATTGACGTGTTTCTTCATCTTATTTTCTTACCCTCATCAGATTGTGTCTCTAGTTACGTCAATTTAGATCACCCTTACCAACGCGATCTCTATATCTTTGCGTTGCTTTATCCTTCTATTCTCAATCTTCACGAGAAGTTTTTCATAAATCAGACTCTCTCTGAATTGCATCGGGTTTAGTTGATGATGTGGCTGGATCGGTGACATACTTTCGCGATCGTGACATATGAAAGATATTATGGAGATTTAGAAAGAAAGGATAACAGAATCCGCTGACAAGCTATTGAACCAAACCCGAAACGAAATTTGATATAGTCCAAAGAATTTTGGAATGGGTTTATTAGTAACCCAGACAGGACGACACTGAAACTAAACGTTATACTCCTTCAAAAACTCTAATCACCTTTCCTGTCTCATGTTTAGCCACTTTTTATCGAATGGATACTTCAGGTCCTTGTGATTGCTAAAGGCGTTGATCGTAGCAAGCGTCTCCATATTCTCAGAGAAATTTTTAACTACAGCTAGCACCAAACTGTGAGTTAGGTAATTCCCAATGTGTCCTCAACTACCTTGAGGTGTAGGTCACAACCTTCCTAACCTTACATGAACACATGTCCTAGATTTTAATGTAAAGCATAAAATTCTCCAAACAGTTCCCTGGGATTAGGTAGAACCAAATCTGACAAGCATTCGAATGTCTCCTCGACCTTTAAAACCTTTCTTCACACGCGTTAGTCCATAGAAGTTTTTATTCTCTTCTTGCAAACTGAGCAAAATATCCGGCTATCTTGGAGGATCCATTGATACTCCTTCAATCTTTGTGTCTTCTTCGATAAGACTAACTAATTCCGCCAGCTATGTGTCTCTTTTACGGTCTCCGATCTTTCCTTTTGAAGAACTGCTTCAATCTCTTAGAAATCCACAACAATCCCTCCGTTTGGAATTTCATGATCCAAAACTGAACCTTCTCAATTAAGAATCCGTACTCTGATACTTTGGCATTTGCTCTCTCTCCTTTAAAGTCAGGAAAACTATGCCGAGATATCCAACGTGTATCTCCATATTTTCGAGAATAGATCAGAATGTCATCATCAATGACAATGATAATTCTATTCTAGGTAAGGACAAAAGGTACAATTCATGTCACTCATGAATACGACAAGAGGATTCGTTATTTCGAACGACATCACGAGACACCCATAATGCCCATAGCGCATTCGAAATCATTTCAGGGACATTCTCAATCTTTCACGAACTTAATGATGACCAGGACGTACATCTTTCTCTGAGGATACTCACCCTCGATCATAGTCTCGTTTGTTTGACGATGGTGCTCATCTCACTGAGACGTTCCATTCTTCTCCTTAACTGACAGCACTGTAGTTCATCACAAGAAACTTATTGACTACAATGGTGACAGTCATATTCCCTTTTCTTTGGTCCTCTACAAAAGGTAACATGTATCCTTGGATTTCTTTTCCCTCACAAAGCTTCAACTTTGTTGGCTGTTACGAACTCAAAAGCCTTAGTTTCGAAAATCACTAAGGTGTTGATCGAAACGCTCTAGCAGGTAATAATCGGGAAACGACCAATCAATTTCTAGAATCATGGGCTCAAATAGATATGATTTTAGGTAAGCAAGATAGATCAACGAAAGATTCAGTCTTTAGTAGAAATAGAATAGATTACATAAACTCAGGTGTCAACGACAAGTCTTAGTAACAGAAATGGAAATAATTTAAGTTGAAGATAGGAAAGATACAGATGAATCCTAATGATCCATAAAGTTACAAATTGTAAAAGGAAGGGTTACCCCTTAATTATACAGCACGATTACAGGATCGTCATTTGAGGCATAACTTCCACGGTTTAGATCTCCGAATTTTGAAGTCTCAGCACCTCCCAAGGTATAAGTTCTGGCTTCTGCTTGTGGTTCTACGACCTTTTTACAAAGATTGGTGAAGAATTTGCCTTTGCTTGGTCGCAGTTGCGAGAGACGTGTCTAGGCTTTCCACATTTAAAACAAATTATCCCTTTGATCTTACACTCCCTCGTGAAGTGTTCCTTTCCGCATTTCATACACCTTGGCGAAGATGTCGGGATTTGAATAGATACACCGCCACTAGTACTTTGTCCAGGAATTGGTTGTTGTTGTTGTTTCCCTGATACCCGTGCGCATGGTTTTCGCTTAAACTGGTTAACTTTTCTATTATTCCTCCTTTGGAATCTAGGTAGTCCACGTTTGCCCCGAAGTCGACTTTCCTCCAACAGATCCTGAACCTCAACTTCCAACTCTCGTTGTTGCGTGATCCTCTGACCCTGGTAAGTTGTCATCTCAGCTATCATTTGCCTTTCTTCTGCAGTCGTGGCCATACTTCTATTGTCTTGTCCCGCGCTCACATGTATACGTCTGTCACGAGCCACCGCCCTTGCATGTCTACTGCGAGCCATTGAATCTCTCTGAAGACGGACATAATTATAACAAACAAAAATTACTTCAAACAATGTTATCTCCCTATGAAAACCAAACACAGAGAGTCACACAATTCACACAATTCAAGCAAGACAAGCTCAATTCCATACATCCTAACTATCTCCAGCTCGAACTTCTTCATTCTCGCTTCCACAACACAATCCCTCGTAAGCCGTCAACTCCCAAACTGCTTCTCGAATCTAGTTTACACCAACTATTTCTTTCTCCAGAAGATCGGTTTTCCAAAACCTTTTGATCTCCTCACAGAAGAAATCCTATTTTCCTAACACAGTACGCCTAGGTGAAGTCATAGTTTCCTGTACACACGAACATTACATATTGAGTAGGCCAGTCCTCAACATCATGTAACTGCATAACAGTAGCTATCAACATTCAACCTACAGCAAGTCATGCATTCCTTTCCCATCATCTCAATCAAGAGACAAGGAAGTGCACAACAGACCAAATTCTAATATGCCTAAACATAGCAAGTCCATACCCCGGCTCAACAGGATGAACTGCTCTGATACCACCTAATGTAACACCCCTTGATGTAGCAACCGAAGCATAATCGTCATTACACCACAGTTACTAAATCCAAGTGTGTCACAGTCATGATAACAGTAACTAAATTCTCAAGAGTCTATTTTTTTTTGACAATATGCATAGGTAGAAAATATGAGCCTCGAATGAAATATAAATGTATTCAAGCCATGATACAACCACTGAAATAAAATCATATCTCTTATACATATATATATATAGTCAATTTACACAAATCACTGATGACATAGAATATAACAATTACAGAGTTCAATAAAATACAGCGGGAATAAAACACTAAAAGGGGGAAAAGTAGTGACCCAGGGATAGGTACTACTAGCAGACAAAGCCGCAACCCCATATACACATACGACGCTTCGGAGTCCCAGTCAACAAGTCAGGCATCAATGCCTCCACGCAACTGCACTCGTACGTAGCCGAAGAAACCTTGTCCAAACGCCCAATCCAATCAACTAAAGTGTGGTCCCTCTTTATCTTCCTCACGATCTTTTATCAATATAAGTATAAAACAGACATACAAAGATATAGGAAACACAGAAAGAGGTAAGACATCCTACATCATTACCAATTATAGCATGCTAGAAACATTACGGCGCCACGCGCCCAAATAGCAAATCAGAAACAGTATATTCAAATACTAACAGTAAGTCCAACAGTAAGCAATTAAACAGTCCAGGCAGGTAATCATTACAGTAATGAACAGATAAGTCATAATATGGAAAACAGATAATAACAACAATGTATATACATATCATGTCTCATATGCATGTTCTCTCAAACCCCTACTCCATGGAGCTAAACTCAATCAATCGGAGAGAAAGATCAGGAGACATGTCTGTGACTCGGCTGCCGAGGCCAGTGCTATAAATCAAATCGTGCACAATCATGGCATTGCACAGACATTCTTCACTAGATCACGATATAGGACAGTGTCAAGTCCGGATCGTCGGTGTGTTTGCATCGGTTTGCCCCACGGTACAGAGGAGCTCTAAACTGTCCATGTGGAGGACCCGCACCCCGACGCCCCCGAGGTCATAACACGACCCACACTTGTCTATTCGCACCCGCACTAAGGTGTGTTCAATCTCCTAGGCAACTAGGCCTTACAACAGTCCACAAGGACAATCACAATGCATAAGACACTATGCATGCACATGTATGATTCACAATTTCATACAATTCCATAATATGCCACATTAGGCCAATATAAGCATCAATATATAAATGGTCACTCACATGGACCCATAATCACATAATATCAATATCAAATCAATTAATACGTCATTAGGTTCATTATGAATCCTAACTTAGAATCTATTCCCATTTCAAGGTTCATATTCAAAATCAATTTAGCACACTATGGCAATTCAATTTTCAATAATTCACATTTTATGTAAGCCCTTAAGCCTCACACTCTCATGTTCTTAACTCAATTAGAATTCTTTCAAGTCTTATGAGTGATTCACTTTCAATCCTTTGAATTTTATAAAGTCTTAATTATAATAAATTCTTCTAATTTCTTAATTATTCATTTCATTACCTAGGCTTCCAATTACTTAATTACTATTGCCTCCACTCACTAAAATCACACTTTTGCCTAGAAATTCCCTAGAGGCCGTGGCCTCCTATTTGATTCAATTTCAAGTCTCTTCAAGTCAACAATCTTCTACATCATTCCCTTAATCATTTAAATTATTCACTTGATCAATTAACTCACCAAAAACTCTAAATTCCTAGCTTCAAAACCGTAGTCACCATAGAGGTTTCAACTTCCAATTGTTCTTCCATTAAATCCCATCTTGTTACTTGATTAATCCTAGTCTTATACTTATTGCACATTAACCATAAATTACCCCATTTTTCCACCCCAAAACCGTGGCTTCACTTGGGTTTCAATTTCAAATTCTTCTTCCATTACATTCCATTTTTATACATTGATTACCTTAAATCCAATGCTTGTTACAATTTATCACAATTTCCCTAACTTGCTAGCCTCAAAACCGTGGCCACCAAGGAGGGCATTCAACCATTTTCCATCCATATCAAGTCATTAAATCCAATCTAACATTCCGTTATATTCAACAATTCAATCCAATAGCATAAATAAATAAAAATCAACACATAGCATAATTAATCATTAAATTCAAGAACAACCCTCATTAGGGTTCTTCCACAAATCAAACAATCAAGGTTCCTAGATGCTAAAAATGGTTGAAGAGGAGTGTCTTCCTCTTACTTGAGTGTAGAAATCAAGAGAGCTCCAAGAATGCTCTTGTATTTTCGGATTTGGCCACCAAAATCCCTAAAAATGGTAACTTGTTAGAATAAATACCAAAGCTTGAAAAAATCAACCATGGATGACCATCAAAGAAACCAAAATCACGAAATCAAGAGAAGAAGGAGAGTGGTCATGAAACTTACCCAAAATGCTCAAAGTTGGAGCTTGGAGAAAATGGTGAAAATGGAAGATTTTCAAGAAGCTCCAAGAGGGAAAGATGTTTAGAATGGTGGGGAGAGTAAGAAAATGTAATTTGTTTAATTTTTTTTGTGAAGATGGAGGGGCTGGATGGTGGCTGGCCGTGTGGTGTGGAGAGAAATGGAGGAGAAGAAGAAATGTGGAAGAAGGAGGAAGAAGGAGAAAACGTAAAATGAAGAAAGAAAAAGGTGTTTTGGGTGATAATGTAGTAAATGAAATATTTGGATAAATGAAATCAAATTCATTCCCTTGGTGGCAGCTGCAACGTAAAGAGAGAGAGAGATGGTGGGAAATTTGGCTTCCAAAGGAAGCCAAAACACATGGGTCAAAGTAAGGTCAAAGCTTCTTAAGGAAGCTTTGATTATTTTACTATTAAATTTGAATTAAAGTGGATGGATTAGACATAAAGTAGATTGCATTAGGATAATGTGATAGGATTTTTATTACACACTATTATCCAATAGATAATAGTTACGATTGACAAGTCGTATTTAATTAATCGACAGATGAATTTTTCATTTGTATTGATTTATTTTGTCTGTTAGAATTTCTCGAAAATTATGAAACTTCGTAAACTGTGTCAAGCCTCGGGTTTAGTAAGATCCCCTGTCGACATGTCCATAGTCCAAGGTTCGCAGAGAAAACATCGCGTTTTCCCGGTTCCGACACGACGCAAAACGAGGAATATACTGTAATATTCGACGTTTCCATAAAATTCCCAGAAAATTCTCAAAAATTGCAAATATTATAAAACGACTATCCGTCATATAAATTTCCAATTTTTTAAAGCATTACAGTCATTTTCATGACTCTGCTCAATGTTCGCGTAAAACGAGGAATATATTAAAATATTCATCGTTCCCGAATAATTCCGAAAAAAAATTCACATAAATCACAAATATTGGAAAATGACTATTCATGGTGAAATAATCAATTTCCGGAGTGTTACACTGGTCTCAGTAATTCTCAGCCCAATGTGCACGCAAAACGAGGAATATATTAAAATATTCGACGGTTCCGGAAAATTCCCAAAAATTTAAAATATTATAAAATGACTATTCGTCACATCATTTTCCAATTTTTGAAGCACTACAGTCGTTTTCACGACTCTGCTCGAGTTTCACGCAAAACGAGGAATATATTAAAATATTCTGCGTTCTCAGAAAAATCCAAAAAAATTCTAGAAAATCCCAAATATTGTAAAATGATTATTTATCCTGAAATTATTAATTTTCGGGATGTTACAACACTCCCCTTCAAATAGAAATTTCGTCCTCGAAATTTTCATCCTTTAGATCAAACATTGACGTGTTTCTTCATCTTATTTTCTTACCCTCATCAGATTGTGTCTCTAGTTACGTCAATTTAGATCACCCTTACCAACGCGATCTCTATATCTTTGCGTTGCTTTATCCTTCTATTCTCAATCTTCACGAGAAGTTTTTCATAAATCAGACTCTCTCTGAATTGCACCGGGTTTAGTTGATGATGTGGCTGGATCGGTGACATACTTTCGCGATCGTGACATATGAAAGATATTATGGAGATTTAGAAAGAAAGGATAACAGAATCCGCTGACAAGCTATTGAACCAAACCCGAAACGAAATTTGATATAGTCCAAAGAATTTTGGAATGGGTTTATTAGTAACCCAGACAGGACGACACTGAAACTAAACGTTATACTCCTTCAAAAACTCTAATCACCTTTCCTGTCTCATGTTTAGCCACTTTTTATCGAATGGATACTTCAGGTCCTTGTGATTGCTAAAGGCGTTGATCGTAGCAAGCGTCTCCATATTCTCAGAGAAATTTTAACTACAGCTAGCACCAAACTGTGAGTTAGGCAATTCCCAATGTGTCCTCAACTACCTTGAGGTGTAGGTCACAACCTTCCTAACCTTACATGAACACATGTCCTAGATTTTAATGTAAAGCATAAAATTCTCCAAACAGTTCCCTGGGATTAGGTAGAACCAAATCTGACAAGCATTCGAATGTCTCCTCGACCTTTAAAACCTTTCTTCACACGCGTTAGTCCATAGAAGTTTTTATTCTCTTCTTGCAAACTGAGCAAAATATCCAGGCTATCTTGGAGGATCCATTGATACTCCTTCAATCTTTGTGTCTTCTTCGATAAGACTAACTAATTTCCGCCACTATGTGTCTCTTTTACGGTCTCCGATCTTTCCTTTTGAAGAACTGCTTCAATCTCTTGGAAATCCACAACAATCCCTCCGTTTGGAATTTCATGATCCAAAACCGAACCTTCTCAATTAAGAATCCGTACTCGATACTTTGGCATTTGCTCTCTCTCCTTTAAAGTCGGAAAACTATGCCGAGATGTCCAACGTGTATCTCCATATTTTCGAGAATAGATCGAATGTCATCATCAATGACAATGATAATTCTATTCTAGGTAAGGACAAAAGGTACAATTCATGTCACTCATGAATACGACAAGAGGATTCGTTATTCGAACGACATCACGAGACACCCATAATGCCCATAGCGCATTCGAAATCATTTCGGGGACATTCTCAATCTCCCGCGAATTTAATGATGACCAGACGTACATCTTTCTCGAGGATACTCACCCTTGATCATAATCTCGTTCGTTTGACGATGGTGTTCATCTCACTGAGATGTTCCATTCTTCTCCTTAACTGACAGCACTGTAGTTCATCACGAGAAACTTACTGACTACAATGGTGACAACCATATTCCCTTTTCTTTGGTCCTCTACAAAAGGTAACATGTATCCTTGGATTTCTTTTCCCTCACAAAGCTTCAACTTTGTTGGCTGTTACGAACTCAAAAGCCTTAGTTTCGAAAATCACTAAGGTGTTGATCGAAACGCTCTAGCAGGTAATAATCGGGAAACGACCAATCAATTTCTAGAATCATGGGCTCAAATAGATATGATTTTAGGTAAGCAAGATAGATCAACGAAAGATTCAGTCTTTAGTAGAAATAGAATAGATTACATAAACTTAGGTGTCAACGACAAGTCTTAGTAACAGAAATGGAAATAATTTAAGTTGAAGATAGGAAAGATACAGATGAATCCTAATGATCCATAAAGTTACAAATTGTAAAAGGAAGGGTTACCCCCAGAATTATACAGCACGATTACAGGATCGTCATTTGAGGCATAACTTCCACGGTTTAGATCTCCGAATTTTGAAGTCTCAACACCTCCCAAGGTATAAGTTCTGGCTTCTGCTTGTGGTTCTACAAACCTTTACAACATTGACTGAAGAATTTGCCTTTGCTTGGTCGCATTGCGAGAGACGTGTCTAGGCTTTCCACATTTAAAACAGATTATCCCTTTGATCTTACACTCCCTCGTGAAGTGTTCCTTTCCGCATTTCATACACCTTGGCGAAGATGTCGGGATTTGAATAGATACACCGCCACTAGTACTTTGTCCAGAATTGGTTGTTGTTGTTGTTTCCCTGATACCCGTGCGCATGGTTTTCGCTTAAACCGGTTAACTTTTCTATTATTCCTCCTTTGGAATCTAGGTAGTCCACGTTTGCCCGAAGTCGACTTTCCTCCAACAGATCTCGAACCTCAACTTCCAACTCTCGTTGTTGCGTGATCCTCTCGATCCCTGGTAAGTTGTCATCTCAGCTACCATTTGCTCTTTCTTCTGCCGTCGTGGCCATACTTCTATTGTCTTGTCCCGCGCTCACATGTATACGTCTGTCACGAGCCACCGCCCTTGCATGTCTACTGCGAGCCATTGAATCTCTCTGAAGACGGACATAATTATAACAAACAAAAATTACTTCAAACAATGTTATCTCCCTATGAAAACCAAACACAGAGAGTCACACAATTCACACAATTCAAGCAAGACAAGCTCAATTCCATACATCCTAACTATCTCCAGCTCGAACTTCTTCATTCTGCTTCCACAGCACAATCCCTCGTAAGCCGTCAACTCCCAAACTGCTTCTCGAATCTAGTTTACACCAACTATTTCTTTCTCCAGAAGATCGGTTTTCCAAAACCTTTTGATCTCCTCACAGAAGAAATCCTATTTTCCTAACACAGTACGCCTAGGTGAAGTCATAGTTTCCTGTACACACAGAACATTACATATTGAGTAGGCCAGTCCTCAACATCATGTAATCGCATAACAAGTAGCTATCAACATTCAACCTACGAAGAAGTCATGCATTCCTTTCCCATCATCTCAATCAAGAGACAAGGAAGTGCACAACCAGACCAAATTCTAATATGCCTAAACATAGCAAGTCCATACCCCGGCTCAACGGGATGAACCGCTTTGATACCACCTAATGTAACACCCCTTGATGTAGCAACCGAAGCATAATCGTCATTACACCACACAGTTACTAAATCCAAGTGTGTCACAGTCATGATAACAGTAACTAAATTCTCAAGAGTCTATATTTTTTTTTTTGACAATATGCATAGGTAGAAAATATGAGCCTCGAATGAAATATAAATGTATTCAAGCCATGATACAACCTCTGAAATAAAATCATATCTCTTATACATATATATATATATATAGTCAATTTACACAAATCACTGATGACATAGAATATAACAATTACAGAGTTCAATAAAATACAGCGGGAATAAAACACTAAAAGGGGAAAAAAGTAGTGACCCAGGGATAGGTACTACTAGCAGACAAAGCCGCAACCCCATATACACATACGACGCTCGGAGTCCCAGTCAACAAGTCAGGCATCAATGCCTCCACGCAACTGCACTCGTACGTAGCCGAAGAAACCTTGTCCAAACGCCCAATCCAATCAACTAAAGTGTGGTCCCTCTTTATCTTCCTCACGATCTTTTATCAATATAAGTATAAAACAGACATACAAAGATATAGGAAACACAGAAAGAGGTAAGACATCCTACATCATTACCAATTATAGCATGCTAGAAACATTACGGCGCCACGCGCCCAAATAGCAAATCAGAAACAGTATATTCAAATACTAACAGTAAGTCCAACAGTAAGCAATTAACACGGTCCAGGCGGTAATCATTACAAGAATGAACAGATAAGTCATAATATGGAAAACAGATAATAACAACAATGTATATACATATCATGTCTCATATGCATGTTCTCTCAAACCCCTACTCCATGGAGCTAAACTCAATCAATCGGAGAGAAAGATCGGGAGACATGTACGTGACTCTACCGCCGAGGCCGGTGCTATAAATCAAATCGTGCACAATCATGGCATTGCACGAGACATTCTTCACTAGATCACGATATAGGGACGGTGTCAAGTCCGGATCGTCGGTGTGTTTGCATCGGTTTGCCCCACGGCATGAGAGGAGCTCTAAACCGTCCATGTGGAGGACCCGCACCCCGACGCCCCGAGGTCATAACACGACCCACACTTGTCTATTCGCACCCGCACTAAGGTGTGTTCAATCTCCTAGGCAACTAGGCCTTACAACAGTCCACAAGGACAATCACAATGCATAAGACACTATGCATGCACATGTATGATTCACAATTTCATACAATTCCATAATATGCCACATTAGGCCAATATAAGCATCAATATATAAATGGTCACTCACATGGACCCATAATCACATAATATCAATATCAAATCAATTAATACGTCATTAGGTTCATTATGAATCCTAACTTAGAATCTATTCCCCATTTCAAGGTTCATATTCAAAATCAATTTAGCACACTATGGCAATTCAATTTTCAATAATTCACATTTTATGTAAGCCCTTAAGCCTCACACTCTCATGTTCTTAACTCAATTAGAATTCTTTCAAGTCTTATGAGTGATTCACTTTCAATCCTTTGAATTTTATAAAGTCTTAATTATAATAAATTCTTCTAATTTCTTAATTATTCATTTCATTACCTAGGCTTCCAATTACTTAATTACTATTGCCTCCACTCACTAAAATCACACTTTTGCCTAGAAATTCCCTAGAGGCCGTGGCCTCCTATTTGATTCAATTTCAAGTCTCTTCAAGTCAACAATCTTCTACATCATTCCCTTAATCATTTAAATTATTCACTTGATCAATTAACTCACCAAAAACTCTAAATTCCTAGCTTCAAAACCGTAGTCACCATAGAAGTTTCAACTTCCAATTGTTCTTCCATTAAATCCCATCTTGTTACTTGATTAATCCTAGTCTTATACTTATTGCACATTAACCATAAATTACCCCATTTTTCCACCCCAAAACCGTGGCTTCACTTGGGTTTCAATTTCAAATTCTTCTTCCATTACATTCCATTTTTATACATTGATTACCTTAAATCCAATGCTTGTTACAATTTATCACAATTTCCCTAACTTGCTAGCCTCAAAACCGTGGCCACCAAGGAGGGCATTCAACCATTTTCCATCCATATCAAGTCATTAAATCCAATCTAACATTCCATTATATTCAACAATTCAATCCAATAGCATAAATAAATAAAAATCAACACATAGCATAATTAATCATTAAATTCAAGAACAACCCTCATTAGGGTTCTTCCACAAATCAAACAATCAAGGTTCCTAGATGCTAAAAATGGTTGAAGAGGAGTGTCTTCCTCTTACTTGAGTGTAGAAATCAAGAGAGCTCCAAGAATGCTCTTGTATTTTCGGATTTGGCCACCAAAATCCCTAAAAATGGTAACTTGTTAGAATAAATACCAAAGCTTGAAAAAAATCAACCATGGATGACCATCAAAGAAACCAAAATCACGAAATCAAGAGAAGAAGGAGAGTGGTCATGAAACTTACCCAAAATGCTCAAAGTTGGAGCTTGGAGAAAATGGTGAAAATGGAAGATTTTCAAGAAGCTCCAAGAGGGAAAGATGTTTAGAATGGTGGGGAGAGTAAGAAAATGTAATTTGTTTAATTTTTTGTGAAGATGGAGGGGCTGGATGGTGGCTGGCCGTGTGGTGTGGGAGAGAAAAGGAGGAGAAGAAGAAATGTGGAAGAAGAAAGAAGAAGAAGAAGAAAAACGTAAAATGAAGAAAGAAAAAGGTGTTTTGGGTGATAATGTAGTAAATGAAATATTTGGATAAATGAAATCAAATTCATTCCCTTGGTGGCAGCTGCAACGTAAAAGAGAGAGAGAGATGGGTGGGAAATTTGGCTTCCAAAGGAAGCCAAAACACATGGGTCAAAGGTAAGGTCAAAGCTTCTTAAGGAAGCTTTGATTATTTTACTATTAAATTTGAATTAAAGTGGATGGATTAGACATAAAGTAGATTGCATTAGGATAATGTGATAGGATTTTTATTACACACTATTATCCAATAGATAATAGTTACAGTTGACAGAAGTCAGTATTTAATTAATCTGACAGATGAATTTTTCGCTGTATTGATTTATTTTGTCTGTTAGAATTTCTCGAAAATTATGAAACCTCGTAAACTGTGTCAAGCCTCGGGTTTAGTAAGATCCCCCGTCGACATGTCCATAGTCCAAGGTTCGCAGAGAAAACATCGCGTTTTCCCGGTTCCGGTCAGCGCGCACGCAAAACGAGGAATATACTGTAATATTCGACGTTTCCAGAAAATTCCCAGAAAATTCTCAAAAATTGCAAATATTATAAAACGACTATCCGTCATATAAATTTCCAATTTTTAAAGCATTACAGTCATTTTCATGACTCTGCTCAATGTTCGCGCAAAACGAGGAATATATTAAAATATTCATCGTTCTAGAATAATTCGAAAAAAATTCACATAAATCACAAATATTGGAAAATGACTATTCATGGTGAAATAATCAATTTCCTGGAGTGTTTATTGGTCTCAAGCAATTCTCAACCCAATGTGCACGCAAAACGAGAAATATATTAAAATATTCGACGATTCCGAAAAATTCCCAGAAAATTTCCAAAAATTTCAAATATTATAAAATGACTATTCGTCACATAATTTTCCAATTTTTGAAGCACTACAATCGTTTTCACGACTGCTCGAGTTTCACGCAAAACGAGGAATATATTAAAATAGAGAAAAATCCAAAAAATTCTAGAAAATCCCAAATATTGTAAAATGATTATTTATCCTGAAATTATTAATTTTCGGGATGTTACAACACTCCCTTCAAATAGAAATTTCGTCCTCGAAATTTTCATCCTTTAGATCAAACATTGACGTGTTTCTTCATCTTATTTTCTTACCCTCATCGATTGTGTCTCTAGTTACGTCAATTTAGATCACCCTTACCAACGCGATCTCTATATCTTTGCGTTGCTTTATCCTTCTATTCTCAATCTTCACGAGAAGTTTTTCATAAATCAGACTCTCTCGAATTGCAGGGTTTAGTTGATGATGTGGTGGATCGGTGACATACTTTCGCGATCGTGACATATGAAAGATATTATGGAGATTTAGAAAGAAAGGATAACAGAATTGTTGACAAGCTATTGAACCAAACCCGAAACGAAATTTGATATAGTCCAAAGAATTTTGGAATGGGTTTATTAGTAACCCAGCACAGACGACACGAAACTAAACGTTATACTCCTTCAAAAACTCTAATCACCTTTCTGTCTCATGTTTAGCCACTTTTTATCGAATGGATACTTTGGTCCTTGTGATTGCTAAAGGCGTTGATCGTAGCAAGCGTCTCCATATTCTCGAGAAATTTTTAACTACGGCTAGCACCAAACTGTGAGTTAGGCAATTCCCAATGTGTCCTCAACTACCTTGAGGTGTAGGTCACAACCTTCCTAACCTTACATGAACACATGTCCTAGATTTTAATGTAAAGCATAAAATTCTCCAAACAGTTCCCTGGGATTAGGTAGAACCAAATCTGACAAGCATTCGAATGTCTCCTCGACCTTTAAAACCTTTCTTCACACGCGTTAGTCCATAGAAGTTTTTATTCTCTTCTTGCAAACTGAGCAAAATATCCGGCTATCTTGGAGGATCCATTGATACTCCTTCAATCTTTGTGTCTTCTTCGATAAGACTAACTAATTCCGCCAGCTATGTGTCTCTTTTACGGTCTCCGATCTTTCCTTTTGAAGAACTGCTTCAATCTCTTGGAAATCCACAACAATCCCTCCGTTTGGAATTTCATGATCCAAAACTGAACCTTCTCAATTAAGAATCCGTACTCTGATACTTTGGCATTTGCTCTCTCTCCTTTAAAGTCAGGAAAACTATGCCGAGATGTCCAACGTGTATCTCCATATTTTCGAGAATAGATCAGAATGTCATCATCAATGACAATGATAATTCTATTCTAGGTAAGGACAAAAGGTACAATTCATGTCACTCATGAATACGACAAGAGGATTCGTTATTCCGAACGGCATCACGAGACACCCATAATGCCCATAGCGCATTCGAAATCATTTCGGGGACATTCTCAATCTTTCACGAACTTAATGATGACCAGGACGTACATCTTTCTCTGAGGATACTCACCCTCGATCATAGTCTCGTTTGTTTGACGATGGTGCTCATCTCACTGAGACGTTCCATTCTTCTCCTTAACTGACAGCACTGTAGTTCATCACAAGAAACTTATTGACTACAATGGTGACAGTCATATTCCCTTTTCTTTGGTCCTCTACAAAAGGTAACATGTATCCTTGGATTTCTTTTCCCTCACAAAGCTTCAACTTTGTTGGCTGTTACGAACTCAAAAGCCTTAGTTTCGAAAATAACTAAGGTGTTGATCGAAACGCTCTAGCAGGTGATAATCGGGAAACGACCAATCAATTTCTAGAATCATGGGCTCAAATAGATATGATTTTAGGTAAGCGAGATAGATCAACGAAAGATTCAGTCTTTAGTAGAAATAGAATAGATTACATAAACTTAGGTGTCAACGACAAGTCTTAGTAACAGAAATGGAAATAATTTAAGTTGAAGATAGGAAAGATACAGATGAATCCTAATGATCCATAAAGTTACAAATTGTAAAAGGAAGGGTTACCCCCAGAATTATACAGCACGATTACAGGATCGTCATTTGAGGCATAACTTCCACGGTTTAGATCTCCGAATTTTGAAGTCTCAGCACCTCCCAAGGTATAAGTTCTGGCTTCTGCTTGTGGTTCTACAACCTTTACAACATTGACTGAAGAATTTGCCTTTGCTTGGTCGCAGTTGCGAGAGACGTGTCTAGGCTTTCCACATTTAAAACAAATTATCCCTTTGATCTTACACTCCCTCGTGAAGTGTTCCTTTCCGCATTTCATACACCTTGGCGAAGATGTCGGGATTTGAATAGATACACCGCCACTAGTACTTTGTCCAGGAATTGGTTGTTGTTGTTGTTTCCCTGATACCCGTGCGCATGGTTTTCGCTTAAACTGGTTAACTTTTCTATTATTCCTCCTTTGGAATCTAGGTAGTCCACGTTTGCCCCGAAGTCGACTTTCCTCCAACAGATCCTGAACCTCAACTTCCAACTCTCGTTGTTGCGTGATCCTCTGACCCTGGTAAGTTGTCATCTCAGCTACCATTTGCCTTTCTTCTTGCCGTCGTGGCCATACTTCTATTGTCTTGTCCCGCGCTCACATGTATACGTCTGTCACGAGCCACCGCCCTTGCATGTCTACTGCGAGCCATTGAATCTCTCTGAAGACGGACATAATTATAACAAACAAAAAAAAAATTACTTCAAACAATGTTATCTCCCTATGAAAACCAAACACAGAGAGTCACACAATTCACACAATTCAAGCAAGACAAGCTCAATTCCATACATCCTAACTATCTCCAGCTCGAACTTCTTCATTCTGCTTCCACAGCGCAATCCCTCGTAAGCCGTCAACTCCAAACTGCTTCTCGAATCTAGTTTACACCAACTATTTCTTTCTCCAGAAGATCGGTTTTCCAAAACCTTTTGATCTCCTCACAAAAGAATTCCTATTTTCCTAACACAGTACGCCTAGGTGAAGTCATAGTTTCCTGTACACACAGAACATTACATATTGAGTAGGCCAGTCCTCAATATCATGTAACTGCATAACAGTAGCTATCAACATTCAACCTACAGCAAGTCATGCATTCCTTTCCCATCATCTCAATCAGGAGACAAGGAAGTGCACAATTGACCAAATTCTAATATGCCTAAACATAGCAAGTCCATACCCCGGCTCAACAGGATGAACTGCTCTGATACCACCTAATGTAACACCCCTTGATGTAGCAACCGAAGCATAATCGTCATTACACCACAGTTACTAAATCCAAGTGTGTCACAGTCATGATAACAGTAACTAAATTCTCAAGAGTCTATATTTTTTTTTTCGACAATATGCATAGGTAGAAAATATAAGCCTCAAATGAAATATAAATGTATTCAAGCCATGATACAACCACTGAAATAAAATCATATCTCTTATACATATATATATATATATATAGTCAATTTACACAAATCACTGATGACATAGAATATAACAATTACAGAGTTCAATAAAATACAGCGGGAATAAAACACTAAAAGGGGAAAAGTAGTGACCCAGGATAGGTACTACTAGCGAGACAAAGCCGCAACCCCATATACACATACGACGCTCGGAGTCCCAGTCAACAAGTCGCATCAATGCCTCCACGCAACTGCACTCGTACGTAGCCGAAGAAACCTTGTCCAAACGCCCAATCCAATCAACTAAAGTGTGGTCCCTCTTTATCTTCCTCACGATCTTTTATCAATATAAGTATAAAACAGACATACAAAGATATAGGAAACACGAAAGAGGTAAGACATCCTACATCATTACCAATTATAGCATGCTAGAAACATTACGGCGCCACGCGCCCAAATAGCAAATCGAACAAGATATTCAAATACTAACAGTAAGTCCAACAGTAAGCAATTAAACAGTCCAGGCAGGTAATCATTACAGTAATGAACAGATAAGTCATAATATGGAAAACAGATAATAACAACAATGTATATACATATCATGTCTCATATGCATGTTCTCTCAAACCCCTACTCCATGGAGCTAAACTCAATCAATCGGAGAGAAAGATCAGGAGACATGTATGTGACTCCTACGCCGAGGCCAGTGCTATAAATCAAATCGTGCACAATCATGGCATTGCACAGACATTCTTCACTAGATCACGATATAGGACAGTGTCAAGTCCGGATCGTCGGTGTGTTTGCATCGGTTTGCCCCACGGCACAGAGGAGCTCTAAACTGTCCATGTGGAGGACCCGCACCCCGACGCCCCGAGGTCATAACACGACCCACACTTGTCTATTCGCACCCGCACTAAGGTGTGTTCAATCTCCTAGGCAACTAGGCCTTACAACAGTCCACAAGGACAATCACAATGCATAAGACACTATGCATGCACATGTATGATTCACAATTTCATACAATTCCATAATATGCCACATTAGGCCAATATAAGCATCAATATATAAATGGTCACTCACATGGACCCATAATCACATAATATCAATATCAAATCAATTAATACGTCATTAGGTTCATTATGAATCCTAACTTAGAATCTATTCCCCATTTCAAGGTTCATATTCAAAATCAATTTAGCACACTATGGCAATTCAATTTTCAATAATTCACATTTTATGTAAGCCCTTAAGCCTCACACTCTCATGTTCTTAACTCAATTAGAATTCTTTCAAGTCTTATGAGTGATTCACTTTCAATCCTTTGAATTTTATAAAGTCTTAATTATAATAAATTCTTCTAATTTCTTAATTATTCATTTCATTACCTAGGCTTCCAATTACTTAATTACTATTGCCTCCACTCACTAAAATCACACTTTTGCCTAGAAATTCCCTAGAGGCCGTGGCCTCCTATTTGATTCAATTTCAAGTCTCTTCAAGTCAACAATCTTCTACATCATTCCCTTAATCATTTAAATTATTCACTTGATCAATTAACTCACCAAAAACTCTAAATTCCTAGCTTCAAAACCGTAGTCACCATAGAAGTTTCAACTTCCAATTGTTCTTCCATTAAATCCCATCTTGTTACTTGATTAATCCTAGTCTTATACTTATTGCACATTAACCATAAATTACCCCATTTTTCCACCCCAAAACCGTGGCTTCACTTGGGTTTCAATTTCAAATTCTTCTTCCATTACATTCCATTTTTATACATTGATTACCTTAAATCCAATGCTTGTTACAATTTATCACAATTTCCCTAACTTGCTAGCCTCAAAACCGTGGCCACCAAGGAGGGCATTCAACCATTTTCCATCCATATCAAGTCATTAAATCCAATCTAACATTCCATTATATTCAACAATTCAATCCAATAGCATAAATAAATAAAAATCAACACATAGCATAATTAATCATTAAATTCAAGAACAACCCTCATTAGGGTTCTTCCACAAATCAAACAATCAAGGTTCCTAGATGCTAAAAATGGTTGAAGAGGAGTGTCTTCCTCTTACTTGAGTGTAGAAATCAAGAGAGCTCCAAGAATGCTCTTGTATTTTCGGATTTGGCCACCAAAATCCCTAAAAATGGTAACTTGTTAGAATAAATACCAAAGCTTGAAAAAATCAACCATGGATGACCATCAAAGAAACCAAAATCACGAAATCAAGAGAAGAAGGAGAGTGGTCATGAAACTTACCCAAAATGCTCAAAGTTGGAGCTTGGAGAAAATGGTGAAAATGGAAGATTTTCAAGAAGCTCCAAGAGGGAAAGATGTTTAGAATGGTGGGGAGAGTAAGAAAATGTAATTTGTTTAATTTTTTTGTGAAGATGGAGGGGCTGGATGGTGGCTGGCCGTGGTGTGGGAGAGAAATGGAGGAGAAGAAATGTGGAAGAAGGAGGAAGAAGGAGAAAACGTAAAATGAAGAAAGAAAAAGGTGTTTTGGGTGATAATGTAGTAAATGAAATATTTGGATAAATGAAATCAAATTCATTCCCCTTTGGTGGCAGCTGCAACGTAAAAGAGAGAGAGAGATGGGTGGGAAATTTGGCTTCCAAAGGAAGCCAAAACACATGGGTCAAAGGTAAGGTCAAAGCTTCTTAAGGAAGCTTTGATTATTTTACTATTAAATTTGAATTAAAGTGGATGGATTAGACATAA
The DNA here is from genome assembly GCA_029884605.1 of Ormosia emarginata. NCBI lineage: Eukaryota > Viridiplantae > Streptophyta > Magnoliopsida > Fabales > Fabaceae > Ormosia > Ormosia emarginata. The sequence continues at coordinate 175,197 of JAQQTP010000050.1, forward strand.
AGTAGATTGCATTAGGATAATGTGATAGGATTTTTATTACACACTATTATCCAATAGATAATAGATACGTGGTTAATGAGTCGGTATTTAATTAATTTATTGACGAGATAAATTTTTCATTTGTATTGATTTATTTTGTCTGTTAGAATTTCTCGAAAATTATGAAACCTAGTAAAGCTGTGTCAAGCCTCGGGTTTAGTAAGATCCCCGTCGACATGTCCATAGTCCAAGGTTCGCAGAGAGAAAACATCGCGTTTTCCGATTCGGTCAACGCAGACGCAAAACGAGGAATATCTTGTAATATTCGACGTTTCCGAAAAATTCCAGAAAATTCTCAAAAATTGCAAATATTATAAAACGACTATCCGTCATATAAATTTCCAATTTTTAAAGCATTAAAGTCATTTTCATGACTCGCTTTCAATGTTTCGCGTAAAACGAGAAATATATTAAAATATTCATCGTTTAGGAATAATTCGAAAAAATTCACATAAATCACAAATATTGGAAAATGACTATTCATGGTGAAATAATCAATTTCCGGAGTGTTACACTGGTCTCAGTAATTCTCAGCCCAATGTGCACGCAAAACGAGGAATATATTAAAATATTCGACGGTTCCGGAAAATTCCCAGAAAATTCTCAAAAATTTCAAATATTATAAAATGACTATTCGTCACATAATTTTCCAATTTTTGAAGCACTACAGTCGTTTTCACGACTCTGCTCGAGTTTCACGCAAAACGAGAAATATATTAAAATATTCTGCGTTCTCAGAAAAATCCAGAAAAATTCTAGAAAATCCCAAATATTGTAAAATGATTATTTATCCTGAAATTATTAATTTTCGGGATGTTACATGAAGCATGTTAGAGATTTCAAAAAGAATTAAATGATATGGTTAAAGATTAGGTAAATAGAAAATTTTATGGAAAATTTAGAAAACCATTATTATAAGTTTATAAACAAAATCTGTCAATTTTTAGTAAAAATGATCCTATAAGATAGTAAAAATATCCTAAAGTACAAGTTATGCGGTATGAAAAATTATTCTACATAGTTTAAATGTACTAAGTACTATTTCTATCTGTTTAAACCAAGTAATTTTAAGGGCATTCGAATAAGAAAATGATTTAAAAATCCTACGCGATTGAGAAAACGTATTAAAATGCTACGCGATTTTAAAAACAGAAAAATATCTTTACCCGATTTTTAAACGTTTGTAAAAACGAGCAGAATTTGAAAATGCGATAAAATTTCTACGCGATTGACCATTCTTGTATCTATTTTATCTTTGTCGGGAAAATGTGAACCCGTACATGTGCTTTTGAAAAATTTATTTTAGTCTTTGTCGGGAAAATGTGAACCCGCATGAGGCTTTTGAAAATTTATTTTATCTTTGTCGGAAAATGTGAACCCGCATGTGCTTTTTGAAAATCTATTTCTTTGTCGGGAAAATGTGAACCCGCATGTGCTTTCCATCTATCGTTATGTGTGCCATGTATTTGGTGGATTTGTTGACGAGTCACCAATCACATCGTGTTGTCGATGCGATAAACGTAGTGTGGTTCATTGTTCTAATGAACTTGGAGACTTTAGTGTACGGGATCCCACATGTGGACTGTTAGCTTGGTCGCTCCATGGGCCGGGGCCGTGGTAAACCGATAGCACACTATGGTACTCGACGTACACTATATTTAATCGAGATTTGTGAAATCTAGTAGTACATTTGCCTGTAGTGCCACAACGTGAGACCGTGAACTACACCACACCTGGATTGATGGATTCCTGTGTCGTGGGGCTATAGACGCAACGTGTGACAGCCGCAATAGTTGGTGGGGGCCGTGGTACTATTAGGTTTTGCGAATCATTCCTCTCTCGATACTTGTGTTTTTCTTTAGCTCCATGGAGTAGGGTTTTGTCATATTATTTATCTCTATGTATAATTGTTTCTATCTTATCTATTTATTGTTTATCTCGTATTTTATTTGTTCATTTTATCCGGTTATTGTTATTATATTTGGTTATTATATCTTATCTGTTTATTCTTATCTTTCTTGTTTTATCCGTGAAGTTTTATTTGTGATGTGATACCTTGTAATGATATCTAAATTTTCTTCAATCTGTTATTATAATTGTTAAAGCTTTATGTATTGCATGAATCGTATGTATATTGTTTGCCGTCTTTTTATTGACCATGTTGTGATGATTTTATGTTATCTTACCTCTTTGTTATATGTATTTTCTGTTTATTTATTTTACGCGGTAAAGACTTCGAGGAAGAGGAATGTACTTTGAGATCGTGTACCCGAAGAGGAGGAAGACCATAAAGCCTAGCAGTAACGATCGGTTTGACGATCAAGAACCATCCGATCATCCATATCCTCTCGGATTGATTGTGAGGATGGCGACGCCTGTGAGATTTTTGGGATTCATAGAGCTGGTATTTCATGGAGGTGCTCTGGCTTGGCATTTATGAGGCGATCGTGACTCTGTGACGTATGCAGGACGCGTGACTGTGATCCTACGTCATCGTTTTGATGAAGAGCCTGTCATGACGACGACGTTATTTCTACACTTAGAGTTGCCCTTATCCATTAGGCGTTATTGGGGTGCTGAAAACCCTGAGCCTAGTGAGATAAGCATCGTATCGACTGCGCGATCCCGTTATCGCCGTGTGTCGAGACATCCAGGATATCTATCTCCTGATGATCATTTTCATACTAAGAGTGATCCATCAGAGGATTAGATAATCATGATGTTTTTTTTTTTGGGGCGCGTCAGTATGTATCGTATATATTAACTCTTTTATTGCTTTCTTTCTTTTGTTCTTGTTTAAATATTTGTAGTCTTAGTTGTAAATTATTTGTACAGTTTATAACTTAATCATATGTATATTATTAGTGATGATGTTTTTTTTTTATTTTGTACTTTCCGCATTATCTTTTTATTACATATTTCATGTCTATCAAGAATTATTTTATAACCCGTAATAATATTTAACAAATGTTTCACAACTTGGGTAGATTTTATTTCTATTTCTTTTATTTTCTTTTATGTGTGACATCCTCCAAAGGGGTGTTACATTAGTTGGTATCAGAGCCCAAGTTAGAGTCTTTTGGGGTTGTGGTTGGGTCTGTTTTTGTTTGGCTTTGTGTGATTCTCTGTGATCTTTGTGATTTATATCCTTTCGGAAATATCTAGAAGGATGTATCTAACTTTGTTTTGTTATGTTTGAAGAAAGAAGATGGCTGGTAGAGGTAGAGAGGACGTGCTAACGTAAATCGTGATGAGGACCCGATGTTGGTTCCGCTTGAAGCTATGCGGCGGATGGTCAAGTGATTACTCAACAAAATTTGAGAGTAAGCAGCCTTAACAAAGAAGATGCTACAGCTGATGCCCTAAATTTATCTGAATTTAGGCGCCATAATCCGCCACAATTTAGAGGCGAGGTGGATCCGGAGAAAGCGAGTCAGTGGATGCAAGATTTAGAGAGAATCTTTGAGGGGATGAGATGTACAGATGAAAAGAAAGTGACTTATGCTGTTTTCATGCTGAGAGGAGATGCAAAACATTGGTGGAGAGGAGTCCGCCGAATGTTGCAAGCTGAAGGGACTGAGATCACCTGGGAAGTATTTTCTAATACTTTTCTGGATAAGTATTTTCTCAGCAAGTGCTAGGCATGCCAAGGAGATGGAATTTCTTGGGTTGCGACAGGGAAATATGACAGTGAATGAATACGCTACAAGATTTGAAAGTTTGTCTCAATTTTCGAAAGAAGCTATAAAGTTTCGGACTATGCTCAAAATCGATTAATGAGGTATGGAAATGTCGGAAGTTTGAGTCCGGATTGAGAGTGGAGTTAAAGCGAGGAGTGATATCTTTGAGGATGAATCATTTTCATACTTTGGTAGATGCATGTGCGCGACTTGAGGAGCTTGAACCGTCGCGAGATCAAAGGAATCGAAACTTTGGGCCGACAAGATTTCAAAGAGGTGGAGGTAGCAATACAAATCGGTTTCTACGTAAGTCGTATGCTAGACCACAAGGAAGTCAGACTCAGCGACCGCCAGTTGGAGGGAGTGTACCTAGTGGTGGAGCAGGATAGAGAGTGGTGTTTACACCGACGTGTTTTAAGTGCGGTAAGAAGGGCCATCTATCTCTAGATTGTACAATCAAGGGAACTGTCTGTTTTAACTATGGATGCCTGGGCATATGTCGAAGGATTGTACTCGACGGCAGAAGAAACCTCATTGTTCGTCATGTTAGAACTAATCAGCAAAAACCTCGGAAATACTCAACCGAAATCGGAGGGCGAGTGTATACAATGATGGGATCTGAAGTTTCGCAATCGGATGACCTTATTCAAGGAGAAGGTGACATTGGAGGTAACCTTCTGACTGTATTGTATGACTCGGGTGCTACACACTCGTTTATTGCTTATGATTATGTGGAAAGACTGAAGTTGCCTGTGTCTTCTCTGAATGTTAAGTTGAGTGTATCTACGCCAACTGCTAAACCTGTAGTTACTTCTAAGATCTGTTTGGATTGTCCTATTGTTGTGAAGGGCCGTTTGTTTTTGGTCAATTTGATTTGTTTGCCTCTCATTGAGATAGATGTAATCTTAGGGATGGATTTGGTTATGTTCTAACCATATCCTTATAGATTGTGCAAAGAAAACTATAGTTTTTCCTAAGGAAGAAGAGTCCGGATTCTTAAGCTATGTCGTTAAGGTCAAGTCTTTATTGAGAGATGGAGTCCAGGGATATCTGGTATTGTCTTCTCAGAAGTTAAGAATGAGAAGGATGTGAATACTATTCCTGTTGTCAACGATTTTCCGGATGTTTTTCCTGAAGATGTACCTGGTTTACCGCCCGAGCGGGAGATCGAGTTCTCAATTGATTTAATACCGGGAACAGGTCCTATCTCAATTGCACCATATCGTATGTCGCCGGTAGAGTTGGAGGAGCTGAAAAAGCAATTGGTGGAACTGTTGGAGAAAGAATTTGTACGACCTAGCGTTTCCCCATGGGGTGCACCTGTGCTTTTGGTTAAGAAGAAGGATGGAACTTCACGACTTTGTGTGGACTATCGACAGTTGAACAAGGTGACTATCAAGAATAAATATCCGCTTCCAAGAATCAACGATTTGATGGATCAATTGAAAGGAGCTATGATATTTTCTAAAATAGATCTGCGATCGGGTTATCACCAGATTCGTGTAAGAGGGGAAGATGTGTCGAAGATTGCTTTCGAACTCGTTATGGACATTATGAGTATCAAGAATGCCATTCGGGGTGACGAATGCTCCTGCCATATTTATGGATTATATGAACAGGATATTTCGTCCATATCTAGACAGATTTGTCGTTGTCTTTATCGATGACATTCTGATTTATTCTCGATCGAAGGAAGAGCATGCTGAACATCTGAAAGTTGTTCTTCAGATTTTGAGGGAGAAGCAGTTGTATGCGAAATTGGCTAAGTGTGAGTTCTGGTTGGAAGAAGTCCAATTTCTTGGTCACGTAATTTCTAAAGAAGGTATTGCGGTGGACCCATCGAAAGTGGAGACTGTTTTACGGTGGGAAAGACCTAAGACAGTAACAGAAGTTCGAAGTTTTGTTGGACTTGCTGGTTATTATCGGAGATTTATCGAAGGTTTTTCCAAGATTTTGGACCGCTTACACAATTGACGAGGAAAAGTCAAGCTTTTGAATGGACGGAAGAACGTGAAGCCGTTTTCAAGAGTTGAAGAAGAGATTAACAATCGCCGGTGTTGATCCTACCAGATTCGACGAAATCTTTCGATGTGTATTGTGACGCTTCTTATCAAGGACTAGGATGCGTGTTGATGCAAGATCGGAACGTGGTGGCATATGCTTCTCGACAATTGAAGGTTCATGAGAAGAATTATCCTACGCATGATTTGGAATTAGCTGCGGTAGTTTTTGCTTTGAAGATATGGAGACATTTTCTCTATGGAGCAACGTTCAACATCTTCAGTGATCACAAGAGTTTGAAGTACTTGTACAACCAGAAGGAGCTGAATATGAGGCAGCGAAGATGGTTAGAATTTCTGAACGACTACGATTTTCAACTTTTGTACCACCCTGGTAAGGCGAATGTCGTGGCCGATGCCTTGAGTAGGAAGATTATCAGTGTTTCTGCACTGATGATTAAAGAAAAGGAGCTCATTGAACAGTTTAGAGATGAGTGGTCATTTGTTGAGTTGAAACCGGAGAAGATCTATATGAATATGGTTACTATCTCAAGCGAGCTGATGGAAGACATAAGGGAAAAGCAAAATGCCGATAAATTTTTACAAGGAATAAGGGAGCAAATGAAGCAAAACGAGGCAGTAGAGTTCAAAGAAGGAACTGATAGAATTCTGAGGTTTCGGGGTAGAATCTGTATTCCTCGTGACCGAGAGCTGAGGCAATATATTGTGGAACATGCCTATACTAGTCTATTAAGTATGCATCCAGGCATAACAAAGATGTACCAAGACTTGAAGAAGTTATTCTGGTGGCATGGAATGAAGGGTGATGTGGTTAGATGCGTGTCAACTTGCCTAGTTTGTCAAAAGTCAAAAGTTGAACACCAAAGACCATTTGGGATGTTGCAACCATTATCGATTCCGAATGGAAATGGGACAGCATTTCTATGGATTTCGTTACTGGTTTGCCAAAGACAAGAAGAGGTCATGATGCAATATGGGTTATAGTCGATAGACTTACGAAATCACTCATTTCTTACCAATCAATATTAAATATTCATTGGAAAGAATTAACCCAGTTGTACATCGGCGAAATTGTCGATTACATGGAGTGCCGACATGTATAGTTTCTGACAGAGATCCGAGGTTTACGTCAAGATTTTGGCGAAGTCTGCAAGAAGCTATGGGAACCAAGTTACGATTAAGTTCAACCTATCATCCACAGACAGATGGTCAGACGGAAAGAACTATACAGTCCTTGGAGGATTTATTACGGGCTTGTGTTTTGGAACAACGGGGAAGTTGGGATGAATTTTTATCTTTGATAGAATTCACCTACAACAATAGTTTTCACGCAAGCATCGGAATGGCACCTTATGAAGCATTGTATGGAAGACGATGTCGAACGCCGCTATGTTGGTATCAAGATGGGGAGAGTATGACTGTTGGACCGGAACTTATACAACAGACTACGGATAAAGTCAAGATGATACAAGAGAAGATGAGGACGGCGCAAAGCAGACAAAAGAGTTATGCGGACAAACGAAGACGATTTCTTGAATTTAAGGAGGGTGAGCATGTATTTCTAAGAGTTACTCCTACGACTGGTGTCGGAAGAGTGATTAAGTCGAAGAAGCTTACTCCTAAATTCATTGGACTATATCAGATTATCAGACGTATAGGTCCTGTAGCATACCAGATTGCTTTGCCGCCTTTTCTATCCAATTTGCATGACGTGTTTCATGTGTCTCAGTTACGGAAGTATATACCAGATCCGACACATGTTATACAACCAGATGACGTGCAATTAAAGGAGAATCTGACTTACGAAACTTTACCTGTCAGATTGGGGACGAAAAGGTAAAGCACCTTCGAGGGAAGATGATTGAGCTAGTGAAAGTCATATGGAATGATGTGACGGGTGAAGCTACAGGAAGCTGGAAGATAAAATGAAGGATCAGTATCCTCATTTGTTTGGATGAACATAAAATTTCGAGGACGAAATTTTTATTTGTTGGGAGTGTTGTAACGCCCCAATTTTTAGAAAATATTCGAATGTCTTGTTTTTACTTTTTGCTTTGCTTTTGTATGAATGACCGCTTTGTGTCCCTATTTTTCTCGTTCTCGATTTCGTATGAAAACAATTACGATAATACAGTTCAAATTTTATTTGACCGTTTTACGTAATTTTTTCGAGACGGTAAAATAAAAATTTTTCTGAAGCTATTGTATTAATTTTTTCGAAAGATATACACTATATAATACTGCTGGATATTTTATTTGAACGTTTTGGACGATTACCTACGTTGTGGGAAAAAATGAGAAAATGACCGTTACGTCCCGAACGTACTGTTTTCGCTGTTTTTGCTATTTTTAATTGTTTTCTTCTTGATTTAATGCCTGAAAATACTGTCTGTGATTTTATATGGACTTTTTGTGTGATTTGCTCTGAAAGGGAAAATAATATTTTTCGAGTCGGGAAAATCTTATTTTATTATTTAGAATTGGGGGATCTTACTTAACCCGATTCTGAATGAGACTAAAAATAATCTTTTAATTTTTAAGATTTAATCACAAATAAAATAATTTTATATTATTATAATATTATTTTATTAGTCAAGATAGTTTAGTGACAAGTGGACAGGAAATATTTTGCGGGACCCACAATTAGCGTAACAGTTAGATCGGTAGCTTAATTAATCACCGTAGCGCAGTAGAACTTTCAGAAACAGTGACTCACTAAGTGACTCAAGAGCATTTATACTGTTGTGTGACTCAGCATGTGAGTCACCGGGAACTAACCAATGGGAATCAAGCTTGCTTACCAAGGCTTGATCTTGGCCTTTGATTCATCCAATGGCTTGGATGAAGCCAAGCAAGGTGCCCACCTTGCACCTCACTTGAAGTCCACGGCCAAGAGGCCTTTGGAGACCCAAAATCACTTTCTTCTTCATCACTTTTCTCTCTTCTCTCTCATCAAGAACCCTAGCCACCATTGTTGTTCCTTTTTCCCTTCCATTCGCCAAGACACTAACTACACCATCCAACCATCCAAAAATTTTTCTAACCAAGTTTCCTTAACCTAAACACTATTCTAAGAACCTTTGTAGTTGGGAGTTTCTTCAAATTCTTCCATCTAGGGCTTGAAACCAACCTTGAAAGTTTTACCTAGAAGGTAAAATTTCATGCTTTTCTTTCCTCTCTTCTTTTTCAAAGTTCTAAACCATGATTTCTCCATGGTTTAGCTTCTTTTCATGGTTAATAACATGTAGATTTTATTTGAGATTTTTAGGTATTTGGTGGAGTGAAAACCGAACCATAGGAGGAGTGAAAGCAAGCTTTTTGTCTTCATTTAAGGTAAGAGGAAGACAATTCTTATCATCCCTTGATGGTGGTAAGAAGATGGATTGTTTGTAGAATCCATAAGGATTCGGTTGTGGTGTGTTTATTGATGTGTATTTGTTAATTTTTGTGGTTGCTAGTAGCTTAAGTGTTATGTGTTAGTAGCTTTCTTGTTTGATGATTGTAATAATTTTGCATGTCTATTAGCTTTTGATTGTATGTCTATAAGCTTTAATTTAGGTTTTATGTGTTAGAAATATTTTGCATGTGTTAGAATTGTATGATAAGGTTTAAGATGTGAATAACATGTGTAAATTTGCATGAGTGTTCCAAAGAACACATTCCCTAGCTCACGGCAATGCCAAAGTGTGAGGACCAAAATGTTCTCTTCATTTTTCCTAAAGTGCAACTTAATTAATTAGGAGAAATAAGAAGGTTTCAAATTGTTTTGATCAAAGAAAAGGAATTTAGAAATCAATTGGTAAAGATTTAGTAAGTTTTGGGCCAACATGCCTAAAGGATTTATTTGATTTAAAATCATTACTTTATAACATGATTTAATGAACCTAGATAAGAGAATACCTTTGACATGATTTAGAAATCAAATGAAAAAGTTTTACAAAATTCGCCAACATGCCACTATAGGTAATTATGAATTCTAAAACTTGATTTCAAACCTTTTTCAATTAAAAAGAGACAATACAAGTTAAGAAGAAATTTTCTATAATGATTTTTGAAGAAACAAATTGAGTAGAATTAAGTTTAAAGGATTAAAACTAGTGATTTTATGATTAGGAAGTAAAATACAGAAATTTTGAGAAATTTTCTAACATATAGCTCACTTTAAGTTTTGAAGCATGTTAGAGATTTCAAAAAGAATTAAATGATATGGTTAAAGATTAGGTAAATAGAAAATTTTATGGAAAATTTAGAAAACCATTATTATAAGTTTTTAAACAAAATGCTGTCAATTTTTAGTAAAAATGATCCTATAAGATAGTAAAAATATCCTAAAGACAGTATGCGGTATGAAAAATTATTCTACATAGTTTAAATGTACTAAGTACTATTTCTATCTGTTTAAACAGTAATTTTAAGGGCATTCGAATAAGAAAATGATTTAAAAATCCTACGCGATTGAGAAAACGTATTAAAATGCTACGCGATTTTAAAAACAGAAAAATATCTTTACCCGATTTTTAAACGTTTGTAAAACGACGGAATTATGAAAATGCGATAAAATTTCTACGCGATTGACCGTTATCTGTATCTATTTTATCTTTGTCGGGAAAATGTGAACCGTGCATGAGGCTTTTGAAAAATTTATTTTATCTTTGTCGGGAAAATGTGAACCCGCATGTGCTTTTTGAAAATCTATTTCTTTGTCGGGAAAATGTGAACCCGCACTTTCCATCTATCTCGTTATGTGTGCCATGTATTTGGTGGATTTGTTGAGGAGACGAATCACATCGTGTTGTCGATGCGATAAACGTAGTGTGGTTCATTGTTCTAATGAACTTGGAGACTTTAGTGTACGGGATCCCACAAACGATGGTTAAGTCGCTCCATTTGGGCCGTGGTAAACCGATAGCACACTATGGTACTCGACGTACACTATATTTAATCGAGATTTGTGAAATCTAGTAGTACATTTGCTCGTAGTGCCACAACGTGAGACCGTGAACTACACCACGCCCTGGATTGATGGATTCCTGTGTCGTGGGGCTATAGGACGCAACGTGTGACAATGTAATAGTTGGTGGGGCAGCCGTGGTACTATTAGGTTTGCGAATCATTCTCTCTCTCGATACTTGTGTTTTTCTTTAGCTCCATGGAGTAGGGTTTTGTCATATTATTTATCTCTATGTATAATTGTTTCTATCTTATCTATTTATTGTTTATCCGTATTTTATTTGTTCATTTTATCCTGGTTATTGTTATTATATTTGGTTATTATATCTTATCTCGTTTATTCTTATCTTTCTTGTTTTATCTGTGAAGTTTTATTTGTGATGTGATACCTTGTAATGATATCTAAATTTTCTTCAATCTGTTATTATAATTGTTAAAGCTTTATGTATTGCATGAATGTATGTATATTGTGTTTGCCGTCTTTTTATTGACCATGTTGTGATGATTTTATGTTGTCTTACCTCTTTGTTATATGTATTTTCTGTTTATTTATTTTACGCGGTAAAGACTTCGAGGAAGAGGAAATGAACCTCTTGAGATCGTGTACCCTGAAGAGGAGGAAGACCGGCAAGCAGACGATCAGTTTGACGATCAAGAACCATCCGATCATCCATATCCTCTGGATTGATTGTGAGGGATGGCGACGCCAGGATTTTTGGGATTCATAGAGCTGGTATTTCATGGAGGTGCTCTGGCTTGGCATTTACGAGGCGATCGTGACTCTGTGACGTATGCAGGACGCGTGACTGTGATCCTACGTCATCGTTTTGATGAAGAGCCTGTCATGACGACGACGTTATTTCTACACTTAGAGTTGCCCTTATCCATTAGGCGTTATTGGGGTGCTGAAAACCCTGAGCCTAGTGAGATAAGCATCGTATCGACTGCGCGATCCCGTTATCGCCGTGTGTCGAGACATCCAGGATATCTATCTCCTGATGATCATTTTCATACTGAGAGTGATCCATCGAGGATTAGATAATCATGAAGGTTTTTTTTTGGGCTGTCGTCGGTACGTACGTCGTATATATTAACTCTTTATTGCTTTCTTTCTTGTTCTTGTTTAAATATTTGTAGTCTTAGTTGTAAATTATTTGTACAGTTTATAACTTAATCATATGTATATTATTAGTGATGATGTTTTTTTTTTTTATTTTGTACTTTCCGCATTATCTTTTTATTACATATTTAAATTTATCAAGAATTATTTTATAACCCGTAATAATATTTAACAAATGTTTCACAACTTGGGTAGATTTTATTTCTATTTCTTTTATTTTCTTTTATGTGTGACATCCTCCAAAGGGGTGTTACATCAATCGCTTAAGACTTACATGGAATATACCTCAAATTCATTGACTTTACAAGTGAATGTGCATAAGAGGTAAAAAGCTTTTGTTACCTTGGCCTTGGTAATCAAGAAAATATTTTTTCTTACTTATAACTTCTCTTTTGGAGTCTTGAACTTTACAAGTTTTACATTTTGTACTTGAAAAGCTTTAGTTGAAGTCATCTTCCTTCTTTGACCAAAACTTCTACCATTGGAATTTAGAAGCATTTTCTTTGATGATTCCTCTTTCCTTTGACTAATTAGTCCATCCTTTTGAGAAATTTTTTACATAATTAAAGGAGGACATTTTGGTACTCATTTCATCTTGGGTCCTTGAATGTTAGTACTAGGGTCTTTAAGATCTCTATGAACTCATACCATACTATTTCTCATTTAAGGATTTATTCTATAATTTCATAAATGAGAAATATGTCCTAGATGACCACAAAAATTGCAATCAATTGAATTTAATGATAGTTTGGTCCTTTAAAGATCATCTTTGGAAAACTTAAGCCTTTTGTTGTTATTATATTCTATACTATTTTTGCCATAAGTCTTGCTTGAATTTTTATATAGAATAACATTAACTTTATTCTCATTAACAAGCATGGAATGTAAGCAATTTGAATCATTAGCTTTGGCAAATTTGAAATATAAGTCATCAACTTGATTTTCTAAATCAATGCACTTTTCACAATAAGTTGAGGTTTCACATTTCAAAGGTATTTCCTCATCAAGAAAAACATATTTATTTTTCAAAGTCACAATTTTATTTTCAATTGAGGAAATGTTTTCTAAACACAATAAGTTTTTCTTTTCTAAATTCAACAAACTATCATACAATTCGTCATATGCACATTTTAGCTTATAATAGGAAGGACTATAATCTAGTTTAGCACTACTTACCTCAGAGTCTTTTTTAGCCATACAGAAAGTAGTCTTAATTTCTAGCATACTTGGCTCTTTAAGGAAATCACCATCTTCCTTATTGTTGTCCATCAAGGATTCAAGAGCATCTTCTTGAGGATATTTTTCAATATTATCTTCCTCTAAAAGCTTTTTCTCTTTTTGCTCTCTATATATAACTTTATACAAAAAAATCATTGTTAGCAAGATGATAGCATTAAAAGCATCTCATATATCTTTAGCACTAGAGCAACTCTTAATTTTAGCATAAGCTTCATCATTCAAACCACTTCTCAAAATTTGCATAGCACTAATGTTCAAAGAAAAACATTTATTGTCATAAGAATTCCAAGTTTGTTTTGATTTGCTAGCAAATCCATCAAACACAATATACCACAAATCAACATCAATAGATTGCATATAAAATTTCATTCTACCTTTCCAATAAACAAAATGCACACCATCAAAGAATGATGGTTTATCAATTTCAAAACCTTCCATTTTGAAAAGCTTTCAATGGTTGCCAACAAACAATGATCTTTAACTTTAAGTGGTTAAGCTTTCAACAGAGCACGAAGTTCTTATACCACTTGTTAGTCATGGCAACCATCACCCAAGAGGGGGGTGAATTGAGTAATTACAGATTTTTAAAACAACATTAAGAAATTATGCATTTTGATATTTTCAATCAATACATGCAGCAGAATAAGTTTAACAAAGATACAACTATTGTAGATTTCTCTCAAATACTACTTTGGCTATAGGATAAATCAAGCAAATAAGCTAGATATCAAATTTAACTCAAGCATATATAATTCAAGTACAAATGTAAAGGAGATAGAGTCGACAGAAGTAAGCACAATATCTATCCTGGTCCAGCCACCAACCATTTGTGGCCTACGTCCAGTCCTCAAGTAAACCACCTAAAATTTTCAACTAAACCTTCAAGCTTGAACAAGTGCTTGAAAACCTTTACAACCAATAACACTCAACACACCTTTGGGATGTCTCACCCTTTGTGCTTGAGCCTCAACAACCAAGGATAACTCACATTTACAATTCTTTGAGGGATGTCTCACCCTCTTTACAGAGAATCAAAGTATAGATGAAAGGGAGACTCTCACAAGAGTAGATAATTCAAATTGATGCACTATGAAGTTCTTTAAGGATATCTCAAATTTTGGCGAAAACAGAGCACAAGAGATAATAAAATATGAAAAACAAATCAAAGCATCGGAGAATGGTTTCAGATTGTTGGGTGTGTGTAAAAGATGACCCAAAAACATGTATTTATAGAGTTCTAAGAAAAAGAGATGTTGGAGTATTAAATTTTAGCAATAAAATCTCATAAAATAGTTGTTACGTGATTTCTGCTCATGTTTATTCGAATAAACAAAGTCTTATTCAAATAAATCCACTTATAGTACACCAGGAAGTGTTTTCTGAAACTTGTTATTCGAATAAATCTTTAAAAACATGTTCTGAAATGTTTTATGGGGTGTTTTATTCGAATAAATACGAGCTTATTCAAATAAATCACTCTAGTTTCAAAATCTGACTTTAAATAGTCATAACTTCTTCATTTCTCATCCGTTTAAAGTAAATAACCACTCATTAGAAAGATCTTTGAGTCTATTTTCAAATGAAAACATTTCAGAACAAAACTCAAAGTATTTTGAAAGTTATGAACAAAAGAGTAATCAAATGTCACTTTTTCAAAACTCAAACTTAGCTATTTTTCTTAGTTTTGAACTACTATCATAACTAGTTTTTCAAAACTTGTTTGTTGGGTATTATAGCATGTGAAAACCTTTGTAAAGATTTGAAAACATATTTGAGGTATCCAGAAGGCTTATTACATAAAAACCCTAAGTCCTATAAGTTGTACCATTTAATCCTCCTTTGGACTTGGTCTTTGGCTTGATCTTGTCATCATATTCATGTTTGTTATCATCAAAACATGTATTCATTGTCCAATAGCCAATTACAAAGTCTCATACATATATAAGCTAGAAAGGTAGCAAAGGCCAAAACCATGTCCTTTCTCTTCTCGAAATAGATTCTCATTTTATAAGTTTGTATAAAAAAACTCATTTCCACAAACAGTCTTCAAGTAATCATCACACCCTCAAAAGTACGCAATTGTCCATACAATTGCAATGTCATGAATATGTTATGATTAGCAACCGCCCATACAATTGTCATGCTATGTCAAATTATGCCTTATGTTTATGCCTATGTAATATCCTAAAAATGTAATGAATAATGTCATGATACCATTTACAAGAACCCAGTTCCATGGTAATGTCATGATATGCATGAGCCTTGAACAAAACGAAGGAATCCCTCCCATGTCTTGAACAAGCATTGGAACCCAATTCCAACAAACTTCTCTTTGGGTAGTGAACTCATCAACTACGTGGTCTTCAAAAAGGATCACTATGATAGGGAGCGTTTGTTACCTCATCATTCAAAATCATATATGATCACCAAAGTTGAAGAACTCATCCTTCATCAACATAGTTATGAAAAATAATGATGTCAATTACTACAATAACTAGCATGCCAATTAGTTTACATTCATAACCACAAGTATGAAATACAATGATGTTAATTACCACAATAGATAACATACCAATTGATTTACATCCATCATCTCAAGTATGAACAACAATGATGCTAAATACTATAATAATTAACATACCAATTGATTTATATTCGTCACATAAACACTTCATTAAATACCGTTATTAGAGTCTTAACACTCATAAGGAAGCATATATGAAGAATCTACACCAATAGGAAGTTTCATTGCATCAAACAAAACTCCTTGTAAAAGTCTGGAAGTGGCACCTAGGCGCGCCATCCACCCACTCCTAGGCGTGATGGTGGCAGGGCAATGCCCTATTTCTTCCAGATAGCCACTACTATATGCACCTCTATCACGCCTAGGTGCCATGCTCTCTGTCTCAGCCATGCCTAGCCGTGGTTCACTCACGCCTAGGCGTGACCATGCACCATAAAATTATGCAGAAAACATTTTCTGCATAATTTGCTTTGAACCAAATTCCAATCACTCAAACCTCAATTCCAAATGATTTCTAACATCATACAAGACCTATAATCACATTAAAATTCTTATCCAATTTTTATTTCATTCCAAACATGACATAATGAATCAATCATCAACCTTAAAACCCAAAATTCAACTCTTAACTTAAG
The DNA here is from genome assembly GCA_029884605.1 of Ormosia emarginata. Taxonomy (NCBI): domain Eukaryota; kingdom Viridiplantae; phylum Streptophyta; class Magnoliopsida; order Fabales; family Fabaceae; genus Ormosia; species Ormosia emarginata. The sequence goes on from JAQQTP010000050.1 coordinate 191,405, forward strand.
TGGAATTAAAGGAGTTTAAGAGATGAAAATTCATCTCCATGCATCCAACAAACCAAAAACAAGCCATCCTCAAGTTCTACAACAAGATTCAAGCCAAGAACACAAAATCACACTCAAAAACCCATTTTCTTCATCAACCCTCCTCATGAGAAAAGATGGAGAAAATCAAAGAAAAGTGTTGAAATCAAGTTCCCCCTACCTCTATCTTCATAATAGGAATGAACTTAGAAGCTCCTCTCCACCTCTATCTTCCTCTTCCTCTTTGGTTGTTGTTGCTTCACCTTTTGCTCCTTTCTTTCCTTTTGCTTTGCTTCTCCCTGTGGCAGCCATGAGAATGGTGAGAAATGAGAGAAATATCTCATTTTAAAGGAAGAAAAAGTCAAGGCAGCATAAAACAAAGTGAAAATCATGAGAGACTAGGTCACTTAAGTGACCAAGTTGTAACTCTCGATCTGTTAAGAACACTTAGATTTCACTAAATCAAGTTTTTTAACTTCTAACAAATTTAAAATAAATCCTAAGATTCATCAAAAATCTTATTTCATTATTTTCATATTTTTTCATATCTGCTACTAGTCAATCGGACTTTAAAACATACACTTAGTATGCTTAAAAATATCAAACTAACTCTGATTAATGTCAAATTTTAACTACACCATCTTCCACACATTTGTGACTTAGAAACAAATTCTCCATATTTAATCCTACTAACTAAGCAGTTTAAGCTAATTTTGATGTTAATAACAACTATTTTTCAAACAAAGCGCTACAACAAAGTGACTAAACTTGGTCAGAATACCACAAAATTAAATAGGCATATTAAGTAAGTATTAGGCTACCTATGTAATTCTTTATAAGTCTAACATGTTTTCGAGGGTGTTACATTAGAGACTTTAGTCTTAGGGTAACTATGACACCACAAAGTCTCTTTATGAGTAGGGTGAATATAGTTAATGACCTAAGAGCTCAAATTCTAGAAGCACAAAGCGATGATGAAACCCTAAGTGAGATAAGAAAACAAATCTCCTTAGGGTATCAAAAAGGGTTTAATATAGCAGATGATAGAGTGATTAAGTTTAGAAATAGACTTTGCATTCTATGAGAATCTGCAATCAAAGAAAAGATTTTAAAGGAGGCTCATAGGAGTTAGTATAACATCCATCCTAGAGCCAATAAGATGTACCAAGTTTTAAGGAAGATGTTTTGGTGGCCAAGAATGAACAAGGAAATATCAGATTTTGTGTCTAGGTGCTTAGTCTACCAGAAAGTTAAGATAGAGCACCAATAACCCTCTGGATCCCTTTAGTCTTTAGAGATTCCATAGTGGAAATGAGATCACATCACAATGGATTTTGTAGTGGGGTTACCCAAAGCTCAACAAAGTTACGATGTAATTTGGGTATAGTGGATAGACCAACCAAGTCTGTCAACTGCTTGCTAATTAGAGCTAACTACTCCTTAGATAAACTAGCTCGGTTATACTTACATGAGATAATTAGGTTTCATGGAATTACCCTCAGTATAGTTTTAGATAGAGATCCTAGATTCACATCTAGATTTTGGGGAGCCTTACAAAAGGCCTTCGGGACTAGGCTAAGTCTTAACACATCATACCACCCATAAACAAATAGGTAGTTAGAGAGAACTATACAGACCCTAGAGGATATGCTTAGAGCATGTGTACTAGATCAACAAGGTAGTTGGGATAGACTCTTGCCTTTAGTGGAATTTACATATAATAACAATTATCATACCAGCATAGGAATGACACCATATGAGGCACTTTATGGTAGGAAGTGTAGGTCTCCATTATGTTGGTATGAGGTTGGAGAGAAAGTTATTCTATGATCTGAGTTAGTACAGCAGACTTCAGGGTAAATGAAAATAATTAGGGATAAGATGGCTATAGCTCAAAGTAGGCAAAAGAGTTATGTTGATAGAAGGAGAAAACCTCTAGAGTTCGAAAAGGAAGAACATGTTTTCTTAAGAGTCTCTCCTACAACAAGAATTAGTAGAGCATTGAGAACGAGGAAGTTAAACCCTCGTTTCATTAGTCCTTACCAAATTCTAAAGAGAGTTGGTCTTGTAGCCTACTATATAGCCCTTCCTCCTAGTTTGTCAAACTTTCACGATGTTTTCATATGTCTCAACTCTAAAAGTACAATTTGGATCCTTCACACACCATAAGAAATGAATCTTTACAGTTAAAAGATGATTTGTCTTATGTAGTACAACCGGTGAGAATCATAGACAAAGGGGTTAAAGAGCTCAAAGGTAAGCAAATTCCTCTGGTGAAGGTGATATGGGGTGAAGCAGGCACAGAAGAGGCTACATAGGAGCTACAGTCTCGCATGCATCAAGATTACCCAGAGTTGTTTATATGAGGTAAACAATTTTGGGGACAAAATTTTAAAAATGATGGGAGAAATGTAACATTATCTTTTTAGCATGTTAGACTTGTATAAAGTTACAGAGGTAGCATAATACTTGCTTGACATGTCGATTTAATTTTGTGATAAACTGAGTTAGTTTAGGTACTTTGCTACAACACAGAATCTGAAAAGTAGCTTAAAATGACTCAGATAATAGCATAAATTACTAAGTTAAGGGAAATAGATCTAGAGAATTTGTTTCTAGGTCACAAATAGGTGAAAGAGGATGTAGTTAAAATTAGAGGATAATCAGAATTAGTTTGGTATTTTTAAGCATACTAAAAGTGTGTTTTAATGCCAAATTGACTAGTCGCAAATATTGTAACACCCCTTTGGAGGATGTCACACATAAAAGAAAATAAAAGAAATAGAAATAAAATCTACCCAAGTTGTAAAACGTTTATCAAATAATAATATGGGTCGTAAAGTAATTCCTGATAGACAGTTTAATAAAAACAAAATATTGCGGAAAACATAAATTTGACAGAATAACATTGCTCATAATATACATATGTTTTAAGTTATAGGTTATACAAATAATTTACAACTACAATTACAAATATTTAAACAGACACAGTAAATAAAAACAGTAAAAGTGTCAATATATACACCCATACGCAGACGCGCCAAAAAAAAAAACATCAAACATATTCTCTCATCATGAAAATGATCATCAGGGGACAAATATCCTGGATGCCTCGACTCTCGGCGATAACGTGATCGCGCAGTCGATACGATACTTATCTCATTAGGCTCAGTGGTCATACCACCAAAATGACGCCTAATGGATAAGGGTAACTCTAAGTGTAGAAACACTGTCGTAGTCATGATCGGCTCTCCATCAAATCTATGGCGTAGGGTCACCGTCATCCGTCCGGCATATGTCACCGAGTCTCTATCTCCTCTAATGTTCCACGATAGAGATCCACCGTGAAACTCCGGCGTCACGAACCCCAAAAATCCGGCACATGACCATACCAAAACTAATCAATCCAATGGATATGGATGATCGAGATGGTTCTTGATCGTAAAGCAGTCGTCGGTTTGCTGATCTTCCTCCTCCTCGGGGTACAAGACCTCAAGAGGCTGTTCCTCTTCTTCTTCCTCAAACTCTTTATCGCACAAAGTAAATATACAGGAAACACATACAATAAAGAGGTAAAACAATCTAAAATCACCACAAACATGGCAAATAAGAAGACGACAAACAACAGATATACAGTTCATACAATATGAAAAAGCTATAACAATGATAAGTAACAGAGTAGCGTAAAGTTTCAAAAAGATATAAATATTCCAGCAATACGCCATTATAGATAAAATAAGAAACAAATGCTACATTGCAACAATAAATAACACAAAACAAGTAAACAAATAAATCAATATAATAAATAGATAAAACAAAATAAATAGATAACATAAAATAAATAGATAAGATAAAATAAATAGATAAGATGAAATAAATAGATAAGATAAAATAAATAGATAAGATAAAATAAATAGATAAATCCTAATAAATAAATATAAAACACACCCTACTCCATGGAGCTAAAAACACACCAAGATATCGAGAGAGAATGACCCGCAAAATCTATTAGTACCACGTACTGCCCAACCAACTATTATTTTGTCACACGTTGCGTCTATAGCCCCACGACACAGAATCCATCATCCGGGCGTGGTGTAGTTCACGGTCTCACGTTGTGGCACTACAGGCAAATGTACTACTAGATTTCACAAATCTCGATTAAATATAGTGCGTGTCGAGTCCATTAGTGTGCTATTGGTTTACCACGGCCAGCGGAGCTACCAACTGTCCACATGTGGGGTCCCGTACACTAAAGTCTCCAAGTTCATTAGAACAATGAACCACACTACGTTTATCGCATCGACAACACGATGTGATTCGTCTCGTCAACCAAAACACCAAAAATTGGCATAAAGACAACACATAATTCCAAATATATGAAATTACGAAAATGCCCTCAAGATAAAAATATGCCCTCAATGGCATAAAGCACACGGGTTCTCATTTTCCCGACAGCGAAAGCTTGCCCTCATTGGCAACAAATATAAAGAAAACCTGTACGGGTTCACATTTTCCCGACAACGAAAAATAAATATAGTAACGGTCAATCGCGTAGAAATTTTATCGCGTTTTCAAAATCTTGTCGTTTTTATAATCGTTTTGAAATCGCGTAAATATATTTTTCTGTTTTTAAAATCGCGTAGGATTTTTAATACGTTTTCTCAATCGCGTACGATTTTTAAATCATTTTCCTGACCGAATTCCTTAAAAATCACTGTTTTAAATAAATAGAAATACTAAATAGTACTTTTAAACTACGTATAATATTTTCCATACCGTATACTGTCTTTTGGACATTTTTTTTCTACCTTATTTGTCCGTTTTTACTAAAAATTGACAGTATTTTGTTTAGAAAATTATATTAATGGTTTCCTAACTTTACCATAAAAATTCTATTTATTAAATTTTTTAACCATATAATTAATCCTTTTGAAAATTACTAACATGCTTCAAAATACAGCATGAGCTATATGTTAGAAATTTTTGAAAGTTACTGTATTTCTTATTACAGTAAAGATTATTACTATTAACCTCTTAAACTTAGTTCTAACCACTTTATTTCTTTAAAACTCATTGTAGAAAATTTACTTTAACTTATATTGCCTTTTCTTGATTGAAAATAACTTAGAATAAATTTTAGAAATCATGAATACCTAATTTGGCATGTTGGCCGAATTTGATAAAAACTTTGCATTTGATTTCTAAATTGTTTTTCATCTTCTAAAAACATGTTAAGTCTCTTGTATTGTCTACATTGATTAAATCATACCTTAGAAAATAATTTTAGAAATCAAAATGTTGAAGTTAGCCTTGTTGGCCGAAAATATAAGGTTATGCCATTTGATTTCCAAATTCATTTTTCTTGACTTAAACCACTTGAAACCTTCTTAATTCTCCTAGGTTAATTAAATCACCTTTTAAGAAAATCAAGAGAACATTTTGGTTCTCCACTTTTGTTAGTGGCCGTGAGCCATCATGGAGTGTTCTTTGGAACACACATGCATTCCTTGACATGTTGTTCACATCCTATACATTATCATGCAATTCTATACTTTATCATACAATTCTAACACATGCAATATTATCAAAGCTTGTAGACATGCATCTTAAAGCTTGTAGACATGCAAATTATTACAAACAACAAATAGGAAAGCTATTAACAAATACACAACCACATCAAATAAGCTACTAACAAGTACAAACATGAATCCTTATGGATTCTACAATCACAAAATCAAAACTCCATCTTCTTACCACCATCCATAGGTGATAAGATTTGTCTTCCTCTTACCTTAAATGAAGACAAATGGTTTGTTTTCACTCCTCCTAGGGTTCGGTTTTCCTCCACCAAGCACCTAGCAATCCAAACAAAATTCTACAAGTTACTAACCATGAAAAAGAACCTAAACCATGGATAGATCATGGCTTAGAACTTTGAAAAAGAAGAGAGAAAAGAAAAGCATGAGATTTCACCTTCTAGGTAAAATCTTCAAGGTTGGTTTCCAAGCTCCAAATGCAAGAATTTGCAAGAACTCTCAACTAGAGATGTTCTTAGGATAGTGTTTAGGTTTAGAAAAGTTGGCTTGATTTAATTTTGGGTGGTTGGATGATCAAGAAGTAAGCTTGGCCGAAAATGGTGAAGAAAATGAACAAGAATGGTGGCTAGGGTTTTTGATGAGAGAGAAGAGAGAATTTTTGCATGGAAGCAAAGTGAAGAGTGACCTCCTAGCACCCTTGGCCGTAGCTCATCAAAGAGCATGCAAGGTGGGCACCTTGCTTGGCTTCATCCAAGCCATTAGATGCATCAAAGGTTAGGATCAAAGCTTGCTTAACAAGCTTGTCTCCTATTGGTTGATCATGGGTGACTCACAAGCCTAGTCACACTGTCCATTTATTATCAGCTTAGTCAGCTAGCTGAGTCAGCTTGTTCTGGAAAGTTCTACTGCTAATGATGATTAATTAAGCTACTAAGTTAACCGTATTAGCTAAACGTGGGTCCCGCAAAACATTTTCGGGTTCACTGTCATTTTATTATATTGACTAATAAAATAATATTATAATATTATAAAATTATTTTATTTGACAAGTAAAATCCTAAAAATTAAAAGATTATTTCTTGTCTCATTTAGAATCGGGTTGAGTAAGATCCCCAATTCTAAATAATAAAATAAGATTTTCCCGGTCCGGAAAATATTATTTTCCTGCCTCGGAGCAAATCACACAAAAAGTCCATATAAAATTACAGACAGTAATATCGGGCATTAAATCAAGTAGAAAATAATTAAAAACAGCAAAAACAGCGAAAACAGCACGTACAGACAGTAATATCGGGCATTAAATCAAGTAGAAAACAATTAAAAACAGCAAAAATAGCGAAAACAGCACGTTCGGGACGTAATAGTCATTTTTCCATTTTTTTCCACCACGTAGCTAACTGTTCAAAAAGTTCAAATAAAATTACAGACAGTATTAATTGTCTGTATATCTTCCAGAAAAATTAAAACAGTAGCTCGGAAAAACTTTTATTTTACCGTCTCGTAACAAATTACGTAAAAAGACCAAATAAAATTTGATCCTGTATAAACGTTTTTGTATTTCATGCAGAAATCGAGAAACAGTAAAATAGGGACACAACGGTCATTTATACAATAACTCAAAAAACAGTAAACAGTACATTCAAAATATTTTATAAAAATTGGGGCGTTACAAATATGGAAAAATAGAAAAATGATAAAATTAAGATTTAGATGAATCCTATGATTTATTTAAGTACCAATGGAAGTTAGGAAACTTGGTTTAGTAAAATCTAAGTGTTCTTAACAGATCAAGAAGTTTCAACATATCTTTTTAGTGGCCTTATGGTCAATTGTAACACCCTGAATTTCCGTATCTCTTAAACAATAATTTTGACAGTTAACAGAATTTTACTGTTTAGTAATTTCTGTGCACTATAAAATTATTTTGTTTATTCTGTCAGCGTATTTGATCGTTTTGAGTGATTTACTCCATGTCGGAAAATAATAATTTTGGTAGGAGAAAATCTTTAAATATTTATTTCTCTTGACTATTAATTATTTTTAATAATCTAACTTGATTTTCATACGTTTTCTAATATTTGTGATTTTTGTAGATGATTATGAATTTTTTTACTGTATGTGGACCCAGGTGGTCCTATATGGGCCCAGGTGACCTTACGTGGGCCCAGGTGGGTCCCGCAAAGTAAAAAAAATTTTACGCATAGAAAAATTTGTATTGTTTAGACGGAGACAGGGGATCTTACTAAACCTGAATCCAGAAACAGTTTTAGAAATTTTCTTGTACTATGTTTTGTACTGTATTTATTTATCGGACGATAAAAATACAGTAAATATATTCTTTCGTGGGGTTTTAGCAGATAAAAATAGAAATTATACTATTAAGTCAATATTAGTGATTGTGACAATTTTTGATGGACCAATAGGAAACAAGTCTAATATTGAAGACTTTGATATCAACCGTTGATTTAATCAACGGTAAAGACTTGATCTTGATTTAATCAACGGTGTAGGATAAGTTTAATAAAATGGCTATGACCATTTATAACCATTGGATTTGGATTTAATCAATGGTAGAGATTTGGTCTCAAAAAGTGATAAAGACCATTTATGACCATTGGATAAAGAATTAATCAAGGGTGGAGATTTGGTCTTGTAAAGTAACAAGGACCATTTATGACCATTGGATGTAAATTTAATCAATGGTGAAGAATTAGTCTTAAAAAGTAGCAAAGACTAATTATGACCCTTGGATTAAAAGTAAGAAGGAGTAATCTTGACCCTTCATTTTGGAAACACATCTAATGGCTAGAATTTAAAGGAGAAAGATCCAATGGCCTAGATTAAGTCTTCTAAAATCAAAAGTCTACCTAAATCCTAACCATTGAATTAATCAATGGCTAGAAATGCTTCAAATAATGGTGGTTAGGAGATTAGTCACTCAAGGAGAGCATGAAGAAAGGGGGACGGTTTTATGACGGTGTAGGAAATTAGCCAAGTTTCAAGACACCAATTATATGTTGTCTTGGTCATTATTGGTCATTATTGACCATTTTCAAGAAGCAAAAATATTCTCTTCTTTCTTTCCAAGCATAGCTACGGCCATGCACTCTAAAGGGGGCCAAAATTGTTGGTTTCTATTATTTGTATCATAATTGTCTTTCTATTCATCATCTCCTCCAAAACAAAACACAAAAACTCCATTCTCTTCTCCAAGAAACACCATTCGGTCAAGCACCCTAGATATGCCTTCCATCACTCTTTAATTTCATCCAACCATAGATCTTGAATCTACATGATATTCTAAGCAACTTTCATATTGGAGATTTCCTCTAAATCATTCATCTTCATAGACTTCCTTCAAGATCAAAGTTATCGGGTATTTGTGGTGAAGTGTAAGGAAACTTCATTTCTTCTCTTCTTTTTCATGATCTAAACCATGTTTGATCCATGGTTCCTCTTAATCAAGCTTAGTGTACTAATTTTTATGTATTTTATCTTGTATTTGATAAGCCATTGGTGGTGAAGGACTTGGAAAAAGAAGCAAAACAAGGAGTTTTTGAGGATCTTCAAGAAGTAAGAGGGAGATCCACCTCACCAACTAAGTATGGTGGTGAGAGATGGTCTTATATTTGATGGATGGTGAATCCATGTGAGGATTCATATCCATGGTCATGTAATTATTTGTGGGTGTTTATGTGTTTGATTTATTTGTTCATGCTTTGTATGATTTGCATGATTTATTGCTTTTGATTATGGCATGCTTATGGTAGCTTATGGTATATATGATGAAATATGTATGTGTATGCCATGATTTGATGATGGAAAGGAAATTAATTTTTGGCTCCAATGGCCAAAGGAAGAGTGGTCACGGTTTTGATACTCATGATTAGAGTTTATGTTGAATTTTTCAAGAACAAGAGAATTAATTTTTGGTCCCTAGAACATGGTGAATTTCGGTTAAGACACCTCAAGATAGGTGTTCACAAATTAATATTTTCATGGATGATGAAATGAGATGTTTAGAAAAACAAGGAAAATAAACAAAGGATTTATTTTTCAAAGAGTACATGAACACGATTTTTGAAGGGATTTGTATTGATTTATTTTGTGTAAAAAGTTTCTAAGACTAAACATGAGTTTTAAATGAAAATAACAATGTTGATTTTAAGGATTTGCAAAGAAAGTGAAAAAGGATTTGTAAAGAAAGTGAAAATGGATTTGCAAAGAAAGTGAAAAATGAAAATGAACAAATGACTTGATTTCAAAGACCAAGTGTTCATGGTTTTTGTAAAGGATTTTTAATGATTTTGTTTGTGTAAAACCATATCAATTTATAAGGAAAAATATTTGATGGTTTCAATAGTCATGTCCACGTTTTTGAAGGCTTGTAATGCCTAAATTTTTATGGAACAAAGTGATATTTTATAAAACGAAGTGTTTTGTCTCTTGAAAGATTTGACAGTTTTCAATGAACACGTTCACGATTTTTGAAGACTTATGGATGCCTTGATTTTATAACGAAATGATTTTTGCACAAGAATTTGGAAAGGGAATTAGAGCATTTATTACTTGAGAAATCAAGTTTTTGTAAACGAAAATATTTTCGAACTTCAATTTATTTTGAACAAGGTTGTGTTTGAAAATGATTTAGGAAAAATGAAGAATATAATGGTGTTTTGAAAATTTACTAACGTATAACTGATTTCCGAGTTTTGAAATACGTTAAAAAATGTTAAGTTTTGAAACGTTGATTTATATCAATGGAAAAGTGATTTTTGTGGATTATATTTTGGAAAAGGATTTCTTGAGTAAAGAAATGTGGAAAAAGATTTTCTTGAGTAAGAAAATGTGAAAAATGAAATACAAAGTTATATTATTTTGAGAAAAGTTGAAAAGGAATTTTTGAAGGTCAAGAAATATTTTCTATGATGAAATTGTGGTGAAAAATTATTTACGTGTCTTAAAAACATGATTTTTAAGCTACGAGATTGGAAATACGAAAAAAAATATTTCTACGTGATTTTAAATATGTTGAAATATTTCTACGCGATTTGAATTATGTTTAAATATTTCTACGTGATTTTAAATATGTTGAAATATTTCTACGCGATTTGAATTATGTTTAAATATTTTACGTAATTTGAACTACTACTGAAAAATCACTACGTGATTGAAAAGTGATGAATTATTTTTACGTGATTGTGAAAAGTGGCGAAAAACCGTTATGTGATTTGGAAAGTATTTTAAATATTTTGAGAATGATGGAAAATGATTTATGCAACTTAAAAGAATGATTTTTAAGTTATGCGATTTTGAAACAGTGGAAAAAATACTATGCGATTTGAGAAACGTATGATTTTACGCGATTGAGAAAAATGTTGAAAAATTTGTATGTGGTTTAAAAGTGCAACAGAAGAGTTGCGGTATTTTGAAAACGTAACAGAAATGTTACAAAATTTTGTAAACGTAACAGTAGTGTTACGGTATTGTAAAAACGTAATAAAAACATTTTGGAATTTTAAAAACGTAACGAAAGTGATACGGTATTGTGAAAATGTAAAAGAAGTGTTATGGTATTGTGAAAATATAACATAAACGTTTTTGGATTGTGAAAACGTAACAGAAATGTTACGCGATTGTGAAAATACGGTAAAAGTGTTTTATAACTATGAAAACATGATAACATGATTTTGTTATTGAAAAATATAGTATGATTACTGTAAAACCAATGTATGGACACTGTTTGTGAAAACAACGAGTTTTACTGTTATTGGCACGTGGTGCATTTTAGATGCATTGGAAAAAAAAAATATGCGTTGAGGCATATGATTTAATTGAACAAACGAATTTGAACAGAATGGCCCTTGTGGTTGGACTTGCACTGATATATTCGTGCATTGTATAAACTATATCTGAGAAATTATGAGATATACCTGTGATTGGTATTATACCTATGATTGGTATTTGGTGCATTATACATGCATTGGAATGGTTCGATGAGGACTGGATATGGCTGATTGCCTAGGAGAAACACACCTCTTGAGTGGTGCGATATGCATAGTATAAGTCACTTGTTGACCTTGGGGGCATTGGGGTGCGGGTTGCTTACACGGGTGGTTGGTCGCGCTTCTTCCCATAGGTTAGACCGATGCAACACACCGATGATCCTGACCGAGACACTATTCTTATTCAAGATCTGATAAAGACTGTCGTGTATATGCTAGATGTGCAAAATCAAAATGAGGATTATAGCACGTGGTCGACGCATGTGAATGTAAAGCGACAGATCTTTTCGATCATTTCTCGACCGAGTTTAGCTCCATGGAGTAGGAAATCGAGTCTTGTGTACATGCATAATCGAACATTTATATCGTGTGATATATTAATTGAGGAATATTGGCTATGACAATTGTTTTGAATAATTGGATGATGATAGTTGATTAATATTGAATATATTATTGGAAGTCTGGAATGATATCCCTGTATGATATTGTTATTTGTGTTATCTCTGTGCTGCCATGTTGGTATTGGTATTGGTGTAGGTGATCTCACCTCTTTGTTATGTTGTTTTGTTGTGTCTGTACTGTTAAAATCAAATAATAGAAGGATCGAGTTGTCTTAGACATAACGGGCGATGGATACTCTGAGATTGGTGACAACAATAAGGAGTGGACATTAAGGACTCGAAAGGTGTGCAGTGTTAACAAAGGAACAGATGTATGATGCATCAAGATGGACAGAAAAAGGAATAAGTATGTTAAAGTTTCCCGTTAGTGTTGTACTGTGCTATTATGTAGGACCCATTATAGGGTTTACTACTGTTAAAAAAAAAGTCTGTTAATTTTATATTTCTCTTTAAATTGTGAAATATTAATTGGTGTCAATATTGCATAATGAATAGTTGAAATATGATTTTCAATATTACCTAATATTTTCAGTAAATTTACGTTTCAGTAAAGAAGAAATTTTTAAAACTCATATTTATAACTCAAACTTTGTGCGAACTTCTTTTCAGATTTTGAGTCGGGAGTCAGACATGTGATACCCTAGGGAGGGTATTACATCAATGATCCTATTTTATTTTCTCTCCTTACTCACGGCTCTTTCAAGCAAAAACAACAGCAAGAAAAGAGAAATAAAAGAGAAAGGAAGAAAGGGAAAAGCAAGAGAAAGGCCAAAGAAAAATCCAAAGTGTGAAGATCAACTGCACTACAAGAGGTAGAAGGAGTTTCTTACTCATCTTGTTTTTTTTGTTTCATCTTGTATTAAGCTAGGTTTTATGATATGAGAGAAATGGGTTTGAGAAGCAAATCTGTTTTCTTTGCTTGATTCTTGGTTTCAAGGATTAAGTTTAAGTATTTTTAGCTTGTTGGATGCATGGTTGCTAGTTTAGGCTTTGTAGATATCCATAAACACCGTTGAAAAGAAAGTTAAGAAATAGGTATTTCTTACCTTGAGTTAAGCTTAAATCCAGGTTTTAATGAGTTAAATGTAGTGTTTGATGATTCTAACATGTTTATGGATCATGTAAGCAGTTAGAAACCTTGTAAAGTCAAGAATTGATGGTTCAAATTTAGTGTAAAAACCAATGAAATAGTGGTAGTTTTCTGCAAAATTTTCTGGTGTTCTAGCGCCCACAGGCCAGAGAGAATTTTGTGTGCAACAGGACTTTGGGCACTCATGCGCCAGGTGTTGGGCACTTAGGCACCAGCAGTAGAGCAGAATAGGGCAAGTTTCTGCCCAGCCAGCACCTAGGCGCTGGAGAGTGGCGCCTAGGCTCTAGGTCCAAAATTAGCTAGGACCATTTTATTGATGTTTTGAGCTTCCCTACTTGATGGGATCTTTCATATATGCTTCCTAGAGTGTGTCAAGACACTAATAGAAGTATTTCACAGAAAAAAATAACCACTTAACATATATGTACAAGTTAGAACTTTTAAGCATTTCAAGAATTAGGAATTGTATAAATGAGGTGTCTATGACCTTAAACACATTAGTATGGCTTAGAATACCACTTGTGGTGTGATTGTAAGGTAAGCTAGATACAAGCTTGATAAGAAAGTTATAATTTTCATAGAGGCATAATTAACTCTCTTATAGTTAAAGGTTAGTTAAATATGCAAGTTTTTAGAGAAATACTTTATTATCTCATTAAGTTGAGTTAAAACATAGTGTTAGCAAAGAGTGGTTCCTTTACTAGTTAAAGTTGAACCATAGCACAATTATCATAATTAAGGAAGCAAGATAAGCCCATTGATCTTGCAAAGAAGTAAGAAAAGCACTTTGACAAAGATGAATTTTGTGCGACAAGAGAGTGAGAAAAGCACCTTGTCGTGGTAAAGATATGAGTAGAATACTTTACCATAGTTGGTAGAGGAGTGAGGCAAGCACTCTACCTAGGACAAAATAATGAGTTAAGCTCTTTGTTAAAGACATGAGGAGTGAGAAAAGCACTCATGTAAAGAGTAGGAAAATGAGATAAGCTTACTACCAAGAGCATTAGGATGAGTTATGTCCTAAGTTAGGCAAAGGAGTGGGATAAGCACTTTTCCAAGTACAGTTAATATTATACAGTTGTATGGGTGATTATGTAATATTGAGAATAGTTTAATTATGTATGTAATTTACATAATTATAGTTGTAACATCCTAATACTGAAATTCTAGTATATCTGACATATACTTGGATAAGCAATATTAGCTATGTTACTTCTAACTTATTCATTCAACTAATCCATAACATTTATATAAATAAATTATCATGGAGAGCCTTGTGGAAATAATATCCACTTATATACATAATTTCTCACTAATACTTACATCTTTTTCTTTTACAATCTTAATCTCATATACATGAAAATATAAAATCTATCTACTAAACATGAAATGACTATACTAGTCTTCATTCTTCGTCTTCTCTTTGTCCTTGAATATTCAACCTGGATTTACATGGAACACATGGGGTGAGAATTATATAATTCTCAGTATAAGTGTACCAATACCAGCAGTCGTATAGCGACATACAACCCACAAATATCTGAAATAAAACTGTTATTCATTACTCCATTACATTATTATAAAAATATCTGTATAAACCTTTAATTTCTATACATTACTCTTAGGAACATACACATTCTCTCTTTATGTAATGTTCCTAGTCTAGCCATAACTCTGAACTAAATCACCTTTTTAAAGATAGGACAGTTGCTCATACAATTGTCATCGAAAAATAACAATTAATGATATTGAACCATCGCCCATACAATGGTACAATAACATTGAGCAACCAAACATAAACTATCAATGATATTAAACAACTGCCTATACAATTGCCTAATACCATTGAGCACAACACACAAACACAAGGAATCACCAAACACAATAATAATCACACGTCAAGTAATGCAATGATATTATGATGCATAATATGAGGTATGATTATGCTCAAACAAGGATATATGATGGTGTAAGTGCAATGACATAAATAATGTCATGAATCTCCATCTCAGAGATTTATATTGTCATGAATAATGTCATAAATGTCATGAACTTACTATTCCTCTTTATGGTAGGGAGGCAATATGTAACCTCTTGTAACCTACCATCTCTCTTTTTGTGAATACAATGTCATGAATCTGTCATTCTTCTCTATAGTAGGGAGGGAATATGTTACCTCCTTAACCCACCTTCTAAACTA
This sequence comes from Ormosia emarginata, assembly GCA_029884605.1. Taxonomy (NCBI): domain Eukaryota; kingdom Viridiplantae; phylum Streptophyta; class Magnoliopsida; order Fabales; family Fabaceae; genus Ormosia; species Ormosia emarginata. Next base: position 206,659 of record JAQQTP010000050.1, read on the forward strand.
TGAACTAGCTTTTTTCTCAATTTTCCTTGTCTTAACTTTTCTTAGAAATGCAAATGTATAAATCTATGAATGTCTGTGCATAATGTGGTGTTATGCCTAACTCTTGCATAACCACCACCTGATCTTTGTTCTTGCACTACTAACTTTACCTCAACTCTTTGAGAGTTTTCATGCACTATACTTCCTTTCTTGTCAAACTTAATTAGCATATTTCCTTTCCTTGCATTACTAGCTCTACCTTAACTTTATGAGAGCTTTTATGCACTATGACACTCTACTTTTGCCAATCAAACTTGGTATGCTTCCTGTTCTAGCATGCTAGCTCTACCTCATCTCTATGAGAGCATTCATGCACTACTATTCAACTGTTGCTAACTAAGCACTATGGCCTTTAACTCTTGTTTACTAGGCTCTATGGTGCTAAATTCTTGTCAATTAGCCCTTTTTGCACTCAATTCTTAACAACTAACTTGATTTCTTGTATCTAATTCTCTTCCTCTTAACCATTTCTCAAATGGTAACTACTACAACAATAAGTTACTCATAAGAATATATTATTGACTAAGGCAATCCATATCTAATGGATGCCTATAATCCTCTTACTTTCTCTTGAAAACATCTTACCTCAATTCTCAATCTCATTTGATTCCATTCCATCTTAAAGTCATTTCTCAATTTAGTTTGGATGCATAATCCTGTCACATTTAAGTGAAACATAAACTTTAAATCTAAGGTTTAAAGTTTATGTTTGAGTTACAAGGAATAAAGAACCATGTTTCCATCATTTTCAACTCAAAATCCTCATCTTAGGGTCCTAGTAATCGATTACATAACTCTGGTAATTGATTACCAGCTTGATAGAACCTCTATAATCGATTATAGACAGGATGTAATTAATTACGTGTAATCGATTACAAGCAGGATGTAATGGATTATATGCTGCCCAGAAACATGATTTGCAGTTCCAGAAGCTTGTTAATCGATTACAACCGCTATGTAATCGATTACCACGTAGAAATTTGCAGAAAATAAAGTCATTAAGCCACCCAAACTCAAACCAAACTAATAAATATCATATTTAACACCAAATTAACTCAAATATGCATCCAAATCATGCAATAAACTATAAATCTCAATATGGGTATAAAACCCTTTTTTCTCCTCTTACCATTTAAGCTTCATCTATGGGTTCCAAGAACCACAAACTAAACTCCATACATCAAATAAGCTTTAACTAATCTCACTTCTCTCTTAGGAGCAAGAAACTAACATAAACTCCCTATTTTCACCCAAACCCATTTTCCTCATCAAGCCAAACAAAAAAAACAAGATGAAGCTAAAGGGGAAAGGATAGAAACAAATACCCCTACCTTGATTGATCTCTTGGCCTTTGATCTTTCCTTATTCTTCCTCTCCCCTTCTTCTTTCTCTTCTCCTTTTCTCTTCTTCTCTTCTTTCATTTTCTGTCTTCTGCTTCCTATCCAGAAATGAAGAGAGAAAGTGAGTAAAACTCATTTTTAAAACATACTTAGGGGTATTTTGGTCATTTCATAAAACTTATATCTGTTAGGAATACTTTGATCTCATTATTTCAAGCTTTCTAACCTCCATAAGTATTAAAATAAATCTTATGATTCATCTTAATACTTATTTTGCAATTTCCTTAATTTTTCATATCTGCACTAAGTCCATCCGGTATTAAAACATATAACCAGTGTACTTAAAAATATCAAATTAACTCAGTTTACCTTCAAACTTTAACTACCTCATTCTTAACTCATTATTAATTGAGAAACAAATTGACCATATTTGTTTCCTTCAACTTCACCTTTAAAAACTATTTTTTGAATCTTTTTAAGCCACTTTCCACATTCTGTGTTGCGGCAAAGTGCCTAAACTAACTCGGTTTGCCATGAAACTTCACAGGCATGTCAAGTAAGTATTAAGTTACCTCTGTAACCTTATATAGGTCTGACATGTTCTCAGGGATGTTACAATAGTGTCATGAGATATATGTTTATTACTGAGAATTTTTATGTTCTCACCCCATTCTATGTTTCCATGGTAAAAGCAGGCCAAGACCCTTCCAAAAGGGAAAAGAAAAAGAAGCAAAAACAACAAGATTAGATAGTTTCAGTTTATGTATTTATGAACAACTCATGTATAATTTTACTTTGAGTTGTATGTATATTACTTTGCCTTTGAGGTATGATGTAAATATATGTATGACCTTCTTTTATTGTGGCTCTCCATACTTATTGGTATAAAGAATATGGGATTAAACTGTTAATATAGTTAGAAGTAACATAGCTAATATTGTTTATCTTAGATATATCTAGATTTTTTTTGTGTTAGGTGTTACATTGGGAAAGTGGGCGCCTAAGCGCCCAAGGGCAGTAACTCCCAAGCTATCTGTTTTGAAGAAATGGAGTTTCTTGCTTGTAAGGATCTTTTATGCATGCTTTTTAGTGTAAGTTAAGACACTATAAGAGATATTTCATGAAGAAAAAAACCACCTAGCTTAGGCGTAAAAGAATAGACCTTTGTGTATCCAATAGTTGTAGATTGACATAGGTAAATTCCTATATCATTGAAGAGCAATGATATTATCCTTAGCATCACTTGTGATGTGATGTTATAGTGTACTAGATGCATGATTGCTAGTGTTTGGACTTCACTTGGTTGAATGGAGTTTGAGATGAGTGATTGTGGTGTATATATGAGATTTAAAATATAACATTACATAGTTTCACACACTTGTTGTTCTTACATGGAGTAACCTTATATGATGTGCACAATCATTTGGCTAGAGAATTGTAGGAAATGATCCTTGATAGGGAAGGGGATTCTCAATTCTCAAGTTGGGATTTCTCAAATAGGGTCCTTATCACAAATGAGAATTTTAAGAGTTGATCCATGATGGGGAAGGGTATCCTAAATTCCTAGTATGAGACTTCCCAATATAGTTGTAACACCCCTTGATGTAGCAACCGAAGCATAATCGTCATTACACCACAGTTCCTAAATCATAGTGTGTCACAGTCATGATAACAGTAACTTAAATTCTCAAGAGTCTATATATTTTTTTTTTTTGACAATTTGCATAGGTATAAAATATGAGCCTCGAATGAAATATAAATGTATTCAAGCCATGATACAACCACTGAAATAATATCATATCTCTTATACATATATATATATAGTCAATTTACACAAATCACTGATGACATAGAATATAATAATTACAGAGTCCAATAAAATACAGCGGGAATAAAACACTAAAAGGGGAAAAGTAGTGACCCAGGGATAGGTACTACTAGCGGACAAAGCCGCAACCCCATATACACGTACGCCTTGGGAGTCCCAGTCAACAAGTCAGGCATCAATGCCTCCACGCAACTGCACTCGTATGTAGCAGAAGAAACCTTGTCCAAACGCCCAATCCAATCAACCAAAGTGTGGTCCCTCCTTATCTTCCTCACGATCTTTTATCAATATAAGTATAAAACAGACATACAAGGATATAGGAAAGAGGTGAGACACCCATCCTTCATTACCATTATGGCAGTAAGAAAACGACATGGCGCGGAGCGCCCATAAAGCAATACGAGTTCATATATTTATCAACGGTAACGGAATTTATAACAAAAGCAATGCAATTGTAAGTAATAATAAGAATTAAAAATAACAACGATATTTATAGTAAAGTAGAACAACAACAAGCAATAGCAGGTAGATCACAATAGTATTTCCAGAAATCAGCACAACAATCAGATAATCATTTACAGGTATTCATGCTCAACAGTTTATAAGACCAGTAATGAATGATGCACAATGCATGCTTTCCCAATTCCTACTCCATGGAGCTAGACTCAATCAAGCGGAGAGAAAGATCAGGAGACATGTCTGTAACTCGGTAGCCGAGGCCAGTGCTATCAATAAATTTTCTCGTGCGCAAATCATGGCATTGTACGGACATTCTACACTAGATCACGATATGGGGACGGTGTCAAGTCCGGATCGTCGGTGTGTTTGCATCGATTTGCCCCACAGTACAGAGGAGCTCTAAACTGTCCATGTGGAGGACCCGCACCCGACGCCCCGAGGTCATAACACGACCCACACTTGTCTATTCGCACCCGCACTAAGGTGTGTTCAATCTCCTAGGCAACTAGGCCTTACAATAATCCACAAGGACAATCACAATGCATAAGACACTATGCATGCACATGTATGATCCACAATTTCATACAATCTCATAATATGCCACATTTAGGCCAATATAAGCATCAATGTATACATGGTCACTCACATGGACCCATAACAACATAATATCAATATCAAGTAAATCAATGCATCATTAGGTTCATTATGAATCCTAACTTAGAATTTATTCCTCTTTTCAAGGTTCATGACCAAATCCAATTCTTGCAAACTAGCTTAATATTCCAAGGCAACTCGATTTCCTATAACTTGTAAATTAATTAAGCTATTAAGCCTCACACTCTCTTGTTCTTCACTCACTTAGAATCACCTTAAGTTTTACAATGGTCTCACTCTTAGTCTTCTAAAATTTATGAAGTCTTGACTATACTAAATTCTTCTAATTTATTAGTTGTCCATTTATTACATAGGTTTCTAATTACCTAATCACTTATGCTTCCAAATTATCCAAACCACATACTTACCTAAAACTTGCCCTAGAGGCCGTGGCCTCACAATGGTTACAATCCCAAATTCTCTCAAGTCATCATACTACATGTCATTCCCTTAATTCATTTAAGTGTTCACTTATCAAATTAGCTCACCAAGAACCCTAATCTTTATGCCTCAAAACCGTAGCCATCATTTAGGCTTCAATCTCAAACTTTTCTTCCATTAAATCCTATTTTGTCACTTGATTAATTCTAGTCTAATGCTTGTTACACATTAACCATAATTTATCCAATTTTCACCCTAAAAACCGTAGCCCTCCAAGAGAGATTCCCAAATATTTTTCTTCCATTTCCAATCACATAATCCAATCCAACATACCTTTATATACAACAAATCAATCTAAGGTCACAATTATCACATTATATGTTACATTCTTAATTCACTTAAATTTAGATCATCAAAATCAATCCATTTGTCTCTTTACCAAGACCAAAACCGTGGCACCCCTCTTGGATATTAAACCCTCAAAGTCTTCCATTCGTTAGTGTTAATACTATCATTCAATCTTTGATTAAATAAGTCTTATTTCACTTGTATACAAAACCAATATTCACCCCTAATTTCTAATCAAAACCGTGGCACCATGTTGAGGTAGGAAACTCCAAATTTTCCATTTAGCAACCCCAACATGATCAAGCACAATTAATATATCAAACATATTCAATAGCATAATCAAGTATCAATCAAATTCAAGAATACTAAATTATACAAAATTTATAATTCAAGCAAGCATACAAAGAGCATACAAGGATGGATTTCTCCATCAACACACACACACAAAGTCTTCTCACCACCATAAGTGGTTGAAGTGAGTAGTCTCCCTCTTACCTAGAGGAGACAATGCAAGAAAACAACTCCTTGGTTCCTTGATTTGCAATTTTCGGATTCCACCTTCAAGAGAACCATAAAGTGGTCAAATTCTCATATTTACAAACTAAAGCTTGAAAAGAATGATCCTTGGTCACATAGGTAACCAAGGAAAACGAAAATGAGAAGAAAATGGAGAGAAATCAAGAATCTTTACCTTGGAAGACAATGGAGACAAGGTTGGATTTTGAGCAAACCTTCCAAATGAAACTTGTAGAGAAGATGAAGATGAGTGTATAAGTGTGTTTAGTGGAGAGAAAAATCAAAAGCTTGGCCATCCATGGAGGAGTGATTTTCGGATTTGAAGAAGGAGGGGTAGAAAAGTTGGATTTTTGAAGAGATTTTCTAAAGAGAAAGTGTAGAGGAGGTTAAGAGGAGTCTAGAAATGGTGTTTATGGAGAGAAAAGTGAAGAAGAGACTCTCTAATGGTGGCTGGAATTTTCGGATCTAAGAGGAGGAAGAAGAGAAGAGGTGGAGAGAAAATGGAGATAGAAATGGAAAATGGAGAAACTTTCTACACAAAGAAGGTGGAGGAGGTGAAGGCAAGTGTAGAAATGGGCTTGGAGAGGAGAAATGATGAACAAAAATGGAGGAAGGAGGGGCTGCAATTTCGTGCTCATGGTGGAGGTAGAGAGAAGGAGGAGAAAAGAAAAAGAAGAAGAAGAAGAAGAAGGAGAGAGAGAAAGTGTCTTGGAAATTAATGAATTAAAGTGATAATTGTATAATTGAAATGTGATAATTTCCTTCCCCTTGGCTGCATTCAGCCGTGAATGGTGAGAGAAGAGAGAGTGAAAATTGGCTTCCAAGAGAAGCCAAGGGTATTTGGGTCAATATTTGGTCAAAGCTTCTCAAAGAAGCTTTGATTATTTAACATTAAATTTGAATTAAAGTGAATGGATTAGACATAAAGTAGATTGCATTAGGATAATGTGATAGGATTTTTATTACACACTATTATCAATGGATAATAGTTACGATTGACAAGTCAAGTATTTAATTAATCGATGAGATGAATTTTCATTTGTATTGATTTATTTTTATTTGTTAGAATTTCTAGAAAATTATGAAACCTCGTAAAGCTGTGTCAAGCCTCGGGTTTAGTAAGATCCCCGTCGACAAGTCCATAGTCCAAGGTTCTCAGAGAAAACATCGTGTTTCTACGGTTCTCGCTTTCAGTGGCGACGCAAAACGAGGAATATATTAAAATATTCGACGGTTCCGGAAAATTCTCAGAAAATTCTCAAAAATTACAAATATTATAAAACGACTATCCGTCATATAATTTTCTAATTTTTGAAGCATTACAGTCGTTTTCACAACTCTGCTCGAGTTTCACGCAAAACGAAGAATATATTAAAATATTCGTCGTTTCCGAAAAATTCTAGAAAAATTCCTAAAAATCAAGAATATTATAAAATGATGAATTATGACCAAATAGGTATTTTTCGGGACGTTACAATAGTCCCCATTAATAAGGCCAGGGTTACTAGTTTTATGTTTTGGAATTAGTACACTCAATATTGTGAGCAGGAACTAGTCCACTCATTACCAGGTAATATGAGGATGTTAGTTTTTCCTCTCTACAATTTTAAAGAGAACGGGGGGAAATATGCAAGTGACACAATACTACACAAACACAATCACATTGTATTTCACAAGCATTATTTTAGGACATTGCGTAGGCATGAGTATACAACATAACACAATCATTTGCATTTCAATGACAATTGTATGGACGATTGTCTTATCTTTAGAATGAGGTTAGTTAGGAGTTATGGATTGACTTGGTGAATGTTTACATAGAGTTAAATGTGAATATTCCAGTGATATTGAGTAGAGCTGCATCTACTTGATGCAAATCCTAATCCAAAGTTAGTAAGTTATTCATTATGAATGGTTATTCGTGTAATACTTATAACATGTTTATGAATAATTAAATTATGATATTTTACAATTGTATGTGCAGTTGTTTTATCATAAGAAAGATGAACTCTTGTATACATATTATGTATTTGCTTAATGAACTTTTACATAAGGAGAATATGTGAACGTTCTAGTGATATTGAGTAAAGGCTCAATTTCTTATTGAAATCATAACCTATTGTTAATAAGTTTAATCATTGTGAATGTTTAATTAAGTAATAATTGAACGTTCTACCTTGGGAAGAGAAACAAATAGTTTTTTATTTTTACCACATTTCAAAAGTATAAAATGAGTTTTATAGCTAGTTTTCGCTGAAGCAGCTGCAGTTATTATGATGTCATTTTATAGCCTATCTACTGATAATTATGAATTTTCACCCCGTTTGTTGTTTCCATGATAAATCCAGGTTGAGACTCTTCCAGGAGGAAGAAGAAAAAGCAGATAGACTAGAGTAGTTTATTTCTAATTGAACAAAGCTTGTATATTTGACTTGGTTTGTATAAAAGTTTTATGTATTACAATATGCCATTTTGAGGTTAAGGTTGTATATATATAATCTTTTCTTTCCCTCATGACTCTTATAGTAACTTGCATCGTTTTTATAAACCTAGATTAATGTAATTAGGCTAGAAGTGACATAGTTAATACTATTTATCAGTGTATATTCCAGATATACTAGGTAATGGTATTAGGATATTACAGCAGTACATGTAAAAAATGTTGTCATGTGGCAAATAAGTGCTTCAAAAAACTGTCATGTGGCATGTCATGCTATAATTTAAATGGAAAATGCAAATGTGTCACCACATTGAAAAAATCATGTCACGTTAAAAAAAAATCTTGCCACATATGAAAATAAAAACACTTTGGAACTAGTTAGCAATTAAAATTAAAAATTATAAAATTATTAAAATAAAAAAAAACCAGAATCAAATAGATGAACCCAAGGTTCCATCATTTTTGGGTTTTATATTGAAGCCTAGAATTCCTCTCTTGCCCGATACAATTTTCCATGGAAAACCACCGCTCCTCCTTTTCTATGCACTCAACAACGCATAGCAAGTTATGGTAAATGTTACAAGATGTCATTCTTGTATTTCCCTAACTCTTTTTCTTTCACATATATACATTGCTAATCTACCAATCAAAATATTATCTTTTACACAACTTAATCTAGTCATGTCTAGATCCACGAGCACTCAGAGAAAGCCATGCAAAGTATGAGAGATTAGAAAAAGATTATGTTACCAATCACACAACTTAATCCAGCCATTATTAGATTCATGAGCACTCGATAACCCGTTGCAAAGTATGAGAGATTAGAAATAGTGTGTGCTGTCAATAGGACTTCAAATGAGAAGTTGAAGCAGAGTACAACTTTACTTTATCGAGCACAAAGTTCAACCTTTGGAGACATTAATCAATAGGAAAACCCCATTAAGAAGGCTAATAATAATAATAATCAAAATGAGAAGAGTCACTTGCTCTTCAGCTTCTTTGATCTTCGCTAAAAAGAGTTTGATGTAAGGATTTAGAATATGATGATTCACGTGAGAACCTCAAAGTAATCGTCCCTTCTTCTTTTTTTAAATTTTTTGTGTAGTTTAATTCTTGATTTGCTAATTTTAATTTATTGTTGTATGAAGTAATTTTTTATTTGCTTCATTTGCTTTATAGTTTAATTATCAATTGAAATCTTTACTAATATAGTAACATTAGGCAATTATTGTACAAATATTTGGGATAATTAACCAAAATATTTCCTTTATATTTTAGTTGTAACTTGATCCTTTTACATAAATATATCATGTATATCTTTCATTATATATCTTTTAGGTAATAATAAAAGTTATTATATCAAGAATAAACATGTAATATACAAAAATAATTAGTAGAACAATTGAGCATTGAATTTTTGAAATTAGATAATTTTGTTTGTACATTTCTTTTTTTTTTTTATTTGTACATATGTCTATATATTTCATTTAATAAAACTATTTTATTATATTTACCTTTATAACTCAATTCTTAATTAACTTTATGCATCACACATGAACATAAATAATGTTATTGTTCATTATACTTATATAAAAGTAATATTACAAATTGTCAATATTAAAGAATATATTTCCACATTTTCTTTATAATTTTTTTTCTAAGATGATTTTAATATACCATTTATATGTGGTTGAAAATAACATAACGTATATTCCAAATTCTATAATTTTTTTCAAATTTTGTTTATTATTTGAATATTATTTTCTAAAATTATTAAATATTTTTATCAGTTGTTCAATTTATTAAATTATATCAAATGCATCGATAAATGCAGTATAAATAAAATTATTGTAAATTACTTCATAGAGATATTTTTTAATTTAAAATTAATATAAAAAATACAAATAGGAAATAGTAAAAAAATAAAGTATTAATACACACACGCGCATGCGCGCACTGTAACACCCTAATACCAACAACCTAGTATATCAAAATATACCTGGATAAGCAGTATTAGTTATGCTACTTCTAACTTAATATAATACTAATCCATATCATTTAAACAAATAATAATGGAGAGTCTTGCGGAAAACTAAAAGTTATACATATAACATTACTACTAAAGGGCTCATTGTATATATAAACTTCATACAACTAAAAGCACGTAAATAAATACAAGCTTTAAACTAGAAAACATGAAAACTATCTTTGTCTTCACATTTCTTCTTCTTGCCTTTGGATGAACTTCCACCTGGATTTACATAGCAACAAACAGGGTGAGAAATCACATTTCTCAGTATAAGTATACCAAAACCAACAGTTTAAACATTCGTAATGAATAAACCCAATTGAACTAATACTTCATGCATAAGAAACAATTACAACTCTCTCTTTATGTAAAGTTCTTAAGCAATCTATAATTCTATTCTGATAACCGAAACCACGATGATATCAAACAACCACCTATACAATCATTTGAAATCATCGACCAGACAACCGCCCATACAGCTATCACCGAAGGCAACAAAGTAACACATGCACAACAATCACACACAAATATCCAAACAAAACCAAATTTAATAATGTAATGATGAGATGATGTATGTTTATGTTCAAAGTAAAGTGTATGTTAGGGTTGGTGCAATGTCATGAATACTAACTATTCCCCCTAGGCGCAGAGGAATTTTGTCATGATAACGTGTGACCCCTTATAGCCTACTTTTAGGAACGAAGTCTGTTACCACAACACCTGACCTTCTACACCTGCAGATCACTAAGTAATCTACCTTAACTAGGTGGATATCGCCACCATAATTGAGTGGATGCCTTCACTACCTGTTCTCTAGAGATTAGCAAGCATATATGAAGTGTGATGTGTGTGTAAATGCAGAGTTATGTCCTAACTCTAACATAACCACCACATGATCTCATACTAAGTCCATCTTGCATTACTAACTCCACCTCTTCTCTATGGGAGCAGTTCATGCACTACAACATTTAACCAATGCCAACTAGACTTAGTACACTACTATCTTTGCATTACTAACTCTCTTTCACTCTTTGAGAGCTCTTCATGCACTATGGCATTCACCCTTGCCAACTAGGGTCTATGGCACTTAATTTTTGCTAACTTGGCACCTTGGCCCTTAACTCTTGCCAATTAGGCACTATAGCACTCTACTATTGCCAACTCGGCACTTTGGCCCTTAACTCTTGCCAGTTAGGCACTATGGCACTCTACTATTGCCATCTCGGCACCTTGGCCCTCAACTCTTGCTAATTAGGCACTATAGCACTCTACTATTGCCATCTTACTTCTTAAATCTCTTATCACTTCTCTTGCGACATCTGTGCAACTTTAAGTTACTTAAGAAACTAAAACTCTTTATCTATGGCAATCCATGTCTAATGGATGCACAACTTTACTCTTATCTTTCCTTGTATGCCTCTAGGTTTTTCTATCTAAGAAATACCCTCTCTAGTGCCTCAACACATTCTACTAGGCATAGCCAAAGGATTCTATTAACTAAAGGACTTAAAGCATTCAAAAATAACATTTTTGAAGCTTCAGGGTCTCACGTCACGGCACAAAACTGTGCACACTGCGGCGCCTAACTCTCGGGTGCAACTTCTGGGCAGAAAACTACCACACATCGCAGCATGCCATGATCCATGCCACGACATGCTCACGCCTCGAGCCACACCGCGGCATGACATGCAGAACTCAGATTCTGCAGAATTTTGCAAAAACCATGGTACTGTTCCATTGATTCTTTTCTTGGATTTTGGTCATTTCAATCCAATTTCTAAGTGTTTCTAAGTTCCTAATCAATCCTTTAATACATAGGAAACATCAATCACCAACTAAAACCTCTTAATTTGGATTATGAATTAAAATCACATACCTTAACCTAAACCCCTCTTGTGGGCATCAAAAGTCTAAAATGGATAGCTTTAGTTTCTAATCCAAACTTTTTGCATGAACAAATCATAAACCTCTCTTATAACTCATCTAAGCAAGAAAATTACTATATAACATCTCTAGAACTCAAAATGACATATTAAACCCTAAAAGGCCTAACATGGAAAGATGAGGAAAAAGATGAAGTTGAACTCAAAAACCCCTACCTCTTGAAGACAAGATGATCTTAGAGCCTTGAACTTACTCTTGGATCTTTCTCTTCATTTTGATTCTTGGTTCCCTAGCCTTTTCTTCCTTTTCTCCCTTCTCTTCCCTTGGTTTCTCCCTTCTCCTTTCTATCCTCTGTTTTCTGCTTCAGTCGTGGAATGAAGAAGGAAAAACTCATTTTGGCTTCTTATAAGCCAACCACTAATGTGGTACTGATATTTTCGATCTGCTATGAACACTTAGATTCCTCTGAATCTAGGTTTCTAACTTCCAACAAATTTGAAATAAATCCTAAGATTCATTAAAAATCTTGTTTCACCTTTATCTTATTTTTTCAGATCTGCTGGGGGTCAATCTGATATTAAAATGCATAACTAGTATGCCTAAAAAATACCAAACTAACTCCAAAAATTCTCAAACTTTAACCACACCTTATTTAGCTCATTTGTGACCTAAAAACAAATTATCCACACCTATTTCCCTTCAAATAGCAGTTTATGCTATTTTCTGAGTCATTTTAGGTCACTTTCCACACTCTGTGTTGCAGCAAAGTGCTTAAACTAGCTCAATTTGTCACAAAACTTCACTGACATATCAAACAAGTCATATGCTACCTTTGTACACATATAAAAGTCTAATATGTTTTTCCATGATGTTACACAAACACACACACACACACATGTAATTATATTAATATAGATAATTTCATAATTTCTCGTGGACGAGAATCTTGCGAGGCAGGGAATACAATCCTCATCCTTGTGCTCACACCTGCATCAAGATGATTTTTATCTCGTTCCTATTCTTGCATGGAAAATTTTTTGAATTTGAGTCCCCAAATAGGGTAATTCCCATGAGGATCCCTAAATGTAAGGAGATTTTGTCATCCCAAAATTGTCTATCATTTGACTTACATAAATTGAATTAATTTATATGTAAGTTTCAGTCAAGTTAATTTATTGAAATATTTTTTATAAAATTATTAGATTAAATTGTTCATTTCAAAGACAAAGATTTTTTTATATTATAACTATTTTTTCAGGCTTATAGGTTGTTTATAATAATTTATATTTAAATTCTTTAGTATTTATATTGGAGTAAAATTTTTTCATGACAATATAATAAAAATTATATTTTACGTATTTTTAAACTAAACTTATAAATTTTATTTTTCTTGATGAATTATTATATATATTTTATTTAATAAAATTATTTTTTATATAATTATATTTATTTTTATCATTTAATTCTTAATTTAATTTGTGCATTGCATGGGTGCAAAATCTAGTATGAGATATGACAACTTCAAGAGATCCTATCTAGTCCCAGACTGTGACGATTGTGATGTAATATCTTCCTTAACCTAATAGTCATAATCAGTGTTATAGCAGTTCAGTAATACCGATAAGAGTTATTTATTAATTCAGGTAATTTTCTGAACCAATTTGAGTGAAATTCGGTAACTATAAATACAAGACAATAATTAAGGTATCTGCAGAATCAGTTGATATGATGGAAATAAATATGAAAAATTTATTTCCTAGCTAAGAACCATTGATAAGAGTTGTACAAAATTTTGGAGAATCAATAGAGCAAGTTTGATATTTTTAAGGATACTGCTGAGAAATAGCTGGAACAGTTATGGAACAACTAAGTAATTCAAAAAATTATGAAATTTCATGGAAATGATAAGTACGACATGGAGAACATTTTGGTATAAAATGTCAACTAAGAAAAGTATCAGAAAGCTTATTACTTAATCCCTCGGTTTAATTCAATTCGGGTCAGAGTAATGAAGCTTAACAGATAAATAACAATAACTTTTCATAACACTTATGGTAACTTGAAAAATTAGTTTTGGAAGATAAAAATATATTTAACAGATACAAAAGTTCCAACATAAAGTTTTAAGTTACCTTTCTTTATTTCCACCGCTAATAGCATTCCAGAATTCTCTTGAAAGTTTCTAACAATTCTCCTTCATTCTGCGTCAAAAATGAAACAAGAAAAACTGAGAGAAAACTCTCATATGGTCAAGCCTTTCAAGCCTCCAAAACTCACACCATAACCCTCATTTCATCTATTTCTATCTTGATTTCAATTCTATTTCCTCACTCATCTTTTCTTGGCTATTCTTCACGGTTAAACAACCCAATATAAGGTTGAGAACAAAGGAGAAAACAACAAGGAAAAAGAGAGAAAAGAAGTAGATAAAAAAAGGAAAAAGTGAAGAGAAAGTAAGAACTAAGCTTGCCAAGTTAGAGGAAACAAGGTAGGGGATACTTACCTTTAACTTGCCTTTGTCTTACTATGGTTTATGAATGAAAAATTTGAATTTTTGGTGACCATATAAGTCACGACCAAGTTAGTAAAAGAAATAAGATTTTATGCTTTCAATTGTGCATTTCTTTATTTTATTCTTGTTGCTATTTCAATTCTGTTGTTGCTGTATTAATATTCTGCTACTGGTGTATAATTATTGTGCTATTATTGTGTTAATTATGCTATTGTTGTATTAATATTCTACTACTCCTGTATAATTATTGTGCTATTGTTGTTTTAATTATGTTGTTGTTGTTTTAATATTCTGCTTCTGCTATATAATTATTTTGCTGCTATTGTCTATAATTCTAGTGTTGCTATTTGTAATTCTGTTGTTGCTATCTGTAATTCTGTTGTTGTTGTATTATAATTTTGCTGCATTTTATTTTTGTTGTAAATTATTTATGTTGTGTGTTGTTCTGTTGTATATTGATGCTGCTATCTTAATGTGTTGTTACTGTATTTTTATTGTACTGTTGTTGTTGTTTTGTTGCTATTATTGTTGCTAATTTTTGAGATTCTTTATATTTCCATGTTCATTTATTAGTTAAGTTGATTGAGGAAATAATGATTGATTGGTTAACTAATGAAGATGGCCTTTAAAGTGAATCTTGGACATGAATATTTATGGTTTTCCATATGGATAATCAAGTGTACTAAGGCAAGATTTACATGAATTTCTAAGCTTAATTGTTGTTGAATAAGTTAAGAACAAGATTGATTGATGAGAATATTAGATTGTTCATGAAATAAATAATTTGGCCATGGCATGTTTTTGTTAGATTGTGGTTGATAATGGTCATTTGAGGTATTAAGAAATGAAGTATAGTTGATAAGTTTGTAAAGGTGTCCTTAATAAGAACCTTGGCCAGGTCACACTCTTGTCTAATTGAGCTTGATATATATATATATATATATATATATATATATATATATATATATATATATATATAGTCTCTTGTGCTTGATGTTGGTTAATTGAGATGCTATGAGTTATGGAAGAATTCTAGCAAATGCATTCATAAAGTGACCATTTAGATCTTGAATTAGCCTTGTAGGCCGAATTTAAAGAGGCATGGAGGTCTCTAAAATGTATACGATATGTAAGAGTTTGGATTGGTGCTCTTTCAATAAGTGTTGTATGACAATTTATTGGAATGAATTGTATTGTACTTATATGAATTGATTTAGTTACTTGATTAGTAGTGTAACTAATGAATTGTGTAATGAATTGGACGAAAGAAATGGTATTGAATATTTGATGTGAATTTGAGATTACATTTCTCATTTGTTTCTAAAGGTTGAGCTAGAATGTAATATTATTGAATATTCAATGCTCATAGAGATGGTACTTGAGTTGTATTTGATTTGAATATGAGACCATGGAAATTAGTATTTTATTCAAGTATGTTATTCCCAACATATAAGTATCCACATATGTATAATGGAATAGTTTTGGGTGATGCACACATGGTATTGTCATAAATAGGTTGGAGTGAGCAACCTGAAAGCAAACAATTGCCAGTTGGATAGAAAGTGTGGAATAGTTCTATGTGACACACTTGTGGTAGTGTCATAAATAGGTTAGAGTGAGCAATCTGAAAGTAGACTATTGCCAAGGCTGAACAGGATACTTGGAATAATTCTGTGTGACAAGTGAATCATAAAAAATAGGTTAGAATGTGCTGACCTGAAAGCAGACTATTACTAAGTTAGAACTCAGGTTATGTGAGGTGACCTTTGTTTTGTGGGAATAAGTATATGAGTAAATGAGGTCTAAGAAGAATTTGAAATTGAATTTAAATTATTCATAGTAGTTCTGTGTGACTAGCAAATGGTCATGAATAGGTTGAAGTGCACCAACCTAAAAGTAGACTACTACCAAGTGAACGTGAATGGTATTGTGAGGATGGTGATATGATCCAACAATGGAACATAGGTTTTTTGGATCTTCCTTGAATTAGTTCTCTTGCAATTGAATTCAACATCAACAAAAAGAAGAAAATTAAACAAAGATTGATGTAGAAGAATAGGAAGTGGTGTGAAAAAAAGCAAGTAAGATAGAAAACTGAAAGATGGAATTAGACAAGTAGATGAAGAACGGCTCCACAATCTTAATCCTATTGAAGAGAAAGAGAATGACAAGCCTCGTGTAGAATAGCCACAAAGGTATGAGGAACCTTTGATAAGATTCAAGCTATGATTCTCTTTTAAGAACAAAAGAGGCACGAAATAGCTCTCTCAAATAAGGTGAATTCCTCCACTTTCATTAATTTTCAAAATCTCCCCATGAGTTCCCTATTTATAGGCTAAGCTTGAAGCTATTTGCAACCCTTGAAGTCCTAAAATAACTCTTGAAATACAAGGAATAAATTCCCACTATTATGCAATTACCAAAGTGCATTGATAAGTGCATGTACATTATTCCCTAGAAAATAAGCATAAACATGATAATAAATTCGCACTAGCCATCATAATGACTTAGGAAGTCTTTAAAGCCCAAAAACTAACTTAGGAAAGATCAAAGGACATCTAAACTTATTCCAACAAAATAAAATACAAAATTACAAAATAATAAGAAAAAATGGTTTTAACACGAGACCCCAATCAATTAGCCCAATGAACCAAATAGAGAGAGCTTTAAAAAACTTATAAAGCCCAAATCTCGTTAAGCACAAGTTCTAATTGGAGTCCTCTTCAATTTGGATTAATTGGACCAACTTGGGTTCTTTTTCTTCCTTATCTTGCTTGAGATTAAATATGTTGGCCACATCTTGTTGTAAAACTTCCTTTGCCCTCTTGGACCTTAGCCTAGTCATAGGCCCTCCTAGCCCAATTAACGCATCCTCCTTCTTAGTTCTTCCTTTCCCACTTGATGGTCCTCCTTGGTCTTCATCATCCCCTCCTTCTTTAAGTGAATTCTTCCACGAATTTGGTGCTTCATCACCTACATCAAAAGGACTTAAGTCAGTCACATTGAATGTTGCACTAATTCCATACTCACCAAGAGGTAGATCAATTTTATAAGCATT
This sequence comes from Ormosia emarginata, assembly GCA_029884605.1. Taxonomy (NCBI): domain Eukaryota; kingdom Viridiplantae; phylum Streptophyta; class Magnoliopsida; order Fabales; family Fabaceae; genus Ormosia; species Ormosia emarginata. Next base: position 224,147 of record JAQQTP010000050.1, read on the forward strand.
ATCATTGATTCTCTTTACAACTTGGAATGGCTCATCTCCTCTAGGTTAGAGCTTCAATTTCCTTTGAATGGGAAACTGTTCCTTCCTCATGTGTACCCACACCCAATCTCCTGGTTCAAATACAACTTTTTTTCTACCTTTGTTGGCTTGTTTGTCATCTTGCTCCATTTTCTTCTCAATTTGGCCCTTCACTTGTTCATGGAGTTTCTTCACATATTCAGCCTTTGCCTTACCATCCTTATGAACTAATGTAGAGGGGTTAGGTGTAACACCCCAACTTTTGGGTGAATGACCGTTGTGTCCCGATTTTACTGTTTCTTGTTTTTCTTCATGAAATACAAGTATATTTTACAGGCTCTAATTTTATTTGGTCGTTTTACGTAATTTGCTTCAAGACAGTAAAATAAAAATTTTGTCAAATTTACTATTTTAAATTTTTCTATGTGAAATACAGATATATAATACTGTCTGTAATTTTATTTGAGTGTTTTGAGTGATTTGCTCGGTTGTGGGGAAAAATAAGAAAATGATCATTACGTCCCGAATATACTGTTTTAAATTTTTCTGTATGATACGGTGTTTTATATTACTGTCTGTGATTTTATTTGGGTGTTTTATGTGATTTGCTTTGAGTCAGGAAATTTAAAATTTTCTGGACCGGGGAAATTTAAAATTATCCAGAGCCGGGGGAGCTTACTAAACTCGAAACCGGAGACAGTTTTTGAAGATTTATTTTCCTGCGATTTTATCTGACAAATAAAATCGGGGTATGTTTTATTATCTGCTGGATGATATTTTTCTTGAAAAATATCTAGTGGATGATGACTCATCGCAACGGGCTAATAGAAACTCGGCACGTGGCGTGACACCAACACCATGACTCAGCAGATTCGGAAGGTTCCAGAAGCGGTGACTCGCCCTGTGACTCACCGTAGTGAGTCACCTGTTCCAGAAGCTTCTATGATGACTCACCATGTCGACTCGTCTTTGTGACTCATCATTGATGACTCAGGTGATGACTCAGCGTTGTGACTCACCATTGATGATGCGGTGATGACTCGATCGGTGACTTCAACATCTTGACTCGCCGACTCGCCACGCCGACTCACCCGCTCTAGAAAATATCTACGCTGACTCGCCATGTTGACTCACCCGTTCTAGACAGTTCCACGATGACTCATCATACTGACTCATCGTAGTGAGTCACATGTTCTAGAAATTTCTCTTTGATGACTCGCTTTATGACTCATCAAGGGCAATCAGTAGAAAAAAATGATCAATAATAATTGCTACTCTGTTAGTGTAAGATAAAAATCTATGTATATTTTATTATCCATTAGACAATAAACACTGACTTTATAAACAATAATTATTGTTCATTGGTTAAAGTATACTAGAAAATATATAGTGTGCACTGTAACACCCCAAAATTTCCAATCTCTTAAATAGTAATTTTGACAGTTAACAGAATTTCACTATTTAGTGATTTCTGAGCGCTGTAAAATTAATTTGATTATTCCGTCAGCGTATTTGATCGTTTTGAGTGATTTACTCCGTGTCGGAAAATAAAATTTTTGGTAGGGAAAACTTTACGTAATTTAATTTTTACCGTTAGGTAATTAATTTACATAATCTGATTTGATATTTATGCATTTTATAATTTTTGTGATTTTATGGATGATTTTGAAATTTTTCCTGTCTATGGGTCCCGCAAGGGGTATGTGGGCCCAGGTGACCATACGTGGGCCCAGGTGGGTCCCACAAAATGAAAATTTTTCTACGCATAGAAAAATTTGTACTGTTTAGACAGAGACATGAGATCTTACTAAACCTGAATCCGAAAACAGTTTTAGAAAATTTTATTGTGCTGTGTTTTGTACTGTATTTAATTATCGGATGATAAAAATACAGTAAAAATATTATTTGTAGGATACAAGACTAAATATTATACTGCGTAGTCAACAAAGAGAGCTTGACTTGATTTATACCCTTGGATGAGAATACTTAGTTTGAATATTAACCATTGATTTAATCAAAGGTTAAGAAACAAACTTAATAAAGAAGCCTTGGATAATAACCATTGATTTAATCAATGGTGTGAGAATAAGTTTAGTTAGGAAGGCTTTGATATCAACCATAGATGTAATCAAAGGTGTAGAATTGGTCTTGAAAAGTGACAAAGACCATTTATAACCATTGGATTTAGATTAAATCAAGGGTGGAGATTTAATCTTAAAAAGTAACAAAGACCATTTATGACCATTGGATGAAGAATTAATCAATGGTGGAAATTTGGTCTTCTAAAGTAGCAAAGACTAATTAGAACCCTTGGATTAAAAGTTTGAAGGAGTAATCTTAACCATTAATTTTGGAGACACATCTAATGGTTAGAATTTAAAGGAGAAAAATCCAATGACCTAGATTTAGTCTTCTAAAATTAAAAATCTACCTAAATCCTAACCATTGAATTAATCAATGGCTAGAAAGGCTTCAAATAATGACTTGAAGAAGGTGGCATGCATAATTCAAGGAGGGGGGACGGTTTTTGCATGCTTTTGGAAGCCAAAGATGACTTTGATGACCATTATTACATGTCAAGATCACCAATACATCATCCTTGATTATGATTTATTTGTTTGCTTCCTTAGAAAGTCATTTGGAGGGGGGGCACGGTTTTGAAGAAAACAAAGAAGAAGGGAGACATTTTTTTTTAAGTAGCCTTTGTAGGCCAAAGAAAAATTTGAAGATTATTAAGTACCTATCTTGATCAATCTTCATCATTTTCCAAAAGCAAGACTTAGCAAATTATTCTCTCCTTTCTCTCCAAGTAAGGCTACGGTCATTCACTCTAAAGAAGACCAAAGAATTCATTTTCATGCTTTCTATTATTACATCCTCACCTTTTCTTTCAAGTTTCAAGAAGCAAAACCAAAGAAAACTCCATTTCTCTCCCAAAATAACACCATTCGGCCAAGCTCTCCAAGAAGCACCTTCCATCACTTTTAATTTTATCCAACCTTATTTCTTGAATCCTTACACCATTCTAAGAACATCTCTAGTTATGAGTTTTTCCAAAATCATTCATCTTGATCTTCAAATTCAAGCTTCAAGTTTCTATCAAAAAATCAAAAATTTCATCTTTGTGCTTCAAGAGAAACCATTCGGTCATACTACCTAAAATCACCATCCAAGCTCTTTTAATTTCATCCAACTTTAGATCTTGAATCTCCATGATATTCTAAGCAACTTTCATGTTGGAGATTTTCTCTAAATCATTCATCTTCAACCTTGTTCTTCAAGCTAAAGATTGAAGCTTTAATGGTGAAATTTGGTACTCTTCACTTTTCTTTTGATTTTCAAGGTTCTAACCATGATTCTAATCCATGGTTTTCTTATTCAAGTCTTGTATATTAATTATTTGTGTGTTTTATTTTGTATTTGAGAAGCCCTTGGTGGTGAAGGACTTGGAAAAAGAAGCAAATCAAGAACCTTTGGAGGATCTTCAAGAGGTAAGAGGAGATCCATCTCACCAACCAAGCATGGTGGTGAGAGATGGTATTTTATTTGATGGATGTGGAATCCATGTGAGGATTCATATCCATGGTCATGTAATTAATTTGTGGGTGTTTATGAGCTTTGATTAATTTTCTATGCTTGATATGCTTTGCATGATTTTATAGCTTTAATGATATGCTTGATATGCTATACATGCTTTTATGGCTTTGATGGTATGCTTATATTATTTATGATGAAATATATATGTATATGTCATGACTTGATGGTTGAAAGAAATTGATTCTTGGCTCCAATAGCCAAGGAAGAGCTACGGTTTTGATGCCCTTGATTAGGGTTCATGTTGAAAAATTTCAAGAACAAAAGAATTGATTTTTTGAGTACTTAGAACATGGTGGATTTCGAACAAGACACCTCAAAATAGGTGTTCACAAATTAATATTTTCATGAAAGATGAAAATGGATGATTTGAAGAGTATGGAAAATAAACAAAGGATTTGTTTTTCAAGAGAACAAGAATATGATTTTTGGAGGAATTTTTATTGATTTATTTTGTGTAAAAAGATCCTAAGTGTTTTTCTAAACATGAGTTTTGAATGAAACGGGCAAACGTTAATTTTAAGGATTTGCAAAGAAAGTGAAAAAGAATTTGTAAAGAAAGTAAAAATGAATTTGAACAAATGGGTTTGGTTTTATAACCATTGGTATTCGATTTTGAAAACAAAATTCTAATGATTTTGTTTGTGTAAAACCATATCAATTTAAAAGGAAAAGTATTTGATGGCTTTAATGGTTTTGTTTGTGCAAAACCATATTGATTTAAAAGAAAAAAAAATGTTTTGATGATTTCAATAGTCATGTCCACGTTTTTGAAGGCTTGTAATGCCTTGATTTTTATGAACAAAGTGAATTTCAAAGTAGAAACGTAACTGGATTTAATACAAGGATTTTGGAAAGGGAATCAGAGCGTTTATCACTTGAGAAAATCAAGTTTTTGTAAACGAAAATGTTTTCGAACTTCAATTTATTTTGAAGAAGGTTGTGTTTGGAAATGATTTGGGAAAAATGGAGAATATAATAGTGTTTTGAAAATTTACTAACGTATAACTTATTTTTAAGTTTTGAAATACATTAGAAAATATTAAGTTTTGAAAGCGTTGATTTACATCAATGGAAAAGTGATTTTTGTGAAGTATATTTTGAAAAAGAATTTCTTGAGTAAAGAAGCGTGGAAAAATATTTTCGGAGTAAGAAAATATATTAAATGAAGTATAAAGTTATATTATTTTGAGAAAAGTTAAAAAGGAATTTTTAAAGGTCAAGAAATATTTTTCTGTAAAGAAATTGTGGTGAAAAATTATTTACGTATCTTAAAAACGTGATTTTTAAGTTACGTGATATGGAAAAATATTTCTATATGATTTTAAATAATTATACGCGATTTGAATTACATTTAAATATTTTACGTAATTTGAACTATTGTTGAAAAATCAATATGTGATTTAAAAGTGATGAATTATTTTTACGTGATTGTGAAAATAGCGAAAAATTGTTATGAGATTTGGAAAGTATTTTAAATATTTTGAGAATGATAGAAAATGATTTACATATCGTAAAAGAATGATTTTTTAGTTACGCGATTTTGAAACAGTGAAAAAATAATAATAATAATATTATGCGATTTGAGAAACGTATGTTTTTACGCGATTGAGAAAACGTTGAAAAATTTGTACGTGATTTAAAAGTGCAACAGAAGAGTTGCGGCATTTTGAAAACGTAACAGAAATGTTACGAAATTTTAAAAATGTAACAAAAGGGTTACGGTATTTTGAAAACGCAACAAAAGTGTTGTGGAATTGTGAAAAACGTAACGGGAATGTTGTGCAATTTTGTGAAAACACGACCATAGTGTTTTATAACTATGAAAAAATAATAAGATGAATTTGTTATTGAAAAATACAGTATGATTACTGTTGAACCAGTGTCCATACACTGTTTGTGAGAAAATGACATATTTGTCTGTGATTGGATTTGGTGCATTATACATGCATTGGAATGGTCCGATGAGGACTGGATATGGCTGATTGCATAGGAGAAACACACCTCTTGAGCGGGTGCGATATGCGTAGTGTAGGTCACTGGTTGACCTTGGGGGCATCGGGGTGCGGGTTGCCTACAATGGAAGTGAGTCGCTCTCATCAGAACCGTAGGTTAGACCGACGCGACACACCGATGATCCGACCGAGACACTATTCTTAATCAAGATCGATAAAGACTATCGTGTATATGCTAGATGTGCAAAAATCAAAATGAGGATTATAGCACGTGGTCCGAGGCATGTGGTACCGACAGATTCTTTTCGATCATTTCTCCGACCCGAGTTTAGCTCCATGGAGTAGGAAATCGAGTCTTGTGTACATGCATAATCGAACATTTATATCGTGTGATATATTAATTGAGGAATATTGGCTATGACAATTGTTTTGAATACTTGGATGATGATGATGATAATCTTTGAAGGCATTATCATAATTATTGTTTATGATAATTGAATTGATATATGATTGGATGATGATAGTTGATTAATGTTGATAGCATGATTTTAATATTGTATCTGTGTGATAACCATAATGATGATGGCATGATTGTAATTATGATATTGTTGTTTGTGTTATCTCTATGCTGCCATGTTGGTACTAGTGTAGGTGATCTCACCTCTTTGTTATGTTGTTTTTGCTATGTCTGTATTATTAAAATTATACAGTAGAAGGAACGAGTTGTCTTAGACATAGCGGGTGACAAATACCTCTACATTTGGAGACAACATCAGAGAATGACCTTGCAGACGGTGTTGAAACGGAAAAGATGTTTGAGGACAAGGAACAGACATAGAATAAATGTCTGATGCTTCAAGATGGACATTCCGATGAACATTCTGACATTAGGGACAACAATAAGGACTGGACATTCATGACTTGTTGGGAGCAAAGTGTTGACAAGGAGTAGAGTTCGATGTATCAAGTTTGATACGGGAGAAGGAACAAGTATGTTAAGTTTTCATCGTTAGTGTCACACCGTGCTATTAAGTAGGAACCGTAATGGGTTTGCTACTGTGGAAAAAGAAAGAACAAAAGAGTCTGTCAATTTATATTTCTCTTTAAATTGTGTGTCAATATTGAATAATGAGTAATTGAAATATGATTACCTAATATTTTCAGTAAATTTACGTGTCAGTAAAGAAAGAAATTTTTAAAACCATATTTTTATAATTCAAACTTGTGTGAACTTCTTTTCAGATTATGAGTCGGGAGTCGGAAAATGTGATGCCCTAGAGTGGGTGTTACATGCACCAATAGAAATTGGTCAACAAAAATAGCAACCAATAGGAATCAAGTTAGTAAATATTCAACCAATAGAAATTGGTCAAGAATAATAGCTTGACTCTTTAAGGACCAATAGGAAGCAAGCTTTTAAACAAATATTGGATTTCTTAAAGTTTGTTGGTCTACGGTGAAGAAGAAAAACAATTGCTCTAATAGCCAAATTCACAAAGTGAAATTCACGTAGAAGACTTAAGTTAAACCAAATAAAGACTAGTCAACATTGGTTTCTTCTCTTTGATTTCATTCTACGGCAAAGCAACTTTTGTGAAGCCAATATTAGAATTCAATTCTTACTATCTCTCAATTAAATTACCCAAGTAAGACAAAGTCAATTTTAGTGGCTTGTCTCCATGTGCATTTACGGCAATGCATGCTTTGAGAAAGCAATTTCAATACTTCAATTCATTTCCATTCATAATGCATTTACGACCATGCATTGGAATGAAAGCCAAATTGCCTACTTAATTATATTTGGTCACTTTTCTATTTAGCTATTATTCAAAGAAGCAAAACAACAAATATTTCTCACTTTCTCTCAAAGTGATTTACGGCCATGCATAGTCAAAACCTTCATCTTTCTCCAAATATTTCCAAATAGCAAAAGCTCTCAAATATTTCTTCTCCTTTTCTTCTCAACCTCACGGCCTCCTTACCTTTTCCATCACTCACTCTTCTATAATTCTAAACTACCTTATTTCTTACTTCCTTACTTCATTTCAAGACACTTTGTAGTTGAAACCTAAGCTTAAATCATCCTTTTTCTATCTTGATCTTCAAAATTCAAGTTTGAAGACTTGAAGGTAGGTGTAACACCCCTTTGGAGGATGTCACACATAAAAGAAAATAAAAGAAATAGAAATAAAATCTACCCAAGTTGTGAAATATTTGTTAAATATTATTATGGTTTGTAAAATAATTCCTAATAGACAGAAATATGATATAAAAAGATAATGCGGAAAATACGAAATAAAAAAAAAAACATCTTCACCGATAATATACATATGGTTAAGTTATAAGTTGTACAAATAATTTACAACTAAGACTACAAATATTTAAACAAAAACAAGAAAGAAAGCAATAAAAGAGTTAATATATACGTATTATTCTACGTTGACGCGCCAAAAAAAACATCATGGTTATCTAATCCTCGATGGATCACTATCGACTTTGAAAATGATCATCGGGGATAAATATCCGGATGCCTCGACACACGGCGATAACGGGATCGCGCAGTCGATACGATGCTTATCTCACTAGGCTCAGGGTTTTCAGCACCCCAATAACGCCTAATGGATAAGGGCAACTCTAAGTGCAGAAATAACGTCGTCGTCATGACAGGCTCATCATCAAAACGATGACGTAGGATCACGGTCACACGTCCTGCATACGTCACAGAGTCACGGTCTCCTCGTAGATGCCAAGCCAGAGCACCTCCATGAAATACCAGCTCTATGAATCCCAAAAATCCTGGCGTCGCCATCCCTCACAATCAATCCAGAGGATATGGATGATCGGATGGTTCCTGATCGTCAAACTGGTCGTCTGCTTGCCGATCTTCCTCCTCTTCAGGATACACGATCTCAAGAGGCTGTTCCTCTTCCTCGAAGTCTTTACGCGTAAAATAAATAAACATAAAATACATATAACAAAGAGGTAAGACAACATAAAATCATCACAACATGGCCAATAAAAAGATGACAAACAACATATACATGTTCATGCAATACATAAAGCTTTAACAATTATTATAATTAATTGAAGAAAAATTTAGGTATCATCACAATATGTCACTTCGTGAGATAAAACCTCACAGATAAAATAAGAAATATAAATAAACAGATAAGATATAATAATAAATAATAACAGTAACCAGATAAAATAAATAAATAAAATACAGATAAAATAAATAGATAAGATGGAAACAAATAGACATAGAGATAAATAATATAACAAAATCCTACTCCATGGAGCTAAAGAAAAACACAAGTATCGAGAGAGAGATGATTCGCAAAATCTAATAGTACCACGGCTGCCCCACCAACTATTCCGCGGTCATACGTTGCGTCTATAGCCCCACGACACAGAATCCATCAATCCGGGCGTGGTGTAGTTCACGGTCTCACGTTGTGTCACTACGAGGCAAATGTACTACTAGATTCCACCAATCTCGATTAAATATAGTGTATGTTGAGTACCATAGTGCGCTATCGGTTTACCAAATTGAGCTACCAGCGTCCACATGTGGGATCCCGTACACTAAAGTCTCCAAGTTCATTAGAACAATGAACCACACTACGTTTATCGCATCGACACCACGATGTGATTCGTCTCGTCAACCAATCCACCAAATACATGGCACACATAAAAAAAATAGATGGAAAGCACATGCGGGTTCACATTTTCCGACGGCTTGACAAATAATTCTCAAAACACATGACGGGTTCACATTTTCCCGACAAGTAAATAGATTTTCAAAAGCACATGCGGGTTCACATTTTCCCGACAAACATATAGATTTTCAAAAGCACAACGGGTTCACTTTTTCCCGACAAATGAAAAATAAATATGGTTACGGTCAATCGCGTAGAAATTTTATCGCGTTTTTGAAATCTCGTCGTTTTTACAAACGTTTAAAAATCGGGTAAAGATATTTTTCTGTTTTTAAAATCGCGTAGCATTTTTAATACGTTTTCTCAATCGCGTAGGATTTTTAAATCATTTTCTTATTCGAATGCCTTTAAAATTACTGTTTAAACAGATAGAAATAGTACTGAGTACTTTTAAACTACGTAGAATAGTTTTTCATACCGCATACTGTCATTAGGATATTTTTACTATCTTATAGATTCATTTTTACTAAAAATTGACAGTATTTTGTTTATAAACTTATAATAGTGGTTTTCTAAATTTTCCATAAAATTTTCTATTTACCTAATTTTTAACCATATAATTTAATTCTTTTTGAAATCTCTAACATACTTCAAAACAAAGTGAGCTATATGTTAGAAAATTTCTTAACATTACTGTATTTCCTTCCTAATGATAAAATCACTAGTTTTTAACCTTTAAACTTAATTCTACTCAACTTGCTTCCTCAAAAATCATTATAGAAACTTCTTCTTAACTTGGGTTACCTCTTTTTGATTGAAAAAGATTTGGAATCAAGTTTTAAAAATCATAATTACCTATAGTGGCATGTTGGCGAATTTTATAAAACTTTCTCATTTAATTTCTAAATCATGTCAAAGGTATTATCTTATCTAAATTCATTAAATCATGTTATAAAGCAATGATTTTGAATCAAATAAATCTTTTAGGCATGTTGGCCCAAAATGTACTAAACCTTTACCATTTGATTTATAAATTCATTTTCTTTGATCAAAACCATTTAAAACCTTCTTATTTCTCCTAATCAATTAAGTTGCACTTAAGGAAAAATGAAGAGAACATTTTGGTCCTCACATTTTGGCATTGCCGTGAGCTAGGGAATGTGTTCTTTGGAACACTCATGCAAATTTACACATATTATTCACATCCTAAACCTTATCATACAATTCTAACACATGCATTTATATCTCTAACACATGCAAAATATTTCTAACACATGCAAAATATTTCTAACACATGCAAAATATTTCTAACACATAAAACCTAATTTAAAGCTTATAGACATACAATCAAAAGCTATTAGACATGCAAAATTATTACAATACCAAACAAGAAAGCTACTAACATACAACAATTAAGCTACTAGCAACCACAAAACTTAACAAATACACATCAATAAACACACCACAACCGAATCCTTATGGATTCTACAAACAATCCATCTTCTTACCACCATCAAGGGATGATAAGAATTGTCTTCCTCTTACCTTAAATGAAGACAAAAAGCTTGCTTTCTCACCTCCTAGGTCACGGTTTTCACTCCACCAAACACCTAAAAATCTCAAACAAAACCTACATGTTACTAACCATGAAAAAGAAGCTAAACCATGGAAAAATCATGGCTTAGAACTTTGAAAAAGAATAGAGAAAAGAAAAGCATGAAGTTTTACCTTCTAGGTAAAACTTTCAAAGTTGGTTTCCAAGCCCTAAATGGAAGAATTTAAAGAAACTTCCAACTACAAAGGTTCTTAGAATGGTGTTTAGGTTAAGGAAACTTGGTTAGAAAAATTTTTGGATGGTTGGAGTGTTAGGAAACTAGCTTGGCCGAATGGAAGGAGGAAAATGGACAACAATGGTGGCTAGGGTTTTGAAGAGAGAGAAGAGAGAAAAGTGATGAAGATGGAAGGTGATTTTTGGTCTCCTAAGGCCTCTTGGCCGTGGACTTCAAGTGAGGTGCAAGGTGGGCACCTTGCTTGGCTTCATCCAAGCCATTGGATGAATCAAAGGCCAAGATCAAGCCTTGGTGAGCAAGCTTGATTTTCATTGGTTGGTTCCGGTGACTCACATCTTTGAGTCACACAACAGTATTAAATGCTCTTGAGTACTATTGAGTCACTGTTTCTGAAAGTTCTACGACTTACGGTGATTAATTAAGCTACCGATCTAACAATTCGGCTAATTGTGGGTCCCGCAAAATATTTAGGGTCCTTTGTCATTACTAAAACATGACTAATAAAATAATATTATAATAATATAAAATTATTTTATTTGTGATTAAATCTAAAAATTAAAAGATTATTTTTAGTCTCATTCAGAATCGGGTTAAGTAAGATCCCCCAATTCTAAATAATAAAATAAGATTTCCCGGCCCGAAAAATATTATTTTTACGCCTTGGAGCAAATCGCACAAAAAGTCCATATAAAATCACAGAAGATTTTCGGGCATTAAATCAAGAAGAAAACAATTGAAAAAAAGTAAAGCAAGATGCGTTCGGGACGTAACGGTCATTTTCCCGTTTTTCCCACAACGTAGGTAATCGTCCAAAACGTTCAAATAAAATATCCAGAAGTATTATTTTGTATATCTTTCGAGAAAATTAATACTGATGCTTCGGAAAAATTTTATTTTTCCGTTTGAAACAAATTACGTAAAACGATCAAATAAAATTTGAACCAAGATTATCGTAATTGTTTTCATACGTAAATCGAAACGAGAAAAATAGGGACACAAACGGTCATTCATACAAAAGCATGAAAAACAGAAAACAGTACATTCAGAATATTTTCTAAAAATTGGGGCGTTACAGTAGGATTCTTTGATCTTCATGTTCTATTCATTTCAAAGTTCTAATCATGATTTTAATCCATGATTATTCTAGTTTAGAGCCTTAGGTATTAATATTGCATGTTTTCTTTGTTTTTCAAGAAAGCTCTTGGTGGAGAATATTTGCTTGAAGGAGACATACAAGGAGCTTTGGAGGTTCTCTAAGAGGTAAGAGGGAGATTACCCTCATCAACCATGTGTTGGTGGTGAGGAATATTTGTGTTTGTGGTGAAGAATCCATAAGGATTCATTCACTTGATTGTTTATTGTTTTTCCTAATCGTGTTTGATTTTGGGTGCAAGCATGTCTAATAGCTTTAATATTTTGTATGTGTTTTATGATTGCTTTAATATTTTGTATGTGTTTTAAAATTGTTTTAGTATATGGTATGTGTATATATATGCATGATAATTATTGTAACATGTAAATAATATACAAGGATTTGCATGAGTATTCCAAAGAACACAAATCCAAGCTCACGGCCTCAAGGCAAAGAGGAGAACCAAAATGTTCTCATCAATTTTCTAAAAGTGGAATTTAATTAACCTAGGAAAATTGACAAGTTACCAATTTGTTTAGAGTAAGAAAAATGAATTTGTGGATCAATGGATAAAATTAGGTATTTCGGCCAACATGCCAAAGCCAAGCAATTATGATTTCTAAAATCATTTCCAAACCATTTTCTAAAACAATGATTTAATGAATTTAGGTAATACAATAAATTAGACATGGATTTAGAAGATGAAAAATAATTTAAAGATCAAATAGAAAGACTTTGTTAAATTTGGCCAACATGCCACATACTTTTGATCCAAATTTATTTTCTAACTATTGACTAGATAATTTAATAAAAATAAACTAGATCAAGAGTTTTATAAGAGATTAAATGTATGGAAATAATTAGGAATAAATTATAAAGTATAGAATGATTTTCGGCCAATATGCCAATTTTAAATGTTTGTGATTTATAGAATTTTTTCAACTAAGGTTAAGTAATAAATGCCAAAAGGATTTTATTATAATGAGTTTTGAAGAAATAAATTAATTAGAATTAAGTTTAATAAGTTAAAATTAATGATTTTCTTGTTTGAAGAAAATACAGTAACTTTTGTAAATTGCTAACATATGGCTCATATTATATTTTGAAGCAAGTTAGTGGTTTTCAAAGAGTTAAATTATACGGTTAAAAATTAAGAAAACAGAATTTTTACAGAAAAATTAGGAAACCATTATTATAAGTTTTCTAAAGCATAATACTGTCAATTTTTATTAAAAACGGACAAATAAGATAGAAAAGATATCCAAAAGATAGTATGCAGTATGAAAAATATTCTACGTAGTTTAAATGTACTAAATATTATTTCTGTTTATTTTAAATAGTGATTTTTAAGGAATTCGGACAAGAAAATGATTTAAAAATCTTACGCGATTGAGAAAATGTATTAAAAACTCTACGCGATTTTAAAAACAGTAAAATATATTTACGTGATTTAAAAACGTTTATAAAAACGACGTGATTGTGAAAATGTGATAAAACGATTGACCGAAACTGTATATTTTATACTATTAAGAGTTTTCTGTATATTTTCGCTGTCGGGCTATCAGGTGAACCCGTACAGGCTTTGGAACAGTATTTGTCCGGTGGGACTTACTGTATATTTTTGCCATTGAGGGCAAGCCATGAGGGCATTTTTTTTATACCGTTGAGGGTATTTTGGTAATTTCTTATTTTTTTTTATCATGCATTGAGTTAATGCCATTTTTGGTAGATTGATTGACGAGGTGAATAACATCGTGTTGTCGGTGCGATAAACGTAGTGTGGTTCAATTTTGAATGAACTTGGAGACATTAGTGTGCAAAATTCCATTTGTGGACAGTAGGGTTGCTCCTCTGGGCCGTGGTAATTGGCAACACACTAATGGACTCGACACGCACTATTTTTAATTGAGATCTTGTAAAGTCTAATAGTACATTGCCTGTAGTGATGCAACGTTAGACAGCGTGCTACACCACACCATGTGATGTTGGGCTATAGACGCAACGTGAGACCGCAGAATAGTTTGGTTGGGCAGCCGTGGTACTAATAGATTTTGCGGGTCATTCTCTCAGATATCTGTATGTGTTTAGCTCCATGGAGTAGGGTTGATTCCTATTGCATATGTTTATATGCTGTACATTATTATTTCTTTATCTATGATCTTTTATCTGTGATCTTTTATCTGTGATATTATATGTTTATATGTTGTATTTTGTCTGTACATTATTATCTTTTATCTGTGATATTATATGTTGTTATTGCATTTAATAGTTATTTTATATTGTTATGATTTACTGTTATAGCATTTTATATTGTATGATTTGTTATATCTATCCTGGTAATGTTATTGTAGTTTATTTTGTTATGATATATGCTTATTCAAATTAATTGTAAATTGATAACATGACTATATTGGTATTATCTGTGTGTATGGAATGACCTTGTCATTCGTATTATTCTTTGCTACCGTACTGGTATTGGTGAAAGGGAATCTCACCTCTTTACTGTATTGCTTGTTGTGTTTGTATTGTTAAATTCATATAGTAGACGAAGGAAGTTTCTTAGACCTACTGGAGGCTATGTTCTGAAGATGGTGACGGCGTCAAGGTGTAATCTTCCAAGTTTCAACAGGATGCAGTTTGGTGGAGAAATGGAACATGTAGGTTGGGTTTTCTCGTTAGTGTTGTTACCGTGCTATTAGTAGTACCCGTCTTTGGGTTTGCTACTGTTTCTCTGAGTCTATAAATTTTATGTTTTAAATTGTTGTTGAATATTTTGTGACATATATAATATGTGTATTAATTAATTCAATCTAATTTCTGTTTTACTTATAATTTTTGGTAAGTTTATATTTCTGCAAAAAGATATTTTAAAATTTATCTTTTAAAACTTAAAGCTTTTATAAAATGATTTCAGTTGGTTTTGTGTTTTATTTAAAATGTGACGCCCTACGGAGGGTGTTACATGAGTTGGTATCAGAGCATGGTTAGAGTCTTTTTAGGGTTTGTGGTTAGGTCTGTCTTGTTTGTGCTGTATGACTCTCTGTGCTTGGACTCCGAAAGGAGACAACGTTGTTTGAAATGGTTACATCCGGTTTCCATTGTACTATGATTCGTCCGTCTTTGAAGGAAGGCGATGATTCATGGTAAACGTGCACGTGAGGAAGCAGGACATGATAGCGGCGATATGACTGCAACTACGAAAGCAATGCAAAGAACAGCTGAAGGAACAGTACAACATGATCAGAGGATTGCTCTGCAGCAAGGAACGATAGCCAAGGTTTAGGATTGAACAAAGTCGGAATATATCTTAGAATACGAGATTTTGTAACGTTGGACCATATTGGTTCCAAAGGAGGAGAAATCGTAAGACCAAGCAATTCCAGTGGAAAAACGTATTCGTGATCATCAGGAAGTCAACAACAACAACAATCTTGTGGAGGAGAGCCAAGTGATAGCAGGTTTGGTCAGACTGTGACATCTGCGCCAAAATGTCAGAAGTGTGGGGAAGATCATCTAACGAGGAGTTGTGCAATCAAAGGAATCATCTATTTCAAGTGTGGGATGCCCGGACATTTTGCTGAAAAAATGTATCTCGCCAAAGACGAAGTCATCTATTAGTAACGTACGTGCTTTGACATCTTAAGTAGAATGGAGCAACGATTCTTCAAGTGAAGTAAAAGAATCTTAGACTGAGAACTTAAACAAAGAAGATTGTATCACAAAAAGGTGATTCTTTAACTATACTGTATAATTCCGAAAGTAACCTATTTCTCTATGGCATATAATTATGTGGGTCAATTAGAGTTATCTGTGCTTTCATTATTCTTTTGGCCTGATTGTTTCTACTTCTGTTACTAGAACATGTGGTTGAGGACTTGAGTTACTTAAACCATCCTAAGTCTATTAAATAATTGAATCTTTTCTGTTGATTCAATTTGTATGCTTCGTTCTTAAAACGGACGCAATTTAAAAATATGGATTGGGTATTTTTCCAACCATCCATGCTCTGTTAGACTTATCAGTTGAATTGTTCAAGTTAAAAAGCTTACTTCTAAATTCATCGGACCATATCAATTTCTCTATTGGATAGGTTCGGTGGTAAGAATGATTCTATCATCTTTTATTTCTATGCCTTCATGATATCTTTCATATGCTGCAATTGCAAAATATGCGGAAATATACATTTGGTTTAACTCGTTCTTTTATGACTAATTGACTGTTTGGGTTGATTAGAGCTATCAATATCTTCGTTACCTTTTGACTTATCTATTTCTGTTTTTATTACCAAACCCTTTGTTATTATCCAGTTCCTTAAATAATCTTTTCTGTTAATCTAAACTGTCTACCTCTTTCACGAGATAGATGTGATCTTATAATTGGATTGGTTATTTTTAATCATATCCTATAGATTGTTCAAGTAAAACTTTGGTGTCTCAGAAAACTTATTCTTAAAATTAGGCAATGTCATATTCTTTGTTGGACATGTCTAGTAACAATTCCAATAGTTTCTCTACCTTTTCTTTCTAAATTTTTATAATGTCCTTTTGTGTATTGCAATTGCAAAAGAAGGGATATTTTTAGTTAAAATTATGTCATAAGTATCAGATACAGTATTGTTGAAAAAGAGAACTTGATTTGTGAGGCACTTCTTGTTAAAAGCAAAGGAAAAAGAGTGAAGCGGTACAAAGGCAGGGATAATTTCAAGTGGTACTGATCAGAGTGGCACAGTGGAAGCGTGGTGGATAGTATTTTTCATCCTTATCTAGACAGAATTGTCATTATCTTTATTAACGACATTCTGATCTATTCTCGAAATCATGAGGAACATGCTAAATATCTTAGTGTGGTTCTCCATGTTTTACGCGATGCAAGGAGTTTTCGTTTGTCGAGGAAATCTGGAATGGTGTAAACGGATATGCAACGTGGGAACTAAAAGACAAGAATGGAGGAGTAGTGTCAATGATTGTTCAGAGACTGCTACGAATTTCGGGGGCGAAATTCTTTTTAGGAGGGGAGAGTTGTAACACCCCAACTTTTGGGTGAATGACCGTTGTGTCCCGATTTTACTGTTTCTTATTTTTCTGCATGAAATACAAGTATATTTTACAGGCTCTAATTTTATTTGATCATTTTACGTAATTTGCTTTGAGACAGTAAAATAAAAATTTTGTCAAATTTACTGTTTTAAATTTTTCTGTGTGAAATACAGATATATAATACTGTCTGTAATTTTATTTGAGTGTTTTGAGTGATTTGCTCGATTGTGGGGAAAAATGGGAAAATGACCATTACGTCTCGAATATACTGTTTTAAATTTTTCTGTATGATACGGTGTTTTATATTACTGTCTGTGATTTTATTTGGGTGTTTTATGTGATTTGCTTCGAGTCAGGAAATTTAAAATTTTCTGGACTGGGGAAATTTAAAATTATCCGGAGCCGGGGGAGCTTACTAAACCCGAAACCGGAGACAGTTTTTGAAGATTTATTTTCCTGCGATTTTATCTGACAAATAAAATCGGGGTATGTTTTATTATCTGCTGGATGATATTTTTCTTGAAAAATATCTAGTGGATGATGACTCATCGCAACGGGCCAATAGAAACTCGACACGTGGTGTGACACCTCAGCACCATGACTTAGCAGATTCCGAAAGGTTCCAGAAGCGGTGACTCACCCTGTGACTCACCGTAGTGAGTCACCTATTCCAGAAGCTTCTATGATGACTCACCATGCTGACTCAGTGCTGTGACTCATCATTGATGACTCAGCAGATGACTCAGCGCTGTGACTCACCATTGATGATGCAGCTGATGACTCAGTCAGTGACTCAGCATGCTGACTTGCCATGCTGACTCACCTGCTCTAGAAAATACCTACGCTGACTCGCCATGCTGACTCACCCATTCTAGACAGTTCCACGATGACTCATCATACTGACTCATCGTAGTGAGTCACATGTTCTAGAAATTTCTCTTTGATGACTCGCTTTATGACTCATCAAGGGCAATCAGTAGAAAAAAATGATCAATAATAATTGCTACTCTGTTAGTGTAAGATAAAAATCTATGTATATTTTATTATCCATTAGACAATAAACACTGACTTTATAAACAGTAATTATTGTTCATTGGTTAAAGTATACTAGAAAATATATAGTGTGCACCAATAGAAATTGGTCAACAAAAATAGCAACCAATAGGAATCAAGTTAGTAAATATTCAACCAATAGAAATTGGTCAAGAATAATAGCTTGACTCTTTAAGGACCAATAGGAAGCAAGCTTTTAAACAAATATTGGATTTCTTAAAGTTTGTTGGTCTACGGTGAAGGAGAAAAACAATTGCTCTAATAGCCAAATTCACAAAGTGAAATTCACGTAGAAGACTTAAGTTAAACCAAATAAAGACTAGTCAACATTGGTTTCTTCTCTTTGATTTCATTCTACGGCAAAGCAACTTTTGTGAAGCCAATATTAGAATTCAATTCTTACTATCTCTCAATTAAATTACCCAAGTAAGACAAAGTCAATTTTAGTGGCTTGTCTCCATGTGCATTTACGGCAATGCATGCTTTGAGAAAGCAATTTCAATACTTCAATTCATTTCCATTCATAATGCATTTACGACCATGCATTGGAATGAAAGCCAAATTGCCTACTTAATTATATTTGGTCACTTTTCTATTTAGCTATTATTCAAAGAAGCAAAACAACAAATATTTCTCACTTTCTCTCAAAGTGATTTACGGCCATGCATAGTTGAAACCTTCATCTTTCTCCAAATATTTCCAAATAGCAAAAGCTCTCAAATATTTCTTCTCCTTTTCTTCTCCAACCTCACGGCCTCCTTACCTTTTCCATCACTCACACTTCTATAATTCTAAACTACCTTATTTCTTACTTCCTTACTTCCTTACTTTATTTCAAGACACTTTGTAGTTGAAACCTAAGCTTAAATCATCCTTTTTCTATCTTGATCTTCAAAATTCAAGTTTGAAGCCTTGAAGGTAGGATTCTTTGATCTTCATGTTTCTATTCATTTCAAAGTTCTAATCATGATTTTAATCCATGATTATTCTAGTTTAGAGCCTTAGGTATTAATATTGCATGTTTTCTTTGTTTTTCAAGAAAGCTCTTGGTGGAGAAAATTTGCTTGAAGGAGACATACAAGGAGCTTTGGAGGTTCTTCAAGAGGTAAGAGGAGATTACCCTCATCAACCATGTGTTGGTGGTGAGGAATGTTGTGTTTGTGGTGAAGAATCCATAAGGATTCATTCACTTGATTGTTTATTATTTTTCCTAATTGTGTTTGATTTTGGGTGCAAGCATGTCTAATAGCTTTAATATTTTGTATGTGTTTTATGATTGCTTTAATATTTTGTATGTGTTTTAAAATTGTTTTAGTATATGGTATGTGTATATATATGCATGAATAATTATTGTAACATGTAAATAATATACAAGGATTTGCATGAGTGTTCCAAAGAACACAAATCCAAGCTCACGGCCTCAAGGCAAAGAGGAGAACCAAAATGTTCTCATCAATTTTCTAAAAGTGGAATTTAATTAACCTAGGAAAATTGACAAGTTACCAATTTGTTTAGAGTAAGAAAAATGAATTTGTGGATCAATGGATAAAATTAGGTATTTTCGCCAACATGCCAAAGCCAAGCAATTATGATTTCTAAAATCATTTCCAAACCATTTTCTAAAACAATGATTTAATGAATTTAGGTAATACAATAAATTAGACATGGATTTAGAAGATGAAAAATAATTTAAAGATCAAATAGAAAGACTTTGTTAAATTTGGCCAACATGCCACATACTTTTGATCCAAATTTATTTTCTAACTATTGACTAGATAATTTAATAAAAATAAACTAGATCAAGAGTTTTATAAGAGATTAAATGTATGGAAATAATTAGGAATGAATTATAAAGTATAGAATGATTTTCGGTCAATATACCAATTTTAAATGTTTGTGATTTATAGAATTATTTTCAACTAAGGTTAAGTAATAAATGCCAAAAGGATTTTATTACAATGAGTTTTGAAGAAATAAATTAATTAGAATTAAGTTTAATAAGTTAAAATTAATGATTTTACTGTTTGAAGAAAATACAGTAACTTTTGTAAATTGCTAACATATGGCTCATATTATATTTTGAAGCATGTTAGTGGTTTTCAAAGAGTTAAATTATACGGTTAAAAATTAAGTAAACAGAATTTTTACAGAAAAATTAGGAAACCATTATTATAAGTTTTCTAAAACATAATACTGTCAATTTTTATTAAAAACGGACAAATAAGATAGAAAAGATATCCAAAAGATAGTATGCAGTATGAAAAATATTCTACGTAGTTTAAATGTACTAAATATTATTTCTGTTTATTTTAAATAGTGATTTTTAAGGAATTCGGACAAGAAAATGATTTAAAAATCTTATGCGATTGAGAAAATGTATTAAAAACTCTACGCGATTTTAATAACAGTAAAATATATTTACGCGATTTAAAAACATTTATAAAAACGACGTGATTGTGAAAATGCGATAAAATTTCTACGCGATTGACCGAAATTGTATATTTTATACTATTGAGAGTATTCTGTATATTTTCGCTGTCGGGCTATCAGGTGAACCCGTACAGGCTTTGGAACAGTATTTGTCTGGTGGGACTTACTGTATATTTTTGCCATTGAGGGCAAGCCATGAGGGCATATTTTTTTTATACCGTTGAGGGTATTTTGGTAATTTCTTATTTTTTTATCATACATTGAGTTAATGCCATTTTTGGTAGATTGATTGACGAGGTGAATAACATCGTGTTGTCGGTGTGATAAACATAGTATGGTTCAATTTTGAATGAACTTGGAGACATTAGTGTGCAAAATTCCATTTGTGGACAGTAGGGTTGCTCCTCTGGGCCGTGGTAATTGGCAACACACTAATGGACTCGACACGCACTATTTTTAATCGAGATCTTGTAAAGTCTAATAGTACATTGCCTGTAGTGACGCAACGTTAGACAGCGTGCTACACCACACCATGTGATGTTGGGCTATAGACGCAACGTGAGACCGCGGAATAGTTTGGTTGGGCAGTCGTGGTACTAATAGATTTTGCAGGTCATTCTCTCGGATATCTGTATGTGTTTAGCTCCATGGAGTAGGGTTGAGTCCTATTGCATATGTTTATATGTTGTACATTATTATTTCTTTATCTATGATCTTTTATCTGTGATCTTTTATCTGTGATATTATATGTTTATATGTTGTATTTTGTCTGTACATTATTATCTTTTATCTGTGATATTATATGTTGTTATTGCATTTAATAGTTATTTTATATTGTTATGATTTACTGTTATGGCATTTTATATTGTATGAATTGTTATATCTATCCTGGTAATGTTATTGTAGTTTATTTTGTTATGATATATGCTTATTCAAATTAATTGTAAATTGATAACATGACTATATTGGTATTATCTGTGTGTATGGAATGACCTTGTCATTCGTATTATTCTTTGCTACCGTACTGGTATTGGTGAAAGGGGATCTCACCTCTTTACTGTATTGCTTGTTGTGTTTGTATTGTTAAATTCGTATAGTAGACGAAGGAAGTTTCTTAGACCTACTGGAGGCTATGTTCTGAAGATGGTGACGGCGTCAAGGTGTAATCTTCCAAGTTTCAACAGGATGCAGTTTGGTGGAGAAATGGAACATGTAGGTTGGGTTTTCTCGTTAGTGTTGTTACCGTGCTATTAGTAGTACCAGTCTTTGGGTTTGCTACTGTTTCTCTGAGTCTGTAAATTTTATGTTTTAAATTGTTGTTGAATATTTTGTGACATATATAATATGTGTATTAATTAATTCAATCTAATTTCTGTCTTACTTATAATTTTTGGTAAGTTTATATTTCCGCAAAAAGATATTTTAAAATTTATCTTTTAAAACTCAAAGCTTTTATAAAATGATTTCAGTTGGTTTTATGTTTTATTTAAAATGTGACGCCCTACGGAGGGAGTTACATTAGGTAAAGGAATCAAATCAATAGGGGTTAAAGGCTTAAATCCATAAACAATTTCAAAAGGAGAAAATTGAATAGTAGAACGGACTGCCCTATTTTAAACAAATTCAACATGAGGAAAACATTCCTCCCAAGATTTAATATTCCTCTTAATGGTAGATCTAAGGAGAGTACAGAGAGTTCTATTTACCATCTCGGTCTGTCGATCTGTTTGCGAGTGACAAATGATAGAGAATAGGAGCTTTATCCCTAGCTTATTCCATAAAATTCTCCAAAAATGACTAAGGAACTTAGTGTCATGAACTGAAACAATACTCCTTGGCATTCCATGGAGTCTTACCACTTCTTTAAAGAACAAATCAGCCACATGACTTGCATCATCAACCTTGTGGCAAGGAATGAAATGAGTCATCTTTGCAAATCTATCAACTACCGTAATGATTGAATCATTTCCCTTCTTGGTGCATGGCAGCCCTAAAACAAAATCCATAGACAAGTCAATCCAAGGGAAATTAGGAACGGGCAAAGGAGTATAAAGTCCATGAGGCATCACCTTTGATTTGGCTTTCTTATAAACAATGCATTTTTCACAAATTTTCTACACATCATGCTTCATATAAGGCCAATAAAAGTGTTCATGCAACATATCTAAAGTCTTTTGAACCCCAAAATGCCCCATCAAACCCCCTTCATGAGCTTCTTTAATAAGCAAGTTATGCATGGAACTCTTAGGCACACAAAGTCTTTTATCTTTGAACAAATAATTATTATGCCTAAAGAACCCATTTTGCACTATTTTCTCACATGCAGCATATATATTAGAGAAATCCTCATCATGCACATACAACTCCTTAATATGTTCAAAGCCAAGCAATTTAGTTACAAGGGTAGTAAGCAAGTTATATCTTCTTGAGAGTGCATCTGCCACCACATTTACCTTTCCTTGCTTGTGCTTTATAACATAAGGAAATTGTTCAAGGAAGTCCATTCATTTAGCATGCCTTTTATTGAGTTTACCTTGCCTTTTTAAATGCTTCAAAGACTCATGATCACTATGAATTACAAATTCCTTGGGTAAAAGATAATGCTTCCATGTTTGCAAAGCTCTTACAAGTGCATACAATTCTTTGTCATAAGTGGAATAATTAAGTACAGCCCCATTAAGCTTCTCACTAAAGTAAGTAATTGGATAACCCTCTTGAAGTAAAACAACCCCAATCCCCACATTAGATGCATCACATTCAATTTCAAATGATTTTGCAAAATTAGGTAAAGCAAGAATGGGTGCATTAATGAGCCTATCCTTAAGTGCATTGAAAGCATTATCTTGTTCCTTTTCCCATTTGAATCCCTTATTTTTCTTTATAATTTCATTAAGGGGTGCAGCCAAGGTGCTAAAATCTCTTACAAATCTTCTATAGAAACTAGTCAACCCATGGAAACTCCTAACCTCATTCACGGTTTTGGGAGTTGGCCACTCTCTAATTGCTTTCACTTTCTCCTCATCTACTTGCACTTCTTTAGAACTTACAACAAACCTAAGGAAGATAACATGATTTGTGCAAAAAGAACATTTATCCAAGTTGGCATGCAACCTTTCTTTCCTAAGGACATGCATCACAGATTTGAGATGTTCAAGATGCTCTTCAAAACTCTTACTATATATCAAGATATCATCAAAATACACAACCACAAACTTTCTAAGAAATTCACGCAAGACATGGTTCATAAGCCTCATAAATGAACTAGGTGCATTAGTTAAACCAAAGGGCATTACCAATCATTCATACAATTCATATTTAGTTTTGAAAGCTATTTTCCATTCACCCCTCTCCCTTATCCTAATTTGATGGTACCTACTTTTTAAATCAATCTTAGAAAAATAGCAAGAACCATGTAATTCATCAAGCAAATCATCAAGTCTAGGGACAAGATGTTTATACTTGATAGTGATGTTGTTGATGGCCCTACAATCTATGCACATTCTCCATGTTCCATTTTTTTTTTGGCACCAAAATCACGGGTACAACACATGGGCTCAAGTTTTCCTTTATCCATCCTTTTTGCATCAGCTCCTCCACTTGTTTTTGGATCTCCTTTGTTTCTTGAGTATTGTTTATATAGGCTGGCCTATTGGGTAGAGAAGCACCCGAAATGAGGTCTATGTGGTGTTCTATTCCCCTTATTGATGGCAAGCCGTGGGGTATTTCTTTTGGGAACATATCTTCAAATTCCTACAAAATAGATTCAACATCACTAGACAAAGGGTTAGCATTAGAATTCAAGCAAGCATCTTTGTATAAAAAATGTATATAGGTTGCCTTGCAAAGAATGCTCTCTTCACCTCACTTTCTTTTACAAAAAAACTATTAAATTTTCTCTCATTCTTTTTCTTTCCTTCTTTTCCCTCTTTCTTTTGAAAAGTGGAATTTTTCTTTTTTCAAGACCTTCCTCTTTTTCTTTCAAGTTTTTTCTCTCTTGTTCTCTCTTTATTTCCAACTTCACTTGATCCTCACAAACCTCTCTTGGAGATAATGGTACAAGTGTGACCTTAAGAGCATTATGTATAAAAGAGAACTTGTTAATGAAACCATCATGAGTAACATGTCTATCAAATTGCCAAGGTCTTCCAAGTAAAATATGATCAGCCTCCATGGGAACGACATCACATAGGACTTCATCATTATATTTACTAATTGAGAAGCTTACCAATACTTGTTGGTTCATCAATAACTCACCATCCTCACTTAGCCATTGGAGCTTATAAGGCCACGGGTGTAGGGTAATCGTTAGGTTGAGTTTGGTTACCAATCTAGTACTTGCAACATTGGTACAACTTCCCCCATCAATAATCAAAGAGCACACCTTCCCTTGAATAAGGCATCTTGTTTGGAAAATGTTCTCTCTTTGGCTTTCATCTTTCGTCTTAATTTAACTCCCCAACAATCTTCTTACCATCAATAAGTCTCCCTCTTGTGGAATAGCCTCACAATCACTTTCCTCCTCACTTGATGAAATAGAAGAAGATTCACTAGTGATGCTCCCATTGTCCCTTATCACCATTGTTTTCTTATTTGAGCATTGAGAATTTATGTGTCCCCTTCCCAAACACTTGAAGCATTTATGTGAATACATATGTCATGAAGCATGTTAAATGAGTTTTTGATGATAACAAAGTAAAAAGAAGATCAAAGATAAAAAAAAGAAGACCAAAGATCAAAAGAAAAAGACAAAGATCAAAAGAGGTGTATTAGATATAGGTCTTAGAACATCAATGTGAAATGCTCTCAAGGTATCTCAATGATCTTCAAATAGTTTTTCAAGATTCTTTTAAATCAACTTGTTATTCAAAAAGGATTTGTTGATTTCAATCATGGATTATGTAAAACAAAAGTAAATCTTGTCCAATCCATGTTTCCATAAGTAAGAATTGGCATAGGCACTCAATTGGACTTGAAAAATATGTTTAAAGGGCAAGGTAATCGATTACATATGTATTGTGTAACACCCGTAAAAAACATGATAGACTTGTATATAGTTACATAGGTAGCTTAATACTTGATTATCATGTTTGTTAAGTTTTGTGACTTTTTGAGTACATTTAGGCATTTTGCTGCAACGCTATGGGTGAAAAATAATTATTTTTAGCTCTAAAAATGGTTTAAACTGCTTAGTTAATGGAAATAAATGCGGAGATTTTATTTCTAGGTCACAAATATGTAAACTGTGTTACAATTAAAATTTAAGGTTAATTGGAGTTAGTTAGGTATTTTTAAGCATATTGATTGTGTATTTTAATACCGGATTGACTACCAATAGATATGAAAAAATGTGAAAATGGTGAAATAATATTTTTTAAGAATCTTAAGATTTATTTTAAACTTGTTGGAAGTGAGAAAACTGGATTTGGTGAAATCTAAATGTTTTTAGCAGATCGGATGTTTTAAGCTAAATATCTTTAGAGGCAAAGAGCCTCATGTTTTTTGCCTTCTTCTGTTAGGCATTTTTATGCCTTTATATGAGGTAATATCCTCATTTCTTTTCTCTTCTCACGGTTACAAGCAAAAAAGAGCAAAAAGGAAGGAAAGCAAAGAGCAAAGGGAGGAGAATCAAGCAACCAAGGAGAAGAAGAAGGAAAGGAAAGATTAGAGTTCTTAAGTGACTTCAATTTCTTTCTCATTGTTTCATGTTAGGCCTAGGTGATGTTTGATGGGTCATTTTGAGTTCTTGAAGTGTTTGAAGTGATTTTCTTGCTTAGATAAGTTTTAAATGTGGTTTATGACTTGTTCATGTTAAGAGTTTGGATTAGAAACTGAAAATTTTTCATTTGGACCTAAAATGCTCTAAGTGTTGATTTTAGGGGTTTGGATGAGTGATTTGGTGTTTTGATCCAATTTTGATGAAATCAATTAGTGTTTTAGGTTTCCATCATGTTAGTAAACTTGTTAGTGACTTGAAATCACCTAAAAACTGATTTGGAAAAGCCAAAATCTGGAATTTGTTCCAATGAAATAGTAACCCGCGACTGCAGAATTCTGTAGAATCTGAGTTCTGCAGGGAACACTGCGACATGGCTCGAGGAGTGAGCATGTCGCGGCATAGAGCATGGCATGCCGCAGCGTGGGGGAGTTCTCTATCTAGTAGTTGCACTCGAGAGCAGGGCGTCGCGGCGTGGCATAGGTGGTGTCACGGCGTGAGCTCCAGAACTTTCAAAAATGTGTTTTTGATATTCTTAGAAGTTCCTAAGTGTTGGGACCTTTCATGTAAGTCTTTACAAGTGTGATGAGACTTCAATAAGGGTATTTAATGAAGTGAGAATGTGATAAATCAAAATGATTTGTAATGCTATTTATATGAGGTAATTAGGTATGGATATACACATGTATATTGTGAAATGGGTTGTTAAATGAACTTGATATGCATATAAATCAATTGTGGGACTAATTATGTGAATTAATTAGAAATTATTTTGCATGATATAATTGTGAAACGTAGTTGAGGTGAATGGTATACTCTTTATGTTGGTTGTGTTGTTAAGGATGGATTTCGTTATGGTTTTGAAGGTAGACTTCCTCTCCGTTTTTGAAGACCGTGTAGTTGATGGATTTCACTACTCAGAGTGTTGTTTTCTGAATGGACTTCCAGTGCTTATCCAAAGTTGTGGATGTGATTTCCATTACTTTGTTCAGGACTCATGCATTCATGGCATTACCATGGACTTGGTATCATACATTATCCATTTTATACTTAAGATATTGCATAGGCATACACACTAGACATAATTTGGTATAACATGGCAATTATATAGGCGGTTGTCCTCATTCATTCAAAATCATGACATGCAATTGTATAGGTAGTTGCGTACTTCTGAGATGGGAGTGTTATTGTGCTTCTGTGATTGAAGTGTTAACTTAATGGTTGTGTAGTTTTTATGATTGTATAAACTGCTGGTTGTGGAGTACTACTACTAAGATGTGATTTCTCACCTCGATTGTGTTCCATGTAAATCCAAGTGCAAGTTCTTCTAAAAGGACGAAGAAGTCATATGAAGACTAGTATAGTGTAGTTATTATGCTTTTTGAGATAAAGCTCATGTTATTTATATTCGAATCAGTGTATAAAAGCTTATGTATTACAATATGTCTCCTGAGACAATGATGTATATATAACTTTTAGTTTATCGTAGCTCTCTATAAAAGTTTGCATGATTTTTATGGATTAGAATTGTGGTTTAAGAATTAAAAGTGACATAGCCAGAATTGATTATCCTTATGTTTGTAAGATATCAGGATATAAATTTGGGATGTTACATGTTGTAATCGATTACAAGCTAAATAGAGGCCTTGTAATCGCTTACATTGAGCATGTAATCGATTACAAGTATGGTAGAAGCCTTGTAATCGATTACACTAAGGCTGTAATCGATTACAAGTCTGGAAGAGGCCATGTAATTGATTACATCTTGCCCAGAAAGCCAAGAACACGTTCAAACAGCCATGTAATCGATTACAGAGATTGTGTAATCAATTACTAGTGGTTTAACAGTGCCCAACGGCTATATTAGGTACATTAAATGCTACCCATTAAAGCCCCTAATAGCTCCTTTGATCTGGAAACTTATAAATACATATTTTGGGGCATCATTTGTGACTAACCAACAACTGAGAAACATCTTTCAATCACTCAAATCTATGAATCAATCCTTGAATCATTTATGCTCTATTTTTGCATATATATTTGAGATATTCTTGAAGAGCATTCTAGGGCTTCAATTTGTGTAATCTACTCTTGTGAGAGTTTCATCTTATATACACTTTGATTCTTTGTGAAGAAGGTGAGGTGTCCTTCTAGTGAAAAGGGTAAGGTATCCTTTGTTTGTAAAGATAGTGAGGTATCTCTCAAAGGTTGTAAAGGGTGAAGTATCCCTTAATTTGTAAAGAGGGTGAGGCATCCCTCAAAGGTTGTAAAGGGTGAGGTATCCCTATTTTGAGGCTCAAGCACAAAGGGTGAGGCATCCCAAGGTGTGGTGAGTGCTCTAGTTTGTAAGGGTTGTCAAGCACCTGTTGAAGCTTGAAGATAGTGGAAAATCTCAGGTGATTACTTGAGGACTAGATGTAGGCCACAAGTGGATTGGTGGTTGAACTAGGATAAACCTTGTGTTTGATCTTCTAAACTCATCTCTTTACATTTGTGCATTTATTTTATATGCTTGCTTGAATGTTATCAATCTTGGCTTGTTTAATTTGTGAGTGAAGTATTCAATCTCATTTATTTATTCTCTTCAATCAAGCAATAGCTTCAACGAAAATTTAATAAATAAGTGTTTTGCGAAAGATTTGCAAAAAGTTTTCATAAACTCAGTTCACCCCCTCTTGCGTTTGAGGCCACTTGGTAACAAGTGGTATCAGAGCTAGACTCTTGTATAAAGAGTTTAGCAACTTCAAGAGAAAAGATGGCTTCAAATGATTTTTCAAACGAAGGTTCTTCTTTAAACAGACCTCCTTTTTTAATGGGGATGGTTATGCTTATTAGAAAGAGAAAATGAAAATTTTTATAGAAGCTATTGACTTAGATGTATCAGATGCTGTTGAAAATGGTCCTTTTGTTCCCGCACATATGGTTGATGGTGTAAGAACTAATACACCAAGAAGTGAATGGACGGATGAAGATAAAAAGAAGGTTCAATACAATTTAAGAGCCAAGAACATCATTACCACAGCCTTGGGGTATGATGAGTTCTTTAGAGTCTCAAATTGTAAAACCGCCCAAGAGATGTGGGATACTTTGCAAGTTACCCATAAGGGTACTAGTGAAGTGAAAAGATCAAGGATAAATACTCTCACTCATGAGTATGAGCTCTTTAGGATGAACCAAGTTGAAAGCATTCAAGAAATGCAAAAATGCTTTACACATATTGTTAATCATTTAGCCTTATTAGGAAAGACATTTTCTAATAAAGATCTTATTAACAAAGTTTAAAGATGTTTGAATAGGGATTGGCAACCTAAAGTGACGGCTATCTCGGAATCAAGAAATCTAGTAACAATGACCTTAGCCACACTTTTTGGCAAGCTCCAAGAATACGAATTGAAGTTGAATAGACTCAAACAAAATGAAAAGCTTGACAACAAAAAGAAGGGGATTACTCTCAAAGTCACCTCCTCCATGATTAATGATAATGATGAAGATGATAGAGATGACTTGGAGATTAATGAGGAGAATCTTAGCCTTCTAGTAAAGAAGTTTGGAAGATTCTTCAAAAAGAATAGAGCTCAAAAAAGACCTTCTTTTCCCTCAAAGAATGTCTATCACAAAAGGGAAGGAACCTCATCCACTCCTAAATGTTATGAATGTGGAGAAATAGGACACAAAAAGATGGAGTGCCTAATCTATCAAAGGAAAGTAAAAAAATATGAAATGAGGCCCTCAAAGGAAAAGAAAGAAAGAAGAGCCTACATAGCTTGCACAACAACAAAATTAGCCTATGGTAACCCTTCAAAAGTGTACTCTAAAGTATGTTGAAGTGTAGCCTTTGATGAAGGCTACACTTTTTTGCTCTAATGCAACGCTTTTAGAGGGGTGGCCTATTCAGGCGTGGCCTATTATCTAAGGCTACGCTTTTTCAGAATCAAAGGGGACGCTTTTCTTCTTCAGTCTATGGGTACGCTTATCAAGCGTTGCCTTATGTCAAACTCTATGGGTACGCTTGCAAAGCGTTCCCTTATGTCAAACCTTATGGATACGTTTGCAAAGCGTTCCCTTACGTCAAACCCTATGGATACGCTTACAAATTGTTCCCTTATATCAAACTCTATGGGTACGCTTACAAAGCATTGCCTTATGTTAAACTATATGAATACACTTATAAAGCGTTCCATTATGTCCTTTCCTACTGTATATTGTTTGGCCTACTTAATATTCCCTCTTATCCCATTATTTTGCACAATATCTGTTTGCATTGGCTAAGCCTAAAACCAATCACATTCTACATGACCAAATTATGAGCAAGCTACAAGTTAACAACAATTATTGAAATGGCTTGAGGCTTTTGAGCATCATGTCAATACCAGAAATAGTGTATTATGTCTTCGCTTTGGCGTTTAGTACATTCCTTGCACTGCTGAAGTGGAACGAAGTAAGGTACAGTAGGAAAGGAATGCCACCAGGAACATTCAAGCAGTGCAAAGAAATCAACATGCAACATGGCCCAAAAAAAAATATATTCTTCTTTCCTCAAATTAAACTTTATGCAGACTTGATATCTCAGCCAACAATAAAGATAGAGTTATATAATAAGCAATTCTACGCTAACAGTAACTGAATAAACCCAACGTTATGGGAGGCAAAAATTTCTTTTCTTTACTTGTTTTCAATGTACAAAATGTCAAATTATGCTCACTCAGAACATATCTAATTAACGACACATACCCAAATATGTTTCCCAAAGAAAACCTTGATATATTTGCATATATTCATACACATACACCATATTAGAATTACATTTTGCTGTTATGTCTACCAAATAGTGAATGCCGACCTTCTGCTATCAATTCTCCAGTTGCTTTATTTTTTAGGAGAACAATTGTTCTAGAATAACCTCTTTTCCTTCCTAACAGCCTAGAAGTAATCTCTACTTCATCCTGCAATAACATAGATATAATAATACACAAATATTAAAGTATGTAAAAGTATATGTCATACTCTAAACATTAAGGTTCATATTGCAAAAGTGCATGTTGGTGCACACAGCAGAAGGAAAGACAGGAAATAAGAGCATGAAAGTTGGGAACTGGGTTGTGTTGCAAAAAAAACCTAGTTGTAGATGAAGTCTGAAGCAAGAAACTTACAATAAGAATTGATTCTATATCAAGTGGTTACAAACAATACACATGTCAAAGAATGAGGTACTAGGTCTGAACCTTAACAAAAAGGCAGGGTATATCTTCACATAGGGTACAAGCTAAGAGCAGTTTGGCAGGAAATAAGGGGACTGTTGGATAACATATCTGAGCAGGAATTACAGTGCAGGCTATAAGTAATCAATCTTATTGAAGTTTCAGGTGTATCAATTCACGAACTTTCCCAATTCTATTCCTATAAAAGCGGCATACTAAGTGTGGACTTGGTAGATGAGATGCATGGTTTGATACAGAGACATTGTTAATTTCCACCCTATACAATGGGCAAAAATTAATGATGTATCTAGATAGAATGGATGATTTGATACACATCTATTGTTAATTCCCACCCTTTCATCTCACTTTCCCTCTTATAAGTATAAGCAAGGTCAACCTAGCAAAATAAAACACTACACATCCTGACATTAAATTAAAATGCACACAGAAAGGGTGTTATGACTTACATCAACATGAGCAGTTGAAAGAAAAGAAATGGACATGTCAACTAAACATTCATGGGGAGACCCTCAACATGGACAATAGCACCTCCCACCTCATCCACAAGATTTGCAATTGCACCATTAAACAACTTCCCAGTCCTGTCCTGTAAAAAAGCAAACCTAACATGTTGCACACACTCAAAGATCTTCATAAAAATATGTATATAAAAAGAGTGCCCAAATTTCATTAATTTCAAAGAATGGCATATCCATAAACATTGTAGAAGCATGAGCAGGTACTCTTCTGAGTTATTATTACTTACCCAGTAAGAATTAAAGACTAAAAAACAACATTTTATGCCTAAACATTCCTAACCATGGCTAAAACAAAGTTCTTACAATCTAAAAAAAACTTGTGATCAAATAGAAACATCTGCTAAACTCTTTATAATAAGCCAAAACATCTGCTACTGCCATTGATGATTGAGCTCTGGCAAAGAGGTCCTGTCAAACAGTCAAACTAACGTATTTTTCACCAAGTAAAAGCTTAACTTTACTTTTTTTTCATAATACAATTATTTATGCATGCAATTATTTGCATATGATGAGGGTCAAGAAAAGGATTTGCATCTCTTTATATATGCACAATTATTTGCATATTCAATGGAAAAAAAAACAATTATTTATGCATCCAATTTTAAGCAGCAGCCTCTGCATTGGACATTGCTGTTGCTATTTCCTCACAAGAAGCAGCGTGTGCACCATCTACTGGAAGCAAAAGCCGATATATAGATTTTGCAAAGTACTGTAGAAAAGTATTCATTTTAGTTCTCGAGTTTTCTTTATTAGTTACAAATATATATATATATATATATATATATATATATATATATATATATATATATATATATATATATATATATATATATATATAGGGTTCCCATCATACTTGTTGAATAATAGCTACATTATTGCCATAACGTTGTACAACAACCATGAAAGATCTGAGCTAATTAGCTAAAAATGATATTAAGGGAAGCTACTAACTGCTAATACTAAGAAACCAAATCAAATTAAAAACAAGTATTTAAAAACAAGTCACAAAGTAGTGTCATATATTACATCCACAGAAGTATATTCAGCCTACACAAAGGAAGATTATAATAACTACTTTGATAATATTAACATTAAATAAGATGATTCTATCATATTATTAAATAACATGGAATTTTCTAGAGAAACAAGAGCACTATGAATAAATCCAAAATTAACATTAAATAAGATGAGGAGCGAATACAAAAAGAAGAGGAGGACAAGAACCAGCTTTTAGGCTCCATTATTAATTTTATGATTCTATCATATCATGGATTTTTAGAGTAAATGGAAATCAAATAACTTAGATCCAGAAATGCATATGGGAGAAATATTGTTGTACAATTTAGATATAAGTAAAAAAATTTGAAAGTATCCAAGAAACCAATCATGTTAACTTCACATCACAAGACTCTAGGATAGTAATAGTCAGGATAAGGATATATAATACAACAGTGATCTACAACAAAATAAATTTTCTAACACATATCAATGCGACAAAGATGCCTACTTTACTCCTCTGCTAATAAAAATGAGCAAGCAATTTATAAGAATATATATATATATATATATATATATATATATATATATATATATATATATATATAAGAAGAATGTCAAATGCACAAAGTAAGTAGTACCAGGGTAGGAAGTTTAGCAGGTTTTCCAGATTCCTCATGTGGAAGATATATAGCAATAGCATTAGGAGCTTGAAGATATTCTACAACTCCTCTATTGTCTACAGCATCTTCCCTTTCTTCAAATCGCTTGATCACAAACTCAGGACTGGAAAATAATAATAATAATTTTATATCATATTTTTTCAAACAGAATATTCAAATTTTCTTCTATCCTACTTCATTGTGATTTTGTGATTTCATTGTGCGCAATGTCAGACTCAAACATGTGCTTGTTTAGTTCAACATATAGAGCACTCTATTTGGCGGCATCTTGGGGATTTTCGTCGGCCTCTGAAATTAACCTTGCCAAACGCCTCTCCTGCTGTCAAAACAGCCACCAATCTATGAAATTCGAGAAAGCCTTTTTTATAGCTTCTCTCGCCCTCGCCCACAGACCAACGAAGAACACCACTATCAGTAACCTAGCAATAGCATCTCCAACCTCCTCTTTCGTACACTTTCCCTCTCTACGTACTCCGTCAATCTCCAAATTCGATTCCACAATGCCATTTTGTAACAAAGAGTGGGAGCTTTCAGCATAGGTTCCGTCAACACTCGTTTGAATTTGTTCCAATGAATTTGGACTTTGATTGAGTATTGGATTAGAAACGGCATGCAAGGGAGTGAGTTCGGACCGGGAAGTTACATTGCGAGTGGTGGAGGATAGAAGGCGTGGGCGAAATTGCAATGGAGAAAGAGGGTTGAAAAAGAGGGAAATGAGACTGGGAGGGAAGGCTTGCAGAGGAGTGAAGCTTGAAGCATGGCCATGGCTTGGAGAAACTTTAGCTGAGGGCTTGGAGGCACGGTGGATCTATATTGGGTGTGTTAGGGCTTGTTAATTCAAAGTTTGGCTGATGAAAAGATACGAGAAATGGTGGGAATTGAACACTTTAAAATTGTACTTTTTATACTTATAAAAGTGTTTTTAATTAAAATTTAGGGTACACTTTTAAAGTGTAGTTATAAGTCTTAGAAAAGGTTACATTTATAAAAGCGTTCCCTATTAAGATTTAAGAGTACATTTTTAAAGTGTAGTTTAAAAAAGTGTAGCCATAGATCTTAGAAAAGACTACCCCTAAAAGTGTTATCTATTAAGACTTAAGGGTACACTTTTAAAGTGTAGTTTAAAAAAGTGTGGCCATAAGCCAATTTTGTTGTAGTGTTGGGATGATAATGAGATGGATTCAACCGATAGCTCGGACAATGAGAAAGCCAATCAATGTTTCATGGCTACAGGAGAAAATGAAGATGAAGAAGAAGATGAAGATGACATAGAGGTAACATCCTCAAATTTTGAATCAAATTCTTCCCCTTCCTATGATGAGTTGCAAGATGCTTTTGAAGAATTGTATAATGAATCCATGAGGCTTACAAAAATGGTTTTATCTTCCAACAAAACAATTTCCTTATTGGCAAACAAAGTTTCTATTTTAACCAAGGAGATTGAAGAACTCAAAGTTGAAAATGAGACTCTTGGAATTATTGATGCTAACTCATCATGTATGATTTGTTCTTCACATGATAATGCACCCATACCCTCATCTTGTTCAACATGTAAAGTATTTGAAAATGAAATTGAGGATTTGAAAAATACACTTGCAAAATGGGATAATTTAAATATGTTACTAGAGAAACAAAGATGTGCTTTTCAAAAGGTCGGTTTGGGGTATAATTCCAATAACCAACAAAAATTTTACAAGAATTTCTTTCTTTCATCAAGTACATCAACTAGCCCATTTATCAAATGCTTTTATTATGGTACAAAAGGGCATAGTGCATCTTCATGTAATGCTAGAAAGAACAAAAACACTAAGGTTGGAACTAAAATGGTTTAGGTTCCTAAAGGCACCTTACCTAACTTTAACACACAAGGACCAAAGACAATTTGGGGACCAAAGGTCAAAAATTGAAATGTGTTGTAGGTGTGCTTGAAGGCCAAGAATTGACTTTGGAATCTCAAAAGTGGCAGCTCCAAGCACAAGACCAGAAAATACTTCAAGTTCTCTTCCTTTCTCTAAGAAGCTTGGACTTGCAACCTTTTAATAAGTAGAGACTTGTTCTATACTTTAACTTGCTTTAAAGTATTTCTTCTCTAGCTTTATATCTTGAAAAATCTCTATGTGTGATAATATGCTAAATAAGTTCACTTCTTGTTTGTAATAACATATTTGATGAAAATATCTTTGAACTTGGCTCTTTGGATCAATCATGCATCTAACTTAGTTCTTCTGCACAAATTGTCATTTTGCTGCATAAACTATCATTACTACATAATGAGGAACTTTGTTGTAAATCATGACAATCAAGTGCATGAACTGCATAAATTGGTCACCTTGCTACATAATATGCAATCTTGCTGCATAACATGTATTTTTGCTACATAATTATGATATTTTGCTGCAAAATTTGTTAGTTCTTAATCATTCTTGAAATCCAATGCTGATTGAGCGTCGGAGGTTTCCCCTTAGTTGTTTTTGCAAGTACTTCATCATGTCAAAGACCTCCAAGAAGTTCAAAAACTACACCAATCCATCAAAATGGTGTAATTCTTAGTAAAAGTAGCAATTTTGCATAATTATGAGTTTTGGATCATAATCTGATTAGATTATATGCTTGCATGATGTTTGGAATTAATTTGAGATGTTTTGGAACTAATTTGAAAAGTTTAAAACTGATCATTCATTGTTTGGAATGCAAAATCTGAGTTTTAGTAGGCTGGTAATTGATTACAAGACCTTTATAATCAATTACGAAGGTTCTGTCAAGCAAGTAATTGATTGCACATAACATGTAATCGATTACAATAAACCTAGAACTTAGGTAATCGATTACACACACACTGAAATCGATTACAAGGTTCCCAGAAGCATGGTAATTGATTATACCAAAAATTATAATAGATTACAAGCGTAACAGAAGACTGGTAATCAATTACACAACCATTGTAATCGATTACACAGGGGTTTTAAAAGGTTTTTTGACGCGCGAAAAGTCATTTCTTCATAAACTATTTCTTCTTCTCTCTGCACCCACGAAAACCCCCTAACCCAAACTCTTAATCTTTCACTCAAAACTTACCCAAATCACTCCATTTCACCTCCCTTCCACTCGAAAATCATCTCCTCACAAAACCCATCCACCAAAACTCATCAACATCCACCAAAATCTCCACCCAAAATCCACTCACCCTTTCACCTTTCTCTCTCTCACCATCCATGAACCAAATCACCAAACATCCTCTCATTTCCATCCTTCCCTTCACTCACACCTCTCTAAACACTCTCCCTTCATCCTTTTTCTCTCTATTCTTATCAAAATGGTTGAATCCTCACAAATGACCAAACGCCCAAGAATAGGGGTCAACGTTGGAGAGTCCTCCAATGCTCCTCCACGCAACATTTCAGGGCTGGACCTCACGTAGCACTTCTCCACTACCAAGAAGGCAGAATCATTCAAGAAAAACTTCCAATTAAGGAAGCTAATCTCCCTAAGGTATCTGACTCAAAACTTCTGCTCAAGTGAGCCCTTGAAGTCCTTCAGGCTAATTGAAAGGTTAGGTTTGCTTGGCTTCTTTAGCATTCAAAAGGCTATCTACCCAAACTTGGTTAGAGTATTCTATGCTAATCTAAAGTATGAAGACAACTGCTTGATTTCTGAGGTTAAGAAAACCCAGATTAAGATCACTAGGGATGAATGGTGTAGGTTAACTAAGCTTATCTATAATGGAACAAGCTTTTATGGTAATGAGAATGCTTGGGGAACTGATTTTGAGTACAATAATGCTCTGACCTCTCTGATAAGGTCTGGTTAATATCTTCCAAGGGACAAGAAAAGGGTGATGGCTACTGCTTGACAATGGAAAATAGGGTCCTTCACTATCTGGTTGTTAGAGGCTTAATTCCTAGGAGAGGCAATTACTCCCAGGTTCTAAGAGATAATGTAGTGGTCTTGTGGGCAATGACCACAAACAAGCCAATCAATTGGACAAATTACATCATTCAGCATATTTTGAACGTGAAGAAGAAGAAAAACTCTGCTCTCCCATATGTCATGCTTGTAACAGCTATCCTGGAGCATTGTCATATCTCATTGTCTGAGGAATCAAAGGACACAAGCTCCAAAGGGCCACAGTCCATTGGCCTACACGACAAGGTGGATGGTAAATGGTACTATCTCACCCATGGCAGCTTTGGCCATATCCTTCATGACCAAAAGAGTGATGATGAAGAAGAAGGCCAGTAATCTACTCCAGCTCTAGCTACATTGGACCTCCTGCTTTAAGAAATGTGAAGTTTGGAAACTATGATAGAAACCCGGATAGATCGTATTGAGCAGAAGGTGGATCACCTTGAGTTGAGGATGGATTACTCCGATCAGGAGCTTGCATCTATTCACTCTTTCCTGGAGGGACCAGGATATGCATCATGGAGAGCAGCTGCTGCACCTTCCACCTCCTCTGCCCCTCCTGCTCGCCTATCCTTTAATGATCCCTATGATACTCCAGCTGGAGTTCTTGCTGATGATGAGGAGCTCCTTGGTTCCAAGGACGATCTTGAACCCGGTGATGATGATGTCAACCTTGGAGGTATCATTGCGGAAGTGGATAGTGACAGCGAGGTGACTGCTAGCGACCATGGATCCTTGCCATGATATTTTCCTTGTTTCTTTATTGATTGATTGTATATGACATTGGATTTGTTTTTATTATAAAATCAATTGATATTTTGATGGTTCATATGTGTTTATTGAATATTTAGAGTGATTGCATAAGTACGGGGGAGCTTGCGCATGAACATTCTATTAATCCTATCTATATATCATGAAACATGTTAAATGAGTTTTTGATGATAACAAAGTAAAGAAAAGATCAAAGATCAAAAGAGAAGATCAAAAGAGAAGATCAAAGATCAAAAGAAGATGACAAAGATCAAAAGAGGTGTATTAGATATAGGTCTTAGAACATCAATGTGAAATGCTCTCAAGGTATCTCAATGATCTTCAAATGGTTTTTCAAGATTCTTTAAAATCAACTTGTTATTCAAAAAGGATTTGTTGATTTCAATCATGGATTGTGTAAAACATAAGTAAATCTTGTCCAATCCATGTTTCCACAAGTAAGAATTGGCCTAGGCACTCAATTGAACTTGAAAAATGTGTTCAAAGGGTAAGGTAATCTATTACACATGTGTTGTCATTGATTACAAGTTAAACAAAGGCCTTGTAATCGATTACAATGAGCATGTAATCGATTACAAGCATGGTAGAAGCCTTATAATCGATTACACTGAGGTTGTAATCGATTACAAGTCTGGAAGAGGCCATGTGATCGATTACACAAGGCTGGTAATCAATTACATCCTACCTAGAAAGCCAAGAAAACGTTCAAATAGCCATGTAATCGATTACAGAGATTGTGTAATCGATTACTAGTGGTCTGACAGTGCCCAACGGCTATATTAGGTGCATTAAATGCTACCCAATAAAGCTCCCAACGGCTCCTTTGATCTAGAAACTTATAAATACATATCTTGGGGCATCATTTGTGGCTAACTAACAACTAAGAAACATCTTTCAATTACTCAAATCTGTGAATCAATCCTTGAATCATTTGTGCTCTGTTTTTGTATATATATTAGAGATATTCTTGAAGAGCATTATAGGGCTTCAATTTGTGAAATTTACTCTTGTGAGAGTTTCATCTTATATACACTTTGATTCTTTGTGAAAAGGGTGAGGTATCCCTCTAGAGAAAAGGATGAGGTATCTTTGTTTGTAAAGAGAGTGAGGTATTTCTCAAAGGTTGTAAAGGGTGAAGTATCCCTTGATTTGTAAAGAGGGTGAGGCATTCCTCAAAGGTTGTAAAGGGTGAGGTATCCCTATTTTGAGACTCAAGCACAAAGGGTGAGGCATCCCAAGGTGTGGTGAGTGCTCTAGTTTGTAAGGGTTGTCAAGCACCTGTTGAAGCTTAAAGATAGTGAAAAATCTCAGGTGATTACTTGAGGACTGGGCGTAGGCCACAAGTGGATTGGTGACTGAACCAGGATAAACCTTTTGTTTGATCTTCTAAACTCATCTCTTTACGATTGTTCATTTATTTTATATGTTTGCTTGAAAGTTATCAATCTTGGCTTGTTTAATTTGTGAGTGAAGCATTCAATCTCATTTATCTATTCTCTTCAATCAAATAATAGTTTCAACGAAAATTTGATAAACAAGTGTTTTGCGAAAGATTTGCGAAAAGTTTTTATTAACTCAATTCACCCCTCCTCTTGAGTTTAAGATCACTTGGTAACAATTTATTGTCCTTATTTTTAGAAGTAGAAGATGAAGTAGAAATAGTAGGCATGGTGGCCTTAGGGGCAGCCACGGGTTCCTTTGGACTAGAAGAGGATCATTCATTCTTTTGCTTATCCTTCCAACTTGTTGTGCTGAAGTTAGAAGAAGGCTACTTCAAAGTACCCTTCCTCTTGAGTTGTTGCTCCACCTTCATGGCTTGATGCACTAAGTCTTCAAACTCAACATAATGTTGCAACTCCACAATATCACTAATGTCTCAGTTGAGACCATGAAGAAACCGAGCCATGGTTGCCTCCCTTTCTTCAATAATGTTGGCTTTTATCATGGCAACCTCCATCTCTTTGAAGTACTCATCCATACTCCTACTCCCTTGAGAGAGTCTTTGTAACTTATTGCGTAGCTCCCTACGATAATAAGAAGGTACAAACCTCTTCCTGATCAAAGTCTTCATTTCATCCTAACTAATGATAGGATGCTCTCTATATCTTGCCCTTTCTTTTTGAACTTGATCCCACCAAATCAATGCATAATCCTTGAACTCAAGTGCAGCTACCTTCACTTTCTTCTCATCATTGTAGTTGTGGCATGAGAAAATTTGCTCAATTTTTATCTCCCACTCAAGATATGCTTCTGGATCATTCCTCCCTTGAAAGGAATGTATTTTGATATTCAAACCCCTAAGCCTTTCTCCCCTTTTCTGTAACACCCCAAATTTCCTAACTATTTGACAATAATTTTGA
The DNA here is from genome assembly GCA_029884605.1 of Ormosia emarginata. NCBI lineage: Eukaryota > Viridiplantae > Streptophyta > Magnoliopsida > Fabales > Fabaceae > Ormosia > Ormosia emarginata. The sequence goes on from JAQQTP010000050.1 coordinate 264,977, forward strand.
CAGTTAACAGAATTCTACTGTTTAGTGATTTCTGTGTACTGTAAAATTATTTTGAATATTCTGTCAGTACATTTGATCGTTTTGTGTAATTTACTCCGTGTCAGGAAAATAATAATTTTCGGACCGGGAAAAATCTTACGTATTTTAATTATTACTATTAAGTCTTAATTATTTTATGTAATCTGATTTGATTTTCGTAAGTTTTATAATTTTTATGATTTTGTGGATGATTATGAAATTTTTATATTTCTCTGATTATTTTAATATTATCCATGGGCTGTTTGTGGGCCTAGGGGAGCTGTATGTGGGCTCAGGTGGGAACTGAAAAGTGAAAATTTTTCTGTAACCAGAAAATTTTGTACTGTTAAGATGGAGACATGGGATCTTACTAAACCTGAATCTGGAAACAGTTTTTGAAATTTTCTTTTACTATGTTTTGTACTATATTTAATTATTGAGTAATAAAAATACAGTAAAAATATTATTCGTAGGGTTATAGTAGATAAAAATAAATATTGTACTGCTTAGTCAACATTGGTGGTTTGGATATCCACCATTGATTTAATCAAGGGTGGAGATTTGGTCTTACAAAGTGGCTAAGACCATTTATAATCATTGGTTGTAAAGTATGAAGGAGTAATCTTGACCCTTCATTTTGGAGATACATTTAATGGCTAGGATTTCAAGGCGGAAAGATCTAATGGCCTAGATTAAGTCTTACATCTAAGGCTATACCTAGAATCTACATTAATCCTAACCATTGATCTAATCAATGGCTAAGAATGCTCAAAATGGTGGCTAGTGAAATTTGTCACACATTGAGAGTGCAAGAAGGGGGGTTCAGTTTTGGAGGGGCCTTAAGGCCATAGCAAAGTTTCAAGACCATTATTGCTATTCTAGATCATTATTGATCATTTTCAAGAAGCAAAGCTCTTCAAACTTTTCTCTCCATTTCTCTTCTTCTCTAGTTTCGGCCAAGACCACCAAATCCACCTTCCATCACTCAAAAATTTCAAACAACCTTACTTCATAAATCTATACCTCAATCCAAGACACTTTGTAGTTTAGGTCAAGTTCTAAATTCATCATCTTCAAGGACTTTCTTCAAGATCAAAGTTAGAGGGTTTTTAAGGTGAAGTGTAAGGAAACTTCACTACTTGTCTTATTTTCATGTTCTAAGCCATGTTTGATCCATGGTTTATCTTGTTCAAGCTTAATATGCTAATAAACTTGTGTTTTGTTTTGTATTTGAGAAGCTTTTAGTGGTGAAAGACTTGGAAAAAGAAGTAAAACAAAGAGCTTTTGAGGTTCTTCAAGAGGTAAGAGGGAGATCCATCTTACCAACTAAGTATGGTGGTGAGAGATGGTTTTGTATTTGATGGACGGTGAATCCATATGAGGATTCATATCCACAGTCATATAATTATTTGCGGGTGTTTATGTGTTTTGATTATTTGCTTATGCTTGATATGATTTGCTTGATTTATTTCTTTTGTTTATGGCATGCTTATGATATATATGATGAATATGTATATGTATGCCATGATTTGATGATGGAAAGAAAAATAATTTTTTGGTTCCAAGGACCATGAGGATTTCGGCTAAGACACCTCAAAATAGGTGTTTACAAATTAATATTTTCATGAATGGTAAAATTAGAGGATTTGAAGAGCAAGGAAAATGAACAAATGAATTGGTTTTTAAGACCATGAGTCTCACGGTTTTTGAAGGAAATTTTAATGGTTTTGTTTGTGTAAAAACAAGAATGGTACTTAATTGATTTAGAAGGAAAAATATTTGATGGTTTCAATGGCCAAGTACCACGGTTTTGGAAGGCTTGTAAATGCCTTGATTTTATGAAATAAAGTGATTTCAAAGTGGAAAAATAATTCATGAAGTACAAGGATTAAAGAAATGGAAACAAAGTATTTTAACACTTGAAAAATGGAATTTTCGTATATGAATGGAAAAGAGAGGTTGAAAGTGTTTGAACCTCAATTTATTTTAAAGAGAACTGAGTTTTAGAATTGATTCATGAATTATGGAAAATACGTTGGTAACTTGAAAATTTCTAACGTATAACTCATCCTTTGGGTTTTGCAGAATGTTAGGAAATTTTAAGTTAGAAACATTGATTTAATTCAATGAAATGGTGAAATTGTGGAATTTATTGTGAAAAGGTTTTCTTGAGTAAGAAAATGTGAAAAATAATGTGAGAAGTCATATTATTTTGAGAAAGGTTGAATTGAGATTTTGAAGGTTAAGAAATATTTTACGACATTAAAAAAATGGAGAAAAATGATTTACGTAACTTAAAAACATGATTTTTAAGCTACGCAATTTGAAAAATGTTAAAATATTTTTACACGATTTGGAAAGCGTTTAAATATCTCTACGTGATTGAGATATTGTTGAAAAATCACTACGTGATTGAAAAATGATGAAATATTTTTACGTGATTGAGAAAACGATGGAAAATCGCTATGCGATTTGAAAACGCAACGGAAATGTTGCGAAATTGTGAAAACGTAACAGAAATATTGCGCGATTGTGAAAAACACGACAAAAGTGTTTCGCGACTATGAAAACGCGATAATGTGATTTTGCGATTGAATATACAATATGATTACTGTTGAACCAGTGTATGGACACTGTACAAGAAAATGATGAGTTTTGCTTATGATTGGCATTGGTGCATTTTATATGCATGGATCAGTGTATGGACACTGTATGAGAAAATGATGAGATTTGCATGTGATTGGCATTGGTGCATTTTACATGCATTGGAAAGGTCCGATGGACTGGATAAGGCTAATTGCCTAGGAGAGACGTACACCTCTTGAGTGGATGCGATATGCGTAGTGTAAGTCATTTGTTGACTTTGGGGGCATCGGGGTGCGGGTTGCCTACAGTGGGCAGTTGGTAGCTCTTCTGTACCGTGGGTTAGACCGATGCAACACACTATTGATCTTGACTGAGACACTATTCTTAATCAAGATCTAGTAAAGATTGTCGTGTATATGCTAGATGTGCAAACATATATGTGAATTGTGGCACGTGGTCTGAGGCATGTTGGTACAGATAGATCTTTCGGATCAACTTCTCCGACTTGAGTATTAGCTCCATGGAGTAGGAAATTAAGTCTATGTGCACATGCATAATTATTGAGTATTGTTTATGATAATTGAACTGTTGAATACTTGGATAATGTTGAGGGCATTATCATAAATATTGAATATTTATATCTGTGTGATATAATAATTGAGGAATATTGGATGATGATGATGATAAATAATATTGATGGCATTATTGTAATTATCGTGTGATTTGAATAATGTTAATGGCATGATGGTAATTATTATTTATTATATTTGTTGTGATAAATAATTATTGAGGGCATGATTGTAATTATTGTATCTGTGATGATAAATAATGTTGAAGGCATTATTGTAATTATGGTATGACATATCTATATGGTATGTTGTTAGTGTTATCTCTGTGCTACCATATTGGTATTGGCGTAGGTGATCTCACCTCTTTGTATGTATATTTTGTACTGTAATTATATTTGTAAAGACACTGAGCAAGGGATTGAACAAAAAGGTGAAGAAGAGCAGATTCCAGAGGAAGCGGAGTTTTGATAAAATGACATCAAGACCTAGTTTCTTTGGTTACGTGAGACTACAGTTCCATAGTGGAGCTGGAGCGTGGAGGACTAGTCCCAATAAGTGAGGACTAATATATCAGGGAAATCTGACGGTCAACATGAGCAGGGAATTTCATGGAGATCCGTTCCTTTCCATAACTATTTATGTACATGTCAAATTTCCGCTGTCAATCAGGCAGTATTAGGATACTAGGTATTATGTCCCAACGGAGATTAGTATCGTGTCGTCTGCTCGGACACCTGTCCGTAGGACTTCGCGTCGAGCTGGATTCCTACCTGCTAAGGAATCTGAGGAGGACCCATCTGAGGGTTCTGCTGTTTAGTAAGACTTGGGCAGTATGTTAGCTTTGAATAATGTTCAAATACTTTGAGGACTATGTCTGTATATAAATAATCTTGATAGTACTTTTGTAATGTATATATGACATAAATTATTTGTGATGATGTTGTAATATTTTATTTTCTGCTAAGCTTATTTTATCGACATTAAGAAATTTTACAACTCGTATTTTTATTATAACATCACAATTTATGAACTTGGGGGTAATTTGGTAATAATAACGTTTAAATGTGGCACCCTACGGTGAGTGTTACATTTTCACCTCTCTCATTTTCTTTATCTCTCCTCTCATATCTCCTTCTCCCTCTTTGCCCCATACCACCTCTCGTTTCTTTTTCAGATTTATGGGATTCTTCATCATGGTTAGAAGCTTTATCCCTCTCTAACTTGTCAATCTTTTCATGGATTTCATCACTTTGCCTTTGAAGAAGCCTTTCCAAAATGTCTTGTTAGGGCTTATATTTGGAATGTCATTATGGTTGTCCTTGGAGAAAGAGGGGGACTTCCATTTGGATCTCCTTCCTTAGACATTGTACAAAATCAACAAGTTAGTGAACACAATAAAACAAGGTCCACACTACTCACTCTTCTCACATGTTTCCCTCTTAGAATTGTAGTTTCCTAGTGTTTACACACATCATGGTTCTTATATAACAATCTCTCTTGCCTTTTTCCACTCAAGTCCTCTTTACAAGCCCTTAAAGTGAATCACAAGTCAATCAACACAAAAGTACTCACACACAATGTGAACAATTCACACAAAGTCTAAACACTCAAGAGGTCAATGAAATGTGAAATACTCTTAAACAAAACCAAAGAGCCCGATAAGACAAATAAGAAAAGCTAATAAAGAACAAAGCACACTAAAATAAGAGTTGATCAAGACAAGAAACAAGAACAAGTGTAGAGTAGAAATGATCAAAATAGCAAAGGAGAATTATAGCTCCAAAGTCCACCAAGTAATTGTTAATATTCAAGAAGACTAAAACACTCTAAATATGTAATAGGGGCGAAAATCAACAGCTATATTTTTTTTTTACTTTTGGTATTCATGCTTTTTTTAATTTTTTTTTTACACAAAGAGCCCCACGCAAGTTGAAGGAGTGTTAACAAGATCAAATAGCCAAAGAAGGTGCTATCTAACACATAAACATCAAAATATCAAAATCAACAAGATCAAAATGGATCAAACTTTGAACATTAATCAAGAATAAGTGCTAAATTGAAAGAACACAAGATCATAACCCAACTCTAGGATCCTAGCTTTTGATACCACATGATATGATCTAACAACAATGGAACATAAGCTTTTTGGATCTTTCTTAAGTTGGTTCTTTTGTAATCGAATTCATCAACAAAAAGAATAAAATTAAACAAAGATTGATGTAGAAGAATAAGAAGTGATGTGAAAAAAAAAACAAGTAAGATAGAAAATTAAATGATAGAATTAGATAAGAAGATGAAGAATGATGCCACAATCTTAATCCTATTGAAGAGAAAGAGAATGATAAGCCTTGTGTAGAATCGCCACAAAGATATGAGGAACCTTTGATAAGATTCAAAGTATGGTTCTCTTTTAAGAACCCAAGAGGTACGAAATAGCTCTTTCAAATAAGGTGAATTCCTTCACTTTCATTAATTTTCAAAATCTCCCCATGAGTTCCCTATTTATAGGCTAAGCTTGAAGCAATTTGCAATGCTTGAAGCAATTTGCAATCCTTGAAGTCCTAAAATGACTTTTGAAATACAAGAAATAAATTCCCACTATTATGCAATTACCAAAGTGCATTGATAAGTGCATGTACATTATTCCTTAGAAAATAAGCATAAACATGATAATAAATTCTCACTAGCCAATGTAATGACTTAGGAAGTCTTTAAAGCCCAAAAACTAACTTAGGGAAGACCAAAGGACATCTAAACTTATTCCAACAAAAAAAAATATGAAAATTACAAAATAATAAAAAAATGGTTTTAATATGAGACCCTAATTAATTGGTCTAATGAACCAAATAGAGAGAGCTTTAACAAACTTATAAAGCCCAAATCTCGCCAAACATAAGTCCTAATTGGAGTCCTCTTCAATTTGGATTAATTGGACTAACATGGGTTCTTCTTCTTCATTATCTTGCTTGAGATTGAATTTATATTGTTGTAAAGCTTCCTTTGCCCTCTTGGACCTTAGCCTAGTCATAGACCCTCCTAGCCCAATTAACGCATCCTCCTTCCTAGCTCTTCTTTTCCTACTTGATCGTCTTCCTTGGTCTTCATTAGATGGACATTTCCTCCATACCTTTTGAATGATGATAAGATTGTCAAATAATGAGATATGACGACTTAAGGTATTTGAAAAGTGATAAAAATGAATTTGTTACTTAATATGGTTACAAAAATAGATTATATGTGAAATTGAATTTTTACTTGAGTTTGCATATTGAAATGTGTATGTTTGATAATCCTTTGATTAAAAGAATTTTTCTTAAATTAAAAATTAAAATAGGAATTTTGTTTCAGGAAGAGGAAAGACTGAATTTAACTTTTGCCACATTCCTACAATATAAAAATGAGTTTTAAAATGAGATTTTTCCCCGAAACAACTAGAAGTATTATGATGATACATGTATTTTTTAAATAGTACTACTGAGAATTCTTAAAATTCTCACCCCATTTTGTTTTTATTCCATAATATATCCATGAACGAATACATCAGCGAGGAGGCAGAAGATGAAGACTTAGAACAGGTCTTGAAAACATTTGTATTTTGTATAGCATAACTATAATTCTGTAACTTAATATGTAATTTTATATATTGATGTATATTATTTATATAATGTTTTGTACATTATATGTATAATTCCAACCACAACAGGCTCATATTTTTTTATATCTCTTATATTTATTTACAAATAAGTTATGTTAGTGATAACTTCACAAAATATAGTTATTTGTGCCCTATATCTGTGCTCCATTGATTGCTTAGTCCTTATTCTTAAGCATATTTGGGAGATTTTAGACTTATATTTGTCAAATACAATTTGGATATCTTCCTATATGTTATTGAGTAAATTGTGCATATTCTTTGAGCTTTTAAGTGGATTTACAACTTATATTTGACTTAGTGATTTCTCTAATATAGGATGAGCTCAAAAGAGATGAATTGATACAAGCCAAGGCCCAACATTGGAGGATAAAACCAAAGAAGCATTCTAGCATAGCACGTCATGGCGCAAGGAAGTGCACGTCGCGGCATGAGCACATTACCTGCTGCCAGTACTTACATCCGAGTCATGGATGTCGTGGCGCTGGGTAGTGCACATCGCGATGTGATGCGCCTCACCTACTGTTAGTACTTACACCTGAGGCATGTGCGCTGTGGCGCAAGGAAGTGCACGTCGCGGCATGAGGCGTAGAATTGAGCCTATAAATAGATTTTATTAGATTTTTAGAACATGGTCGTTTAGGGTTAGAAAAGCTACGGCTTTGTCCTTCATTTTTGGGAAGATTAGAGGCCAAGGGTGTAACACCCCCCGTAGGGCATCACATTTCCGACTACCAACTTATAATCTTCAAAAATCAGTTCATAAAAGGTTTGAGTTATAAAAAGAGGGTTTTAAAATTTCTTCTTGCTGAAACATAAATTTATCGGAATTTATAGATAATACTGAAAAATAGATTTAAACTTATTAATATACAATATTGACACCAATTAATATTTAACAATGATTCAATAAATATAAAACTTACAGACTCAATTTTAAACGATAGTAAACCCCATGACAGGTCCTACTCAATAGCACGGTAAAACACTAACAGTAAAAACTCAACATACTTATTCGGTCTTGTATTTATCTTGATGCATCATATATTTGTTCCTCATCAAAATTGTACACCAACAAATCCGGGATGGTCACCCCTCCATGTTATCATCAATCTCAGAATATTCGTCTCCAGTCACGTCTAAGAATCTTATTCCATCTACTATATAATTTTTAATAATACAGACACAACAAAATAATATAACAAAGAGGTGAGATCACCTACGCCAATACCAACATGGTAGCATAGAGATAACACAAACAGCATATCATACAGCTATATCATACGATAATTACAATTATGCCATCATCATAATGTATAAAATAACAATAATTACAATAATGTCATCAATATTAGTTATCATCATCATCATCCAATATTCCTCAATTATTATATTACACAGATATAAATATTCAATATTTATGATAATGCCCTCAATTATTATCCAAGTATTCAATAGTTTAATTATCATAACCAATACTCAATAATGATGCATATGTTATGCATGTGCACATAAACTCAATGTCCTACTCCATGGAGGTTTTCACAATTTCGAGAAGAATGCTCTGTTAATTGTCAGCCTTAGCCCAAAGACAATCTTCCAAATTAGTCCACAGACAATGCCCAGCCTTAGCCCACAGACAATGTCCAGCTTTCAAAAAGAATCATGTTCTTATCGGGTATCGTCAATGCGTTGCTACGGACTGCATCGCTAAGTGGCATATGGTCCAGCCTTAGCCCACAGACAGATATCCACTGGTCGACCGTCGCGCCTTGACGCCCCCAAGATCCATCATAGACCTACTATCAATTCACATTCCCTCTTCAACCACAAGGGTCATAATAGCTATCAGCTATATTTTATACAATGCACGATTATATCAGTACAAGTCTAACCACAAGGGCCAATCTTTTCAAATTCATTTGTTCAATTTAATCATATGCCTCAATGCATATTTTTCCAATGCATGTATAATGCACCAAATGCCAATCATAGGCATATCTTTCTAATGCATATAAAATGCACAAATGCCAATCACAAGCAAATGCCAATCATAGGCAAAACTCATCATTTTCTCATACAGTGTCCATACACTGGTTCAACAGTATTCATACTGCATTTTCAGTAGCAAAAATCATGTTATCACGTTTTCATAGTCACAAAACACTTTTGTCATGTTTTTCACAATTGCGCAACATTTCTGTTACATTTTCACAATTCCACAACACTTCTGTTGCATTTTCAAATCACGTATTGATTTTTCAATGTTTTCTCAATCGCGTAAAAATATTTACACATTTCTCAAATCGCATAGTGATTTTCCACCATTTCACAATCACGTAAAAATATTTCATCACTTTTCAATCACGTAGTGATTTTTTAACAATATTTCAAGCGCGTAAAATATTTAAACATTTTTCAAATCGCGTAGAAATATTTAAACATATTTCAAATCGCGAAGCTTAAAAATCACATTTTTAAGTTACGTAAATCATTTTTCACCATAATTCCATTACAAAAAATATTTCTCAACCTTCAAAAATTCTATTTCAACCTTTCTCAAAATAATATGACTACTCACATTATTTTTCACATTTTCTTACTCAAGAAAATTCTTTTCACAATATATTCCACAAATTCACAATTTCATTGAATTAAATCAATGTTTCTAACTTTAAAATTACTAACGCTATCCAAAACCCAAAGGATGAGTTACACGTTAGAAAATATCAAATCACTATTATATTCTCCATTTTTCTCAAATAAATTCTAAAATCAATTTTCTTCAAAATAAATTGAGGTTCAAACACTTTCAACCTCTCTTTTCCATTCATATACAAAAATCTCATTTTCTCAAGTGATAAAACACTCTGATTCCCTTTCCAAATTTCTTATACTAAATCAATTATATTTCCATTTGAAAAATCACTTTATTTCATCAAAATCAAGGCATTACAAGCTTTCCAAAACCGTGGTACATGATTCCAATGGCTATCAAATATTTTTCCTTCTAAGTCAATATGGTTTTACACAAACAAAACCATTAAAAATTCTTCATAAAAACCGTGAGCACTTGGTCTTTGAAATCAAATCATTTGTTCATTTTTCATTTTCACTTTCTTTGCAAATCCTTAAAATCAACATTGCCTTTTTCATTTAAAACTCATGTTTAGTAAAATGCTTAGAAACTTTTTGCACAAAATAAATCAATAAAAATCCTTCTCAAAACCATGAACACTGCTTCTTGAAAAACAAACCCTTTGTTTATTTTCCATGCTTCTCTAATCATCCAATTTTAACATTCATGAAAATATTAATTTGTGAACACCTATTTTGAGGTGTCTTGGCCGAAATTCCTCTTGGTCTTTGGAACCAAAAATTAATTTTCTTTCCATCATTAAATCATGGCATACACATACATATTTCATCATATATACCATAAGCATGCCATAATCAAAAGCAATAAATCATGCAAAGTATATCAAGCATAGGCAAAGAATCAAAGCTCACAAACACACACAAATAATTTACATGACCATGGATATGAATCCTCACATGGATTCACCATCCATCAAATATAAGACCATCTCTCACCACCATACTTTGGTTGGTGAGATGGATCTCCCTTTTACCTGTTAAAGATCCTCAAAAGCTCCTTGTTTTGCTTCTTTTTCCAAGTCCTTCACCACCAAGGGCTTCTCAAATACAAAACAAAACACAAGTTTATTAGCATATAAAGCTTGAATAAGAAAACCATGAATGTGCATCATGGTTAGAACCTTGAAAATTAAAAGAAAAGTGAAGATTAACAAACTTCACTAATAAAACTTCGATCTTTAGCTTGAAGAACAAGGTTGAAGATGAATGATTTAGAGAAAGTCTCCAACATGAAAGTTGCTTAGAACATCATGTAGATTCAAGATCTATGGTTGGATGAAATTAAAAGAGATTGGATGGTGATTTTGAGTGGATGGCCGAATGGTTCCTCTTGAAGAACAAGGTTGGAGTTTTTGATTTTTGTGAAAGGAAAGCATCTTAGACTTGTTTAAGATAAAGAATGAAGTGAAAACACTTAGTTTTCCTTCCTACCAATTTCGTAGAGCTCCATGGAAAAATTCCTAAAAATAATAAACAAATGTTACAATCAATAACAAGTGTAGAAATAGGTAAACCATGGCTCAAGCATGGCTTAGAAAATCAAAACTAAAAGATTGGGTGAAGAAATATGAACTTTACCCTTTTTGATAGAAACTTGAAGCTTGGATTTGAAGCTCAAGATGAATGATTTTGTGAAAACTCATAACTAGAGATGTTCTTAGAATGATGTTTAGGTTTAGGAAATGTGTTTAGATGAAATTTTAGAAGCTTGGAGTTATGGTTTCTAGGTGTTGGCCAAAACTTGCTTGGAGAAGAGGTGGAGAGAAAAATTTGATAACTTAGCTTCTTGAATTTGATCAATAATGACCAAGAATGGAAACAATGGTCATGAAACCATGCTATGCTCTAAAGCATGCACCAAAACCGTCCCCCCCCCCCCCATGCATTCTCCTAAGAGTGCAAAATGAATCAATAATGATTCATAATGACCAAGACCATTAATAATGGCCTTCAAACTTTCCTTTAGCTCCTAAACAACACAAAAATCGTCCCCCCTCCATGCATTATGCATTCATAAAGTTGTCATCTTTTCTAGCCACCATTTAGAAAAATTTAAGCCATTGATTAGATCAATGGTTAGGATTAAGGTAGACTTTTGATTAGAAGACTTAATCTAGGCCATTAGATCTTTCCTCCTTGAATTCCTAGCCATTAGATGCATCTCCAAAATGAATGGTCAAGATTACTCCTTCTTACTTTTAATCCAAGGGTCATAATTAGTCATAGCCATTTTAGAATACTAAATCTCCACCATTGATTAAATCCAAATCTAATGGTCATAAGTGATCCATCTCCACCGTTAATTAAATCCAAATCCAACGGTCACAAATGGTCCTAGCCACTTTGTAAGACCAAATCTCCACCCTTGATCTAAATCTAAATCCAATGGTTATAAATGGTCATAGCCATTTTAGTAGACTAATTCTACACCGTTGATTAAATCGACGGTTGATATCAAAGTCTTAAATACTAAGCTTACTTCCTATTGGTCCGTCAAAAAGTTGTCATAACTACTAATGTTGACTTAACAGTACAATATTTATTTTTATCTACTATAACCCCACGAAAGAATATATTTACTGTATTTTAATCGCCTGTTAATTAAATACAGTATAAAACATTGTACAAGAAAATTTCTAAAACCGTTTCTGGATTCAGGTTTAGTAAGATCCCCCGTCTCCGTCTCAACAGTACAAATTTTCCTGGCTACAGAAAAATTTTCACCTTTCTAGACCCATGTGGGGCCCACATATGACCTCCCTGGGCCTACATATGACCCACGAATAACGCTAAAATAAACAAAGTAATATAAAAATTTCATAATTACACACAAAATCACAAAAATTAGAAAACTCATAAATATCAAATCAGATTACGTAAAATAATTAAGACTTAATAGTAATAATTAAATTACGTAAAATTTTCCTCGGGTCGAAAATTATTATTTTCCTGACACGGAGTAAATCACACAAAATGATTAAATGTACTGATAGAATATTCAAAATAATTTTACAGTACACAGAAATTATTAAACAGTAGAATTCTATTAACTGTCAAAATTACTGTCAAATATTTAGGAAATTTTGGGGTGTTACAAAAGGAGCCAAGGTTAGAGGTTATCTTCCTCATGGAGGGAGATTCAAGCATCAATGGCAACATCCATAAGCTTTTCCTCATTTCTCCCTTTTCTTTCCTCTCTCCCATTATCTTGCACATGATTTTTGTATTATATTTTCATGTTCAATAATGTAACAGCTGCTTTAGGGAATACTTTGAATCCTTTTTATGAATATCAATGATTTTGTTCTCCTCTTAGTTTGTATGGATGTATGATTTTGTTCAATCATATTGTTCTTAATGCTCTTGAATGCCTGATCATCATTTAAGCTGATTTGATAAAATCTAATGAGCCTAGACATAGGACTTTGGGTTTGAGATCGTATGTATGGTTGATGCATGTTCGATTCCATTCTAATGGCAGGATGAGTTGATTCGCTAATGGGATAGAAATATATCTCTTAGTCATGCATAGTGTGTGTTTGAGAATAGATCTTAATGAGTGGAGTTTGCACTAGTTCTCATGGAAATATAGCAGATTAGGTAAATGAAGCCATGGTTGATTGACCCCTAGACATAGGCTTTCAACTAATGAAGATTCTCAAGCTAACCTAATCATTGCATTCCTATTTATGAAGAAGATTGCATGTTGTTGGTTGAAGTAAGGGGTGAAGAAGGATTTCCCTAAACTCTAACAATTATCTTTATCGCTTTTTAGTTTGTAGTTTATGTTTCTTTTCCAAATGTTTATGTTCTTGAATAGAATTATATAAGCTATTGGTTAATACTTCGCATTGGAAGTAAACTTATCCTCGTGGGAACGATACTTTACTCTTCACTTTATTACTTGTTCGGCCCGTGTACTTGCAGCCTTAAAAAGGACAAACAGTTAGGTAATAAGTGACATGCTTAATTCTAATTGCTAATACGTAATTCTAGATACGTTATTAGTAATTGTATTAAGGATGTTACATGTAACATCCTCCCAAACCTTAAAGTTTTAATCAGAGTTATAGTAGCTCAATAAGATTGATAAAAGTCAATTAAAAATTTTGGAAAAAGATTTCGACTAATTTGAGCATAAATCTATAACACTGAAGTTGAAAAATAGCTTAAATGAACTCAGAATATTGCTTAAATAGCTATATAAATAGAAATAAATATGAATATTTGTTTCTAAGTCATAAAGGAATAAAATGGACACTTGAAAGCTTCCTAGTTCAATTCTATAGAGGTTTGACTAACTCAGGGATGAATAGTGAAGTTTAGTCTCTCACAAAGGTGTATTATGATATTCATGAAAAGATACAGTTGAAAAATGTATGAAATCTTAGAATTTTTTATAATACCAATGAAGGTTCAAAAATTAGTTAATGGGTCATCAAATATCTTTAACAAATATAATGTTTCCAGTTGAAATTTAAATATTTCCTTCCTTTCTAAGTACCACCGCCTTTTCTCTTTCTCATTTCATCTTTTCCATTCAATTTCCATTTCTTTTTCACGCTCACTCTCTTCTCTCACACATGGCCAGCTGAAGGAGGAAGAAATAAGAAAACAAGGAAGGAAATAAGAGGAAAAGAGGAAGAATCAAGCAAGGATAAACAAGAACAAAGAAAGAAAGATAAAGGAAAAAGGAAAATCATAACTTGAGGTAGGGGATTTCTTTCACAAACCTCTTCATCTTTGTTTTTCTTAATGGTTGGAAATTTGTGACTTTGGATGAAGAGTTGAGTTAGAAAAGAAGATTATATGTTCATTATGAATTGAGAACTTGAATTTTTTATTGATTTCTTGGTTGATTCTTGATGGATTTCTTCAAGCTTTGAAAATGGATTTGAAACCCATATTTGTTTTGATGATTTGATTGAGTTATAAATGCTTGTATGAGATGATTTTGATGTTGTTAAGTTGATATATACTAGTTTGGCGTTGAAATGGTGAGATTTGGGTGTTGGAACTAGAACCAGTGAGCTTCTGGTTGTTGAGACGGGTTTTCCCATGGCTCCGTGGAATTTTCCATGGCGGGGCGGTGGTTCTCTTTGCCAACTTCCTTTTTTTCAACACAATTTCCCATGGCCCATGGAATTTTCCACGAGAGATAGTGGTTTCTTCTAGAATGAGAATCAGCTCTTGTGGTCTTCATGAAAGTTGTAGCTCTTTTCCTTAGCTTTCCAATGCTACTGGAATCACCTTATTTCGACCTAAAAACATAGAGAAAGATCAATCATGAGATGATTAAAGTATAATTTTACTTAAGTTTATTTATAATATTAATAATTGTGAGATGATTATGATATGTTATGAATTCAATTGATGAGTTGAAATGCCTATGAAGAGAAACACTTTGATATGCATATACTTGCTTGATTAATAAGGTGATGATTAAAGAGAATTGACGAAAAATGGTTTTCTTACATAGGTATTCCTTTGTGGAACTAGACTAATTTGGATTTTGGATATATCTTAGACTATGGGCAAGTCTTGGATAATGGTGAGAGAGAGTTTATGATCATCTCTCTAAACCAGAGTAAATGAGGTTGAGGAAGACCTCCCTCTTTACTTGAGCTTTCTTAGTCGTCAAGTAGTAGAGGATATGCTTCCTCTTTACTACTTGTGATGATCCTAAATCCTTGATGAATGATATTGTGAGGATTTTTATGCGTCCTCTTTACTAGACTAAGATAGATATGGCCTAGTTACTTGGAGTAGTCTTGTGTGGCAAATTGATTGTCATAAATAGGTTGATGTGCACCAACCTGAAAGT
This sequence comes from Ormosia emarginata, assembly GCA_029884605.1. NCBI lineage: Eukaryota > Viridiplantae > Streptophyta > Magnoliopsida > Fabales > Fabaceae > Ormosia > Ormosia emarginata. Next base: position 280,284 of record JAQQTP010000050.1, read on the forward strand.
AGGCTACTACCAAGCAAATGATTTCATGATGCTAGCATTGATAAGACATGTATTCTGATAATTTAAGATATGATATATTCTGATAAATCAGATTTCATGATGGTATTTATATATTTGATGATCTAGATTATTTTTATAATGATTAAATTGAATGTCTATTTCGGAAAGAGGAAGGACATGGTTTTGCCTTTTTCCCACCTTCCTAGAATGATATTGAAATATTTTATAATGGATTTTCTCTGAAATAACTGGAATTATTATGATGACAACGTTTTTATTAAATTACTGAGAATTTTGAAATTATCACCCCCTACTTCTATGATTTTCATGATAATTCTACGCAGGACATAGACAGATCGAGGAGTTAGAGTTTTGATGTGAAGACTAACTTAGTTACCTTGTTAGAATGTTTATATTGAGTTGTATTAAATTTTGTATCATGAGACATTCCTTGTATAGTTATATAATTATGGACTATTATATAAACTTCACTTCAGTATGTATGTATATTACATTATCTAAAAAGGCTCATATTTTGATATTGATTTAAAATATTTTGTTTATAAAATTATGGATATTTATAAGTAATGTCCCAAATTCTAATTACTAAGGCATAAACCGGATATTTGATTAGTGTTAGTATTTGGGATGTTACATTATGGTATTAGAGTAATTCATCCTGTTGAGTCGTGGTATGGACTAAATATGCTATTGTTATGCATTTTCTTATCTTAATGATGAGAACTATAGGTAGAATTGCATAAATCCCTATGACTGTATGTTTGTAGTTTACTGCTAATCGGTTATATGATATTGAGTTTGATCAACTCAATATGTAATGTTCAGTGTATGCAAGATACTATGGCATCTTCCAGGCACACGCGGGGAGGTAGAGCATCCGTTAATGAAAACATGGCAGACATGATGGAGATGTTTAGATAAATGATAGCAGCAATAAGGGAGATGAGGCATGAAAGATCTAGAAATAATCCACAACCGCAGCAAGAAAATGAACCAGCTCCAGTGCGGAACCAGAACTTCAATGAACTTGCTAAGTTCAGAAAATGTGATCCACCACCATTTCATAGAGAATACGATCCAGCTAAAGCTCAAGCTTGGATCAAAGAGTTAGAGAAGACTTTCGTTGTGTTGGCATGTACGAATGAGTAATGGGTGTCTTTTGCCTCTTTCATGATGAAAGGAGAAACCAAAGATTAGTGGACTGAGGCAAGAAGATTACTTGAAGCGGCTAGAACCTAGGTTACTTGGGAGGTATTCAAGACTACCTTCCTAGAGAAATATTTCCCTTCGGACGTTCAAGAAGAGAAGGAAATGGAATTCTAGGAGTTAAAACAAGGAAGTATGATAGTAAGTCAGTATTTGGCTAAATTTAAGGAGTTGGATAAATTTTCTTCGTATCTTAAATATAATCCTAATGAAAAATGGAAATGCGTAAAGTTTGAGACTAGTCTAAGGGCAGACATGAAAGAAAAGGTATAGCCATTGGAAATTCAAAATTTCCACACCTTAGTAATCAAATGCCGAATTATTGAATCTGCAAAGTTTGAGCGGGAGCAAGATCAAAAGTCTCTAAATTTTCAGCAAAGGAAAAGAAATGAAGAACAATTTAAGAAAAATGGGTTCCAAACCAAAAATCAGTAAGAGAAAGGGAAGCAGATACGAATAGAGGATAATGTGCCGAAATGTTCAAAGTGTGGAAGATACCATGGTAGGAAGCCCTGCAAGATTGACTATACGACCTATGTAACACCTGTGAAAAACATGATAGACGTGTATATGGTTACAAAGTAGCTTAATACCCGATTATTATGTTTGTTAAATCTTGTGACCTTCTGAGCACATTTAGTCACTTTGCTGCAACGTTATGTGTGGAATATAATTATTTTTAGCTCCGGTAATGGCTTAAACTACTTAGTTAGTGAAAATAAATGTGGAGAGTTCATTTCTAGGTCACAAATGTGTGAACTGTACTACAGTTTAATTTTGAGGTTAATCAAAATTAGTTTGATATTTTTAAGTATACTAGTTGTGTGTTTTAATGCAAGATTAACTACCAGTAGATATGAAAAAATATGAAAACGGTGAAACAAGATTTTTGATGAATCTTAGGATTTATTTTAAACTTGTTGGAAGTTAGGAAACTTGATTTATTGAAATCTAAGTGTTCTTAGCAGATCAGAATTTCCAGCTTAAGTCACTTAAGTGACTTAAATATCCCACAGTTCCTTCCTTCTTTTCTACCTTGACTTTCTTGTTTAAAATAAGACATTTCTCTCGTTTTCTTTTGATTTCATGACAGCCACAAGGAAGAGCAAAGGGGAATCAAAGAGAGAAGACCAAGGTGAAGTAACAACAACCAAAGAGAAGGAAGAGCTTAGTAGTGGAGAGGAGCTACTAAGTGACTTTGTTTCTGGCCATTAGAGGTAGGGGGAACATTGTTCTTGACTCTTTACTTCATTTTCTTCATCTTGTTCTAGAGAGACCTTGATGAGGCAAGTGATGGTGGAGTGTTGTCTTTGTTGTTTTATGCTTAAATCATGTTATAGAACTTGAGCATAGCATGTTTTTAGGTTGTTTGATAATTGATGATGAGTTTTCATCAATTAAACACCTTTGGTTTCTCTTAAGATAAAAGTTGAGTTTTAGGGTTCAAGTTGGATGAAATGATTTATTGATTCGTGTGGAGATGCTTTAAAATTGGTTTGAGAGTTAAAACATGATTAAGGACCTTGTATGTGATTGGAAATCACTTGGTTTGGAGTTTTGAATGGTTGGAAAGCCATTGTTTCTTAATGGAACAGTGGTTGCTTTTTGCAGAATTCTGCAAAAAACTCTGTCACAGGATCACTCCTAGGCGTGACTGAGCCACACTTAGGCGTGGGTGAGACAGAGAGTATCACGCCTAGGCATGACATAACTGCACCTAGGCGTGGTTTCCTGGGAGTTACAGGGTTGTTTCCCTGCCACTTGCACACCTTGGCGTGGGAGGGTGGCGCCTAGGCGTGACTTCCAGACTTGGAAAAGAATTGAAATGTGATTCAATTGAGCCTGTGAAAGGTGTAGTTTCTTCTTTTATGCTTCTTAGTGAGTAATGAGACTCTTGTAGGAGTATGTAATGAAGAAAGAATGTAATGCATTAAATAAATATGATTTGTAGTGTTAATTGTTGGAAATAATTACACATGGCTATGTATATACATATTGTGTATTATGATGAATTGAGGAAATAAGCTTCCCTAAATATTGGACTTACTCATAGATGCTCTTTTAAGAGTGATAAGGTACTTTTAAAAGTATTGAATGAAGTGTTTGTAAAATGAACTTGATATGCATATAAATCAATTATGGGGCTAATTATGGGAAGTAATTAGTAATTGTATTGCATGATATGATTGTGGGACATAGTTGAGGTGAGTGGTATACTCTCTATGTTTGTTGTGATATTAAGGATGGATTTCTTTATGGTTTTGAGGATGGATTTTGCAACACCCTAATGGGGATGTCACATTTCCGAACAATAATAATAAAACCTATACCCAAGTTATAAATTATTTCGTAATATATAATAATATAGGTTGTAAAAATATTCTTTTTGGACCTTATATTATAAAATAAAGTAAACAGTACATAAAATAAAACAAACTATTACATACACACCATAATTATAGATACAAATAATTTACATATTACAAACTATTCAATAAAACAACAAACTGTCTGGTTTAAAGCAAACCATAAACTAGCCCAAGCATAACACTAAAAGTTCTGATCCTCCGAAGAATCCTCCTCGGGAAGATTATCGGAAGACAGAAATACTCTGGTAACATCATACCACGTTGCAATCAATCCATATGATATGGATGATCTCGAGGTTCGCCTTCCTCGAACTGGTCACTCGGTTGCTGCTCCTCATTATATTGACAATCCAGCGGCTGCTCCTCTTCTACTTCCTCAACGACTTTACGGAACATAAATAATAATACAGAAAAATATATATACAAAGAGGTGAGACAATCTACATCATTACCAGCATAGCAGTAAGAAAATGACAATACCAATAAATATAACAGTTAATATAAATTTTCATATTATCACACATGCAAAATATCATAAATCAAATTATAACTATTCACATTATCACACATGCAAAATATCATAAATCAAATTAAAACTATTCACACAGTGATGCAGATTAAATATGCCATGTACTCAGACTCGTTCCTATTCCATGGAGCTAAACACAAACAACAGAGAGAATGATCCGGTAGACATGTCCGCACATCAGGCTGCCTCAACCAACTATTACACAGTCAAATACGTCGTGTAAATAGCACACAGTCAAATACGTCGTGTGAATGGCACACAGTCAAATACGTCGTGTGAATAGTACACAATCAAATATGTCGTGTACGTCAGGCATAGTACTCAGACAGTCTCCAATAGATCCTGATTAAGAATAGTATTTGTCGAGATCGCTAGTGTGTGTTTTCAGTTACCACGGCCCAGAGGAGCTACCAACTATCCACATGTGGAATCTACTGCACACTAACGCCTCCAAGTTCTCCACATGAACATACTACGCATATCACACCCGCAACACGGTGTAATTCATCTCGTCAGTCAATTGTCAATTTCAACCAAATTGACATACCACTCTATGTATGTAATGATCCATAATTACGAAAATACCCTCAGTATCACCATGAATCATAAATATCCTCATTGTCACCATAATTACAAAAATATCCTTAGGATTAATAATTCCAAAAATAGTATGTCTCCACTTGACAGTACTATTTTCCAACATGTTCGGGTTCACCACTTTAGCCCGACAGTAAAAACTTACTGTTTCCATAAGTCGTGTAAATATTTTACAAATGTTTTTTAATCACGTAACATTTTTAAATCATTTTCTCAATCGCGTAGTTTAAAAATCATCATTTTAAATACGCGTAAACTCTTTCTACTGTTTTTCACTGTATAAAATATTTCTTGACGCTCCAAATTAAATTTTTAAACTTTCCAAAACTAAAAATATTATTTAGACATTATTTTCCATTTTTCTTTACAAAAATTACTCTAAATAATAATTTCGATGTTTTTCTTAAAAATTCAATTTTTAATAAATTCTTCTACAGTTAATTTTATTCTTTAACTACGTAATATACTTCTTTGCTTTTTAAGTATCATTTTGAAACATTCTTCATTACTTGCTCATTTTTAATCAAATTTAACAGCATTTCGTTTAGAAGATCTACTATATGATATTTTCTACGTTTTCCTTTAAAAATTCCTTTATTTAATTGTAACTATAAAATACACTTTGAAAATTGCTAACATACTTTAAAAATTCAAAGATAAGTATTTTTCAAGTGTTAAAATTTATTTCTTTACCATACTAGATTTCTAGTAAAAATTCATTTACTTATTTGACTCTTGATAATCCATCGTAACTGAATTCGTTTTAGGTTAATAATCTAGTTTACACTTAGAAAATAAATTTTGGATCAATTAAACATTAAAAATATATTTTGGCCGAAAATCACCATTTTTATACAAACCATGTTTAAAATTATTTTTCATCCATTAAATCATTGAAAAATCCTTTAACTTAATTAGATCAATTAGGTTATCCTTTTAGAAAATATTTGAGAACACATTGGTTCTCTTTTCATAGTATAAACCATAAGCTTTTCATCTTGTGTTCTTTGGAACACTTTTGCAAATCTCAACATATTTGCACATCCAACAATAATTATCATAGATCTATGAATATATACATATATTTATGAGCACATACCATATATTAAAGCAATAATAAAACACATACCAAATATCAAAGCTATAAACATGCTTGCATGCATAATAAATCACAAATAGAAAAACAAATAATATGCATACATATACAATCACAAATAGAGAAGACAATAAACAACCAAGTGAATGAATCCTTATGGATTCTTCACCACAAACACATCCATTTTCTCACCACCACACATGGTTGATGAGATTAAATCTCCCTCTTACCTATAAAGAAGACAAGATCTCCTTGGATTCCTCCTTAGAAATTTTTGTGTAGCTTCAACAAAAATCCTAACAAGCTTAAACAAATTATAAAGTCATAAACTATGGATGAAAAAGATAAACCATGGATCAATCATGGCTTAGAACATCAAAAATCAAATTAGAAACAAGAAACAAGAATTTTCACCTTATAGGAAAGAAACTTCAAAGTGATTTTCCGAGCTCCAAATGGATGATTTTGCAAAAACTCACAACTAGAGATGTTCTTAGAATATAGTTTAGATTTAGGAAATGAAGTTGGATGAAATTTTTGATGGATGGAAGTAGGTGAAGTGGTGTTGGCTGAATGGTGGAAGAAAAGAAGACTTAGGAGTTTTTCTTTGAGTTCTTGATAGAAAGAGAAATGGATGAAGGTTTAGAATGATAGAATGAATAATTGAATTATTATGAAGTGAATTTAGTCTTCCTCCATTATGCATGACCGTAGGACACTCAATAAGAGAGCTAGCCATCTTTTTTGACAAATTTGGCTTAATAGTAGCCTTTGATGACTTGGATGATGGATGACTTACTTTAGAATGCATGATTGCTTCATTATTGACTTTTGAGAGCATAATTCATGCATAATGCATGCATAGTCCAAAATTGCTATAGGAAATTGATTGATTTTTAATAGCTTATTTATACTTAAGTCCTCCTAATTAGGTTTAATTAAAAGTTAGTTAGATTCCTTTGTATTTTAGTTAATCATTAATTTACTTAGAATCCTTAATCTTCTACTTAATTATACTAATACATTTGTCTAACTAAAATTTGATAAAAACTAATTAGGTTTTACTCCATTTAATTACCACTTAAACCCTTTAGATTTACTTAATTAGATTTTAAATTAACTAATCTATTAAATTAAGTTTTAAATTAACTAATCTACTAAATCTAACCATTTTTATGGATTTTTAACCTTTTGGTCTAGAATTTTACAAGTCTTTTACGTTGGCAAATTTTTCCTAAAAGTGAGTCCCACAAACCCAAACGTGGGTCCTGCAAAACAAAAGTGGGTCCCATAAACTAAACGTGGGTCCCACAAAACAAAAATGGGTCCCACAAACCAAACATGGGTCCCACAAAATAAATGTGGGTCCCACAAGCCAAACGTGGGTCCCACGGACTTTTCAGCATGATAAATGTTTTTATTACGCAGAAAAATCCTAAAAAATTAAATGATTGATATATGTATTATTCAGATTGGGTTTAGTAAGATCGCCCAGCTCCAAATAATCAAACAAGATTTTTTCTGGCCCGAAAATTATTATTTTCTTGACTCGGAGCAAATTACATGAAACAATCAAATACAGTTACGAAACAGTCAAATTAATTTTATAACACACAGAAATCAGAAAATAGTACAATAAGGGTAAAAACGTAATTAACCAAAAATTGGGGTGTTACAGATTTCCTTGTTAATTGATGAAAATAGTGTAGTTGATAGATTTCACTACCCTGAGTGTTGTCTTCTGGATGGATTTCCAATGCTTGATCAAGGTTATGGATGTGAGTTTCATTATTTTGTTCAAGACTCATGCATTCATGACATTACCATGGACTTGGTATCATAACATTATTCATTTCATACTTAAGTTATTGCATAGACATATATAGTAGACATAATTTAGCATAGCATGTCAATTGTATGGGTTTTGGAATACTTCTATTGAGAATTGTGATTTCTCACCTCGATTGTGGTCATGTAAATCCAAGTGCAAGTTCTTCAAAAGGAAAGAAGAAAATGTATGAAGATTAGTATAGTTATAGGCTTTATGTTGACAAAGCTTATATTTTATACTAGAATCCTGTTGTTTTGAAAGTTTATGTATTACCATGTGTCTGTTGAGGCAAGGATGTATATATATAACTTTTGTTATCGTGGCTCTCCATAATTATTTGTACAAATGTTATGGATTTAGATGATGTATGTTTTGAAGTAGCATGGCTAATATTTGTTATTCTTATATATATTAGATATATCGGAATAGAAATATTAGGATGTTACAACCTACTTCAATTATGGCAAGAAAGGACATCTTGCCAAAAACTGTCCTCGACAAAAAGAGGAAGCGACTCCCAGACCCTTGACCAGAGGAAGGGTGTTCACTCTGAGCGGCCAGAAAGCAGCTTAATCTTCAAACCTCATACAAGGTAAGTGTATAGTTAAAGATAAGCTTTTAACTGTACTTTATGATTCAGGGGCAACTTATTCTTTTATTTCTTATGATTGTGTGAAGGAATTAGAGTTACCTATTTCTAACCTTTCTTATGATTTGTTAGTCTTTACCCCTACTGGAAAACATGTGTTAACCTTTCAGATATGCCTAAATTGTTGTGTAACAATCGAAAATAGAGACTTTCTTGTAAACTTAATTTGTTTACCTTTGGTTGACATAGATCTTATTTGGGCATCAACTGGTTTTCTAAAAATCATGTTGTTCTTAATTGTTTATATAAAACCTTGGTTTTCCTATCAAATACTCCTTCCAACACATCTTCTGAGTCTATATATTTAAATGTTAGTAAAGTTACTAACTACTTAGCAGAAGGGGCTCAAGGTTTTGTTGTTCTCTTTTCTTTGAATTCTGAGAGCAAGCAGACACTAGAGAGTATTCCAGTGGTGAGGGAGTACCCAGAGGTATTCCTAGATGAAATAAGTGAGCTGCAACCCAAAAGGGAGATAGAATTTACTATAGACTTAGTGTTAGGAACTAGGCCTATCTCTATAGCTCCGTATAGAATGTCCCCTCTAGAATTAGTTAAGTTGAAGAAGCAAATAGAAGGACTATTAGAGAAGAAATTCATCTGACCTAGTGTTTTACCTAGGGGAGCCCCAATACTCTTAGTTAAAAAGAAAGATGGTAGTATGAGGTTGTGTGTGGATTATCGGCAGTTGAATAAAATGACAATTAAGAATAAATACCCATTGACTATGATAGATGATTTGATGGACCAGTTAAGGGAAGCTACGATGTTCTCTAAGATTGATTTGAGATTAGGGTACCATCAAATCAGAGTTCGAGAGAAGGATATTCCAAAGATTGCCTTTAGAACTAGATACAGACATTATGAATATTTAGTAATGTCCTTTGGTTTGACAAATGTACATGCTATTTTTATGGATTATATGAATAAGATTTTTAGACCTTATCTAGACAAATTTGTGGTTGTATTTATAGATAATATTCTTATCTATTCAAAGACCCCTGAAGATCATGTAGATCACCTTAGGATAGTTCTAGAAATCCTGAAAGAAAAGCAATTGTTTGCTAAACTGTCCAAATGTGAGTTTTGGATGGATAGGGTGCAATTATTAGGACATGTAATATCTAGTGAAGGAATATATGTAGATCCCAGTAAGATAGAGGTAGTCCTACAATGGAAAAGACCTACTATAGTAACTGAGATAAGAAGTTTTCTAGGTCTAGCTAGGTACTACCAGAGATTTATTGGGGGGTTTTCTAGAATAACTCTACCTTTAACTAGGCTAACTAGAAAAGGTAATGTTTTTGAATGGACACAGGAGTGCGAAAACATTTTCCAAGAATTAAAAAGGAAGTTGACCACCACACCAGTTCTAGTGATTCCTGATCCCTAAGGAAATTTTGAGGTATGTTGTGATGCCTCAAGAAAAGGGTTAGAATGTGTGTTAATACAAGATGAATGGGTAGTTGCTTATGCCTCTAGACAACTACCACATGAAGAGAATTATCTAACCCATGACATAGAACTTGTAGCTGTGGTTTTTGCGTTAAAGATTTGGAGGCATTATCTATATGGGGTTAAGTTTGAAGTCTTTAGTGATCATAAGAGTTTGAAAAACCTCTTTGATAAAAAAGAGTTAAACATGAGGCAAAGACGATAGATAAAATTTTTGAAAGACTATGATTTTGAACTGAAATACCATCTGGGTAAGGCTAATATAGTGGCCGATGCACTAAGCAGAAAACTTCTGCATGTGTCTTATATGATGGTACGAGAAATGGAATTTCTAGAGAGTTTTAGAAATTTGAGCCTAGGAGTGACAGTACTTCCTAATAGCCTTCGTTTGAGTAAATTGGAAATCCAAAAAGAATTGAGGGCCCAAATCAAGAAAGCCCAATAGGAAGATGACTCTAAAAGAATTAGAGGAGGAAATTATGTTAGGAAAAAGAAAAGAATTTAAGAAGACTGAAGATGAGACCACTATGTTTAAGGATAAACTTTATGTCCCAAGGGAATCTAAGATCAAAGAGAAAATACTTGAGGAGGCTCATACAAGTAAATATATCATCCATCCAGGTGCCACAAAAATGTACCAAGATCTTAAGAAAATGTTTTGGTGGCCTTATATGAAAGCTAACATAGCTTCATACTCAAGTGCCTTGTTTGCCAAAAAGTAAAGATAGAACATCAAAAAACCTTAGGATCGCTACAACCCCTAGAAGTTCCCGAATGGAAATAAAAAAGTATATCAATGGTGTAACGGCCCTAAACTGTGGCAGGTTATTTCGTCGAAACTCAGATAAGTTCTGAGCATCAACAGTCGCCTTGTGTTGCTAGGTTGCTCGTTGATTTTGCTACATAATTACTTCTGCCATACGCTGCATGGCCTCAACAGCTACAGTCATTGCATCAGTATCACATCCTATGTTCACACGCGTTCCTCTACCATGAGACATTTCTTTCTTCAATCAATCAAACAAGACAAAACAAAGTTAGATGTAACCTTTCGAAAACAAATCACAGAGAATCACACAACACAAGCAAAATAGACCTAATCACAAACCCCAAAAGACTCTAACTTAGGCTCTGATACTAACTAATGTAACATCCTTCTTAGGATGTTACATTTACGACTAATTATAGTAAAACCTTACCCAAGTTATAAATCATTTATTAACATTTAATATTATAAGTTGTAAAAATTTTCTTTTTGTATATTATATTATTAAATAAATTATACAATAAATTATATTATTAAATAAAATAAACAGAATATGAAATAAAATAAATTAACAAATACACACCATAATTATACATATAATTTCATTTTTAAGGATACAATAAATATAAACTATTGGACAAAATTATAAACTGTTTGACTCATAACAAACTATAAACTAGCCCAAGTACATAACTAAAAGTTCTAATCCTCCGAAGGATTCTCCTCTGGTAGATCATCGGAAGACAGAAATCCTGGATGTCGTGTAGCCCTACGGATAGGAGTCTGTGTCGTCGACACACTGCTAAGCTCACTAGGGGCATGGAAACGACCACCCCAATAGCGCCTAATAGATAAGGGTAACTCTAGATGTACATAAACAGTCGTAGAAAACATAGGAACTCCATTATATTCCCTACTAAGGGACACAGTCAATTGTCCCACATAAACAACAGTCTCCCTATCCACGTGAAGACGCCAGGCTTCGGAGCCCCCTTGGAACTCCAGTCTCACGAATCCCATAAAACTCGGTAGCGTCATGTCATGTCAAATCAATCCAAACAATAAGGATGATCTAGATGCTCGCCCTCTACGCACTGATCACCAAAATGATGTTCTTCCTTGTACTAACAACCCAAAGGTTGCTCCTCTTCTCCTTCCTCAAAATCTTTACCGAACATAATAGTAATACAGAAATGCATACACAGAGGTGAGACAATCTACATCATTACCAGTATGCCAGTATAGAAAATGACAATACATACAGATATAGCATTCAATACATCAAATCATATTATCACATCATATACAATACCTCAGATCAATATAATCATCACATCATGATGCAGACTAAATATGCATATGTACACAGACTCGTTCTATAACACCCCAAATTTTACTAATTTTACAGTAATGTTAGAAATGTACTGTTATGTGTTTTACGTGTACTGAAAAATTATTTTGACTATTTCTTGATTGTATTTGATTGTTGTGTGTGATTTACTCCGAGTCAGGAAAACAATAATTTTCAGGCCAGGGAAAATCTTTATCTGATTATTCGGAGCTGAGAGATCTTACTAAACCCAATTCTGAATGATACGTGAATCAATCTTTTAATTTTTAGAATTTATCTGTAAAATAAAAATATTTTATATTTTAATATTATTTTATTATCCGATGGACAGTACCTACTGATTTAAGAGCAATAGCTTCTACTCATGGACAATAGGAATCGAAAAAGTCTTTGTGACTTACAATTCGGTGAACCAATAGAAATTGGTCAACGATATTGGCTTGAATTTTCTAATCCAATAGGAAGTAGTCAACAATAATGGTTGGACTATTTAGTTAGTAACTAGAAAACCTAACTAAGTTAGCCTATATTCTATGTAGTAACTAAATGGAATGAAACTTGGTTAGCTTTTCCTTTGAATCCATAGTTAGGAAGCTTCACCATTCTTCTAGACATTGGTGATTCACGTCCAAGTAACTAGGAGATCAAACTAGGTTAGCTTGGTTTCATTAGAATCAAAGGAAACCTAACTAGAATGGCTTAAGCATAACTAGGAAACTAAAATGAATCAAAACTTGGTTTGTTCTCCCATTGAGCATTTCGGCCAAGACACATCAAGAAGGTTCAAGAAATTTGATGACTTGATTCTCTAAGCCAATAGGAAACAAGCTTGGAGGCAAAGCTTTGAAGATCAACCATTGATCTCATCTAAGGCTATTAGGAGGTCTTGAGTGGTCAACCAAAGTGGCCACCTCCTTTGGAGCTCCATGGCCAAAGGCTTTAGGAGGGGTAGGATGGCATTTTGCTAAGTTATTTCATCTTCATCCATTCTCTAAAGAAAGCAAGTTCACCAAAATTCTCTCCCTTTCTCCTTTGTTAAGCTCACGGCCGTCACACTATTTCCATACCTCCACTCTTCTAAAATTTCATCCAACACCACTTCTAAAACCTAAACACCATTCGAAACACTTTTCATGTTATAAGTTTCTTCAAAATCATCCATTTACAGCTTGGAAAACAACCTTTAGGTTTCTTCCATACAAGGTAAAAATCCTTATTTCTTGTTTCTAACTTGATTCTTGAAGTTCTAAGCCATGATTGATCCATGGTTTTTCTTTTTCAACCATAGTTTATGACTTTATAAATTGTTTAGGTTTGTTAGGGTTTCTTTGGAAGCTATACGAAATCCCTAGGAGGAAGTCCAAGAAGAGTTTATCTTCCTTAGAGATAAGAGGGAGATTCAATCTCATCAACCATGTATTGGTCGTGAGAAAATGGATGTGTTTGTAGTGAAGAATCCATAAGGATTCATTCACTTGGTTGTTTAAAGTTTTCCTATTTGTGGTTGATTTTTGATGCAAGCGTGTCTATAGCTTTGATATATGTTTTGGTATGTGTTTATGGATGCATGATAGTTATCTTATGAAATAGGATGTGAATAACATGATAAGGATTTGCATGAGTGTTCCAAAGAACACATAAAGCTCACGGCTTCACCACCACAAAGAGAACCAAGATGTCCTAAATTATTTTCTAATCATGGATTAGGTGATTTAACAATAATAAATTGGATTAAGGATTTTTATAAGAGATTAGATGATGGAAAACAAGTAAGTATGATTTATAAAGCATAGAATGATTTTTGGCCAACATGCCTACTTATGATGTTTTTAATTCAAAATTATTTCCTAAGCATAGAATTATGTAAATTAAAGAGAAACTCAATTTAATGGATTTTAGAGAATAAAATGAATGAATTTATTATAGCAACTTAATTAGAGAAATTAAGTAAGGATGAGAAATAAAATAAACACTTGAAAAGTACTAACGTATAGCTCACCCATTAGGTTTTGAAGCATGTTAGTAAGTTTCGAGATGTAAATATTGGTTATGACTAAGAAAGATAATTTTTAATGGAAATAGTGGAAAATATTACTTAAAGGATTTTCAAAAGGAAATGTTGTAAATAAAGCTAGAAATAAATATATAATGGAGAAAGTTTCAAAATATAATTTAGACAGTAAAGAAATTCTTTACGTAGTTGAAAAATATTAGAAAAGCCTTACATGTATTCAAAATAATGATTTTTAAACTACGTGATTGAGAAAATGATTTAAAAATGCTATGCGATTGAGAAAACGATTTAAAAATGTTACGCAATTTAGAAAATGATTTAAAAACACTACGCAATTTCAAAAACATTAAAAAATATTTACGCGATTTGAAAATGTTGGAAAAAGGTGACGCGAATATAAAAACGAGATAAAATATTTATGCGATTGAGAAATAATAGTAGTTTACTGCCGGGTTAAAGCGGTGGACCCGAATATGTTGAAAAATGGTACTGCCAAATGGTGGCGTACTATTATGGAAAATAATGACAACGTTGTTATTTATGTATTTTGGCTCATGCACATGCATAGAGAAATGTGTCAATTTGGTTGAAATTGGCAAGTTGCTGATGAGATGAATTACACCGTAGTGCGGGTGTGATAGGCATAGTGTGGTTCATTGAGTGAACTTGGAGGTGTTAGTATACGGTGGATTCCACATGTGGACAGTTGGTAGCTCCTTTGGGCCGTGGTAACGGGCAATGCACTAGCGATCTCGACAAGCACAATTCTTAATCACGATCTAGTGAAGACTGTCTAGTACAATGCTTGTTATACACGACATTTTGACTGTGTAATATTTGGCTGGGGCAGCCAGAGCTACGGACAGGCCTTCTGAATTATTCTCTCTGATGTTTGTGGTTAGCTCCATGGAGTAGGAATGAGTCTGTGTACATTTGCATATATGGTCTGCATCATGATATGATATTTATATTTGGTCTAAGATATTATGTATGTTGTGATAATATGAATTGTTGTATTAATTGTTATATATGTATATATTGTCGTTTTCTATACTGCCATGCTGGTAGTGATGTATATTGTCTCACCTCTTTGTATGTATTTCTGTATTATTATTTATGTTGGTAAAGATAGTGAGGAAGAAGAAGAGGAGCAACCTCCCTACGAGGAGGAACTGCATCCGAGTGATCAGTGCGAGGAGGGCGAGCCTATAAATCATCCTTATCATTTGAATTGATTCTGACGTGGTATGACGCTACCAAGTTTTCTGGGGTTCATGAAACTAGAGTTTCACGGGGGTTCTGAAGCCTAGCATCTTCAAGCTGATAGAGAGAATGTTGTGTATGTGGGACGAGTGACTTTGTCCCTTAGTAGAGAATATGATGGTGTTCTGATGTTCTCTACTACTGTATATGTGCATCTAGAGTTGCCCTTGTCTATTAGGCGCTATTGGGGTGGATGTTTTCATGTCCCTAGTGAGCTTAGTAATGTGTCAACAGCACGGACTCCTGTTCGTAGAGCTTCACGACATCTGTGGTTTCTGTCTTCCGATGATCTCCCAAAGTAGGATCCTTCACAGCATCAAAACTTCTAGATGTGCACTTGGGCTAGTCTATATTTTGTATGAGTCAAACAGTTTACTGCTTTGTTAAATAGTTTGCGATTTGTATTTATTTGTATACTTTAAAGACAAAATCATATGTATAATTATGGTGTGTATTTAATAGCTTGTTTTATTTCATGTTCTGTTTATATTATTTAATGATATAATGTACAAAAAGAAATTTTCACAACTTATATTATTGTATGTTAAGAAACGTTTTACAACTTAGGTAAGGTTTATGCCTAGTGTGTATGCCTATGCAATAACTTAAGTATGGAATGAATAATGTTATAATACCAAGTCCATGGTAATGTCATGAATGCATGAGTCCTGAACAAAATAATGGAAGTCACATCCATAACCTTGATCAAGCACTGGAAATCCATCCAGAAGACAACACTCAGGGTAGTGAAATCTATCAACTACGCTATTTTCATCAATTGACAAGGAAATTCATTCTCAAAACCATAAGGAAATCCATCCTTAATATCACAACAAACATAGAGAGTATACCACTCACCTCAACTATGTCCCACAATCATATCATGCAATACAATTACTAATTACTTCCCATAATTAGCCCCATAATTGATTTATATGCATATCAAGTTCATTTTACAAACACTTCATTCAATACTTTTAAAAGTACCTTATCACTCTTAAAAGAGCATCTATGAGTAAGTCCAATATTTAGGGAAGCTTATTTCCTCAATTCATCATAATACACAATATGTATATACATAGCCATGTGTAATTATTTCCAACAATTAACACTACAAATCATATTTATTTAATGCATTACATTCTTTCTTCATTAAATACTCCTACAAGAGTCTCATTACTCACTAAGAAGCATAAAAGAAGAAACTACACCTTTCACAGGCTCAATTGAATCACATTTCAATTCTTTTCCAAGTCTGGAAGTCACGCCTAGGCGCCACCATCCCACGCCTAGGCGTGAAAGTGGCGGGGAAACAACCCTGTAACTCCCAGGAAACCACGCCTAGGTGCAGTTATGTCATGCCTAGGCGTGATACTCTCTGTCTCACCCATGCCTAAGCGTGGCTCAGTCACACCTAGGCGTGACCCTACTATAGAGTTTTCTACAGAATTCTACAGAAAATAGTCACTGTTCCATTAAGAAACAATGGCTTTCCAACCATTCAAAACTACAAACCAAGTGATTTCTAATCACATACAGGGTCCCTAATCATGTTTTAACTCTCAAACCAATTTTAAAGCATCTCCAAATGAATCAATAATCACTTCATCCAACTTGAACCCTAAAACTCAACTTTTATTTTAAGAGAAACCAAAGGTGTTTAATTGATGAAAACTCATCATCAATTATCCAACAACCTCAAAACATGCTATACTTAAGTTCTATAACATGATTTAAGCATAAAACAACAAAGAAAACACTCCACCATCACTTGCCTCATCAAGGTTTCTCTAGAACAAGATGAAGAAAATGAAGTAAAGAGTCAAGAACAATGTTCCATCTACCTCTAATGGCCAGAAACAAAGTCACTTAGTAGCTCCTCTCCACCACTAAGCTTTTCCTTCTCTTTGGTTGTTGTTACTTCACCTTGGTCTTCTCTCTTTGATTCCCCTTTGCTCTTCCTTGTGGCTGTCGTGAAATGAAAAGAAAACGATAGAAATATCTTATTTTAAACAAGAAAGTCAAGGTAGAAAAGAAGGAAGGAACCGTGGGATATTTAAGTCACTTAAGTGACTTAAGCTGAAAATTCTGATCTTCTAAGAACACTTAGATTTCAACAAATCAAGTTTCCTAACTTCCAACAAGTTTAAAATAAATCTTAGCATTCATCAAAAATCTTGTTTCACCATTTCCATATTTTTCCATATCTGCTGGTAGTCAATCTTGCATTAAAACACACAACTAGTATACTTAAAAATACCAAACTAATTCCAATTAACCTCAAAATTAAACTGTAGTATAGTTCACACATTTGTGACCTAGAAATGAACTCTCCATATTTATTTTCACTAACTAAGCAGTTTAAGCCATTACTGGAGCTAAAAATAATTAAATTCCACACATAACATTGCAGCAAAGTGACTAAACGTGCTCAAAAGGTCACAAGATTTAACAGGCATAATAATCGGGTATTAAGCTACTCTGTAACCATATACACGTCTATCATGTTTTTCACAAGTGTTACATATGTCATATAGTCAATCCTGCAGGGCTTCCTACCATGGTATCTTCCACACTTTGAACATTTCGGCCCATTATCCTCTATTCGTATCTACTTCCCTTTCTCTTACTAATTTTTGGTTTGGAACCCATTTTTCTTAAATTGTTCTTCATTTCTTTTCCTTTGCTAAAAATTCACAGACTTTTGCTCTTGCTCCCATTCTAACTTTGTAGATTCAATAATTCGGTATTTGATTACTAAGGTGTGGAAATTTTGAATTTCCAATGGCCATACCTTTTCTTTCATGTCTGCCCTTAGACTAGTCTCAAACTTTATGCATTTCCATTTTTCATCAGGATTATATTTAAGATATGAAGAAAATTTAGCCAACTCCTTAAATTTAGCCAAATACTGACTTACTGTCACACTTCCTTTTTTTAACTCCAAGAATTCCATTTCGTTCTCTTCTTGAATGTTTGAAGGGAAATATTTCTCCAGGAAGGTAGTCTTGAATACCTCCTAAGTAACCTGGGTTCCAACTACTTCAAGTAATCTTCTTGCCTCAGTCTACTAATCTTTGGCTTCTCTTTTTATCATTAAAGAGGCAAACGAGACCCGTTGCTCATTCATACATGCCAACACAACGAAAGTCTTCTCTAACTCTTTGATCCAAGCTTGAGCTTTAGCTGGATTGTATTCTCCATGAAATAGTGGTGGATCACATTTTCTGAACTCAACAAGTTCATTGAAGTTCTGGTTCCGCACCGGAGCTGGTTCATTTTCTTGTTGCGGTTGTGGATTATTTCTAGATCTTTCCCGCCTCATCTCCCTTACTGTTGCTGTCATTTATCTAAACATCTCCATTATGTCTGCCATGTTTTCATTAGCAGATGTTCTACCTCCCCGTGTGTGCCTGGAAGATGCCATAGTATCTTGCATACACAAAACATTATATATTGAGTTGATCAAGCTCAATATCATGTAACCGATTAGCAGTAAACTACAAACATACATTCACAGGGCAGTTATGCAATTCTACCTATAGTTCTCATCGTTAAGATAAGAAAATGCATAACAATAGCATAGCTAGTCCATACTACGACTCAACAGGATGAACTGTTCTGATACCATAATGTAACATCCCAAATACTAACACTAATCAATTATCCGATTTATGCCTTAGTAATTAGGACATTACTTATAAATATCCATAATTTTATAAAAAAAAATTTAAATCAATATCAAAATATGAACCTTTTTAGATAATGTAGTATACATACATACTGAAGTGAAGTTTATACAATAGTCCATAATTATATAACTGTACAAGGAATGTCTCATGGTACAAAATTTAATACAACATAATATAAACGTTCTAACAAAGTAACTAAGTTAGTCTTCACATCAAAACTCTAACTCCTCGATCTGTCTATGTCTTGCTTGGATTTATCATGAAAATCATAGAAGTAAAGGGGTGATAATTTCAAAATTCTCAGTAATTTAATAAAAACGTTGTCATCATAATAATTCCAGTTATTTCAGAGAAAATCCATTATAAAATATTTCAATATCATTCTAGGAAGGAGGCAAAAAGGCAAAATCATGTCCTTCCTCTTTCTGAAATAGACATTCAATTTAATCATTATAAAAATCATCTTAATCATCAAATATATAAATACTATCATGAAATCTCATTTATCAAAATATATCATATCTCAAATAATCAGAATACATGTCTTATCAATGCTAGCGTCATGAAATCATTCGCTTGGTAGTAGCTTGCTTTCATGTTGGTGCACATTAACCGATTTATGACGATTAATTTCCCACATAAGACTACTCCAAGTAACTAGGCCATATTGTTGGTCCAAAAATCTGCAAGCGCATGGGTCGATAAGTAAAATATCTATATATATATGTATATATATATATATATATATGTATATATATATGAGAGTTAGAGTATCGTGTCCCAAGGAATTGACAATTAGAACAATGCTAAAACTTAATCAATATCCACAAAATTTTATCCAAGCAATCGAAATGTGAGATTGAATTGTAATTAAAATAACAACTTAAAAGAAACAAAATAAGAAAACACCAAACACCAATTCCATAGAAGAGGATGAGAATGATTAAAGCCTAGGGGTCCCTATTCACTTGCTACTTCAATGAATAATTGCAATTAACAAGCACCCATCAATGAAATGATATTTGTAAGCTAATAACCATCAATATATAAGAGCTTATGTCTAGGACAATTACCCATGTGAAACCTAGCTAATCCACTATATATCCATGTGAGTTAATATAAGAATCACTCATTGAGACCAATTATCAAACACTTGTCATGCATGACCAAGAGGTATGTATCCATCCCCTTAGTTAATCAACACACCCATACCACTAGAGTGCAATTGAACATATATCAACCATACCATGTCCATATTCACAACACCCTATTTCTAGTTCAATTGGAATACTAATAACAAGTAACTAATGGCCAATCAATAACAAGCATTAAGCATAGATATAGATGAACAAAACTAATTTCATTGAAAAGATACTTAACTAATTACAAGATAATCAAATCCATAGCAAGATCCTAGAGAGCCCCTAGATTAGAGTTTAGTTACACATCATGAAAGAGAAGAAAACAAATGAAATCAAATGATCCATCAAGTTACAAATCAAGAGGGAAAATGGAAAGAATGAACAAAAATGGAGAGATTCCAAACTTGATGTTCCTCCTTAATCTTGATTCTCTCTTGAGTCACCTTCAATCCAAATGGATTCCTCCTCCTCTCACTTGCTCTCTGGATTTCGTGCTTAGGTCAAAACTGAAGATACCCTCTTTCTCTCAAAAAATCATAATATAAGGGTTAAACTTGTGTGCCAGGATTTTTTCCACGCCTAGGCATGGTTATGAATCATGTGCCTTCTTCTGCTTGCCACGCTTGGGCATGACTTCACCACGCCTAGGCGTGGATGCCTCTGTCTGAAAACCCTGAAAACCTGAGCTTGCCACGCCTAGGCGTGGATGACTCTGCCTGAATTGGTCTAACAACTAGAGAGAGCCACGCCTAGGCATGGGCTGGCAGCCTTTCCTGTTCTCTTGTTTCCTTTTTCATTTGAGTTCCTCTTTGCTTCCTCATCCCTTCCAAGGTCTTTCTATCTTGAATATCTGCTTCAAAACAACACCAAAGTCAATCAGACCATACTTAATTCAAATTCTTAAATAAAATTATCAAACATTTGATTCTCAATCAATTGAGACCACAAGCTTGGATTCTCAAAAATTATGCATGAATGAGACCTTTGAACTTAAGAACTTGAAGATAGCATGCTCATACTCATTCAAATTCAAGAGAAATAACTTCATTTCCTGAAGTTATCACACCCTCAAACCTAAAGTTTTGCTAGTCCTCAAGCAAACTAATCTAAGCAGGAATAGGAAATACAATCCACTCCAAAGGTCAAGAAACATGGGGCAACTTGAACTAGGGCATATCTAGCTTCCAATTATCATTCATACCCTTAGAAAACACATTTCAACCTCACAACAAGGTCCACACATGCAAGAAATTCCTAACTGTCATGATTACCCTTGAATGCCATTTTTGTGCATGAAAGATTTCCCAAGCTCATATGTTTAAGACCCTTTCCTAATCATGAAGAGCAAGATATATGAATTTATAAAATGCACATGCACTCTCAAAAGAATGTCCTTCATCCCTTTCTACACTAATGTAAGCAAGACAAAATCAAAGATCATAAGGGTCTTTTAAGCTTGTAATGTAAGGCTAAGGGTAGTGGCTAAGAAAGAAGGGGAAGGATTTGAATTCAAATATCAAAACACATAATCGACCACTTCCATTGAATCAAGCCAAGGATGTAGATGCATAAACAGAATCCAAATTGAAGAATCAACCTTCTTTATTCCATTTTCTTAACAACTCTTTTATATATATATATTCCAAAGAACATATACACATCCTTATTTTCATTGCAAAAGGGCTTCACTTTACAAAACATCCCACTTATTCACTTTCTTTCTTTTTTCTTTTTCTTTTTTTTTTAATTTTTGAATGAAAATTGGTAACCACAAATTCTTGCATTCTTAGCATCATGCAAAACATTATGGCTCAAACCAACAAAACTGCTCAATCATGTGTTCAACAAGGGGCCTATAATGAGGGAAAGAGATTTTCCTTTCACAAGCATGATTTAAGGGGAAGGATAGTGTATGTTTTAAGAAGGAAAATTAGGCCACACACACGCACATTAGGCTTCAAAAGGGCACTAGGGAACTCATTCAGTTAAGGTTGGCTTGAAAGGCCCAATCGATCCAAAGAATTGCCCTAGTCATTTCTTCAAAAATGCATTGCCTAGGATTTCGCCTTGAAAGGGAATCAGACAAGCTTTTAAGATGCAAATAGACTTTACACATGCCAATCATAAATTCTCCAATCATGCATTTCATTCATATTCCAAAATCTACCACACATGTGATATGAAATTATACTTATACACAAATATAGCAATCTAAGTGTAAGCACAAAATTTGAATTTTTACATGTTATTTCCCAAGCAGTGAGGCATAACTATGATCTACATGATCATCGGATACTCAAATCAAACTTCTGGCATGCAAACAAAATTCAATCTGCCTCCTAGAACACTCATCAATTTAATGTATATTCTCAGATAGCCATTGATCCTTCTTTTTTTTATTAAGCTATCAAAAATACAATTAAACTATAAAGGAAAACTCTAAATCATTCCGAAAAGGCGAATGTCATAGCAGATGCGTTAAGTAGGAACATGCTTAGTGTTTCTGTTATGATGATCAAGGAGAAGGAACTGATAAAAGAATTTTGGGATATGCGTTTATCTGTGAAACTTACGCCAGGAAAGATGTGTTTAAACATGATCACCATTTCAAAAGATTTGATGGATAGAATACGAGAAGGACAAAACAGTGACTAGTATTTGCAAGAAGCAAAAGAAGTAAAGAGCCAAGGAGCGGTGTTGGAATTTAGCGAAGGTGCTAGTGAAATTTTAAAGTTTAAAGAAAGGGTTTGTGTACCTAATGATCCAGAACTTAGGAAATTGATTTTGGATGAAGCTCATAGGAGTAAGTTGAGTATGCATCCAGGAGCCACAAAGATGTACTAGGATTTAAAATAATTATATTGGTGGCAAAGAATGAAGAAAGATGTCGCTGAATATGTATCATCATGTTTAGTTTGTCAGAAGGCTAAGGTGGAACATCAAAGACCTTCGGGAATGTTGCAACCTTTACCTATTCCTGAATGGAAATGGCATGACATAGTAATGGATTTTGTGACAAGACTACCAAGGACTCGAAAAGGTCATGATTCTATTTGGGTAATTATTGATCGGCTTACTAAGTCGGCGCACTTTTTGCCAATTAATATTAAGTACTCAATGGAAAAGCTAGCCCAAGTGTACATCAGTGAAATTGTTAGACTTCATGGTGTACCATCCAGTATTATTTCAGATCGAGATCCAAGGTTTACATCGAGATTTTGGAATAGTTTACAAGAAGCGATGGGAACAAAGCTACGTTTGAGTTCTGCTTACCATCCATAGACTGATGGTCAGTTAGAAAGAACGATTCAGTAATTAGAGGACTTGTTGAGAACTAGTGTTCTAGAATAAAGTGGAGGTTGGGATGAGTTCTTACCATTGATAGAGTTCACATATAACAACAGTTTTCATTCAAGCATAGGGATGGCACCCTATGAGGCATTGTATGGAAGACGATGCATAACACCGTTATGTTGGTATCAGGACGGTGAAAGTGTTGTGTTAGGATCGGAGATTGTTCAACAGACAACTGAGAAAGTGAAGATGATACAAGACAAGATGAGAATAACTCAAACTCGGCAAAAGAGCTATGCTGATAAAAGGAGAAAATCGCTTGAGTTTGAAGAAGGTGACCATATATTTCTGCGAGTGACACCTATGACTGGAGTTGGACGAGTGCTTAAGTCCAAGAAGCTCACTCCAAAGTTTATCGGGCCATATCAGATTTTACGTCGAGTAGGTCCGGTAGCTTACTAGATTGCATTACCACCATTGTTATCAAATCTTCACAATGTATTTCATGTATCACAACTACGGAAGTATATTCCTGATCCTACCCATGTTATCGAGCCAGACACGATACAGCTGAAAAAGAACTTAACCTATGAGACGTTTCCAGTTAAGATTGAGGATCGAAGGACGAAACAACTTCGAGGTAAAGAAATTTCATTGGTTAAAATCATTTGGAACGATGTAATCGGTGACGCTACATGGGAACTGGAAGAAAAGATAAAAGAGCAATATCCGTATTTATTCTGAGGATGTGAAGTCAAGTTTATCAAGTTTCGAGGATGAAACTTCTTTTTAGAGGGGGAGTATTGTAACATCCTAAATTTCCTAAATATTTGACAGTAATTTTGACAGTTAACAGAATTCTACTGTGTAGTGATTTCTGTGTACTTTAAAATTATTTTGATTATTCTGTCAGTACATTTGATCGTTTTGTGTGATTTACTCCGTGTCAGGAAAATAATAATTTTCGGGTCGGGAAAAATGTTACGTAATTTAATTATTACTATTAAGTCTTAATTATTTTAAGTAATCTAATTTGAAATTCATGAATTTTCTAATTTTTGTGATTTTGTGGGTGATTATGAAATTTTTATATTACTCTTATTATTTTAGCGTTATTCGTGGGCCATCTGTGGGCCCAGGGAGGTCATATGTGGGCCCGGCGTGGGTCTAGAAAAGTGAAAATTTTTCTGTAGCCAGAAAAATTCGTATTGTTGAGACGGAGACGAGGACGGGGGATCTTACTAAACCTAAATTCGAAAACAATTTTTAAAATTTTCTTTTACTATGTTTTGTACTGTATTTAATTATCAGGTGATAAAAATATAGTAAAAATATTATTCGAAGGGTTATAGCAAATAAAAAAATAAATATTGTACTGCGTAGTCAACATCAGTGGCTTGGATATCCACCACATTGATGTAATCAATGGTGGAGACTTGATCTTGATTTAATCAACGGTTGAGATTTAGTCTTACAAAGTGGCTAGGACCATTAATGACCCTTGGATGTAAAGTTTGAAGGAGTAATTTTGACCCTTCATTTTGGAGATACATCTAATGGTTAGGATTTCAAGGAAGAATGATTTAATGGCCTAGATTAAGTCTTCTATCTAAAGCCTAAACCTAAAACCTACATTAATCCTAACCATTAATCTAATCAATGGTTAAGATTGCCTAAAATGGTGGCTAGGAGATTTGTTACATTTTGATGATGCATGGAAGGGGGGGACGGTTTTGATGATGAATTAGAAGCTAAAGCAAAGTCTTTAGTCATTATTGATTGTAACATCCCGAAAAATACCTATTTGATCATAAATATTCATTTTATATTATTCTTGATTTTTAGGAATTTTTCTAGAATTTTACGGAAACGTCGAATATTTTAATATATTTTTCGTTTTACGTGCACATTGAGCTGAGAATTGTTGAGATCAATGTAACGCTCCGAAAATTGATTATTTTGCCATGAATAGTCATTTTCCAATATTTTTGATTTATGTGAATTGTTTCGGAATTATCTGAGAACGATGAATATTTTAATATATTTCTCGTTTTACGTGAATATTGAGCAGAGTCGTGAAAACGACTGTAATGCTTCAAAAATTGGGAATTTATATGACGGACAGTCGTTTCATAATATTTGCAATTTTTGAGAATTTTCTGGGAATTTTCCGGAAACATCGAATATTACAGTATATTCCTCGTTTTGTGTGCGCACTGAGCGGAATTGGGAAAATGCGATGTTTTCTCCGCGATCCTTGAACTATGGATAAGTCGACGGGGGATCTTACTAAACCCGAGACTTGACACAGTTTACGAGATTTTGCAATTTTCGAGAAATCTTAACAGATAAAATAAATCAATACAGCGAAAAATTCATCTGTCAGATTAATTAAACACTGACTTCTGTCAACTGTAACTATTATCCATTGGATAATAGTGTGTAATAAAAATACTATCACATTATCCTAATGTAATCCACTTTATGTCTAATCAAGTCACTTTAATTCAAATTTAATATTTAAAAATCAAAGCTTCTTTGAGAAGCTTTGACCAAATATTGACCCAAATACCCTTAGCTTCTCTTGGAAGCCAATTTCCCCCACTCTCTTCTCTCTCCACACGGCTGGAAGCAGCCCCAAGCAAGGAGAATTATCGCATTTCATTAATTCATTTTATCACTTTAATTCATTAATTTCCAAAAACACTTTCTCTCTCATCCTTTCTTCTTCTTCTTCCTTGAATTTTCTCTCCTCCTTCTCTTTACCAAGCTCCACGGCCAGCAGCCCCTCAACCACCAAATCTTCACAAAAATTTCATCTAGCTACATTTCTTGAATCCTCTCAACATTCTAAACACTTTTTCTTCTTGGAGTTTCTTGAAAATCCTCCATTTTCATCATCTTCTTCAAGCTCCAACTTTGAGCATTTTGGGTAAGTTTCAAGACCACTCTCCCTCTCCTCTTATTTTCGTGGTTGTCGTCTTCTTATTGGTCATCCATGGTTGATTTTTCAAGCCTTGATGTTGTTTTAACAAAGTTGAATTTTTAGGGTTTTTGGAGAAGTGCAATCTGAAAATTCAAGAAGCTTCCTTGGTGTTCTTCTTGTTTTCTACACATTGGTAAGAGGAAGACACTCCTCCTCAACCTCTCTTAGCATCTAGGAACCTTGGTTGTATGAATTGTGGAAAAACCCTAATGAGGGTTGCTCTTGAATTTGATGATTAATTATGTTTATGCATTGATTTTGTGATAATTGTGACCTTGGATTGATTTGTTATGTACAATGGAATGTTGGAATGGATTGAATGATTTAACATGGATGAAAAATGATTGAATACCCTACATGGAGTGCCACGGTTTTGTGTAACGCCCCAATTTTTAGAAAATATTCTGAATGTACTATTTGCTGTTTTTCATGCTTTTGTGTGAATGACCGATGTGTCCCTATTTTACTGTTCTCGATTTCTGTATAAAAACAATTACGATAATACTAGGCTCAAATTTTATTTGATCGTTTTACGTAATTTGCTTGAGACGGTAAAATAAAAATTTTTCTCGAGCTCTTGTTTTAATTTTTCTGAAAGATATACTGCTATATAATATTCTTTGGATATTTTATTTGAACGTTTTGGACGATTACCTACGTTGTGGGAAAAAATGAGAAAATGACCGTTACGTCCCGAACGTCTTGTTTTTTCTTTTTTTTTGTTTTTAATTGTTTTCTACTTGATTTAACGCTTAGATAATCGTCTGCGTGATTTTATATGGACTTTTTGTGTGATTTGCTCGAGGCGGGAAAATAATATTTTTAGGGCCGGAGAAATCTTATTTTATTATTTAGAATTGGGGGATCTTACTTAACCCGATTCTGAATGAGACTAAAAATAATCTTTTAATTTTTAGGGTTTAAGCTGTCAAATAAAATAATTTTATATTATTATAATATTATTTTATTAGTTAGTATGATTTAGTGAAGTGGACCTGGAAATATTTTGCGGGACCCACAATTAGCAGAACGGTTAGATCGGTAGCTTAATTAAATCACCGTTAGCAGTAGAACTTTCGAACAGGCTGACTCAACTAGTGACTCAGCAGAAAATTAAATACACTGGGTGACTAGGCTTGTGAGTCACCATGAGCCAACCAATAGGAATCAAGCTTGCTCACCAAGGCTTGATCTTGACCATTGATTCATCCAAAGGCTTGGATGAAGCCAAGCAATGGTCCACCTTGCAAGCCCACTTGAGTGCTACGGCCAAGGGCTTTGGAAGACCATTCTCCACTTTGATTTTCATGCATTTCTCTCTTCTCTCTCTTCCAAAGAAAACCTAGCCACCATTGTTGTCCATTTCTCCTACCATTCGGCCAAGAGCTATACTTGACCATCCAACCATCCAAAAAATTTTCTAACCAAGTTTTCTTAACCTAAACACTATTCTAAGAACCTTTCTAGTTGGGAGTTTCTTCAAAATCTTCCATTTAGGGCTTGGAAATCAACCTTGAAAGTTTTACCTAGAAGGTGAAATTTCATGTTTTTCTTTTCTCTCTTCATTTTCAAAGTTCTAAGCCATGATTTCTCCATGGTTTAGCTTCTTTTTCATGGTTAGTAACATGTAAATTTTGTTTGAGATTTCTAGGTATTTTTGAAGGTGAAAACCGAACCCTAGGAGGTGTGAAAGCAAGCCTTTTGTCTTCATTTAAGGTAAGAGGAAGACAATTCTTATCATCCCTTGGTGGTGGTAAGAAGATGGAATGTTTGTAGAATCCATAAGGATTCGGTGGTGGTGTGTTTGTTGATGTGTATTTGTTAATTTTTGTGGTTGCTAGTAGTTTATGTGATGTATGTTAGTAGCTTTCTTGTTTGATGATTGTAATAATTTTGCATGTCTATTAGCTTTTGATTGCATGTCTATAAGCTTTAATTTAGGTTTATGTGTTAGAAAATATATTGCATGTGTTAGAAAATACAATGCATGTGTTAGAATTGTATGATAATGTATAGGATGTGAATAACATGTTTAAATTTGCATGAGTGTTCCAAAGAGCACAATCCAATAGCTCACGGCAATGACAAATTTGGAGGACCAAAATGTTCTCTTGATTTTTCCTAAAGTGTAACTTAATTAACCTAGGAGAATCAAGAAAGTTTCAAATTGATTTGATCAAAGAAAATGCATTTAGAAATCAAATGGTAAAGACTTAGTATTTTGGGCCAACATGCCTAAAGGATTAATTTAACTCCTACTAACTATTTTCTAATATGATTTAGTGAACTTAGACAATGTAACACATTTGATACGATTTGGAAAGTGAAAGACAATTTAGAAATCAAATGCAAAAGTTTTACGAAATTTGGCCAACATGCCAATATAGGTAATCATGATTTCTAAAACTTGATTCCAAACTTTTTTTCAATCAAAAAGAGACAATACAAGTTAAGAAGAAATTTTCTATAATGGTTTTTGAAGAAACAAATTGAGTAGAATTAAGCTTAAAGGATTAAAACTAATAATTTTATCATTAGGAAGTAAAATACAGTAATTTTGAGAAATTTTCTAACATATAGCTCACTTTAGGTTTTGAAGCATGTTAGAGATTTCAAAGAGAATTAAATGATATGGTTAAAAAAATTAGGTAAATGGAAATTTTATGGAAAAATTTAGTAAACCATTATTATGATATTCTAAACAAAATACTGTCAATTTTTAGTAAAAATGAACCAATAAGATAGCAAAAATATCCAAAAAGACAGTATGCGGTATGAAAAATTATTCTACGTAGTTTAAATGTACTAAGTATTATTTCTGTTTGTTTAAACAGTAATTTTAAAGGCATTCGAATAAGAAAATGATTTGAAAATCCTACACGATTGAGAAAACGTATTAAAAATGCTACGCGATTTTAAAAACAGAAAAAATATCTTTACCCGATTTTTAAACATTTGTAAAAACGACAGAATTATGAAAACGCGATAAAATTTCTACGCGATTGACCGTTACTATATTTATTTTATGCTGTCGGGAAAATGTGAACCCGTACAGATTATTTTTGAGAATTTTTCGCTGTCGGGAAAATGTGAACCCGTACAGGCTTTCTATTTATGTGTGCCAAGTTTTTGGTGGATTGGTTGACGAGACGAATCACATCGTGTTGTCGATGCGATAAACGTAGTGTGGTTCATTGTTCTAATGAACTTGGAGACTTTAGTGTACGGGATCCCACATGTGGACAGTTGGTAGCTCCGCCGGGCTGTGGTAAACCGATAGCACACTATGGTACTCGACACGCACTATATTTAATCGAGATTTGTGAAATCTAGTAGTACATTTGCTGTAGTGCCACAACGTGAGATCGTGAACTACACCACGCCCTGGATGATGGATTCTGTGTCGTGGGGCTATAGACGCAACGTGTGATGTGCGCAATAGTTGGTTGGGCAGCCGTGGTACTAATAGATTTTGCGAGTCATTCCTCTCTCTCGATACTTGTGTTTTCTTTAGCTCCATGGAGTAGGGTTTTGTCATATTATTTATTTATCTCTATGTCTATTTATTTCCATCTTATCTATTTATTGTTTATACGTATTTTATTTGTTTATTTTATCTGTTCTTGCTTCTATATTTGGTTATTTTTATTATATCTTATCTGTTTATTCTTATCTTTCTTATTTTATACGTGATGTTTTATATGTGGTGTGATATATTGTTATGATATCTAAATTTTACTTCAATCTGTTATTATAATTGTTAAAGCTTTTTGTATTGCATGAACTGTATATATGTTGTTTGTCGTCTTCTTATTGGCCATGTTGTGATGATTTTATGTTGTCTTACCTCTTTGTTATATGTATTTTCTGTTTATTTATTTTACGCGGTAAAGACTTCGAGGAAGAGGATCAGCCCCTTGAGATCTTGTACCCCGAGGAGGAGGAAGCTCAGCAAGCAGACGACCAGTTTTACGATCAAGAACCATCCGATCATCCATACCCTTTGGATTGATTGTGAGGGATGGCAGCGCCAGGATTTTTGGGATTCGTAGAGCTAGTGTTTCATGGAGGTTCTCTGGCTTGGCATTTACGAGGCGATCGTGATTCTGTGACGTATGCAAGACGTGTGACCGTTATTCTACGTCAACGTTTTGATGGAGAGCCTGTCATGACTACGACACTTTTTCTGCACTTAGAGTTACCCTTATCCATTAGGCGTCATTGGGGGGCTGAAAACCCTGAGCCTAGTGAGATAAGCATCGTATCGACTGCGCGATCCCGTTATCGCCGTGTGTCGAGACATCCGGGATATCTATCTCCTGATGATCATTTTCATGCTGAGAGTGATCCATCAGAGGATTAGATAACCATGATGTTTTTTTTGGGCGCGTCGTATGTCTGTATATATTAACTCTTTTATTGCTTTCTTTCTGTTTTTGTTTAAATATTTGTAGTCTTGTTGTAAATTATTTGTACAGCTTATAACTTAATCATATGTATATTATTAGTAATGATGTTTTTTTATTTCGTATTTTCCGCATTATCTTTTTATATCATATTTCTGTCTATCAGGAATTATTTTACAACCCGTAATAATATTTAACAAATGTTTCACAACTTGGGTAGATTTTATTTCTATTTCTTTTATTTTCTTTTATGTGTGACATCCTCCAAAGGGGTGTTACATTTTGGAGTGGAAAAATTGGATGATTTATGGTTAATGTGTAACAAGTGTAAGACTTAGATTAATCAATGTAGTAAATGGAATTTAATGGATGAAAAATTTGGAATGGAAACCACCATGAGGGCTACGGTTTTGAAGCCAAGAATTTAGAGTTTTTGGTGAGTTAATTTAACAAGTGAACAATTTAAAGAATCAAGGGAATGGTGTACAAGATGATGACTTGAAAGGATTTGAAATTGGATCCATTAGGAGGCCACGACCTCTAGGGCATTATTAGGTGAAAGTGTGGTTTTAGTGTTTGGAAACATAAGTAATTAGGTAATTAGGGATCTATGTAAGGAAATGGACAATTTCTAAATTAGAAGAATTTATCATAGTTAAGACTCCATAAATTTTAAAGGACCGAGAGTGAATTCATTATAAGACTTAAGGTGATTCTAAGTGGGTAAAGAACATGAGAGTGTGAGGCTTGAGAGCTTAAATGAAATGTAAGTTATAGGAGATTGAATTACCTTGGAACGCTAAATTGATTACAAGAATTTATTTTGAGCATAAACCTTGAGAAGGGAAATAAACTCTAAGTTAGGATTCGTAATGAACCTAATGATGCATCAATTGACTTGGTATTTATATTATGTTGTTGTGGGTCTATGTGAGTGACCATTTATATATTGATGCTTATATTGGCCTAATGTGGCATATTATGGAATTGTATGAGATTGTGGATTATACATGTGCATGCATAGTATCTTATGCATTGTGATTGTTCTTGTGGACCGTTGTAAGGCCTAGTTGCCTAGGAGATTGAACACACCTTAGTGCGGGTGCGAATAGACAAGTGTAGGTCATTGGTGACCTTGGGGGCGTCGGGGCGCGGGTTCCTCGCAATGGGAGGTTGGTAGCTCTCCTGCCCGTGGGGTAGACCGATGCAAACGCACCGACGATCCAGACCGAGACACTGTCCTATATCGTGATCTAGTGTAGAATGTCTGTACAATGCCATGATTGTGCACGAGAATATTATTGATAGCATTGGCCTCGGCAGCCGAGTTACAGACATGTCTTCTGATCTTTCTCTCCGATTGTTTGAGTCTAGCTCCATGGAGTAGGTAGTAGGAATTGAGAGAGCATGCATATGAATCATGATATACACTGTCATCATAAATTCTTATTTTCTGCAACTATAATTGATTTAATTGTTAATATGATAATTATCTGCCTGGAACTGTTTATTTGCTTACCGTGGAACTACTGCTTATTATTTAAGTATGCTATTTCTGAATTTCTATTTGGGCGCGTGGCGCCATTCTGTTTCTAGCATGCTATAATTGGTAATGATGTAGGATGTCTTACCTCTTTCTGTGTTTCTTTTATCTATTGTCTATATATATATATATATATATATATATATATATATATATATATATATATATATATATATATATATATTGCATCTACCGAAGACGATGGCAACGAGTTAGAAGCCCCGACTTCCCGGCCACGGCCCGAACGTGATTAGTACCTGTTGTTGACAATGGGGACGCGTATGCGAGATTTCTGGGTGACGTGCGTCTGACCTTCCTCGGAGGGCTAGAGTGCTGGCACATCAACCTGAACTCTGACCGTTGCGTCTACTTGGGAGACGTGTCCATCGCCCTTGCATGGAGACGACATGAGGCACCGTGATCACCGCCACGTCACCCCTACGTTTAGAGTTTTACTTGCCCATCCGTGAGATGTGGGGCGACCGCTACTACACTCCACGAGGAGGACTCCTTTGATTCCACCGCTCGGGCCCCGTCCCGTGCTTCGTGGTTCCAATGGAGGTTTCCTCGGAAGAGGAAGATCCCGCCGAGGATCCCGACACGGTTCCTCCTCATCCGAGGGATTGATTTTACTTGGTGGCTACTGATGGTTGCCAGTGTTTTTATTTTTGGGGGCCACGATGTATTACTTTTGATGAAATTTGTATATTTTGTATATGCATGATGGATATATATGCATGATTACCTTGGGTTGGGTATAGTTTTTGCTTTTTGGAGATGTCCAGGCTTGTATTTAAAATATAGTCATATTTCAATATATAAGTGTATGTGTTATTCAGGTATAAATTCTGTTTACTGTTTTATTCTTTATTTTCATTCACATTCCGTATATTTAATTTAACACAAAAAAAAAATTATACTGCCATTTTTCCCACGTATTAAAGTATCAAGTTGGTTAAAATTTAATTCACTGAACCGGGTCTTAATTGACTAATTATTTAATTTTCGCATTTTATTTTATTTGACAATGTGATGTTCCCTCTTAATAAAGGGGCGTTACATTGATCACCTTGGTCATTATTGAACATTTTCAAGAAACTAAGTTATCAAATTTTCTCTCCATTTCTCTTCTTCTCTATGCTCACGGCCAAGTACCCATACAACACCTTCCATCATTCAAAAATTCTAAACAACCTTATTTCTTGAATCCTTACTTTAATTCCAGAACCTTTGTAGTTTACACCAAGCTCAAAATGTTTCATCTTGAAGGACTTTTTCCAAGAGCAAGTTCTAAGGTTTTTGTGGTGAAGTGTAAGGAAAACTTCATTTTTTCTCTTCTTTTTCATGTTCTAAACCATGTTTGATCCATGGTTCCTCTTATTCAAGCTTAATATACTAAATTATTTGTGTTTGTTTTATATTCAAGAAACTTTTGTTGGTGGAGATCTTGTACAAAGTGCAAAGCAAGGAGCTTTTCAAGGTTGTTCAAGAGGTAAGAGGGAGATCCATCTCACCAACCAAGTATGGTGGTAAGAGATGGTTTGTGTATTTGATGGATGGTGAATCCATGTGACGATTCATATCCATGGTTATGTAATTATTTGTGTATGTTTATGTGTTTTGATTATTTGCCTATGCTTGGTATGATTTGCATGATTTATTGCTTTGATTATGGCATGCTTATGATATATATGTTGAATATGTATATGTATATCATGATTTGATGATAGAAAGGAAAGTGATTTTTGGTTCCAAGGACCATGGTGAATTCGGCCAAACACCTCAAAATAGGTGTTTACGAATTAATATTTTCATGAATGGTAAAATCGAATGTTTAGAAAAGCAAGAAAAATAAACAAAAGGTTTGTTTTCAAGGAAATAGAGCTCACGATTTTGGTGAGAAATTTTTAATAGTTTTGTTTGTGTAAAAACAAGAATGGAACTTGGTTAATTTAGAAGGAAAAATATTTTGATGGTTTCAATGGCAATGTCCACGGTTTTGAAGGCTTGTAAATGCCTGGTTTTTATGAAACAAAGTGATTTTCAAAGTAGAAATATAACTTGATTTAATACAAGAAATTTGGAAAGGGAATCAGAGTGTTTTATCACTTGAGAAATGGAATTCTCCTATGTGAGTGGAAAAGAGAGGTTGATAGTGTTTGAACCTCAATTTATTTTAAAGAGGATTAATTTTTAGAATTAATTTGGAATTATAAAGAATAAGTTGATAACTTGGGATTTTCTAACGTGTAACTCATCCTTTGGGTTTTGGACAGTGTTAGTAAATTTTAAAGTTAGAAACATTGATTTAATTCAATGAAATGGTGAAATTATGAAATATATTGCGAAAAGGATTTTCTTGAGTAAGAAAATATGGAAAATAATGTGAGAAGTCATATTATTTTAAGAAAGGTTGAAATGGAATTTTTGAACATTGAGAAATATTTTACGAAGTTGACAAACGGTGAAAAATGATTTACATAACTTAAAAACGTGATTTTTAAGCTACGCGATTTGAAAAACGTTTAAATATTTCCAAGCAATTTGAAAAATATTGAAATATTTCTACGCAGTTTGGAAAGCGTTTAAATATTTTTACGCGTTTGAGTTATTGTTGAAAAATCACTGCGTGATTTAAAAATGATGGAATATTTTTACGTAATTGATGAAAACGTTGAAAAATCTATATGTGATTTCAAAACGTAATGGAATGTTACGAAATTGTGAAAAATGCGACAAAAGTGGTGCGCAACTATGAAAACGTGATAATATGATTTTCGCGATTAAATATACAATAGGATTACTGTTGAACATGGACACTGTATGAGAAAATGATAAATTTTGCCTATGATTGGCATTGGTGCATTTTATATGCATGAACTAATGTATGGACACTGTATATGAATTTTGCCTATAATTGGCATTGGTGCATTGAACATGCATTGGAAAGGTCCGATGGACTGTATGAGGCTAATTGCCTAGGAGAGACGTACACCTCCTGAGTGGGTGCAATATGCGTAGTGTAAGTCACTTGTTGACCTTGGGGGCATCGGGGTGTGGGTTGCTTACAAGGGCGATTGGTAGCTCTTCTTTTCGTAAGTTTGACCGATGTAATGCACCGAAGATCCTAACCGAGACATTATTCTTAATCAAGATCTAGTAAAGACTGTCGTGTATATGCTAGATGTGCAAACACATATGAGAAATGTGGCATGTGGTCTGAGGCATGTTAGTACTGTAACACCCCAAACTTCCTATGTATTAAACAATAATCTTGACAGTTAACAGAATTCTACTGTTTAGTGATTTCTGTGTACTGTAAAGCTATTTTGAATATTCTGTCTGAATATTTGATCGTTTTGAGTAATTTGCTTCGTGTCAAGAAAATAATAATTTTCGAATTCGGAAAAATCTACGGAAATTAATTTTTCTTGTTTAGTCTTAATTAATTTACGTAATCTGATTTGATATTTGTGAGTTTTGTAATTTTTATGATTTTATGTGTGATTTTGGAATTTTTACTTGTTTGTGGGCCCCACGAGGTATATGTGGGCCCAGGTGTGTGGCCATACGTGGGCCGGTGGGTCCCATAAAATGAAAAAATTTTTCTACGTGTAGAAAAAATTATACTTGTTTAGACGGAGACAGGGATCTTACTAAACCCTGAATCCGAAAACATTTTAGAAAATTTCTTTTACTATATTTTGTCGTATTTAATTATCGACGATAAAAATACAAGTAATTATATTTTTGTGAGGTTATAATGGATAAAAATAAAATTCTATATTATTAAAATATTATTAAGATAACATTAGTGGTTTGGATATC
The DNA here is from genome assembly GCA_029884605.1 of Ormosia emarginata. Classification (NCBI taxonomy): domain Eukaryota; kingdom Viridiplantae; phylum Streptophyta; class Magnoliopsida; order Fabales; family Fabaceae; genus Ormosia; species Ormosia emarginata. Next base: position 316,319 of record JAQQTP010000050.1, read on the forward strand.
CACTATTAATTTAATTACTGAGTTAGACATTTAATCTTGATTTAATTAACGGTGGAGATTTGATCTTAAAAATAAATAAGATCAATTATAACCGTTGGATTGAAATTAAATCAAGGGTAGGGATTTAATCTTCTAAATGGCTATGACCATTATCAACCCTTGGATGTAAAATTAATCAATGGTGGAGATGGATCATTAATGACCATTGGATTTGGATTTAGATCAATGGTGGAGAATTAGTCATCAAAAATGATTACAACCATTTTTGGACCCTTGGATATAAAGTTTGAAGATGTAATCTTGACCCTTCATTTGGAGACATATTCAATGGTTAGGATTGCAAGCCAAAAATGATCCAATGGCTCAAATGAAGTCTTTCCATCTAAAACCTAAACCTAGAAGCTAATTTAAATCCAAACCATTCTTTTAATCAATGGTTAGGATGACTTATAGTGATGGCTTTGTAATTTGGCACATTTTGAGTGTATGGAGGGGAGGGGGACGGTTTGAAGAGCAAGGAGGAAAGGAGACAATTTAGTGTAGGCTTTTTAGGCCAAAGAAAAAAGAATGAATGAAGCAATGCCAAGTGTCAAGACCAAATTCCTATTGATCATTAATGCTTATGTTTGTCAAACTTCACTTTCCATTTCTCTCTAATGCATGCTACGGCCATGCATTGTCCAAATGGCCAAATAACTCATTTTGACACTTCACATTATCACACCTTCACTTATTTCACTTAAGTTTCAAGACCAAACCAAAGCAAACTCCATTTCTCTCCCAAAAACACACCATTCGGCCAAGCACCTCAACTCACTCCTCCATCACTTTTTAATTTCATACAACCTAGTTTCTTGAATCCTTTCATCATTCTAAGAACCTTTGTAGTTCACACCAAGTTCTAATTCTTCCATCTTGAAGGACTTTTACTAAGATCAAGTTCTAGAGCTTTTGTTGGTGAAGTGTAAGAAAACTTCATTTATTCTTTTCTTTTTCATGTTCTAAACCATGTTTGATCCATGGTTCTTCTTGTTCAAGCTTGATATACTAATTTTCTTGTATTTGTTTCATGTTTAAGAACTTGTATTGGTGGAGATCTTGCTCCAAAGACAAAGCAACAAGCTCTTTGGTGGTTCTTCAAGAGGTAAGAGGAGATTCATCTCACCAACCAAGCTGGTGGTGAGGGAAGGTTTTATATTTGATGGATGGTGAATCCATGTGAGGATTCCTATCCATGGTCATGTAATAATTTGTGTGTGTGTTATGTGCTTTAATTATTTTTGCTTATGCTTGATATATTTTGCATGATTTACTTGTGTTTGCATGCTTAGTATAATTTTTAATTGCTTATATGATAAGCTTATGATATGCATGATGATATATGTTGAATATATTATGATGAATGTATGTTGAAATAAACAAAATTTTGGCTCCAAAGGCCATGGAGGAGGTCACGGTTTTGAGCTTCCAAGTTTAGGGTTTTTATTGAAATTTTTCAAGAACAATGAAGTTGATTTTTAGTCCTTGAACTAAATAAATTTCAGCCAAGACACCAATTAAATTAGTGTTCACAAAAATGATATTTTCATAAATGGTAAAATTGAAAGATTAGAGAAGTAAAGAAAATAAACAAGAGGGTTTGTTTTCTAAAATGAGTGTACACGGTTTTTAAGTAGTATTTTCATGAATTTATTTTGTGTAGAAACAAGAATGAAATTTGTTTAAGTTAGAAGAAAAATATTTCATGGTTCCAATGACCATCTATAAGGTTTTGATAATTTAGAAAAAAATGTTTTGATGCAACAAAATATAAGAATTTTCAAATAAGAATTTTGGAAAGGAATTTAAGTGTTGAACTTTAAATTATCTTAAGAAGAATTAATTTTTTAGAAGTGATTTAGAAATATAAAAGGAAACGTTTGTAACTTAAACATAAAATTTGATTTAATATTTAGAAATGATTTAGAAATATAAAAGGAAACGTTGTAACTTAAAATTTCTAACGTAGAATTTAAGTATTGGGTTTTGGAAAATGTTAGGAAATTTAAATAGTAATTAAATCAATTAAATATGATTTGGTAAGATTAAATCAATAAAAAGTGATTTTTAGAAAATATAGTACGGAAGGGATTTTTGATTTAGAATAGAAAGAAAATAACGTAAGAAATTATATTTTTATGAGAAATGTTCAAAATAATATTTTTAAAGTTAAGAAATATTTTGTGAAGGGTAAAAATGGTGAAAAAGCGATTTACGTAACTCAAAAACGTAATTTTTAAGTTACGCGATTTGAAAAACGTTAAATTATTCCTACGCGATTTGTAACGCGTTTAAATATTTTACACGATCTAAATATTGTGGAAACATTGCTATACATTTTAAAAATAAAAGATCATTTTTACGCAATTTAGAATACAGTAGAAAATAGTTTTGTGATTTTTAAAATGTAACAGAAAATGTTACAAATCATTACTGTACGTAAAAACGTGACGAGCGCCGAACTCAATCAAAATTATAACCGAAGTTATTACCTAAACTTGTAGTATAGTGAACAACACCGGATCGTCTCCTCAAGGATCGTAGATGCAATTTGATCAAATCAAGTGAAAGTTAGAAAAAAGGGGGGTTTTGATGGTTCAAGGATCGCAGTGACAGGATTTAAAGAGAAATAACAATTAAAAGAATAGTCAATTCAGAAATCTATCCGAGATTGGGTGGATTCAATCATAGACCTTTCAACAAACACCTGAAATACATTTGAATGGTTAACTTGGATCTAACCGAGATCTCTGCATCAGATCCAGAATTCATACTAGACAATCGTCCAGAATTCAATTGACAAGTGATAAACACAAATCTGCAATCGCACCATTCATGTAAATATATGTCAATTTAAGCACCGAATTCAATTAACCTAGGCACAAATCAGTAACCTAACCTCTTCAATTACGTGATTAGTTTAGATCAATCAGTTCTAAATTTCATCACAATACTTAATCTTAAACCAAGATCAAATCAGATCAAACATAAACAGAATCACCATTCATGCATTCAAGATCAAGAGAACAGAAGAAGAAGAGAAAAGGAATTCAAATATAAATCAAATACATTACATAACCAAGGTCTCAAGAATCCAAGCCACAATCTCTTCAAGAGTCCCGAATTGACTAGAAGTGACTTAGCTCTCCATTACAATGAAGGAAAAATATACAAGAACTATGAAAAACTATCTTTAACTCTAAGTGTATGTTGTGTTTAGAGCTCTCCTCATGCTTCCTTTTATAGAGGATTCAGAGTAGTAGTAGATGGGTAGATGAGATTAGTAGGTGGAATTAGTAGGTGAGCTTGGTAGGTGAGCTTGGTAGGTGAACTTGGTAGGTGAGCTTCCTTGTCTCCGAAAGTATTCATTGCTGAACTCATTGATTTCGTCATTTTTGAGCCAAGTGGTCTTCATGAAAGTTCTAGGAAATTGTCTAAGCTTTCCAATGGCTCTAGAAGCACCCAAAAATTCGTCCTACAGCCCAAGATATGACCCAATTACTACAGACTGCTCAGGACCAGTTTCAGCACCTCTGTTTTGACTTTCAGACCCAATATCTCCATCAAGGAGCCCGAATCAAGTTTTGTGTTTGTCATGAAAGTTGTACATATGGGTCTTAACTTTCAGATCACCAATTTTCAGCCCATTCTATAAACCCAAACTCGAATTATGTTCTGGTTACTACACACTGTTCGGGTTCCAGTCACAAATCCCGTATTCTGATTTCCATGCCCAATTAGCTCCACTAGATGTCTGATATTGACTTTGAGCTCTTCATCAAAGTTGTAGAGCTCTCTTTTATCTTTCCTACAAGGTAAAGTTCATAATTATCAGACATTTAGAACTCAAGATATGGCCAAAATACAGAAACAGTGTAAGACTCGAATAATGCTGAAAAATCAATTAAGTCCGATTCGAGTTCAAACTTACAAAACATAATCAAATTCAGTCAATTAAGTACATGAAGAGTGTAAATGACTAATAATGAGGGTTTCTTAATGAATAAAATATGTGATTATCAAATTTCCCCACACTTAGCTTTTTGCACTCCTGGGCAAAACATATAAAACTAAAGTTAGAAGACAAAGACAAACGACACAAACTTAAAAGTTAAAAACTCTAAAGGACTCAATGAAGCAAGAAGAGCAACAAGAAATTCAAGGGAACAAAGCATAAATGAGGTAACATTTCTTCACATCTCAAACCAAAATGCAAGGAAACTTCCGTTGAAAAGAATGAATTAAGAATGATGGATCTTCACAAGATTCCCTCTCAATCTCTCAAGTGTTTAAAAGGTAGGTATTTCACTCAATTCAACCCATGAAAATTGCACTACCATAAGCTTGCTTATCTTCTACTTCTCCACTACTCAAAACACATGCACACACAAATCATGAGGACTTTATTCAAGGTTGTAGTGAGGTCAAGGTATGAGAAGAGGATAAAATAGATATGAGAAGATAAATACCAAAGAGAATAAAAGCAAATGAGAAGCGAGTTCAAATAACGAGCATAAAAGTTCATCTCAACTCTAATGTATATCCCTTTACATATTCATTTCCCAATCCTTTTTCTCTCTCTTTTTATATATATATATATATATATATATGAACATAACTATATACATACATTTTTTTTTAGGCACTCTTTTTTTTTTTTTCAACAACCATTTTGTACACACACCCCCACACTTGTTCAAAAACTCATCCATTAACAGGCTAATGTTCTTTTATTCCCTAAGGTACAGTAAGAACACGATTTTTCATTTAAGGCACATAATGAGCTAGAAACAAGGAATGGTCAAATAAGCTCAAAGGGGTTAAGCAAAGGAAAATATACAAGGTTGGCAAGAATCGAGAGAATTTTCGAGAGGTCAAAAAGAGTGCTTGATATCATATTGAAAACAAGGTTGGCTATTTGGTTAAACTAGCTAAGAAAGAGGGCCTCAATCATGTTCATGCATGCAAGTGAAATGTAGCCTCAAAAAGAATCAAAGCAAGTTCTAGAGTGGTCATTAACATGAGTGAAAATCACACAAGAAAGAAGAGAATGGCATAAATGTTGAATCCATCCATTAGGCTCAAAATCTCACAAGGTATGCATCCATCAAACTCAATTCATCAATTCAATCATCCATCACCAAGCATATCAGTTCAAGAAGGGAGAAAAATTATTCAATCATGCAATGAACCCCTTTTTATTATTATTTTTTTTTATTTTTTTTATTTTTTTTTTTTTTTTGAAATTTTTTTTTTTGAATTTTTTTTTTTAACAAACGAAAAGAAACAGAAACATGCTAAAATCTCTCCCCCACACTTAATGTAACATTGTCCTCAATGTGAAAGAAAGAGATAGAAAAGAGCAACACAACCTGATAAGAAGTGAATCAACGCTAAGCGAGTAAAAGAAACTTTGTCGGTCGTTGCCGCATCGACCTCTACTTTCGCATTCTCCGGAAGTTCATGATACTGTTTGAGGCGGTGTCCATTGGTCTTATTAAGTGAGGTTGGTGAAATGACTCCACCAGGATCCCATTGGTTGAAATGTGATGACCAGGTTATGGTTGACATAACATAATAGCTTCCACTACGGTCCCATTGGTTGAAGTGTAACAACCAAGTGAAGCTTGAAGCATGAGGGTTCACATTGGGGTCCCATTGGTCTTCCTTGACTTCACCAATGGCATGCAATACGTGTAATTTTGCAATCCTGCTTTCATTGATAATGCTGGACCATGGCCTAAAAACAAAATCCACTTCAGTAGTTACTAGCATCTGCTGCCTTTTCTCCTTCTTTGAAAATTCCTCAACGGCCTTCAACTCCACCTCCCTATGTGTTGTAGACTCTGCAACTACATTGTTGATAGACCCTTCTATATCATTAGATCCTGCGTAAACAGAATCATTAGTTTTCAAATATGCAGAAATTTCAGCACACATAATACATTTTATATCACCATCATGATCAGCACATGAGTTGCAATTGATAGAATCATCAAAACCAATTAAATCAGAAATTCAAGACACAACTCATCATGAGTTTCCTCAACTAAGTCTCGCATGTAAATCAATATGACAATTAGAATGCGAGGAGTTGGGAATTGTTTGGGGAAAAAGTTGGTCGACTCTTGACATCTCGGTTCATTAACAAGTGGTTGTCAACCTGGTCAACTTGGGTTGTTAAATCTGAATAGTGGCGGTGAAATTCTGCTGGAACTCAATTTGGGTTTTCATCAAGTCCTCCCATGAAGGCTCAAGTTTTGTGGTTGATGGACTTGTTATCTATTTGGAATGGTGCTCATATTGAAATGATTGTTCTTTGTAGTGATGCCGTATTGTCATATCCCAGATCCAGGATAGTATTCCCAGCTAGGGTTGTATGTGTTGAAGAAGGGTCATAACTACATTTTCTTTGAACTGTGGTTCATCAACAAAATAACTAGCTGCACGCAACAAATTGATTTGGAAAAATAGAAGCGCCATATTGAAGTGTAGGGCATGCATATGTGGGGTGAGATGAACAAAAACAAATGTTACACACAAGTGTAGCTTCCTGCCTGGTGATTGTTGTCTCACTACTATATGTCTTACCAAAGAAGTCAATCTGCTCAAGTTTTGACTCCATTATACATGGTCCATTGTATCCTTAAAATGCAAAAGAATGCAACAAAATGATGATGAAAGAAAAAGAAAAAATTAAAAAGAAAGAGTTAGTATGGGATCAACACTCAAAATATGCAAAAATAAATCTAGTTAATATGTCTAAACATTTTTAAAAATTATGGAATCAACACAGAACAAAATCTACATAAAAAAGAAACTAGAAAATGCAACAAAAAATAATAAAAAATTGAAAAAGTGGTCTAAATGATAAAATTTCGAAAAACCAGGGGTGACCTCACAGTTTACTGTGAGTCTTGTTTATCAGGCTGTTCTCCTTCAACCGACCAAGTTTCAGCTCATTCTGGGCATGTTGCAGTTCGAAAATTGCAATAGTTACCGTAATCACCTGTTTTCCGTCTTTCCTAAATCAGAAAAATTCAAAAGCTAGGATAAAAATGTTAGTATGGTATGAACAATGTTAGTAAATGAAAAATAACTGTTAGAATAGGTAAGAAAGAACAAAAATTAGTAAGGTTACTCAAAATGAAAAGATTACACCTACGAGTTCCTCAAGAAGCAAGCGCCAAAATTCGACGAGCGCCGAACTCAATCAAAATTATAACCGAAGTTATTACCTAAACTTGTAGTATAGTGAACAACAGGATCGTCTCCTCAAGGATCGTAGATGCAATTTGATCAAATCAAGTGAAAGTTAGAAAAAGGGGTTTTGATGGTTCAAGGATCGCATGACAGGATTTAAAGAGAAATAACAATTAAAAGAATAGTCAATTCAGAAATCTATCCGAGATTGGGTGGATTCAATCATAGACCTTTCAACAAACACCTGAAATACATTTGAATGGTTAACTTGGATCTAACCGAGATCTCTGCATCAGATCCAGAATTCATACTAGACAATCGTCCAGAATTCAATTGACAAGTGATAAACACAAATCTGCAATCGCACCATTCATGTAAATATATGTCAATTTAAGCACCGAATTCAATTAACCTAGGCACAAATCAGTAACCTAACCTCTTCAATTACGTGATTAGTTTAGATCAATCAGTTCTAAATTTCATCACAATACTTAATCTTAAACCAAGATCAAATCAGATCAAACATAAACAGAATCACCATTCATGCATTCAAGATCAAGAGAACAGAAGAAGAAGAAGAGAAAAGGAATTCAAATATAAATCAAATACATTACATAACCAAGGTCTCAAGAATCCAAGCCACAATCTCTTCAAGAGTCCCGAATTGACTAGAAGTGACTTAGCTCTCCATTACAATGAAGGAAAAATATACAAGAACTATGAAAAACTATCTTTAACTCTAAGTGTATGTTGTGTTTAGAGCTCTCCTCATGCTTCCTTTTATAGAGGATTCAGAGTAGTAGTAGATGGGTAGATGAGATTAGTAGGTGGAATTAGTAGGTGAGCTTGGTAGGTGAGCTTGGTAGGTGAGCTTGGTAGGTGAGCTTGGTAGGTGAACTTGGTAGGTGAGCTTCCTTGTCTCCGAAAGTATTCATTGCTGAACTCATTGATTTCGTCATTTTTGAGCCAAGTGGTCTTCATGAAAGTTCTAGGAAATTGTCTAAGCTTTCCAATGGCTCTAGAAGCACCCAAAAATTCGTCCTACAGCCCAAGATATGACCCAATTACTACAGACTGCTCAGGACCAGTTTCAGCACCTCTGTTTTGACTTTCAGACCCAATATCTCCATCAAGGAGCCCGAATCAAGTTTTGTGTTTGTCATGAAAGTTGTACATATGGGTCTTAACTTTCAGATCACCAATTTTCAGCCCATTCTATAAACCCAAACTCGAATTATGTTCTGGTTACTACACACTGTTCGGGTTCCAGTCACAAATCCCGTATTCTGATTTCCATGCCCAATTAGCTCCACTAGATGTCTGATATTGACTTTGAGCTCTTCATCAAAGTTGTAGAGCTCTCTTTTATCTTTCCTACAAGGTAAAGTTCATAATTATCAGACATTTAGAACTCAAGATATGGCCAAAATACAGAAACAGTGTAAGACTCAAATAATGCTGAAAAATCAATTAAGTCCGATTCGAGTTCAAACTTACAAAACATAATCAAATTCAGTCAATTAAGTACATGAAGAGTGTAAATGACTAATAATGAGGGTTTCTTAATGAATAAAATATGTGATTATCAAAACGTAACGAAAATATTTTGCGAATGAGAAAAACATAGTTATGTGATTTAACAGTTAATTATACAGTAAACCTTACAGTTAAAAACAATATATGAATACTGTATAAGAAATTGAGAAGTTTGCCTGTAATTGACATTAATCCATTTTACGAACGAAAAACAGTATCTGAATCTGAAATGAGAAATTATGTGATTTACCTTTGGTTGGTAATTGGTGCATTACACATGCATTGAAAATGGTCCAACGGACTGAATATGGCTAATTGCCTAGGAGAAACGTACACCTCTTGAGTGGGTGCGATATGCGTAGTGTAGGTCACTGGTTGACCTTGGGGGCATCGGGGTGCGGGTTGCTCGCAATGGGCAGTTGGTAGCTCTTTTGCACCGTGAGTTAGACCGATGCAACACACCGATGATCCGGACCGAGACACTATTCTTAATCAAGATCTGACAAAGACTGTCGTGTATGTGCTAGATGTGCAAGATATAATTATAGCACTTGGTCTGAGGCACGAGATACCGGCGGATCTTTTCGATCAATTTCTCCGACTTGAGTATTAGCTCCATGGAGTAGGACATTGAGTCTATGTTCACATGCATGAATTTAACATATACATATGTGGTAGCATTACTGTAATTATTTGTGGTTTGAACAGTGATGATGGTAATTATTTTTACATTATGATGATGCCATAATTGTGATCATGATATGATATTTTTGCATAACATGTTGTCTCGTATTATCTCGTGCTATCATCTTTGGTAATGGTGTAGGTGATCTCACCTCTTTGTATGTTTATCTGTTTATTGTATTTATATTGGGTAAAGACGTTGAGAAAGATACGTGTACTAGAAGGAGAAGAGGAATTACTTCTCACATCCGGAACCGCAGAGTTCTGACAACATGTCAACAGGAGCTAGTTTCTTCGGATATGTACGTTTACAGTTTCACGGAGGAGCTAGAGAGTGGAGGACAAGTCCAGATGAGCGAGGACTTATTTATGAGGGGTACCTGACTGTTAGTATTAGTAGGTTGTATCGTGGAGATCCGTTTTTCTGTGTGACTATCTTTATTCATGTTGAATTTCCGTTGCATATCAGGCGACATTGGGACACAAGAAATTATGTCCCAACGGAAATCAGCATAGTATCGTCAGCCCGGACACCTGTTCGTAGGGCTACTCGTCATAACGGATTCCTACCTGCTGAGGAACCCGAGGAGGACCCATCTGAGGGGTCTTCTGCTTAGTTAAACTTGGGCATGTTTGAACTCTGATATAAATAATGTATGTAATTATTTAAGTGTGTTTGTTGTTTCAAGAAATGGTCTGTAATTAAATAAACCTGACAGCACTTGTGTAACATGTATAATGATGTATATTATGCGTGATGATGTATAATAGTTTTATTTTCCGCTAAGTTTACTTTATTGTTATAAAAAAAAAATTTACAACTCTTATTTTATTATTACATCATATTTTATATTTTGGGGTAATTTGGTAATAAAGTAACATAAATGTGGCACCCTACGGTGGGTGTTACAAGTACAGACAGATCTTTCGGATCAATTTCTCTTAACTGAGTATTAGCTTCATGGAGTAGGAAATTGAGTCTATGTGCGCATGCATAAATCTGAGCATTTATATCTGTATGATATAATAATTAAGGAATATTAGCTATAACAATTGTTTTGTTGAGGAATAATTGGATGATGATGATGATAATAATGTTAATGGCATGATGGTAATTATTATTTATTGTATCTGTTATGATAAATAATGTTGATGGTATGATTGTAATTATGATATGATATAACTGTGTGGTATGTTATTTGTATTATCTCTGTGCTACCATATTAGTATTGGCGTAGGTGATCTCACTTCTTTGTATATTATTTTGTACTATATTTATATTTGCAAAGACAATAAACAAGGAACTGAACAAGAGGGTGAAGAAGAGCAGACTCCAGAGGAAGCTGAGTTTTGATCGGATGACAGCTCACAGGGGAGAACAACTAGTTAGTCGCAGCCACCATTACAACTCGCAACCACCATTGCAACTCGCAGGGAAGAACAATTTATCAACACCATCTCAACATCATGGCCACCGCTGTGCTCATAATTTATGAGGGAAACCTGATGGTCATTATGAGCAGGGAGTTTCGTTGAGATCTGTTCTTTTCCATAACTATATACGTACATGTTGAGTTTTCGCTGTCCATCAGGCAGCATTGAGATTCTAGATATTATGTCCCAACGGAAATTAGTATTGTGTCGTCTGCTTGGACACCTGTTTGTAGGACTTCGAGTCGTGCTGGATTCCTTCCTGTTGAGGGAACTAAGGAGGACCCATTTGAGGGTTTTGCTGTTTAGTAAGACTTGGGCAGTATGTGAGTTTTAAATTATGTTTAACTACTTTGAGAACTTGGTCTATATATAAATAATGTCAACTGTACTTTTGTAATGTATGATGATGTAAATTATGTGTGATGATGTATAATATTTTTATTTTCTGCTAAGTTTATTTATCGATATCAAAGAGGAAAAAAAAGAAATTTTACAATTCGTATTTTTATCACAACATCACATTTTATAACTTGGGGGTAATTTGGTAATTAAGTAACATAAATGTGGCACCCTATGGTGGGTGTTACATTAGTTGGTATCAGAGCCCAAGTTAGAGTCTTTTGGGTTTGTGGTTAGGTCTATCTTGTTTGTATTGTGTGATTCTCTGTTATTGTTTTCTGAAAAGAAACAATATTGTTTGAAGATTGACCTTGCTTTCTTGTGTTTTCCAATTTGAGTAGAGAAAAGTAATGGCTGGACAAGGACGAGGACGAGGACGTGTCAATACTAGAATAGGAATGGAAAATGTTGGTAATGATAACCAGAATATGGCTGCAGCTGTGCAACGATGCAACGAATGACTGATGTTGTGGTACAACAAAACCAAAGGGCAACTGAGGATGCTCACAGTTTGTCTGAATTCCATAAGAACAATCCACCAAAGTTTCGTGGAGAGTTTGACCCAGACAAAGCTGATCTGTGGATCAAGTAATTAAAGAAAATATTTGAAGGTATGGGTTGTACTGATGAGCGGAAGCTGACTTTAGCGACTTTTATGTTAGTGGGTGATGGAGAAAACTGGTGGGCAGGAGCCCAAAGACTGTTACAAGCTGAAGGAAGTGTTATGACATGGCAACTCTTTAGACAGAAGTTTTTGGCAAAGCATTTTCCAGCAAGTGTGCATTGTAACACCCACCATAGGGTGCCACATTTATATTAATTACCAAATTACACCCAAGTTTATAAAATGTGATGTTGTGATAAAAATACGAGTTGTAAAATTTCTTTTTTCCTCTTTGATAATAATAAAATAAACTTAGCAGAAAATAAAATATTATACATCATCACACATAATTTACATCATCATACATTACAAACATACTGTCAGGATTATTTATATACAGACCAAGTTCTCAAAGTAATTAAACATAATTTAAAACTCACATATTGCCCAAGTCTTACTAAACAGTGGAACCCTCAGATGGGTCCTCCTCAGATTCCTCAGCAGGAAGGAATCCAGCATGACGTGAAGCCCTACGGACAGGTGTCTGAGCGGACGACACAATACTAATTTCTGTTGGGACATAATATCTAGTATCCCAATGCTGCCTGATGGACAGCAGAAATTCAACATGTACATATATAGTAACGGAAAAGAACGGATCTCTACGAAACTCTCTGCTCATAATGACCGTCAGGTTTCCCTCATAAATTAGTCCCCTCTCATTGGGACTAGTACTCCACGCTCCAGCTCCACCATGGAACTGCAATCTTATGTAACCGAAGAAACTTGACCGGGATGCCATCCGATCAAAACTCAGCTTCCTCCATAGGAACCTGCTCTTCTTCACTCTCTTGTTCTACACCTTGTTCAACGTCTTTACCAAAAATAAATACAGTACAAAATAATATACAAAGAGTTGAGATCACTTACGCCAATACCAACATGGTAGCACAGAGATAATACAAACAACATATTATAATTACAATCATGCCATCAACATTATTTATCATAATAGATACAATAAATAATAATTACCATCATGCCATTAACATTATTATCAACACACAATAATTACTATAATGCCATCACATTATTATCATCATCATCATCTAAGTATTCCTCAACAAAACAATTGTTATAGCCAATATTCCTCAATTAATATCTCACACAGATATAAATGCTCATATTCATGCATGCGCACATAGACTCAATTTCCTACTCCATGGAGCTAATACATAGTTCGGAGAAGTTGATCAGAAAAATCTGTCTGTACCAACATGCCTCAGACCACGTGCCACATTTCTCATATGTGTTTGCACATCTAGCATATACACGATAGTCTTTACTAGATCTTGATTAAGAATAGTGTCTTAGTCAGGATCATTGGTGCATTGCATCGGTCAAACTTACAAAAAGAAGAGCTACCAACTGCCCATGTAAGCAACCTGCACCCCGATGCCCCCAAAGTCAACAAGTGACTTACACTACGCATATCGCACCCACTCAAGAGGTGTACGTCTCTCCTAGGCAAATAGCCTCATATAGTCCATCAGACCTTTCCAATGCATGTTCAATGCACCAATGTCAATCATAGGCAAAATTTATATATAGTGTCCATACACCAGTTCATGCATATATAATGCACCAATGCCAATCACAGGCAAAATTCATCATTTTCTCACACAGTGTCCATCCACTGGTTCAACAGTAATCCTACTGTATATTTAATTGCGAAAATCATATTATCACGTTTTCATAGTCGCGCACCACTTTTGTCGCGTTTTCACAATTTTGCAATATTTCTGTTACGTTTTCAAATCACATATAGTTTTTTCAACGTTTTCATCAATTACGTAAAAATATTCCACCATTTTTAAATCGCGTAGCGATTTTTCAACAATATCTCAAACGCGTAAAAATATTTAAATGCTTTCCAAATTGTGTATAAATATTTCAACATTTTTCAAATTGCGTGGAAATATTTAAACGTTTTTCAAATCGCGTAGCTTAAAAATCATGTTTTTAAGTTACGTAAATCATTTTTCACCATTTTTCAACTTCGTAAAATATTTCTTAACCTTCAAAAATTTCATTTCAACCTTTTTCAAAATAATATGACTTCTCACATTATTTTTCCACATTTTCTTACTCAAGAAAATCCTTTTCACAATTTATTCGATAAATCCACCATTCCATTGAATTAAATCAATGTTTCTAACTTTAAAATTTACTAACGCTCTCCAAAACTCAAAGAATGAGTTATACATTAGAAAATCCCAAGTCACCAACGTATTCTTTATAATTCCAAATCAATTCTAAAAATTAATTCTCTTTAAAATAAATTGAGGTTCAAACACTTTCAACCTCTCTTCTCCATTTACATATGAAAATTTCATTTCTTAAGTGATAAAACACTCTGATTCCCTTTCCAAATTCCTTGTATTAAATCAAGTGATATTTCCACTTTGAAAATCACTTTATTTTCACAAAACCAAGACATTTCAAGTCTTCAAAATCGTGGATATGGCCATTGAAACCATTCTTATATTTTTCCTTCTAAATCAACTAAGTTTCATTCTTGGTTTTTTACACAAACAAAACCATTAAAATTCCTCACCAAAACTGTGAGCTCCATTTCCTTGAAAACAAACCATTTGTTTATTTTTCTAGTTGTTCTAAACATCCATTTTTACCATTCATGAAAATATTAATTTGTGAACACCTATTTTGAGGTGTTTGGCCGAATTCACCATGGTCTTTGGAATCAAAAATCACTTTCCTTTCCATCATCAAATCATGACATACAAATACATATTCAACATATATATCACAAGCATGCCATAATCAAAGCAAATAAATAATGCAGATCATACCAAGCATAAGCAAATAATCAAAGCACATAAACACCCACAAATTATTACATGACCATGGATATGAATCCTCACATGGATTCACCATCCATCAAATAAACAAACCATCTCTCACCACCATACTTGGTTGGTGAGATGGATCTCCCTCTTACCTCTTGAAGAACCACAAAAAGCTCCTTGCTTTGCACTTTGATCAAGATCTCCACCAACAAAAGTTTCTTAAACATAAAACAAACACAAAGAAATTAGTATATTAAGCTTGAATAAGAGGAACCATGGATCAAACATGGTTTAGAACATGAAAAAGAAGAGAAGAAATGAAGTTTTCCTTACACTTCACTTCAAAACCCTAAAACTTGCTCTTGGAAAAAGTCCTTCAAGATGGAAGATTTAGAGCTTGGTGTAAACTACAAAGGTTCTTGAATTGAAGTAAGGATTCAAGAAATATGGTTATTTGAAATTAAAGAGTGGTGGAAGGTGGAGTATGGTGTCTTGGCCGTGAGCTATGTTTGGAGACAAAGGAGAGAAAATTTTTGCTAAGCTTTGCTTTAGGAAAGTTCAGGAATGATGAAGAATGATCAATAATGACCAAGGTGATCAATTATGGCCTTCAACTTGTGCTTTAGCTTCTAATGCAGCACCAAAAACCGTCCCCCCCTCCATGTGTAACACCCTTGTGGGGATGTCACATTTAAAAAGAAAATAAGAGAAAGATAAATAAAATCTACCCAAGTTGTAAAACATTTATTATATATTAATACGGGTTGTAAAATTTTTCCGATTAAACAGAATATTACGAGATAAAATAACACAGGACATAAAATAGGCACACTATCATCACACATAATATACATATGGTTTCATCTTAAATTATACAAGTAATGTACAACTACCTATATTTAAAACTAAAACAGAACAGTAAACAAAGCAGTAAAAGGTCTAAATATACAAACGCAGACGCGCCCAAGTACACATCATAAATATCTAGCGCTCTGAAGGATCACTCTTAGATGAAACTTCAGGTGATAGATATCCAGGATGCCTCGACCCTCTACGGACACGGGTCCGTGCAGTCGATACGATGCTAATCTCACGAGGCGCATCAAACATACCACCCCAGTGACGCCTAAGAGATAGCGGCAACTCTATATACAGCAAGGTAGAAAAGATCGGCACTCCATCAAACTCCGTACGTATGGTCATTGTCAGACGCCCTACGTACATCACCGAGTCTCTATCCTCTCGCAGTCTCCAAGCTTCAGAGCCTCTGTGAAACTCCAGTTGCACGAATCCAAAGAAACCTGGTAGTGTCATATCCACACAATCAATCCAATTGATAAGGATGATCGGATGGTTCTTGATCGTAGAACTGATCTTCGGCTTGCTGATCTTCCTCCTCCTCAGGATACTCACACTCAAGAGGCTGTTCCTCTTCCTCAAACTCTTTACCATATAATTTAAAATACAAAAGCACATACAATGAAGAGGTAAGACAATCTATATCACCACAAACATGGTAAAATAAGAAAACGATAATACAACAAGTATAATAGTTCATACAATATAGCATTCTATAATAGCATAAATAAAATACCAGATAACACAGATGTAATGTAACACAGAATGTAATGTAACAACATATAGTGATACATATAGACAAAATAACACTGATAAATAATGGTACAGATAAATAATGATACAGATAAATAAAATATTATAAATAAATAGCATCAACATGTATGAGATAGAAATATATGAAATGTGACTCAACCCTACTCCATGGAGCTAAAAATACAGACATCAGAGAGAACGACCCGCAAAATCTATTAGTACCGTCGACCGCCCATAACTATTGCGTTGTCACACGTTGCGTCTATAGCCCACTGAAATAGCATAGTGGTGTAGTTCACTGTCATACGTTGTGTCACTACAGGCTTGCACTAATAGACTTCACAAGATCATGATTAAGTATAGTGCGTGTCGAGTCCATTAATGTGTTACCAGTTACCACGGCCCAGAGGAGCGACCAACTATCCACAAATGGAATAATCTGCACACTAATGTCTCCAAGTTCATTCAAGTTGAACAACACTAAGCTTATCACACCGACAACACGATGTTATTCACCTCGTCAATCAATCCACCAAAACTGGCATGACTCAATGCATGATAAAAATTTCCAAATATGCCCTCACTGGCAGAAATTACGAATATGCCCTCACTGGCAAAAATTACGAATATGCCCTCACTGGCAAATCGCATATATATACAGTATGCTCCCACCTGGCAATACTGTTTCACCATCTGTCCGGGTCCACCACTTTGGCGCGACAGTAAAAACTTGCTGTTTTTGTCAATCGCGTAGAAATTTTATCGCGTTTTCAAAATCTCGTTGCTTTTACAAACGTTTTTAAATCGCATAAATATATTTTGCTGTTTTTAAAATCGCATAGAGTTTTTAATACGTTTTCTCAATCGCGTAATGTTTTTAAAATATTTTCTTATCTGAATTCCTTAAAATTTACTGTTTAAACAAACAGAAATAATATTTAGTACGTTTAAACTACGTAGAATAATTTTTCATACCGTATACTGTCGTTTGGACATCTTTTCTATCTTATTTGTCCGTTTTTACTAAAAATTGACAATATTTTGTTTAGAAACTTATAATAATGGTTTCCTAATTTTTCTGTAAAAATTTCTTTTACTTAATTTTTAACCGTATAATTTAACTTTATGAAAATCACTAACACGCTTCAAAATATAATTTGAGCTATATGTTAGAAATTTTACAAAAGCTACTGTATTTCTTTTTAACCATTAAAATCACTAGTTTAAACTCCTTAAACTTACTCTAATCATTTTTATTCCTTACAACTCATTATAAAAAAATTCCTTTTAGCATCATTACCTAACCTTTGTTGAAAAACAATTTTAGAAATCAAAATATTCAACTTAGGCATGTTGGCCGAATTGGTCAAAAATTTAATATTTGATCTTTGGATCATTTTTCTTCTTCTAAATCATATTGTATCTTGTTATTTTTCCTAAATCAATTAAATCACTCATTTAGAAAATTGTTGAGAACATTTTGGTTCTCCTTTTTGGTTGAGGCCGTGAGCCTTAGAGGTGTGTTCTTTGGAACACTCATGCAATCCTTGACATGTTGTTCACATCCTACTATTTACACATGCATTTCTAACACATACAATATTTGTAAAGCTTGTAGACATGCATATTAATACAAATCACAAATAGGAAAGCTAATAACAAACACACAAAAGAATCCTTATGGATTCTACAATCACAAACAATTTCCATCTTCTTACCACCACCTAAGGATGATAAGATTAAGTCTTCCTCTTACCTTAAATGAAGACAAATACTCTTTCACTTAATCTTAGGGTTTCGATTTTCACTCCTCCAAAACCTAACAAGCTTAAACAAAATTCTACAAATTATAACCATGAAAGAAAACTTAAACCATGGATCAATCATGGCTTAGAACTTTGAAAAAGAATTTAGAAATGAAAAACAAGAAATTTCACCTTCAAGGTAGAATCTTCCAAGTAGGTTTTCAAGCCCAAGATGAAGGATTTTGCAAGAACTCTCAACTAGAGATGTTCTTAGAATTGTGTTTAGGTTTAGAAAAGTTGGTTAGAAGAAATTTGGGGTGGATGGATGGTGAACTAGGGTTCTTGGCCGAATGCTTCACAAAGGAAACATCAATGGAGTTTTGTGTTTTTGGAAGAGAGAGAAGAGAGAAAATGCATGGAAATTAAGTGATTAATGGCCTTCCAAAAGCCATATGGTCGTAGACTTCAAAGGACCAAGAGGTGTCCATTAGGTTGGCTCCATCCTAGCCTTAGAATTGATCAATGGTGAGGATTAAGACTTGATCACCAAGCTTTGCTCTCATTGGTTAATCTAAGCCTAGTCACTAACCTTGTCATCAAGCTTAGTCACTAATTAAGCCTTGTCATTAAGCTTAGTCACTTGTTCTTGAATGTTCCACCACTAATGATGTTTAATTAAGCTACTAATCCTATTAAGTTTTTACTAAACGTGGGTCCCGCAATTCATTTCGGGTCCATTACCGCTTATTTGTATTGACTAATAAAATAATATTATAATAATATAAAATTATTTTATTTCACAAGATAAAATCCTAAAAATTAAAAGATTACTAACCGTATCATTGAGTAATTGGGTTTAGTAAGATCCCAAACTCGAATAATTAAAATAAGATTTCCCTGGCCCGGAAAAATATTATTTTCCTGTCCCGGAGCAAATCACACAAAAAGTTCAAATAAAATAACATACAGTATTATAAAACAGTAATTCATACAGAAAAATAACAAACAGTACAAAAAGGACATAACTGTCATTTATCATAAAGTTGAAAAACATCAAACAGTACATTCGGGACTCAACGGTAATACCCCAAAAGTTTAGGTTGTTACACCATGCACTCTTCAAAGAGTGACCAATCTCATAGCCACCATTTTAGGCAATCTTAACTATTGATTAGATCAATGGTTAGGATTAATGTAGGTTTTAGGTTTAGGCTTTAGATAGAAAACTTAATCTAGGCCATTGGATTTTTCCTCCTTGAAATCCTAGCTATTAGATGTGTCTCTAAAATGAAGGATCAAGATTACTCCTTCAAACTTTACATCCAAGGGCTGTAAATGGTCCTAGCCACTTTGTAAGACTAAATCTCAACCGTTGATTAAATCAAGATCAAGTCTCCACCATTGATTACATCAATGGTAGATATCTAAGCCACTAATATTGACTATGCAGTACAATATTTATTTTTTTATCTGCTATTACCCTTCGAATAATATTTTTACTGTATTTTTATCACCCAATAATTAAATACAGTACAAAACACAGTAAAAAAAATTTTAAAAACTATTTTTAGATTCAGGTTTAGTAAGATCCCCCGTCTCCGTCTCAACAGTACGAATTTTTTTTACTACAGAAATTTTTTTACCTTTTTGGACCCACGCAAGGCCCACATAGGACCTCTATGGGCCCATAGACGGCCCACGGATAACGCTAAAATAATCAGAGTAATATAAAAATTTCATAATCACACATAAAATCACAAAAATTAGAAAATCCACAAATATTAAATCAGATTACGTAAAATAATTAAGACTTAATAGTAATAATTAAATTACATAAGTTTTTTCCCAGCCCAAAAATTATTATTTTCCTGACACGGAGTAAATCACACAAAATGATCAAATATACTAACGGAATATTCAAATTAATTTTATAGTACATAGAAATTACTAAACAGTAGAATTCTGTTAACTATCAAAATTGCTGTCAAATATTTAGGAAGTTTAGGGTGTTACATGCGTCATGCTAAGGAGATGGAATTCCTTAGTTTAAGGCAAGGAGTGATGTCTATAAGTAAGTATGCGACAAAGTTTGAGAGCTTGTCAAAGTTTTCAAGGTACTTTCAGATGCACCTAGATGAGGATTAGAAGTGTAGAAAATTTGAGGAAGGATTGAAGCTTGACATTAAGCGAGCTGTAGCAACCCTGGGAATTGAACAGTTTCCAGAATTGTTGGACAAGTGTTGTAAGGTTGAGGAGATTGATCAACAGTGTGCGGCAAGAAATAAGAACTTTGGACCTACAAGATTCCAGAGAGGAAAGAGTAGTGGAGGAAACCGTTTTCAACAGAAACCATATACCAAATTGGTAGGAAGTCATAACCAGTAGCAATTTGTTGGAGGAAGTTCTGGTGGCAGTAAGGCAAGTCAAGCCAGAACTTTTGCGCCTAAATGTTACAAGTGTGGGAAGGATCATCTGACCAAGGATTGTCAGCATAAAGGACTTATTTGTTATAGATGTGGGAAACCTAGACATTTATCCAGGGATTGTGATCAGAGATAGAGGGAACCTTCTATGGGAAATGTTCGTACTGCAAGGCCACAAGCGGGTAGTCGAGTGTACACTATGAGCGGAGAAGAAGTCGCAAAATCTGAGGACTTAATCATAGAGGAATGTGCTATTGAAGGTAATCCTTTAACTGTACTCTATGATTCGGGAGCAGCACATTCTTTCATTGTATGTGATTGTGTGGAACATTTGGGATTGACTATGACTGCATTGCCATATGATTTGAGTGTTGCTACTCCTAATGTAACGCCCCAATTTTTAGAAAATATTCTGAATGTACTGTTTGCTGTTTTTCATGCTTTTGTGTGAATGACCGTTGTGTCCCTATTTTACTGTTCTCGATTTCTGTATGAAAATAATTACGATAATACTAGGCTCAAATTTTATTTGATCGTTTTATGTAATTTGCTTCGAGACGGTAAAATAAAAATTTTTCTCGAACTCTTGTTTTAATTTTTCTGAAAGATATCACACTATATATAATTCGCTGGATATTTTATTTGAACGTTTTGGACGATTACCTACGTTGTGGGAAAAAATGGGAAAATGACCGTTACGTCCCGAACGCATCTTTTTTTTTTTGTTTTTAATTGTTTTCTTCTTGATTTAATGTCCGATAATATTGTCTCGTGATTTTATATGGACTTTTTGGGTGATTTGCTCGAGCCAGGAAAATAATATTTTTTCCGGGGCGGGAAAATCTTATTTTACTATTTAGAATTGGGGGATCTTACTTAACCCGATTGAATGAGACTAAAAATAATCTTTTAATTTTTAGGATTTTATCGTCAAATAAAATAATTTTATATTATTATAATATTATTTTATTAGTCAGTATAATTTAGTAATGATGGACCGGAAATATTTTGCGGGACCCACAATTAGCAGAACGGTTAGATCGGTAGCTTAATTAATCACCGTTAACAGTAGAACTTTCCAGAACAGGCTGACTCAGCAGAGAATTAAATGACAAGGTGACTAGGCTTGTGAGTCACCAAGAGCCAACCAATAGGAAATAAGCTTGCTCACCAAGGCTTGATCTTGACCATTGATGCATCCAAAGGCTTGGATGAAGCCAAGCAAATGGTCCACCTTGCACCCCACTTGATGGCTACGGCCAAGAGGTCTTGGAAGACCAATCTTCACTTTTTTCATGCAAATTTCTCTCTTCTCTCTCATCCAAGAAAACCTAAACACCATTGAAGCATTCTTTGAAGCTAGTTTCGGCCAAGACCAATACTACACCATCCAACCATCCAAAAATTTTTCTAACCAAGTTTTCTTAACCTAAACACTATTCTAAGAACCTTTCTAGTTGGGAGTTTCTTCAAAATCTTCCATTTAGGGCTTGGAAACCAACCTTGAAAATTTTACCTAGAAGGTGAAATATCATGTTTTTCCTTTCTCTCTTCTTTTTCAAAGTTCTAAGCCATGATTTCTCCATGGTTTAGCTTCTTTTTCATGGTTAGTAACATGTAAATTTTGTTTGAGATTTCTAGGTATTTTTGAAGGTGAAAACCGAACCCTAGGAGGTGTGAAAGCATATCATTTGTCTTCATTTAAGGTAAGAGGAAGACAATTCTTATCATCCCTTGGTGGTGGTAAGAAGATGGAATGACTTGTAATGTTTGAAGAATCCATAAGGATTCGGTGGTGTTGTCTTTGTTTGGTGTGTATGTGTTAATTTTTATGTTTGCTAGTAGTTTATGTGGTATTTGTTAGTAGCTTATTTGTTTGGTGATTGTAATAATTTTGCATGTCTATTAGCTTTTGATTGCATGTCTATAAGCTTTAATTTAGGTTTAGGTGTTAGAAAATATATTGCATGTGTTAGAAAATACAATGCATGTGTTAGAATTGTATGATAATGTATAGGATGTGAATAACATGTTCAAAAATTGCATGAGTGTTCCAAAGAGCACAATCCACAAGCTCACGGCAATGACAAATTGTGAGGACCAAAATGTTCTCTTAATTTTTCTAAAGTGTAACTTAATTAACCTAGGAGAATTAAGAAGGTTTCAAATTAATTTGATCAAAGAAAATGAATTTAGAAATCAAATGGTAAAGACTTAGTATTTTGGGCCAACATGCCTAAAGGATTAAATTGATTCTTGCTAACTATTTTCTAATATGATTTAATGAACTTAGACAATATAATACATTTGATATGATTTGAAAGGTGAAAGACATTTTAGAAATCAAATGAAAGGGTTTTACGAAATTTGGCCAACATGCCACTATAGGTAATCGTGATTTCTAAAACTTGATTCCAAACCTTTTTCAATCAAAAAGAGACAATACAAGTTAAGAAGAAATTTTCTATAATGGTTTTTGAAGAAACAAATTGAGTAGAATTAAGCTTAAAGGATTAAAACTAATAATTTTATCATTAGGAAGTAAAATACAGTAATTTTGAGAAATTTTCTAACATATAGCTCACTTTAGGTTTTGAAGCATGTTAGAGATTTCAAAGAGAATTAAATGATATGGTTAAAAAATTAGGTAAATGGAAATTTTATGGAAAAATTTAGTAAACCATTATTATGATTTTTAAACAAAATACTGTCAATTTTTAGTAAAAATGAACCAATAAGATAGCAAAAATATTCAAAAGACAGTATGCGGTATGAAAAATTATTCTACGTAGTTTAAATGTACTAAGTACTATTTCTGTTTGTTTAAACAGTAATTTTAAAGGCATTCGAATATGAAAATAATTTGAAAATCCTACGCGATTGAGAAAACGTATAGTAGCTTATTTGTTTGGTGATTGTAATAATTTTGCATGTCTATTAGCTTTTGATTGCATGTCTATAAGCTTTAATTTAGGTTTAGGTGTTAGAAAATATATTGCATGTGTTAGAAAATACAATGCATGTGTTAGAATTGTATGATAATGTATAGGATGTGCATAACATGTTCAAAAATTGCATGAGTGTTCCAAAGAGCACAATCCACAAGCTCACGGCAATGACAAATTGTGAGGACCAAAATGTTCTCTTAATTTTTCTAAAGTGTAACTTAATTAACCTAGGAGAATTAAGAAGGTTTCAAATTGATTTGATCAAAGAAAATGAATTTAGAAATCAAATGGTAAAGACTTAGTATTTTGGGCCAACATGCCTAAAGGATTAAATTGATTCTTGCTAACTATTTTCTAATATGATTTAATGAACTTAGACAATATAATACATTTGATATGATTTGAAAGGTAAAAGACATTTTAGAAATCAAATGAAAGGGTTTTATGAAATTTGGCCAACATGCCACTATAGGTAATCATGATTTCTAAAACTTGATTCCAAACCTTTTTCAATCAAAAGAGACAATACAAGTTAAGAAGAAATTTTCTATAATGGTTTTTGAAGAAACAAATTGAGTAGAATTAAGCTTAAAGGATTAAAACTAATAATTTTATCATTAGGAAGTAAAATATAGTAATTTTGAGAAATTTTCTAACATATAGCTCACTTTAGGTTTTGAAGCATGTTAGAGATTTCAAAGAGAATTAAATGATATGGTTAAAAAATTAGGTAAATGGAAATTTTATGGAAAAATTTAGTAAACCATTATTATGATTTTTAAACAAAAAATTGTCAATTTTTAGTAAAAATGAACCAATAAGATAGCAAAAATATTCAAAAGACACGGTATGCGGTATGAAAAATTATTCTACGTAGTTTAAATGTACTAAGTACTATTTCTGTTTGTTTAAACAGTAATTTTAAAGGCATTCGAATAAGAAAATAATTTGAAAATCCTACGCGATTGAGAAAACGTATTAAAAATGCTACGCGATTTTAAAAACAGAAAAATATCTTTACCCGATTTTTAAACGTTTGTAAAAACGATGAAATTATGAAAACGCGATAAAATTTCTACGCGATTGACCGTTACTATATTTATTTTATCTTTGTCGGGAAAATGTGAACCCGTACAGATTATTTTTGAGGATCTTTCGCTGTCGGGAAAATGTGAACCCGTACAGATTATTTTTGAGAATCTTTCGCGGTCGAGAAAATGTGAACCCGTACAGATTATTTTGAGGATCTTTCACTGTCGGGAAAATGTGAACCCGCGAGGCTTTTGAGAGTTTATCTGCTGTCGTCGGGAAAATGTGAACCCGTACAGGCTTTCTATTTATGTGTGCCAAGTTTTTGGTGGATTGGTTGACGAGACGAATCACATCGTGTTGTCGATGCGATAAACGTAGTGTGGTTCATTGTTCTAATGAACTTAGAGACTTTAGTGTACGGGATCCCACATGTGGACAGTTGGTAGCTCCGCTGGGCCGTGGTAAACCGATAGCACACTATGGTACTCGACACGCACTATATTTAATCGAGATTTGTGAAATCTAGTAGTACATTTGCCTGTAGTGCCACAACGTGAGACCGTGAAGTACACCACGCTTGGATGATGGATTCCTGTGTCGTGGGGCTAGAGACGCAACGTGTGACCGCACAATAGTTGGTTGGGCAGCCGTGGTACTAATAGATTTTACGAGTCATTCCGCTCTCTGATACTTGTGTTTTCTTTAGCTCCATGGAGTAGGGTTTTGTCATATTGGTATTTATCTCTATGTTTATTTATTTCCATCGTATCTATTTCTTGTTTATCTATATTTTATTTGTTTATTTTAACTGTTCTTGTTACTATATTTGGTTATTATATCTTATCTGTTTATTCTTATCTTCCTTATTTTATCCGTGATGTTTTATCCGTGATGTGATATGTTGTTATGATATCTAAATCTTACTCTAATTTGTTATTCTTTCTGTTATAGTATTTTGTAATGCATGAACTGTATATATGTTGTTTGTCGTCTTCTTATTGGCCATGTTGTGATGATTTTATGTTGTCTTACCTCTTTGTTATATGTATTTTCTGTTTATTTATTTTACGTGGTAAAGACTTCGAGGAAGAGGATCAGCCTATTGAGATCTTGTACCCGAGGAGGAGGAAGATCGGCAGGCAGACGACCGTTTTACGATCAAGAACCATCCGATCATCCATACCCTTTGGATTGATTGTGTGGGATGGCAGCACTAGAGTTTTTGGGGTTCGTAGAGCTAGTATTTCATGGGAGTTCGCTAGCTTGGCATCTACGAGGCGATCGTGAATCTGTGACGTATGCGGGACGTGTGACCGTGATTCTACGTCAACGTTTTGATGGAGAGCTGTCATGACCACAACACTTTTTTGCATTTAGAGTTACCTTTATCCATTAGGCGTCACCGGGGGTCTTGAAAACCCCGAGCCTAGTGAGATAAGCATCGTATCGACTGCGCGATCCCGTTATCGCCGTGTGTCGAGACATCAAGGATATCTATCTCCTGATGATCATTTTCATGCTGAGAGTGATCCATCAGAGGATTAGATAACCATGATGTTTTTTTGGGCACGTCAGCGTATGTCTGTATATATTAACTCTTTTATTGCTTTCCTTACTATTTTTGTTTAAATATTTGTAGTCTTAGTTGTGAATTACTTGTACTGACTTATAACTTAAATCATATGTATATTATCGTAATGATGTTTTTTTTTTATTTCGTATTTCCGCATTATCTTTCTATATCATATTTCTGTTTATCAAGAATTATTTTACAACCCGTAATAGTATGTAATAAACGTTTCACAACTTGGGGTAGATTTTATTTCTATTTCTTTTATTTTCTTTTATGTGTGACATCCTCCAAAGGGGTGTTACACCTAATGATAAGCCTGTGATTACTACAAAAGTATGTTTGAATTGTCCTGTATGTGTTAGGAATAGAATCTTTCATGTGGATTTGATATGTTTGTCTCTTTCCAAGATTAATGCAATCTTAGGAATGGATTGGTTATCTTCTAACCATATCCTAATTAATTGTTCGAATAAGACGTTAGCATTTCCTGAGGCTAAAGATCCTAGATTCCTAATGGCAACTCAATTAGAAGCTTGTTTGAATGAAGGAGATCATGGGTATTTATTGTTGTCTTCTCTAGAGGTTCAATGTGAAGATGTCTTGAAAGATATTCTTGTTGTTAACAACTTTCCTGAAGATATACCTGGACTACCACCAGAAAGAGAAATCGAGTTTGCTATTGATTTAGTACCTGGAGTTGTACCTATATCTATTGCGCCCTATCGGATGTCGCTGGTAGAGTTGGCAGAGCTTAAGAAATAGTTGGAGGATTTGTTGGAGAAACAATTCGTGAGACCTAGTGTGTCACCATGGGGAGCTCCAGTATTGTTGATAAAGAAGAAAGATGGAACTTCACGTCTATGTGTAGACTACCGACAATTGAACAAGATTACGATTAAGAATAAATATCCACTTCCAAAGATTGATGATCTAATGGATCAATTGTGAGGAGCCGCAATACTTTCCAAGATTGATTTACGATCTGGTTATCACCAGATTCGTGTGAAAGTGGAAGATATTCCCAAAACTATGTTTCGGACTCATTATGGGCATTATGAATATCTAGTGATGTCGTTTGGTGTGACGAATGCACCGGCCATATTCATGGACTTTATGAACAAAATTTTTCGTTCGTACTTGGACAAGTTTGTTGTTGTCTTTATAAATGACATTTTGATTTATTCTCGAAGTCAGGAGGAACATGCTGAACAT
This sequence comes from Ormosia emarginata, assembly GCA_029884605.1. Lineage (NCBI taxonomy): Eukaryota > Viridiplantae > Streptophyta > Magnoliopsida > Fabales > Fabaceae > Ormosia > Ormosia emarginata. Next base: position 343,632 of record JAQQTP010000050.1, read on the forward strand.
CTCAGAGTGGTTCTCCAGATTTTGAAGGAGAATAAGTTGTATGCCAAGTTGTCCAAATGTGAATTTTGGTTAAGTGAAGTTCAATTTTTGGGACACGTTATATCTAAGGAAGGAATTGAAGTTGATTTTTCAAAGGTGGAGGCGGTTTTGGAATGGGAAAGACCAATGACTATATCAGAAATCCGTAGTTTTGTTGGATTAGCTACTTACTATTAACGGTTTATTGAGGGGTTTTTGAAGATAGCAGGACCTCTTACCTAACTTACACGGAAGAATCAACCATTCGTATGGATTAGCTACTTACTTCATCGGTATTGATTTTACCTGAACCGAACGAACCTTTCGATGTATATTGTGGTGCTTCATATCAAGGATTGGGTTGTGTACGTATACAGAACCGTAAGGTGGTGGCTTATGCTTCAAGGCAGATGAAATTTCATGAAAGGAATTATCTAACTCATGACTTGGAATTGGCAGCTGTGGTGTTTGCGTTGAAAGTGTGGAGACATTTTCTCTATGGAGCAACGTTCACAGTTTTTAGTGATCATAAAAGTTTGAAGTACTTGTTTGACCAAAAAGAGTTGAACATGAGACAAAGGCGTTGGTTAGAGTTTCTGAAGGACTATGACTTTCAGTTACAATATCATCCCAGAAAGGCGAATGTTGTAGCGAATGCGTTAAGTAGGAAAATGCTTAGTGTTTCTGTTATGCTGATCAAGGAGAAGGAACTGATAGAAGAATTTTGGGATATGCGTTTATCTGTGAAACTTACGCCAGGAAAGATGTGTTTAAACATGATCACCATTTCAAATGATTTAATGGATAGAATACAAGAAGGACAAAACAGTGACAAGTATTTGCAAGAAGAAAAAGAAGCAAAGAGCCAAAGAGCGGTGTTGGAATTTAGCGAAGGTGCTAGTGGAATTTTAAAGTTTAAAAGAAGGGTTTGTGTACTTAATGATCCTGAACTTAGGAAATTGATTTTGGATGAAGCTCGCAAGAGTAAGTTGAGTATGCATCCAGGAGCCACAAAGATGTACTAAGATTTAAAATAATTATATTGGTGGCAAAGAATGAAGAAAGATGTCGCTGAATATGTATCATCCTGTTTAGTTTGTCAGAAGGCTAAGGTGGAACATCAAAGACCTTCGGGAATGTTGCAACCTTTGCCTATTCCTGAATGGAAAAGGGATGACATAGTAATGGATTTTGTGACAGGACTACTGATAATCACATATTTTATTCATTAAGAAACCCTTATGTTTAGTTATTTACACTCTTCATGTACTTAATTGACTGAATTTGATTATGTTTTGTAAGTTTGAACTCGAATCGGACTTAATTGATTTTTTTCAGCATTATTCGAGTCTTACACTGTTTCTGTATTTTAGCCATATCTTGAGTTCTAAATGTCTGATAATTATGAATTTTACCTTGTAGGAAAGATAAGAGAGAGCTCTACAACTTTGATGAAGAGCTCAAAGTCAATTTCAGACATCTAGTGGAGCTAATTGGGCATGGAAATCAGAATACGGGATTTGTGACTGGAACCCGAACAGTGTGTAGTAACCAGAACATAATTTGAGTTTGGGTTTATAGAATGGGCTGAAAATTTGTAATCTGAAAGTTAAGACCTATATGTACAACTTTCATGACAAACACAAAACTTGATTCGGGCTCCTTGATGGAGATATTGGGTCTGAAAGTCAAAACAGAGGTGCTGAAACTGGTCCTGAATAGTCTGTAGTAATTGAGTCATATGTTGGGTTGTAGGACGAATTTTTGGGTGCTTCCAGAGCCATTGGAAAGCTTAGACAATTTCCTAGAACTTTCATGAAGACCACTTGGCTCAGAAATGACGAAATCAATGAGTTCAGCAATGAATACTTTCGGAGACAAGGAAGCTCACCTACCAAGCTCACCTACCAAGCTCACCTACCAATCTCACCTACCAAGCTCACCTACTAATTCCACCTACTAATCTCATCTACCCATCTACTACTACTCTGAATCCTCTATAAAAGGAAGCATGTGGAGAGCTCTAAACACAACACACACTTGGTGTTAGAGATAGCTTTTCATAGTTCTTATATATTTTTCCTTCATTGTAATGGAGAGGTAAGTCACTTCTAGTCAATTCGGGACTCTTGAAGAGATTGTGGCTTGGATTCTTGAGACCTTGGTTATGTAATGTATTTGATTTATATTTGAATTCCTCTTCTCTTCTTCTTCTGTTCTCTTGATCTTGAATGCATGAATGGTGATTGTTTATGTTTGATCCGATTTGATCTTGGTTTAAGATTAAGTATTGTGATGAAATTTAGAAGCTGATTGATCTGAATTAATCACATAAGCGAAGATTGAGATTTGTGATGAAACTTAGAACTGATTGATCTAAACTAATCACGTAATTGAAGAGGTTAGGTTACTTGATTTGTGCCTAGGTTAATTGAATTCGGTGCTTAAATTGACATATATTTACATGAATGGTGTGATGCAGATTTGTGTTTATCACTTGTCAATTGAATTCTAGACGATTGTCTAGTATGAATTCGGATCGATGCGAGAGATCTCGGTTAGATCCAAGTTAACCATTCAAATGTATTTCAGGTGTTTGTTGAAAGGTCTATGATTGAATCCACCCAATCTCGGATAGATTTGAATTGATTTGTTCTTTTAATTGTTATTTTTCTTGAGATCTTGTCATTGTAATCCTTGAACAATCAAAACCCCCATTTCTAACTTAACTTAATTTGATAAAATTGCATTTACGATCCTTGAGGAGACGATCCGGTGTTGTTCATTATACTGCAAACTTAGTTAATAACTTCGGTTATAATTTTGATTGAGTTCAGCGCTCGTCAAAATTTTGGCGCCGTTCTTTGGGGAACTCGTAGGTGTAATCTTTTCATTTTGAGTAATCTTACTAATTTTTGTTCTTTCTTACCTATTCTAACAGTTATTTTTCATTTACTAACATTGTTCATACCATACTAACATTTTTATCTTAGCTTTTGAATTTTTTGATTTAGGAAAGACGGAAAACAAGGTGATTACGGGTAACTATTGCAATTTTCGAACTGAAACATGCCCAGAATGAGCTGAAACTTGGTCGGTTGAAGGAAAATAGCCTGATAAACAAGACTCACAGTAAACTGTGAGGTCACCTCTGGTTTTTCGAAATTCTATCATTTAGACCACTTTTTCAATTTTTTATTATTTTTTATTGCATTTTCTAGTTTCATTTTTATGTAGATTTTGTTCGTGTTGATTCAATAATTTTTAAAAATGTTTAGATACATTAACTAGATTTATTTTTGCATATTTTGAGTGTTGATCCCATACTAACTCTTTCTTTTTAATTTTTTTCTTTTTCTTTCATTATCATTTTGTTGCATTCTGTTGCATTTTAAGGATACAATGGACCATGCATAATGGAGTCAAAACTTGAGGAGTTGACTTCTTTAGTTAGACATATAGTAGTGAGACAACAATCACCTGTGCAGGAAGCTACACTTGTGTGTAACATTTGTTTTTGTTCATCTCACCCCACATATGTATGCCCTACACTTCAGTATGGTAGTTCTGTTTTTCCAGATCAAGTTGTTGCGGAAAGATTTGGTTATTTTCCGATGAACCACAGTTCAAAGCGAACAACGAGTTATGACCCCTTCTTCAACACATACAACCCTAGTGGGAATACTATCCGGATCTGGGATATGGCAATACGGCATCACTACGGCAGAACAATCATTTCAATATGAGCAACCATTCCGGCCAGATAACAAGTCCATCAACCACAAAACTTGAGCCTTCATGGGAGGACTTGATGAAAACTCAAATTGAGTTCCAGCAGAATTTCACTGCCACTATTCAGGATTTAACAACCCAAATTGACCAGTTAACAACCACTGTTAATGAATTGAGATGTCAAGAGTCAGGCCAACTCTTTCCCCAAACAATTCTCAACTCCCTGCATTCTAATTGTCATATTGATTTACATGCAGACTTAGTTGAGGAAACTCATGATGAGTTGTGTGTTGAATTTCTGATTTAATTGGTTTTGATGATTCTATCAATTGCAACTCATGTCTTGATCATGATGGTGATATAAAATGTGTTGTGTGTGTTGAAATTTCTGTATATTTGAAAACTAATGATTCTGTTTACGCGAGGATCTAATGATATAGAAGGGTCTATCAACAATGTAGTTGCGAGAATCTGAAACATATAGGGAGGTGGAGTTGAAGGCCATTGAGGAATTTTCAAAGAAAGAGGAAAGTCGGCAGATGCTAGTAACTCTTGAAGTGAATTTTATTTTTAGGTCATAGTCCAACATTATCAATGAAAGCGGGATTGCAAAATTACACGTATTGCATGCCATTGGTGAAGTCAAGGAAGACCAATGGGACCCCAATGTGAACCCTCATGCTTCAAGCTTCACTTGGTCGTTACACTTCAACCAATGGGACCGTAGTGGAAGCTATCATGTTGTGTCAACCATAACCTGGTCATCACGTTTCAACCAATGGGATCCTGGTGGAGTCTTTTCACCAATCTCACTTAATAAGACCAATGGACACCATCTCAAGCCGAAAAATGTGGAAGTGAAAGTGATGGGCTTTTACCATCCACATTATAAAGATCACTAAGAAGTGTCCCAACGTCAAGCTAACGACGTTAAACAAGCGCTTATTGGGAGGCAATCCAACTAGATTTATTTTCAAGATCTTTGGGGATGGTTTTCGCAATCTGAGAAGATAAAAACATACTTCACTTTGAATGGCTGAGTAAGGAGTCAGTAAGTATACCTTATTGACTCTTGAGACGCATTTTTGGCCTGGTACATCATGAACTTCTTAATTGTGGAATCTCTTTAGAGATGAACAAAAGTGTTATAGTCTTGGGAATCTGACTCTAAAAGACCCGCATTTCCTCTTTAATTTTATATTATTCTAGTTATGTTATTTTGGTTTTACATTTTACTCATTTGTTTTGTGAGTTTTCAGGTTTTGTTGCTGCTTTGATTCTTACGCATCTTTTCCGCTTGCCATTATCTCGCCCCTCATCAGGTTGTGTTGCTCTTTTCTTTCCGTTTTATTTATCACTTTCACATTGAGGACAATGTTTATATTAAGTGTGGGGGAGAGATTTTAGCATGTTTCTGTTTCTTTTCGTTTGTTAAAAAAAAATTTCAAAAAAAAAAAAAAAAGAGGTTCATTGCATGATTGAATAATTTTTCTCCTTCTTGATCGATATGCTTGGTGATGAATGATTGAACTGATGAATTGAGTTTGATGGATGCATACCTTGTGAGATTTTGAGCCTAATGGATGGATTCAACATTTATGTCATTCTCTTCTTTCTTGTGTGATTTTCACTCATGTTAATAACCACTCTAGAACTTGCTTTGATTCTTTTTGAAGCTACATTTCACTTGCATGCATAAACATGATTGAGGCCCTCTTTCTTAATTAGCTAGTTTAACCAAATAGCCAACCTTCCTTTCAATATGATATCAAGCACTCTTTTGACTTCTTGAAAATTTCTCGATTCTGCCAACCTTGTATATTTTCCTTTGCTTAACCCCTTTGAGCTTATTTGACCATTCCTTGTTTCTAGCTCATTATGTGCCTTAAATGAAAAATCGTGTTCTTACTTTACCCTAGGGAATAAAAGGCCTGGTTAATGGATGAGTTTTTGAACAAGTGTGGGGGTGTGTGTACAAAATGGTTGTTGAAAAAGGAAAGAGTGCCTAAAAAAAAATAAAAAATAAAAACAAAAACAACAACAAAAAAAAAAGAGAAAAGGATTGGGAAATGAATATGTAAAGGGATATACATTAGAGTTGAGATGAATTTTTATGCTTGTTATTTGAACTCAGCTCTCATTTGCTTTTATTCTCTTTAGTATTTATCTTCTCATATCCATTTTATCCTCTTCTGTTACCTTGACCTCACTACAACCTTGAATAAAGTCCTCATGATTTGTGTGTGCATGTGTTTTGAGTAGTGGAGAAGTAGAAGATAAGCAAGCTTATGGTAGTGCAATTTTCATGGGTTGAATTGAGTGAAATACCTACCTTTTAAACACTTGAGAGATTGAGAGGGAATCTTGTGAAGATCCATCATTCTTAATTCATTCTTTTCAACGGAAGTTTCCTTGCTTGTTGGTTTGAGATGTGAAGAAATGTTACCTCATTTATGCTTTGATCCCTTGAATTTCTTATTGCTCTTCTTGCTTCATTGAGTCCTTTAGAGTTTTTAGCTTTTAAGTTTGTGTCGTTTGTCTTTGTCTTCTAACTTTAGTTTTATATGTTTTGCCCAAGAGTGCAAAAAGCTAAGTGTGGGGGAATTTGATAATCACATATTTTATTCATTAAGAAACCCTTATGTTTAGTTATTTACACTCTTCATGTACTTAATTGACTGAATTTGATTATGTTTTGTAAGTTTGAACTCGAATCGGACTTAATTGATTTTTTTCAGCATTATTCGAGTCTTACACTGTTTCTGTATTTTAGCCATATCTTGAGTTCTAAATGTCTGATAATTATGAATTTTACCTTGTAGGAAAGATAAGAGAGAGCTCTACAACTTTGATGGAGAGCTCAAAGTCAATTTCAAACATCTAGTGGAGCTAATTGGGCATGGAAATCAGAATACGGGATTTGTGACTGGAACCCGAACAGTGTGTAGTAACCAGAACATAATTCGAGTTTGGGTTTATAGAATGGGCTGAAAATTTGTAATCTGAAAGTTAAGACCTATATGTACAACTTTCATGACAAACACAAAACTTGATTCGGGCTCCTTGATGGAGATATTGGGTCTGAAAGTCAAAACAGAGGTGCTGAAACTGGTCCTGAACAGTCTGTAGTAATTGAGTCATATGTTGGGCTGTAGGACGAATTTTTGGGTGCTTCCAGAGCCATTGGAAAGCTTAGACAATTTCCTAGAACTTTCATGAAGACCACTTGGCTCAGAAATGACGAAATCAATGAGTTCAGCAATGAATACTTTCGGAGACAAGGAAGCTCACCTACCAAGCTCACCTACCAAGCTCACCTACCAATCTCACCTACCAAGCTCACCTACTAATTCCACCTACTAATCTCATCTACCCCATCTACTACTACTCTGAATCCTCTATAAAAGGAAGCATGTGGAGAGCTCTAAACACAACACACACTTGGTGTTAGAGATAGCTTTTCATAGTTCTTATATATTTTTCCTTCATTGTAATGGAGAGCTAAGTCACTTCTAGTCAATTCGGGACTCTTGAAGAGATTGTGGTTTGATTTCTTGAGACCTTGGTTATGTAATGTATTTGATTTATATTTGAATTCTCTCTCTCTTCTTCTTCTTGTTTTCCTTGATCTTGAATGCATGAATGGTGATTCTGTTTATGTTTGATCTGATTTGATCTTGGTTTAAGATTAAGTATTGTGATGAAATTTAGAAGCTGATTGATCTGAATTAATCACATAGCGAAGATTGAGATTTGTGATGAAACTTAGAACTGATTGATCTAAACTAATCACGTAATTGAAGAGGTTAGGTTACTGATTTGTGCCTAGGTTAATTGAATTCGGTGCTTAAATTGACATATATTTACATGAATGGTGCGATTGCAGATTTGTGTTTATCACTTGTCAATTGAATTCGGACGATTGTCTAGTATGAATTACGGATCGATGCGAGAGATCTCGGTTAGATCCAAGTTAACCATTCAAATGTATTTCAGGTGTTTGTTGAAAGGTCTATGATTGAATCCACCCAATCTCGGATAGATTTACGAATTATTTGTTCTTTTAATTGTTATTTTTCTTGAGATCTTGTCATTGTAATCCTTGAACAATCAAAACCCCCATTTCTAACTTAACTTAATTTGATAAAATTGCATTTACGATCCTTGAGGAGACGATCCGGTGTTGTTCATTATACTGCAAACTTAGTTAATAACTTCGGTTATAATTTTGACTGAGTTCGGCGCTCGTCAAAATTTTTGCGCCATTCTTGTCTTTGGGAACTCGTAGGTGTAATCTTTTCATTTTGAGTAATCTTACTAATTTTTGTTCTTTCTTACCTATTCTAACAGTTATTTTTCATTTACTAACATTGTTCATACCATACTAACATTTTTATCTTAGCTTTTGAATTTTTCTGATTTAGGAAAGACGGAAAACAGGTGATTACGGGTAACTATTGCAATTTTCGAACTGAAACATGCCCAGAATGAGCTGAAACTTGGTCGGTTGAAGGAAAATAGCCTGATAAACAAGACTCACAGTAAACTGTGAGGTCACCTCTGGTTTTTCGAAATTCTATCATTTAGACCACTTTTTCAATTTTTTATTATTTTTTATTGCATTTTCTAGTTTCATTTTTATGTAGATTTTGTTCTGTGTTGATTCAATAATTTTTAAAAATGTTTAGATACATTAACTAGATTTATTTTTGCATATTTTGAGTGTTGATCCCATACTAACTCTTTCTTTTTAATTTTTTTCTTTTTCTTTCATTATCATTTTGTTGCATTCTGTTGCATTTTAAGGATACAATGGACCATGCATAATGGAGTCAAAACTTGAGGAGTTGACTTCTTTAGTTAGACATATAGTAGTGAGACAACAATCACCTGTGCAGGAAGCTACACTTGTGTGTAACATTTGTTTTTGTTCATCTCACCCCACATATGTATGCCCTACACTTGATTATGGTAGTTCTATTTTCCAGATCAAGTTGTTGCGGCGGTGGTTATTTTCTGATGAACCACAGTTCAAGAAGAAGACAGCGAGTTATGACCCCTTCTTCAACACATACAACCCTAGTGGGAATACTATCCGGATCCGGGATATGGCAATACGGCATCACTACAAAGCAACAATCATTTCAATATGAGCGACCATTCCAATGAGATAACAAGTCCATCAACCACAAAACTTGAGCCTTCATGGGAGGACTTGATGAAAACTCAAATTGAGTTCCGGAGAATTTCACTTGCCACTATTCAGATTTAACAACCCAAATTGACCGGTTAACAACCACTTGTTAATGAATTGAGATGTCAAGAGTCGGGCCAACTCTTTCCCCAAACAATTCTCAACTCCCCGCATTCTAATTGTCATATTGATTTACATGCAGACTTAGTTGAGGAAACTCATGATGAGTTGTGTCTTGAATTTCACGATTTAATTGGTTTTGATGATTCTATCAATTGCAACTCATGTCCTGATCATGATGGTGATATAAAATGTGTTGTGTGTGCTTGAAATTTCTGCATATTTGAAAACTAATGATTCTATTTACGCAGGATCTAATGATATAGAAGGGTCTATCAACAATGTAGTTGCGAGAATGAAACATATAGGGAGGTGGAGTTGAAGGCCATTGAGGAATTTTCAAAGAAAGAGGAAAGTCACATGAGATGCTAGTAACTCTTGAAGTGAATTTTATTTTTAGGTCATAGTCCAACATTATCAATGAAAGCGAGGATTGCAAATTACACGTATTGCATGCCATTGGTGAAGTCAAGGAAGACCAATGGGACCCCAATGTGAACCCTCATGCTTCAAGCTTCACTTGGTCGTTACACTTCAACCAATGGGACCGTAGTGGAAGCTATCATGTTGTGTCAACCATAACCTGGTCATCACGTTTCAACCAATGGGATCTGGTGGAGTCTTTTCACCAACCTCACTTAATAAGACCAATGGACACCATCTCAAGCCGAAAAATGTGGAAGTGAAAGTGATGGGCTTTTACCATCCACATTATAAAGATCACTAAGAAGTGTCCCAACGTCAAGCTAACAACGTTAAACAAGCGCTTTATTGGGAGGCAATCCAACTAGATTTATTTTCAAGATCTTTGGGGATGGTTTTCGCAATCTGAGAAGATAAAAACATACTTCACTTTGAATGGTGAGTAAGGAGTCGGTAAGTATACCTTATTGACTCTTGAGACGCATTTTGTGGGCTGGTACATCATGAACTTCTTAATTGTGGAATCTCTTTAGAGATGAACAAAAGTGTTATAGTCTTGGGAATCGACTCTAAAAGACCCGCATTTCCTCTTTAATTTTATATTATTCTAGTTATGTTATTTTGGTTTTACATTTTACTCATTTGTTTTGTGAGTTTTCAGGTTACATTGTGCTTTGATTCTTACGCATCTTTTCTGCTTGCCATTATCTCGCCCCTCATCAGGTTGTGTTGCTCTTTTCTTTCCGTTTTATTTATCACTTTCACATTGAGGACAATGTTTATATTAAGTGTGGGGGAGAGATTTTAGCATGTTTCTGTTTCTTTTCGTTTGTTAAAAAAAAATTTCAAAAAAAAAAAAGAGGTTCATTGCATGATTGAATAATTTTTCTCCCTTCTTGATCTGATATGCTTGGTGATGAATGATTGAACTGATGAATTGAGTTTGATGGATGCATACCTTGTGAGATTTTGAGCCTAATGGATGGATTCAACATTTATGCCATTCTCTTCTTTCTTGTGTGATTTTCACTCATGTTAATAACCACTCTAGAACTTGCTTTGATTCTTTTTGAAGCTACATTTCACTTGCATGCATAAACATGATTGAGGCCCTCTTTCTTAATTAGCTAGTTTAACCAAATAGCCAACCTTCCTTTCAATATGATATCAAGCACTCTTTTGACTTCTTGAAAATTCTCGATTCCCGCCAACCTTGTATATTTTCCTTTGCTTAACCCCTTTGAGCTTATTTGACCATTCCTTGTTTCTAGCTCATTATGTGCCTTAAATGAAAAATCGTGTTCTTACTTTACCCTAGGGAATAAAAAAAGGCCTGGTTAATGGATGAGTTTTTGAACAAGTGTGGGGGTGTGTGTACAAAATGGTTGTTGAAAAAGGAAAGAGCGCCTAAAAAAAAAAAAAAAACAAAAACAAAAAGTTAAAAAAAACAAAAAAAAAAAGAGAAAAGGATTGGGAAATGAATATGTAAAGGGATATACATTAGAGTTGAGATGAATTTTTATGCTTGTTATTTGAACTCAGCTCTCATTTGCTTTTATTCTCTTTAGTATTTATCTTCTCATATCCATTTTATCCTCTTCTGTTACCTTGACCTCACTACAACCTTGAATAAAGTCCTCATGATTTGTGTGTGCATGTGTTTTGAGTAGTGGAGAAGTAGAAGATAAGCAAGCTTATGGTAGTGCAATTTTCATGGGTTGAATTGAGTGAAATACCTACCTTTTAAACACTTGAGAGATTGAGAGGGAATCTTGTGAAGATCCATCATTCTTAATTCATTCTTTTCAACGGAAGTTTCCTTGCTTGTTGGTTTGAGATGTGAAGAAATGTTACCTCATTTATGCTTTGATCCCTTGAATTTCTTGTTGCTCTTCTTGCTTCATTGAGTCCTTTAGAGTTTTTAGCTTTTAAGTTTGTGTCGTTTGTCTTTGTCTTCTAACTTTAGTTTTATATGTTTTGCCCAAGAGTGCAAAAAGCTAAGTGTGGGGAATTTGATAATCACATATTTTATTCATTAAGAAACCCTTATGTTTAGTTATTTACACTCTTCATGTACTTAATTGACTGAATTTGATTATGTTTTGTAAGTTTGAACTCGAATCGGACTTAATTGATTTTTTTCAGCATTATTCGAGTCTTACACTGTTTCTGTATTTTAGCCATATCTTGAGTTCTAAATGTCTGATAATTATGAATTTTACCTTGTAGGAAAGATAAGAGAGAGCTCTACAACTTTGATGGAGAGCTCAAAGTCAATTTCAAACATCTAGTGGAGCTAATTGGGCATGGAAATCAGAATACGGGATTTGTGACTGGAACCCGAACAGTGTGTAGTAACCAGAACATAATTCGAGTTTGGGTTTATAGAATGGGCTGAAAATTTGTAATCTGAAAGTTAAGACCTATATGTACAACTTTCATGACAAACACAAAACTTGATTCGGGCTCCTTGATGGAGATATTGGGTCTGAAAGTCAAAACAGAGGTGCTGAAACTGGTCCTGAACAGTCTGTAGTAATTGAGTCATATGTTGGGCTGTAGGACGAATTTTTGGGTGCTTCCAGAGCCATTGGAAAGCTTAGACAATTTCCTAGAACTTTCATGAAGACCACTTGGCTCAGAAATGACGAAATCAATGAGTTCAGCAATGAATACTTTCGGAGACAAGGAAGCTCACCTACCAAGCTCTCACCTACCAAGCTCACCTACCAATCTCACCTACCAAGCTCACCTACTAATTCCACCTACTAATCTCATCTACCCATCTACTACTACTCTGAATCCTCTATAAAAGGAAGCATGTGGAGAGCTCTAAACACAACACACACTTGGTGTTAGAGATAGCTTTTCATAGTTCTTATATATTTTTCCTTCATTGTAATGGAGAGCTAAGTCACTTCTAGTCAATTCGGGACTCTTGAAGAGATTGTGGCTTGATTTCTTGAGACCTTGGTTATGTAATGTATTTGATTTATATTTGAATTCCTCTCTCTTCTTCTTCTTCTTCTGTTCCCTTGATCTTGAATGCATGAATGGTGATTCTGTTTATGTTTGATCGATTTGATCTTGGTTTAAGATTAAGTATTGTGATGAAATTTAGAAGCTGATTGATCTGAATTAATCACATAGCGAAGATTGAGATTTGTGATGAAACTTAGAACTGATTGATCTAAACTAATCACGTAATTGAAGAGGTTAGGTTACTGATTTGTGCCTAGGTTAATTGAATTCGGTGCTTAAATTGACATATATTTACATGAATGGTGCGATTGCAGATTTGTGTTTATCACTTGTCAATTGAATTACGGGACGATTGTCTAGTATGAATTCTGGATCGATGCGAGAGATCTCGGTTAGATCCAAGTTAACCATTCAAATGTATTTCAGGTGTTTGTTGAAAGGTCTATGATTGAATCCACCCAATCTCGGATAGATTTTGAATTGATTTGTTCTTTTAATTGTTATTTTTCTTGAGATCTTGTCATTGTAATCCTTGAACAATCAAAACCCCCATTTCTAACTTAACTTAATTTGATAAAATTGCATTTACGATCCTTGAGGAGACGATCCGGTGTTGTTCATTATACTGCAAACTTAGTTAATAACTTCGGTTATAATTTTGGTGAGTTCGAGTTATTTCGTCAAAATTTTGGCGCCGATTCTTGGGAACTCGTAGGTGTAATCTTTTCATTTTGAGTAATCTTACTAATTTTTGTTCTTTCTTACCTATTCTAACAGTTATTTTTCATTTACTAACATTGTTCATACCATACTAACATTTTTATCTTAGCTTTTGAATTTTTCTGATTTAGGAAAAGACGGAAAACAGGTGATTACGGGTAACTATTGCAATTTTCGAACTGAAACATGCCCAGAATGAGCTGAAACTTGGTCGGTTGAAGGAAAATAGCCTGATAAACAAGACTCACAGTGAACTGTGAGGTCACCTCTGGTTTTTCGAAATTCTATCATTTAGACCACTTTTTCAATTTTTTATTATTTTTTATTGCATTTTCTAGTTTCATTTTTATGTAGATTTTGTTGTTCTGTGTTGATTCAATAATTTTTAAAAATGTTTAGATACATTAACTAGATTTATTTTTGCATATTTTGAGTGTTGATCCCATACTAACTCTTTCTTTTTAATTTTTTCTTTTTCTTTCATTATCATTTTGTTGCATTCTCGTTGCATTTTTTAAGGATACAATGGACCATGCATAATGGAGTCAAAACTTGAGGAGTTGACTTCTTTAGTTAGACATATAGTAGTGAGACAACAATCACCTGTGCAGGAAGCTACACTTGTGTGTAACATTTGTTTTTGTTCATCTCACCCCACATATGTATGCCCTACACTTCAGTATGGTAGTTCTGTTTTTCCAGATCAAGTTGTTGCAGCAGCTGGTTATTTTCCTGATGAACCACAGTTCCAGCAGCAGCAACAGAGTTATGACCCCTTCTTCAACACATACAACCCTAGGCGGGAATACTATCCGGATCGGGATATGGCAATACGGCATCACTACAAAGAACAATCATTTCAATATGAGCACCATTCCGGCAGATAACAAGTCCATCAACCACAAAACTTGAGCCTTCATGGGAGGACTTGATGAAAACTCAAATTGAGTTCAGCAGAATTTCACTGCCACTATTCAGGATTTAACAACCCAAATTGACCAGTTAACAACCACTGTTAATGAATTGAGATGTCAAGAGTCAGGCCAACTCTTTCCCCAAACAATTCTCAACTCCCTGCATTCTAATTGTCATATTGATTTACATGCAGACTTAGTTGAGGAAACTCATGATGAGTTGTGTCTTGAATTTCTGATTTAATTGGTTTTGATGATTCTATCAATTGCAACTCATGTCTTTGATCATGATGGTGATATAAAATGTGTTGTGTGTGCTGAAATTTCTGCATATTTGAAAACTAATGATTCTGTTTACGCGAGGATCTAATGATATAGAAGGGTCTATCAACAATGTAGTTGCAGAATCTGAAACATATAGGGAGGTGGAGTTGAAGGCCATTGAGGAATTTTCAAAGAAAGAGGAAAGTCAGCAGATGCTAGTAACTACTGAAGTGAATTTTATTTTTAGGTCATAGTCCAACATTATCAATGAAAGCAGGATTGCAAAATTACACGTATTGCATGCCATTGGTGAAGTCAAGGAAGACCAATGGGACCCCAATGTGAACCCTCATGCTTCAAGCTTCACTTGGTCGTTACACTTCAACCAATGGGACCGTAGTAGAAGCTATCATGTTGTGTCAACCATAACTGGTCATCACGTTTCAACCAATGGGATCTGGTGGAGTCTTTTCACCAACCTCACTTAATAAGACCAATGGACACCATCTCAAGCCGAAAAATGTGGAAGTGAAAGTGATGGGCTTTTACCATCCACATTATAAAGATCACTAAGAAGTGTCCCAACGTCAAGCTAACGACGTTAAACAAGCGCTTATTGGGAGGCAATCCAACTAGATTTATTTTCAAGATCTTTGGGGATGGTTTTCGCAATCTGAGAAGATAAAAACATACTTCACTTTGAATGGCTGAGTAAGGAGTCAGTAAGTATACCTTATTGACTCTTGAGACGCATTTTTGTGGCCTGGTACATCATGAACTTCTTAATTGTGGAATCTCTTTAGAGATGAACAAAAGTGTTATAGTCTTGGGAATCTGACTCTAAAAGACCCGCATTTCCTCTTTAATTTTATATTATTCTAGTTATGTTATTTTGGTTTTACATTTTACTCATTTGTTTTGTGAGTTTTCGGGTTACATTGTGACTTTGATTCTTACGCATCTTTTACGCTTGCCATTATCTCGCCTCTCATCGGGTTGTGTTGCTCTTTTCTTTCCGTTTTATTTATCACTTTCACATTGAGGACAATGTTTATATTAAGTGTGGGGAGAGATTTTAGCATGTTTGTTTCTTTTCGTTTGTTAAAAAAAAATTTCAAAAAAAAAAAAAAAGAGGTTCATTGCATGATTGAATAATTTTTCTCCTTCTTGATCGATATGCTTGGTGATGAATGATTGAACTGATGAATTGAGTTTGATGGATGCATACCTTGTGAGATTTTGAGCCTAATGGATGGATTCAACATTTATGCCATTCTCTTCTTTCTTGTGTGATTTTCACTCATGTTAATAACCACTCTAGAACTTGCTTTGATTCTTTTTGAAGCTACATTTCACTTGCATGCATAAACATGATTGAGGCCCTCTTTCTTAATTAGCTAGTTTAACCAAATAGCCAACCTTCCTTTCAATATGATATCAAGCACTCTTTTGACTTCTTGAAAATTCTCTGATTCCTGCCAACCTTGTATATTTTCCTTTGCTTAACCCCTTTGAGCTTATTTGACCATTCCTTGTTTCTAGCTCATTATGTGCCTTAAATGAAAAATCGTGTTCTTACTTTACCCTAGGGAATAAAAGGCCTGGTTAATGGATGAGTTTTTGAACAAGTGTGGGGGTGTGTGTACAAAATGGTTGTTGAAAAAGGAAAGAGTGCCCAAAAAAAAAACAAAAACAAAAACAAAAACAACAAAAAAAAAGAGAAAAGGATTGGGAAATGAATATGTAAAGGGATATACATTAGAGTTGAGATGAATTTTTATGCTTGTTATTTGAACTCAGCTCTCATTTGCTTTTATTCTCTTTAGTATTTATCTTCTCATATCCATTTTATCCTCTTCTGTTACCTTGACCTCACTACAACCTTGAATAAAGTCCTCATGATTTGTGTGTGCATGTGTTTTGAGTAGTGGAGAAGTAGAAGATAAAAGCAAGCTTATGGTAGTGCAATTTTCATGGGTTGAATTGAGTGAAATACCTACCTTTTAAACACTTGAGAGATTGAGAGGGAATCTTGTGAAGATCCATCATTCTTAATTCATTCTTTTCAACGGAAGTTTCCTTGCTTGTTGGTTTGAGATGTGAAGAAATGTTACCTCATTTATGCTTTGATCCCTTGAATTTCTTGTTGCTCTTCTTGCTTCATTGAGTCCTTTAGAGTTTTTAGCTTTTAAGTTTGTGTCGTTTGTCTTTGTCTTCTAACTTTAGTTTTATATGTTTTGCCCAGGAGTGCAAAAAGCTAAGTGTGGGGAATTTGATAATCACATATTTTATTCATTAAGAAACCCTTATGTTTAGTTATTTACACTCTTCATGTACTTAATTGACTGAATTTGATTATGTTTTGTAAGTTTGAACTCGAATCGGACTTAATTGATTTTTTTCAGCATTATTCGAGTCTTACACTGTTTCTGTATTTTAGCCATATCTTGAGTTCTAAATGTCTGATAATTATGAATTTTACCTTGTAGGAAAGATAAGAGAGAGCTCTACAACTTTGATGGAGAGCTCAAAGTCAATTTCAAACATCTAGTGGAGCTAATTGGGCATGGAAATCAGAATACGGGATTTGTGACTGGAACCCGAACAGTGTGTAGTAACCAGAACATAATTCGAGTTTGGGTTTATAGAATGGGCTGAAAATTTGTAATCTGAAAGTTAAGACCTATATGTACAACTTTCATGACAAACACAAAACTTGATTCGGGCTCCTTGATGGAGATATTGGGTCTGAAAGTCAAAACAGAGGTGCTGAAACTGGTCCTGAACAGTCTGTAGTAATTGAGTCATATGTTGGGCTGTAGGACGAATTTTTGGGTGCTTCCAGAGCCATTGGAAAGCTTAGACAATTTCCTAGAACTTTCATGAAGACCACTTGGCTCAGAAATGACGAAATCAATGAGTTCAGCAATGAATACTTTCGGAGACAAGGAAGCTCACCTACCAAGCTCACCTACCAAGCTCACCTACCAATCTCACCTACCAAGCTCACCTACTAATTCCACCTACTAATCTCATCTACCCATCTACTACTACTCTGAATCCTCTATAAAAGGAAGCATGTGGAGAGCTCTAAACACAACACACACTTGGTGTTAGAGATAGCTTTTCATAGTTCTTATATATTTTTCCTTCATTGTAATGGAGAGCTAAGTCACTTCTAGTCAATTCGGGACTCTTGAAGAGATTGTGGCTTGATTTCTTGAGACCTTGGTTATGTAATGTATTTGATTTATATTTGAATTCCTCTTCTCTTCTTCTTCTGTTCTGTTCCTTGATCTTGAATGCATGAATGGTGATTCTGTTTATGTTTGATCGATTTGATCTTGGTTTAAGATTAAGTATTGTGATGAAATTTAGAACTGATTGATCCGAATTAATCACATAAGCGAAGATTGAGATTTGTGATGAAACTTAGAACTGATTGATCTAAACTAATCACGTAATTGAAGAGGTTAGGTTACTGATTTGTGCCTAGGTTAATTGAATTCGGTGCTTAAATTGACATATATTTACATGAATGGTGCGATTGCAGATTTGTGTTTATCACTTGTCAATTGAATTACGGACGATTGTCTAGTATGAATTCGGATCGATGCTGAGAGATCTCGGTTAGATCCAAGTTAACCATTCAAATGTATTTCAGGTGTTTGTTGAAAGGTCTATGATTGAATCCACCCAATCTCGGATAGATTTACGAATTGACTGTTCTTTTAATTGTTATTTTTTTCTTCAGATCTTGTCATTGTAATCCTTGAACAATCAAACCCCCATTTCTAACTTAACTTAATTTGATAAAATTGCATTTACGATCCTTGAGGAGACGATCCGGTGTTGTTCATTATACTGCAAACTTAGTTAATAACTTCGGTTATAATTTTGATCGAGTTCTACATCGTCAAAATTTTGGCGCGTTCTTTGGGGAACTCGTAGGTGTAATCTTTTCATTTTGAGTAATCTTACTAATTTTTGTTCTTTCTTACCTATTCTAACAGTTATTTTTCATTTACTAACATTGTTCATACCATACTAACATTTTTATCTTAGCTTTTGAATTTTTCTCGATTTAGGAAAGACGGAAAACAGGTGATTACGGTAACTATTGCAATTTTCGAACTGAAACATGCCCAGAATGAGCTGAAACTTGGTCGGTTGAAGGAAAATAGCCTGATAAACAAGACTCACAGTAAACTGTGAGGTCACCTCTGGTTTTTCGAAATTCTATCATTTAGACCACTTTTTCAATTTTTTATTATTTTTTATTGCATTTTCTAGTTTCATTTTTATGTAGATTTTGTTTTGTGTTGATTCAATAATTTTTAAAAATGTTTAGATACATTAACTAGATTTATTTTTGCATATTTTGAGTGTTGATCCCATACTAACTCTTTCTTTTTAATTTTTTTCTTTTTCTTTCATTATCATTTTGTTGCATTTTGTTGCATTTTAAGGATACAATGGACCATGCATAATGGAGTCAAAACTTGAGGAGTTGACTTCTTTAGTTAGACATATAGTAGTGAGACAACAATCACCTGTGCAGGAAGCTACACTTGTGTGTAACATTTGTTTTTGTTCATCTCACCCCACATATGTATGCCCTACACTTCAGTATGGTAGTTCTGTTTTTCCAGATCAAGTTGTTGCGGCTGAAATTTGGTTATTTTCCGATGAACCACGGTTCCAAAGAAGAACAACAGAAAGTTATGACCCCTTCTTCAACACATACAACCCTAGCCGGGAATACTATCCAGATCCGGGATATGGCAATACAAGCATCACTACAAGAACAATCATTTCAATATGAGCAACCATTCCAACCAGATAACAAGTCCATCAACCACAAAACTTGAGCCTTCATGGGAGGACTTGATGAAAACTCAAATTGAGTTCCAGCAGAATTTCACTGCCACTATTCAGGATTTAACAACCCAAATTGACCAGTTAACAACCACTGTTAATGAATTGAGATGTCAAGAGTCGGGCCAACTCTTTCCCAAACAATTCTCAACTCCCGCATTCTAATTGTCATATTGATTTACATGCAGACTTAGTTGAGGAAACTCATGATGAGTTGTGTGCTGAATTTCCTGATTTAATTGGTTTTGATGATTCTATCAATTGCAACTCATGTGCTAATCATGATGGTGATATAAAATGTGTTGTGTGTGCTGAAATTTCTGCATATTTGAAAACTAATGATTCTGTTTACGCAGGATCTAATGATATAGAAGGGTCTATCAACAATGTAGTTGCGAGAATCTGAAACATATAGGGAGGTGGAGTTGAAGGCCATTGAGGAATTTTCAAAGAAAGAGGAAAGTCAGCAGATGCTAGTAACTACTGAAGTGAATTTTATTTTTAGGTCATAGTCCAACATTATCAATGAAAGCAGGATTGCGAAATTACACGTATTGCATGCCATTGGTGAAGTCAAGGAAGACCAATGGGAC
Source organism: Ormosia emarginata (assembly GCA_029884605.1). Lineage (NCBI taxonomy): Eukaryota > Viridiplantae > Streptophyta > Magnoliopsida > Fabales > Fabaceae > Ormosia > Ormosia emarginata. Next base: position 363,470 of record JAQQTP010000050.1, read on the forward strand.
CCCAATGTGAACCCTCATGCTTCAAGCTTCACTTGGTCGTTACACTTCAACCAATGGGACCGTAGTGGAAGCTATCATGTTGTGTCAACCATAACCTGGTCATCACGTTTCAACCAATGGGATCCTGGTGGAGTCTTTTCACCAACCTCACTTAATAAGACCAATGGACACCATCTCAAGCCGAAAAATGTGGAAGTGAAAGTGATGGGCTTTTACCATCCACATTATAAAGATCACTAAGAAGTGTCCCAACGTCAAGCTAACGACGTTAAACAAGCGCTTATTGGGAGGCAATCCAACTAGATTTATTTTCAAGATCTTTGGGGATGGTTTTCGCAATCCGAGAAGATAAAAACATACTTCACTTTGAATGGTGAGTAAGGAGTCAGGTAAGTATACCTTATTGACTCTTGAGACGCATTTTGTGGCCTGGTACATCATGAACTTCTTAATTGTGGAATCTCTTTAGAGATGAACAAAAGTGTTATAGTCTTGGGAATCGACTCTAAAAGACCCGCATTTCCTCTTTAATTTTATATTATTCTAGTTATGTTATTTTGGTTTTACATTTTACTCATTTGTTTTGTGAGTTTTCGGGTTCATTCACAGACTTTGATTCTTACGCATCTTTTCGCTTGCCATTATCTCGCCCCTCATCGGGTTGTGTTGCTCTTTTCTTTCCGTTTTATTTATCACTTTCACATTGAGGACAATGTTTATATTAAGTGTGGGGAGAGATTTTAGCATGTTTCTGTTTCTTTTCGTTTGTTAAAAAAAATTTCAAAAAAAAAAAAAAGAGGTTCATTGCATGATTGAATAATTTTTCTCCCTTCTTGATCGATATGCTTGGTGATGAATGATTGAATCTGATGAATTGAGTTTGATGGATGCATACCTTGTGAGATTTTGAGCCTAATGGATGGATTCAACATTTATGCCATTCTCTTCTTTCTTGTGTGATTTTCACTCATGTTAATAACCACTCTAGAACTTGCTTTGATTCTTTTTGAAGCTACATTTCACTTGCATGCATAAACATGATTGAGGCCCTCTTTCTTAATTAGCTAGTTTAACCAAATAGCCAACCTTCCTTTCAATATGATATCAAGCACTCTTTTGACTTCTTGAAAATTCTCTGATTCCTGCCAACCTTGTATATTTTCCTTTGCTTAACCCCTTTGAGCTTATTTGACCATTCCTTGTTTCTAGCTCATTATGTGCCTTAAATGAAAAATCGTGTTCTTACTTTACCCTAGGGAATAAAAGGCCTGGTTAATGGATGAGTTTTTGAACAAGTGTGGGGGTGTGTGTACAAAATGGTTGTTGAAAAAGGAAAGAGCGCCCAAAAAAAAAAACAAAAACAAAAACAAAAACAACAAAAAAAAAGAGAAAAGGATTGGGAAATGAATATGTAAAGGGATATACATTAGAGTTGAGATGAATTTTTATGCTTGTTATTTGAACTCAGCTCTCATTTGCTTTTATTCTCTTTAGTATTTATCTTCTCATATCCATTTTATCCTCTTCTGTTACCTTGACCTCACTACAACCTTGAATAAAGTCCTCATGATTTGTGTGTGCATGTGTTTTGAGTAGTGGAGAAGTAGAAGATAAGCAAGCTTATGGTAGTGCAATTTTCATAGGTTGAATTGAGTGAAATACCTACCTTTTAAACACTTGAGAGATTGAGAGGGAATCTTGTGAAGATCCATCATTCTTAATTCATTCTTTTCAACGGAAGTTTCCTTGCTTGTTGGTTTGAGATGTGAAGAAATGTTACCTCATTTATGCTTTGATCCCTTGAATTTCTTGTTGCTCTTCTTGCTTCATTGAGTCCTTTAGAGTTTTTAGCTTTTAAGTTTGTGTCGTTTGTCTTTGTCTTCTAACTTTAGTTTTATATGTTTTGCCCAGAGTGCAAAAAGCTAAGTGTGGGGGAATTTGATAATCACATATTTTATTCATTAAGAAACCCTTATGTTTAGTTATTTACACTCTTCATGTACTTAATTGACTGAATTTGATTATGTTTTGTAAGTTTGAACTCGAATCGGACTTAATTGATTTTTTTCAGCATTATTCGAGTCTTACACTGTTTCTGTATTTTAGCCATATCTTGAGTTCTAAATGTCTGATAATTATGAATTTTACCTTGTAGGAAAGATAAGAGAGAGCTCTACAACTTTGATGGAGAGCTCAAAGTCAATTTCAAACATCTAGTGGAGCTAATTGGGCATGGAAATCAGAATACGGGATTTGTGACTGGAACCCGAACAGTGTGTAGTAACCAGAACATAATTCGAGTTTGGGTTTATAGAATGGGCTGAAAATTTGTAATCTGAAAGTTAAGACCTATATGTACAACTTTCATGACAAACACAAAACTTGATTCGGGCTCCTTGATGGAGATATTGGGTCTGAAAGTCAAAAGAGAGGTGCTGAAACTGGTCCTGAACAGTCTGTAGTAATTGAGTCATATGTTGGGCTGTAGGACGAATTTTTGGGTGCTTCCAGAGCCATTGGAAAGCTTAGACAATTTCCTAGAACTTTCATGAAGACCACTTGGCTCAGAAATGACGAAATCAATGAGTTCAGCAATGAATACTTTCGGAGACAAGGAAGCTCACCTACCAAGCTCACCTACCAAGCTCACCTACCAATCTCACCTACCAAGCTCACCTACTAATTCCACCTACTAATCTCATCTACCCATCTACTACTACTCTGAATCCTCTATAAAAGGAAGCATGTGGAGAGCTCTAAACACAACACACACTTGGTGTTAGAGATAGCTTTTCATAGTTCTTATATATTTTTCCTTCATTGTAATGGAGAGCTAAGTCACTTCTAGTCAATTCGGGACTCTTGAAGAGATTGTGGCTTGATTTCTTGAGACCTTGGTTATGTAATGTATTTGATTTATATTTGAATTCCTCTCTTCTTCTTCTTCTGTTCCTTGATCTTGAATGCATGAATGGTGATTCTGTTTATGTTTGATCGATTTGATCTTGGTTTAAGATTAAGTATTGTGATGAAATTTAGAACTGATTGATCTGAATTAATCACATAACTGAAGATTGAGATTTGTGATGAAACTTAGAAGTGATTGATCTAAACTAATCACGTAATTGAAGAGGTTAGGTTACTGATTTGTGCCTAGGTTAATTGAATTCGGTGCTTAAATTGACATATATTTACATGAATGGTGCGATTGCAGATTTGTGTTTATCACTTGTCAATTGAATTCGGACGATTGTCTAGTATGAATTCGGATCTCGATGCGAGAGATCTCGGTTAGATCCAAGTTAACCATTCAAATGTATTTCAGGTGTTTGTTGAAAGGTCTATGATTGAATCCACCCAATCTCGGATAGATTTCTGAATTGACTGTTCTTTTAATTGTTATTTTTCTTCAGATCTTGTCATTGTAATCCTTGAACAATCAAACCCCCATTTCTAACTTAACTTAATTTGATAAAATTGCATTTACGATCCTTGAGGAGACGATCCGGTGTTGTTCATTATACTGCAAACTTAGTTAATAACTTCGGTTATAATTTTGTGAGTTCTAAGCGCTCGTCAAAATTTGGCGCCGTTGTCTTGGGAACTCGTAGGTGTAATCTTTTCATTTTGAGTAATCTTACTAATTTTTGTTCTTTCTTACCTATTCTAACAGTTATTTTTCATTTACTAACATTGTTCATACCATACTAACATTTTTATCTTAGCTTTTGAATTTTTTCGATTTAGGAAAGACGGAAAACAGGTGATTACGGTAACTATTGCAATTTTCGAACTGAAACATGCCCAGAATGAGCTGAAACTTGGTCGGTTGAAGGAAAATAGCCTGATAAACAAGACTCACAGTAAACTGTGAGGTCACCTCTGGTTTTTCGAAATTCTATCATTTAGACCACTTTTTCAATTTTTTATTATTTTTTATTGCATTTTCTAGTTTCATTTTTATGTAGATTTTGTTCGTGTTGATTCAATAATTTTTAAAAATGTTTAGATACATTAACTAGATTTATTTTTGCATATTTTGAGTGTTGATCCCATACTAACTCTTTCTTTTTAATTTTTTTCTTTTTCTTTCATTATCATTTTGTTGCATTCTCGTTGCATTTTAAGGATACAATGGACCATGCATAATGGAGTCAAAACTTGAGGAGTTGACTTCTTTAGTTAGACATATAGTAGTGAGACAACAATCACTGGCAGAAGCTACACTTGTGTGTAACATTTGTTTTTGTTCATCTCACCCCACATATGTATGCCCTACACTTCGGTATGGTAGTTCTGTTTTTCCAGATCAAGTTGTTTGCAAAGTTGGTTATTTTCCGATGAACCACAGTTCAAAGAAGAACAACAGAGTTATGACCCCTTCTTCAACACATACAACCCTAGCTGGGAATACTATCCAGATCTGGGATATGGCAATACGGCATCACTACAGCAACAATCATTTCAATATGAGCAGCCATTCCAGCAGATAACAAGTCCATCAACCACAAAACTTGAGCCTTCATGGGAGGACTTGATGAAAACTCAAATTGAGTTCCAGCAGAATTTCACTGCCACTATTCAGGATTTAACAACCCAAATTGACCAGTTAACAACCACTGTTAATGAATTGAGATGTCAAGAGTCAGGCCAACTCTTTCCCCAAACAATTCTCAACTCCCTGCATTCTAATTGTCATATTGATTTACATGCAGACTTAGTTGAGGAAACTCATGATGAGTTGTGTCTTTGAATTTCCTGATTTAATTGGTTTTGATGATTCTATCAATTGCAACTCATGTGCTGATCATGATGGTGATATAAAATGTGTTGTGTGTGCTGAAATTTCTGCATATTTGAAAACTAATGATTCTGTTTACGCAGGATCTAATGATATAGAAGGGTCTATCAACAATGTAGTTGCGAGAATCTGAAACATATAGGGAGGTGGAGTTGAAGGCCATTGAGGAATTTTCAAAGAAAGAGGAAAGTCAGCAGATGCTAGTAACTACTGAAGTGAATTTTATTTTTAGGTCATAGTCCAACATTATCAATGAAAGCAGGATTGCAAAATTACACGTATTGCATGCCATTGGTGAAGTCAAGGAAGACCAATGGGACCCCAATGTGAACCCTCATGCTTCAAGCTTCACTTGGTCGTTACACTTCAACCAATGGGACCGTAGTGGAAGCTATCATGTTGTGTCAACCATAACCTGGTCATCACGTTTCAACCAATGGGATCCTGGTGGAGTCTTTTCACCAACCTCACTTAATAAGACCAATGGACACCATCTCAAGCCGAAAAATGTGGAAGTGAAAGTGATGGGCTTTTACCATCCACATTATAAAGATCACTAAGAAGTGTCCCAACGTCAAGCTAACGACGTTAAACAAGCGCTTATTGGGAGGCAATCCAACTAGATTTATTTTCAAGATCTTTGGGGATGGTTTTCGCAATCTGAGAAGATAAAAACATACTTCACTTTGAATGGCTGAGTAAGGAGTCAGTAAGTATACCTTATTGACTCTTGAGACGCATTTTTGTGGCCTGGTACATCATGAACTTCTTAATTGTGGAATCTCTTTAGAGATGAACAAAAGTGTTATAGTCTTGGGAATCTGACTCTAAAAGACCCGCATTTCCTCTTTAATTTTATATTATTCTAGTTATGTTATTTTGGTTTTACATTTTACTCATTTGTTTTGTGAGTTTTCGTGTTCGTTGCAGCTTTGATTCTTACGCATCTTTTCGCTTGCCATTATCTCGCCCCTCATCAGGTTGTGTTGCTCTTTTCTTTCCGTTTTATTTATCACTTTCACATTGAGGACAATGTTTATATTAAGTGTGGGGGAGAGATTTTAGCATGTTTCTGTTTCTTTTCGTTTGTTAAAAAAAAATTCAAAAAAAAAATTTCAAAAAAAAAAAAAGAGGTTCATTGCATGATTGAATAATTTTTCTCCCTTCTTGATCGATATGCTTGGTGATGCTGAATGATTGAACTGATGAATTGAGTTTGATGGATGCATACCTTGTGAGATTTTGAGCCTAATGGATGGATTCAACATTTATGCCATTCTCTTCTTTCTTGTGTGATTTTCACTCATGTTAATAACCACTCTAGAACTTGCTTTGATTCTTTTTGAAGCTACATTTCACTTGCATGCATAAACATGATTGAGGCCCTCTTTCTTAATTAGCTAGTTTAACCAAATAGCCAACCTTCCTTTCAATATGATATCAAGCACTCTTTTGACTTCTTGAAAATTCTCGATTCCGCCAACCTTGTATATTTTCCTTTGCTTAACCCCTTTGAGCTTATTTGACCATTCCTTGTTTCTAGCTCATTATGTGCCTTAAATGAAAAATCGTGTTCTTACTTTACCCTAGGGAATAAAAGGCCTGGTTAATGGATGAGTTTTTGAACAAGTGTGGGGGTGTGTGTACAAAATGGTTGTTGAAAAAGGAAAAGAGCGCCTAAAAAAAAAAAAAACAAAAACAAAAACAACAAAAAAAAAGAGAAAAGGATTGGGAAATGAATATGTAAAGGGATATACATTAGAGTTGAGATGAATTTTTATGCTTGTTATTTGAACTCAGCTCTCATTTGCTTTTATTCTCTTTAGTATTTATCTTCTCATATCCATTTTATCCTCTTCTGTTACCTTGACCTCACTACAACCTTGAATAAAGTCCTCATGATTTGTGTGTGCATGTGTTTTGAGTAGTGGAGAAGTAGAAGATAAGCAAGCTTATGGTAGTGCAATTTTCATGGGTTGAATTGAGTGAAATACCTACCTTTTAAACACTTGAGAGATTGAGAGGGAATCTTGTGAAGATCCATCATTCTTAATTCATTCTTTTCAACGGAAGTTTCCTTGCTTGTTGGTTTGAGATGTGAAGAAATGTTACCTCATTTATGCTTTGATCCCTTGAATTTCTTGTTGCTCTTCTTGCTTCATTGAGTCCTTTAGAGTTTTTAGCTTTTAAGTTTGTGTCGTTTGTCTTTGTCTTCTAACTTTAGTTTTATATGTTTTGCCCAGAGTGCAAAAAGCTAAGTGTGGGGGAATTTGATAATCACATATTTTATTCATTAAGAAACCCTTATGTTTAGTTATTTACACTCTTCATGTACTTAATTGACTGAATTTGATTATGTTTTGTAAGTTTGAACTCGAATCGGACTTAATTGATTTTTTCAGCATTATTCGAGTCTTACACTGTTTCTGTATTTTAGCCATATCTTGAGTTCTAAATGTCTGATAATTATGAATTTTACCTTGTAGGAAAGATAAGAGAGAGCTCTACAACTTTGATGGAGAGCTCAAAGTCAATTTCAAACATCTAGTGGAGCTAATTGGGCATGGAAATCAGAATACGGGATTTGTGACTGGAACCCGAACAGTGTGTAGTAACCAGAACATAATTCGAGTTTGGGTTTATAGAATGGGCTGAAAATTTGTAATCTGAAAGTTAAGACCTATATGTACAACTTTCATGACAAACACAAAACTTGATTCGGGCTCCTTGATGGAGATATTGGGTCTGAAAGTCAAAACAGAGGTGCTGAAACTGGTCCTGAACAGTCTGTAGTAATTGAGTCATATGTTGGGCTGTAGGACGAATTTTTGGGTGCTTCCAGAGCCATTGGAAAGCTTAGACAATTTCCTAGAACTTTCATGAAGACCACTTGGCTCAGAAATGACGAAATCAATGAGTTCAGCAATGAATACTTTCGGAGACAAGGAAGCTCACCTACCAAGCTCACCTACCAAGCTCACCTACCAATCTCACCTACCAAGCTCACCTACTAATTCCACCTACTAATCTCATCTACCCATCTACTACTACTCTGAATCCTCTATAAAAGGAAGCATGTGGAGAGCTCTAAACACAACACACACTTGGTGTTAGAGATAGCTTTTCATAGTTCTTATATATTTTTCCTTCATTGTAATGGAGAGCTAAGTCACTTCTAGTCAATTCGGGACTCTTGAAGAGATTGTGGCTTGATTTCTTGAGACCTTGGTTATGTAATGTATTTGATTTATATTTGAATTCCTCTTCTCTTCTTCTTCTGTTCCCTTGATCTTGAATGCATGAATGGTGATTCTGTTTATGTTTGATCTGATTTGATCTTGGTTTAAGATTAAGTATTGTGATGAAATTTAGAACTGATTGATCTGAATTAATCACATAACTGAAGATTGAGATTTGTGATGAAACTTAGAAGTGATTGATCTAAACTAATCACGTAATTGAAGAGGTTAGGTTACTGATTTGTGCCTAGGTTAATTGAATTCGGTGCTTAAATTGACATATATTTACATGAATGGTGCGATTGCAGATTTGTGTTTATCACTTGTCAATTGAATTTTGGACGATTGTCTAGTATGAATTCTCGGATCGATGCGAGAGATCTCGGTTAGATCCAAGTTAACCATTCAAATGTATTTCAGGTGTTTGTTGAAAGGTCTATGATTGAATCCACCCAATCTCGGATAGATTTCTGAATTGACTGTTCTTTTAATTGTTATTTTTCTTCAGATCTTGTCATTGTAATCCTTGAACAATCAAAACCCCCATTTCTAACTTAACTTAATTTGATAAAATTGCATTTACGATCCTTGAGGAGACGATCCGGTGTTGTTCATTATACTGCAAACTTAGTTAATAACTTCGGTTATAATTTTGACTGAGTTCGGCGCTCGTCAAAATTTTGGCGCCGTTGCCGGGGAACTCGTAGGTGTAATCTTTTCATTTTGAGTAATCTTACTAATTTTTGTTCTTTCTTACCTATTCTAACAGTTATTTTTCATTTACTAACATTGTTCATACCATACTAACATTTTTATCTTAGCTTTTGAATTTTTCTGATTTAGGAAAGACGGAAAACAGGTGATTACGGGTAACTATTGCAATTTTCGAACTGAAACATGCCCAGAATGAGCTGAAACTTGGTCGGTTGAAGGAAAATAGCCTGATAAACAAGACTCACAGTAAACTGTGAGGTCACCTCTGGTTTTTCGAAATTCTATCATTTAGACCACTTTTTCAATTTTTTATTATTTTTTATTGCATTTTCTAGTTTCATTTTTATGTAGATTTTGTTCGTGTTGATTCAATAATTTTTAAAAATGTTTAGATACATTAACTAGATTTATTTTTGCATATTTTGAGTGTTGATCCCATACTAACTCTTTCTTTTTAATTTTTTTCTTTTTCTTTCATTATCATTTTGTTGCATTCTGTTGCATTTTAAGGATACAATGGACCATGCATAATGGAGTCAAAACTTGAGGAGTTGACTTCTTTAGTTAGACATATAGTAGTGAGACAACAATCACCTGTGCAGGAAGCTACACTTGTGTGTAACATTTGTTTTTGTTCATCTCACCCCACATATGTATGCCCTACACTTCAGTATGGTAGTTCTGTTTTTCCAGATCAAGTTGTTGCAGCAGCTGGTTATTTTCCTGATGAACCACAGTTCCAGCAGCAGCAACAGAGTTATGACCCCTTCTTCAACACATACAACCCTAGCTGGGAATACTATCCAGATCTGGGATATGGCAATACGGCATCACTACAAAGAACAATCATTTCAATATGAGCAGCCATTCCAGCAGATAACAAGTCCATCAACCACAAAACTTGAGCCTTCATGGGAGGACTTGATGAAAACTCAAATTGAGTTCCAGCAGAATTTCACTGCCACTATTCAGGATTTAACAACCCAAATTGACCAGTTAACAACCACTGTTAATGAATTGAGATGTCAAGAGTCGGGCCAACTCTTTCCCAAACAATTCTCAACTCCCTCGCATTCTAATTGTCATATTGATTTACATGCAGACTTAGTTGAGGAAACTCATGATGAGTTGTGTGCTGAATTTCCGATTTAATTGGTTTTGATGATTCTATCAATTGCAACTCGTGGCCTTGATCATGATGGTGATATAAAATGTGTTGTGTGTGCTGAAATTTCTGCATATTTGAAAACTAATGATTCTGTTTACGCAGGATCTAATGATATAGAAGGGTCTATCAACAATGTAGTTGCAGAATCTGAAACATATAGGGAGGTGGAGTTGAAGGCCATTGAGGAATTTTCAAAGAAAGAGGAAAGTCAGCAGATGCTAGTAACTACTGAAGTGAATTTTATTTTTAGGTCATAGTCCAACATTATCAATGAAAGCAGGATTGCAAAATTACACGTATTGCATGCCATTGGTGAAGTCAAGGAAGACCAATGGGACCCCAATGTGAACCCTCATGCTTCAAGCTTCACTTGGTCATTACACTTCAACCAATGGGACCGTAGTGGAAGCTATCATGTTGTGTCAACCATAACCTGGTCATCACGTTTCAACCAATGGGATCCTGGTGGAGTCTTTTCACCAACCTCACTTAATAAGACCAATGGACATCATCTCAAGCCGAAAAATGTGGAAGTGAAAGTGATGGGCTTTTACCATCCACATTATAAAGATCACTAAGAAGTGTCCCAACGTCAAGCTAACGACGTTAAACAAGCGCTTATTGGGAGGCAATCCAACTAGATTTATTTTCAAGATCTTTGGGGATGGTTTTCGCAATCTGAGAAGATAAAAACATACTTCACTTTGAATGGCTGAGTAAGGAGTCAATAAGTATACCTTATTGACTCTTGAGACGCATTTTTGTGGCCTGGTACATCATGAACTTCTTAATTGTGGAATCTCTTTAGAGATGAACAAAAGTGTTATAGTCTTGGGAATCTGACTCTAAAAGACCCGCATTTCCTCTTTAATTTTATATTATTCTAGTTATGTTATTTTGGTTTTACATTTTACTCATTTGTTTTGTGAGTTTTCAGGTTCTGTTGCAGCTTTGATTCTTACGCATCTTTTCTGCTTGCCATTATCTCGCCCCTCATCAGGTTGTGTTGCTCTTTTCTTTCCGTTTTATTTATCACTTTCACATTGAGGACAATGTTTATATTAAGTGTGGGGGAGAGATTTTAGCATGTTTCGTTTCTTTTCGTTTGTTAAAAAAAATTTCAAAAAAAAAAAAAAAGAGGTTCATTGCATGATTGAATAATTTTTCTCCCTTCTTGATCGATATGCTTGGTGATGAATGATTGAACTGATGAATTGAGTTTGATGGATGCATACCTTGTGAGATTTTGAGCCTAATGGATGGATTCAACATTTATGCCATTCTCTTCTTTCTTGTGTGATTTTCACTCATGTTAATAACCACTCTAGAACTTGCTTTGATTCTTTTTGAAGCTACATTTCACTTGCATGCATAAACATGATTGAGGCCCTCTTTCTTAATTAGCTAGTTTAACCAAATAGCCAACCTTCCTTTCAATATGATATCAAGCACTCTTTTGACTTCTTGAAAATTCTCTGATTCCTGCCAACCTTGTATATTTTCCTTTGCTTAACCCCTTTGAGCTTATTTGACCATTCCTTGTTTCTAGCTCATTATGTGCCTTAAATGAAAAATCGTGTTCTTACTTTACCCTAGGGAATAAAAGGCCTGGTTAATGGATGAGTTTTTGAACAAGTGTGGGAGTGTGTGTACAAAATGGTTGTTGAAAAAGGAAAGAGTGCCCAAAAAAAAAAACAAAAACAAAAACAAAAACAACAAAAAAAAAGAGAAAAGGATTGGGAAATGAATATGTAAAGGGATATACATTAGAGTTGAGATGAATTTTTATGCTTGTTATTTGAACTCAGCTCTCATTTGCTTTTATTCTCTTTAGTATTTATCTTCTCATATCCATTTTATCCTCTTCTGTTACCTTGACCTCACTACAACCTTGAATAAAGTCCTCATGATTTGTGTGTGCATGTGTTTTGAGTAGTGGAGAAGTAGAAGATAAGCAAGCTTATGGTAGTGCAATTTTCATGGGTTGAATTGAGTGAAATACCTACCTTTTAAACACTTGAGAGATTGAGAGGGAATCTTGTGAAGATCCATCATTCTTAATTCATTCTTTTCAACGGAAGTTTCCTTGCTTGTTGGTTTGAGATGTGAAGAAATGTTACCTCATTTATGCTTTGATCCCTTGAATTTCTTGTTGCTCTTCTTGCTTCATTGAGTCCTTTAGAGTTTTTAGCTTTTAAGTTTGTGTCGTTTGTCTTTGTCTTCTAACTTTAGTTTTATATGTTTTGCCCAGGAGTGCAAAAAGCTAAGTGTGTGGGGGAATTTGATAATCACATATTTTATTCATTAAGAAACCCTTATGTTTAGTTATTTACACTCTTCATGTACTTAATTGACTGAATTTGATTATGTTTTGTAAGTTTGAACTCGAATCGGACTTAATTGATTTTTTTCAGCATTATTCGAGTCTTACACTGTTTCTGTATTTTAGCCATATCTTGAGTTCTAAATGTCTGATAATTATGAATTTTACCTTGTAGGAAAGATAAGAGAGAGCTCTACAACTTTGATGGAGAGCTCAAAGTCAATTTCAAACATCTAGTGGAGCTAATTGGGCATGGAAATCAGAATACGGGATTTGTGACTGGAACCCGAACAGTGTGTAGTAACCAGAACATAATTCGAGTTTGGGTTTATAGAATGGGCTGAAAATTTGTAATCTGAAAGTTAAGACCTATATGTACAACTTTCATGGCAAACACAAAACTTGATTCGGGCTCCTTGATGGAGATATTGGGTCTGAAAGTCAAAACAGAGGTGCTGAAACTGGTCCTGAACAGTCTGTAGTAATTGAGTCATATGTTGGGCTGTAGGACGAATTTTTGGGTGCTTCCAGAGCCATTGGAAAGCTTAGACAATTTCCTAGAACTTTCATGAAGACCACTTGGCTCAAAAATGACGAAATCAATGAGTTCAGCAATGAATACTTTCGGAGACAAGGAAGCTCACCTACCAAGCTCACCTACCAAGCTCACCTACCAATCTCACCTACCAAGCTCACCTACTAATTCCACCTACTAATCTCATCTACCCATCTACTACTACTCTGAATCCTCTATAAAAGGAAGCATGTGGAGAGCTCTAAACACAACACACACTTGGTGTTAGAGATAGCTTTTCATAGTTCTTATATATTTTTCCTTCATTGTAATGGAGAGCTAAGTCACTTCTAGTCAATTCGGGACTCTTGAAGAGATTGTGGCTTGATTTCTTGAGACCTTGGTTATGTAATGTATTTGATTTATATTTGAATTCCTCTTCTCTTCTTCTTCTGTTCCCTTGATCTTGAATGCATGAATGGTGATTCTGTTTATGTTTGATCCGATTTGATCTTGGTTTAAGATTAAGTATTGTGATGAAATTTAGAACTGATTGATCTGAATTAATCACATAATCGAAGATTGAGATTTGTGATGAAACTTAGAACTGATTGATCTAAACTAATCACGTAATTGAAGAGGTTAGGTTACCGATTTGTGCCTAGGTTAATTGAATTCGGTGCTTAAATTGACATATATTTACATGAATGGTGCGATTGCAGATTTGTGTTTATCACTTGTCAATTGAATTTCGGACGATTGTCTAGTATGAATTCTCGGATTGATGCAGAGATCTCGGTTAGATCCAAGTTAACCATTCAAATGTATTTCAGGTGTTTGTTGAAAGGTCTATGATTGAATCCACCCAATCTCGGATAGATTTCTGAATTGACTGTTCTTTTAATTGTTATTTTTCTTCAGATCTTGTCATTGTAATCCTTGAACAATCAAAACCCCCATTTCTAACTTAACTTAATTTGATAAAATTGCATTTACGATCCTTGAGGAGACGATCCGGTGTTGTTCATTATACTGCAAACTTAGTTAATAACTTCGGTTATAATTTTGACTGAGTTCGGCGCTCGTCAAAATTTTGGCGCCGTTGCTGGGGAACTCGTAGGTGTAATCTTTTCATTTTGAGTAATCTTACTAATTTTTGTTCTTTCTTACCTATTCTAACAGTTATTTTTCATTTACTAACATTGTTCATACCATACTAACATTTTTATCTTAGCTTTTGAATTTTTCTGATTTAGGAAAGACGGAAAACAGGTGATTACGGGTAACTATTGCAATTTTCGAACTGAAACATGCCCAGAATGAGCTGAAACTTGGTCGGTTGAAGGAAAATAGCCTGATAAACAAGACTCACAGTAAACTGTGAGGTCACCTCTGGTTTTTCGAAATTCTATCATTTAGACCACTTTTTCAATTTTTTATTATTTTTTATTGCATTTTCTAGTTTCATTTTTATGTAGATTTTGTTCTCGTGTTGATTCAATAATTTTTAAAAATGTTTAGATACATTAACTAGATTTATTTTTGCATATTTTGAGTGTTGATCCCATACTAACTCTTTCTTTTTAATTTTTTTCTTTTTCTTTCATTATCATTTTGTTGCATTCTGTTGCATTTTAAGGATACAATGGACCATGCATAATGGAGTCAAAACTTGAGGAGTTGACTTCTTTAGTTAGACATATAGTAGTGAGACAACAATCACCATGTGCAGGAAGCTACACTTGTGTGTAACATTTGTTTTTGTTCATCTCACCCCACATTTGTATGCCCTACACTTCAAGTATGGTAGTTCTGTTTTTCCAGATCAAGTTGTTGCAAAGAATTTGGTTATTTTCCGATGAACCACAGTTCAAAGAAGAAGAATGAGTTATGACCCCTTCTTCAACACATACAACCCTAGCCGGGAATACTATCCAGATCCGGGATATGGCAATACAAGCATCACTACAAAGAACAATCATTTCAATATGAGCAGACCATTCCAAACAGATAACAAGTCCATCAACCACAAAACTTGAGCCTTCATGGGAGGACTTGATGAAAACCCAAATTGAGTTCCAAAGAGAATTTCACCGCCACTATTCAGATTTAACAACCCAAATTGACCGATTAACAACCACTTTGTTAATGAATTGAGATGTCAAGAGTCGCCAACTCTTTCCCCAAACAATTCTCAACTCCCCGCATTCTAATTGTCATATTGATTTACATGCAGACTTAGTTGAGGAAACTCATGATGAGTTGTGTCTTTGAATTTCCGATTTAATTGGTTTTGATGATTCTATCAATTGCAACTCATGTGCTGATCATGATGGTGATATAAAATGTGTTGTGTATGCTGAAATTTCTGCATATTTGAAAACTAATGATTCTGTTTACGCAGGATCTAATGATATAGAAGGGTCTATCAACAATGTAGTTGCAGAATCTGAAACATATAGGGAGGTGGAGTTGAAGGCCATTGAGGAATTTTCAAAGAAAGAGGAAAGTCAGCAGATGCTAGTAACTACTGAAGTGAATTTTATTTTTAGGTCATAGTCCAACATTATCAATGAAAGCAGGATTGCAAAATTACACGTATTGCATGCCATTGGTGAAGTCAAGGAAGACCAATGGGACCCCAATGTGAACCCTCATGCTTCAAGCTTCACTTGGTCGTTACACTTCAACCAATGGGACCGTAGTGGAAGCTATCATGTTGTGTCAACCATAACCTGGTCATCACGTTTCAACCAATGGGATCCTGGTGGAGTCTTTTCACCAACCTCACTTAATAAGACCAATGGACACCATCTCAAGCCGAAAAATGTGGAAGTGAAAGTGATGGGCTTTTACCATCCACATTATAAAGATCACTAAGAAGTGTCCCAACGTCAAGCTAACGACGTTAAACAAGCGCTTATTGGGAGGCAATCCAACTAGATTTATTTTCAAGATCTTTGGGGATGGTTTTCGCAATCTGAGAAGATAAAAACATACTTCACTTTGAATGGCTGAGTAAGGAGTCAGTAAGTATACCTTATTGACTCTTGAGACGCATTTTTGTGGCCTGGTACATCATGAACTTCTTAATTGTGGAATCTCTTCAGAGATGAACAGAAGTGTTACAGTCTTGGGAATCTGACTCTAAAAGACCCGCATTTCCTCTTTAATTTTATATTATTCCAGTCATGTTATTTTGATTTTACATTTTACTCATTTGTTTTGTGAGTTTTCAGGTTCTGTTGCAGCTTTGATTCTTACGCATCTTTTCTGCTTGCCATTATCTCGCCCCTCATCAGGTTGTGTTGCTCTTTTCTTTCCGTTTTATTTATCACTTTCACATTGAGGACAATGTTTATATTAAGTGTGGGGGAGAGATTTTAGCATGTTTCTGTTTCTTTTCGTTTGTTAAAAAAAAAATTTCAAAAAAAAAAAAGAGGTTCATTGCATGATTGAATAATTTTTCTCCCTTCTTGATCTGATATGCTTGGTGATGAATGATTGAACTGATGAATTGAGTTTGATGGATGCATACCTTGTGAGATTTTGAGCCTAATGGATGGATTCAACATTTATGCCATTCTCTTCTTTCTTGTGTGATTTTCACTCATGTTAATAACCACTCTAGAACTTGCTTTGATTCTTTTTGAAGCTACATTTCACTTGCATGCATAAACATGATTGAGGCCCTCTTTCTTAATTAGCTAGTTTAACCAAATAGCCAACCTTCCTTTCAATATGATATCAAGCACTCTTTTGACTTCTTGAAAATTCTCTGATTCCTGCCAACCTTGTATATTTTCCTTTGCTTAACCCCTTTGAGCTTATTTGACCATTCCTTGTTTCTAGCTCATTATGTGCCTTAAATGAAAAATCGTGTTCTTACTTTACCCTAGGGAATAAAAGGCCTGGTTAATGGATGAGTTTTTGAACAAGTGTGGGGGTGTGTGTACAAAATGGTTGTTGAAAAAGGAAAGAGTGCCTAAAAAAAAAAACAAAAAACAAAAACAAAAACAACAAAAAAAAAAAGAGAAAAGGATTGGAAAATGAATATGTAAAGGGATATACATTAGAGTTGAGATGAATTTTTATGCTTGTTATTTGAACTCATTTCTCATTTGCTTTTATTCTCTTTAGTATTTATCTTCTCATATCCATTTTATCCTCTCTTCTGTTACCTTGACCTCACTACAACCTTGAATAAAGTCCTCATGATTTGTGTGTGCATGTGTTTTGAGTAGTGGAGAAGTAGAAGATAAGCAAGCTTATGGTAGTGCAATTTTCATGGGTTGAATTGAGTGAAATACCTACCTTTTAAACACTTGAGAGATTGAGAGAGGAATCTTGTGAAGATCCATCATTCTTAATTCATTCTTTTCAACGGAAGTTTCCTTGCTTGTTGGTTTGAGATGTGAAGAAATGTTACCTCATTTATGCTTTGATCCCTTGAATTTCTTGTTGCTCTTCTTGCTTCATTGAGTCCTTTAGAGTTTTTAGCTTTTAAGTTTGTGTCGTTTGTCTTTGTCTTCTAACTTTAGTTTTATATGTTTTGCCCAGAGTGCAAAAAAGCTAAGTGTGGGGGAATTTGATAATCACATATTTTATTCATTAAGAAACCCTTATGTTTAGTTATTTACACTCTTCATGTACTTAATTGACTGAATTTGATTATGTTTTGTAAGTTTGAACTCGAATCGGACTTAATTGATTTTTCAGCATTATTCGAGTCTTACACTGTTTCTGTATTTTAGCCATATCTTGAGTTCTAAATGTCTGATAATTATGAATTTTACCTTGTAGGAAAGATAAGAGAGAGCTCTACAACTTTGATGGAGAGCTCAAAGTCAATTTCAAACATCTAGTGGAGCTAATTGGGCATGGAAATCAGAATACGGGATTTGTGTGACTGGAACCCGAACAGTGTGTAGTAACCAGAACATAATTCGAGTTTGGGTTTATAGAATGGGCTGAAAATTTGTAATCTGAAAGTTAAGACCTATATGTACAACTTTCATGACAAACACAAAACTTGATTCGGGCTCCTTGATGGAGATATTGGGTCTGAAAGTCAAAACAGAGGTGCTGAAACTGGTCCTGAACAGTCTGTAGTAATTGAGTCATATGTTGGGCTGTAGGACGAATTTTTGGGTGCTTCCAGAGCCATTGGAAAGCTTAGACAATTTCCTAGAACTTTCATGAAGACCACTTGGCTCAGAAATGACGAAATCAATGAGTTCAGCAATGAATACTTTCGGAGACAAGGAAGCTCACCTACCAAGCTCACCTACCAAGCTCACCTACCAATCTCACCTACCAAGCTCACCTACTAATTCCACCTACTAATCTCATCTACCCATCTACTACTACTCTGAATCCTCTATAAAAGGAAGCATGTGGAGAGCTCTAAACACAACACACACTTGGTGTTAGAGATAGCTTTTCATAGTTCTTATATATTTTTCCTTCATTGTAATGGAGAGCTAAGTCACTTCTAGTCAATTCGGGACTCTTGAAGAGATTGTGGCTTGATTTCTTGAGACCTTGGTTATGTAATGTATTTGATTTATATTTGAATTCCTCTTCTTCTTCTTCTTCTGTTCCCTTGATCTTGAATGCATGAATGGTGATTCTGTTTATGTTTGATCCGATTTGATCTTGGTTTAAGATTAAGTATTGTGATGAAATTTAGAACTGATTGATCTGAATTAATCACATAAGCGAAGATTGAGATTTGTGATGAAACTTAGAACTGATTGATCTAAACTAATCACGTAATTGAAGATGTTAGGTTACCTTGATTTGTGCCTAGGTTAATTGAATTCGGTGCTTAAATTGACATATATTTACATGAATGGTGCGATTGCAGATTTGTGTTTATCACTTGTCAATTGAATTCGGACGATTGTCTAGTATGAATTCGGATCGATGCGAGAGATCTCGGTTAGATCCAAGTTAACCATTCAAATGTATTTCAGGTATTTGTTGAAAGGTCTATGATTGAATCCACCCAATCTCGGATAGATTTCTGAATTGACTGTTCTTTTAATTGTTATTTTTCTTCAGATCTTGTCATTGTAATCCTTGAACAATCAAAACCCCCATTTCTAACTTAACTTAATTTGATAAAATTGCATTTACGATCCTTGAGGAGACGATCCGGTGTTGTTCATTATAATGCAAACTTAGTTAATAACTTCGGTTATAATTTTGATCGAAGTTCGGAGCTCGTCAAAATTTTGTAGCGCTAGATGTAGGGAACTCGTAGGTGTAATCTTTTCATTTTGAGTAATCTTACTAATTTTTGTTCTTTCTTACCTATTCTAACAGTTATTTTTCATTTACTAACATTGTTCATACCATACTAACATTTTTATCTTAGCTTTTGAATTTTTTCGATTTAGGAAAGATGGAAAGCAGGTGATTACGGATGTAACTATTGCAATTTTCGAACTGAAACATGCCCAGAATGAGCTGAAACTTGATAAGTTAAAGGAAAATAGCCTAATAAACAAGACTCACATGAACTGTGAGGTCACCTCTGGTTTTTCGAAATTCTATCATTTAGACCACTTTTTTAATTTTTTATTATTTTTTATTGCATTTTCTAGTTTCATTTTTATGTAGATTTTGTTCTGTGTTGATTCAATAATTTTTAAAAATGTTTAGATACATTAACTAGATTTATTTTTGCATATTTTGAGTGTTGATCCCATACTAACTCTTTCTTTTTAATTTTTTTCTTTTTCTTTCATTATCATTTTGTTGCATTCTGTTGCATTTTAAGGATACAATGGACCATGCATAATGGAGTCAAAACTTGAGGAGTTGTGTAACATCCCAACTTTTGGGTAAAAGACCGTTGTGTCCCTGTTTTACTGTTTCTTATTTTTCTGTATGAAATACAGAAAAATAATGCTGTTTGTTATTTTATTTGGTAGTTTTACATAATTTGTTTCGATACAAGAAAAATAAAAATTTTATCAAATTCTTGTTTTAAATTTTTTCGTATCAAAAATGATGATGTATAATCTTGTCTAGTATTTTATATAATCGTTTTACGTATTTTCCTTCAAGACAGAGAAATAAAAATTTTTCTCGAAACTCTTGTTTTAATTTTTCTCGAAAGATATACAAACTATATAATCTCGCTTTGGATATTTTATTTGAACGTTTTGGACGATTACCTACGTTGTGGGAAAAAATGGAAAAAAATGACCGTTACGTCCGAACGTCATTGTTTTTCTTCTTTTTTCTTTGTTTTTAATTGTTTTCTTCTTGATTTAATGTCCAGATAATACCTGTCTGTAATTTTATATGGACTTTTTGTGTGATTTGCTCGGGGTAGGAAAATAATATTTTCCGGACCAAGGAAAATCTGTTTTTAATTATTCGAGAGGCGGGGGGATCTTACTAAACCCAATTGAATGAGCCTAAAATTAATCTTTTAATTTTTAGGATTTAATGTCAAATAAAATAATTTTATATTATTATAATATTATTTTATTAGTCAAGTATAAATAAGTGACAAACGGACAGGAAATATTTTGCGGGACCCACGTTTAGTCATTAAGTCTTTGTACACGTGGACCAATGAGGAGCCTGGTCAAAATTGGTGGCTACGACTCATCGCAACGGGCCAATAGGACGATGACACGTGGCGTGACACCTCAAGCATCATGACTCGGCAGCCTTCTAGAAGGTTCCGAAGTGTAATTTGGCGACTCGGACTGTGACTCACCGCGGTGACTCGCCGATTGAAGTTTTCTCGATGACTCGGTGTGACCGTGACTCACCATTGATGATGCAGACCAATGATGCGGTTGTGATGCGTCGGTGACTCAAAGACATCTTGACTTTGCTTTGGAAAATATCTATCTTTGACGACTCACCGCTTTGGAAAATATCTATCTTGACTCACCGCTTTAGAAAATATCTACGTTGACTCGCCATGCTGACTCATCCGTTCTAGAAAATTCCACGATGACTCATCATACTGACTCATCGTAGTGAGTCACATATTCTAGAAATTTCTCTGTGATGACTCGCTTTATGACTCATCAAGAGTAATCAGTAGAAGAAAAATGATCAATAATAATTTCTACTCTGCTAGTATAAGATAAAAATCTATGTATATTTTATCACCCATTAGACAATAGACATTGGCTTTATAAGCAGTAATTGTTGTTCATTGCTTATGATATACCGAAAAATATCCTAAGCCTTCATCTTTTTCCTGGAGTCTATAAATAGGAGAGCCTTGGCTCATTTTCAACTTTGGCAAGAAGCTATCACCTTCCTTTTCTCTCCATGTGCTCCACGGCCATGGCTCCCAAATGGAGACAATCTCCACCCATTCACCTCATTTACTCTTCTACACATCCTTTTCTCCAAAGAACCAAGACCAAGCAACCAAAATTCTCTCTCATTTTCTCTCCCCCTTGATTCGGCCAAAGCACCAAGAACACTTCTCCAAATTTCTATAATTCCTACCAATATCATTTCTTGAATCCTCTCATCAATCTAAGACACTTTCATGTTAGGAATTTCTCAAGATTCCTTCATCTTCATCTTCCTATCAAGCAAAAACCACAAAAGCTCATATCTCTCCCTTTCTTCAAGCTCACGGCCAACCCTCAAAAATCACCTTCCAAGCTTCTAAAATTCTAAATGACCATAGATCTTGAATCTCCATACCATTCTAAGGAACTTTCATGTTGGAAGTTTTTCTTAAATCTTCCATTTTCTACCTTGTTCTTCAAAGCTCAAGTTTGAAACCATGAAGGTGAAATTCTTTAATCTTCATGTTTCTATCCATTTTAAAGTTTTAATCATGATTTTAATCCATGATTATTCTAGTTTAGAGCCTTAGGTATTAATATTGTATGTTTTCTTTGTTTTCAAGGAGCTCTTGGAGGAGGAAGCTTGCTTGAAGGAGACATACAAAGGACTTGGAGGTTCTACAAGAGGTAAGAGGGAGATTACCCTCATCAACCAAGTGTTGGTGGTGAGGAATATATGTGGTTGTGCTTGTAGAATCCATAAGGATTCGGTGGTGTGCTTGTTTTGATGTGTTAATTATTTGTGTGTTTGTTATTTGTGTGTTTGATAATTTGGTGCTTACTAGTAGGTTGTTGTGTATTTGTTAGTAGTCTTCTTATGTGATATTTGTAATTAATTGCATGTCTACAAGCTTTAATTTGCATGTCTACAAGCTTTGATAATATGGCTGCATGTGTTAGAAATGCATGATAATATATAGGATGCAAATAATATGTCAAGGATTGCATGAGTGTTCCAAAGAACACATTAACAAGGCTCACGGCCATGATTTAAATGGGGAACCAAAATGTTCTCTTAATTTTCTTAAAAGGTGACCTAAATAACCTAAGAGAATTGGTAAGATATCCATTCGTTTAGATTAAGAAAAATGAATTTGGAAATTAAATGGCATAACCTTACATTTTCATCCAACATGTCTAACTTCAACACTTTGATTTCTAAAACTATTTTCTAGGGTAAGGATTAAATTAATGTAGACAATACAAGAGATTAAACATGTATTTAAAAGGTGAAAAATAATTTGGAAATCAAATGCAAAGTTTTTATCCAATTCGGCCAACATGCCAAATTAGACATTCATGATTTCTAAAATTAATTCCAAGCTATTTTCAATCAGTAAGAAGTAATACAAGTTAAAGTAAATTTTCTACAATGAGTTTTAAAGAAATAAAATAGTTAGAATTAAGTTTAAGAGGTTAATACTAATGGTTTTTACTGTAAGAAGAAATACAGTAGCTTTATAAAATTTCTAACGTATAGCTCATCGTGTGTTTTGAAGCACGTTAGGAATTTTCAAAAGTATAATTATTTGGTATTAATAAAAATGAAAAGAACTTTTAAATGGTAAATTTAGGAAACCATTATTATAATTTATTAAACAAAATACTTCGTCAATTTTTAGTAAAAATGGATAAATAAGATAGAAAAGATGTCCAAAAGACAAGATATACGCTATGAAAAATATTCTACGTAATTTGAAAGTACTAAATATTATTTCGTCTGTTTTAAACAGTTATTTAAGGAAGTTGGACAAGAAAACGATTTAAAAATCCTACGCGATTGAGAAAACGTATTAAAATGCTACGCGATTTTAAAAACAGAAAAATATCTTTACGCGATTTTTAAACGCTTTTGTAAAAACGACGAGATTTCAAAAACGCGATAAAATTTCTACGCGATTGACCGTTACTATATTTAATTTTTATTTGTCGGGAAAATGTGAACCCGCATGTGCTTTTGAGGTTATTTATTTGTCGGGAAAAAGTGAACCCGCATGTGCTTTATGCCATTGAGGGTATATTTTTATCTTGAGGGCATTTTCGTAATTTCATATATTTGGAATTATGTTTTGTCTTTATACCAATTTTTGGTGTTTTGGGTTGACGAGACGAATCACATCGTGTTGTCGATGCGATAAGTGTAGTGTAGTTTATTGTTCTAATAAACTTGGAGACTTTAGTGTACGGGATTCCACATGTGGATGAGTTGGTAGCTCCATTTGGCCGTGGTAAACCGATAGCACACTAATGTACTCGACATTCACTATATTTAATCGAGGTTTGTAAAGTCTAGTAGTACATTGCCTATAGTGCCACAACGGAGACCGTGAACTATACTACGCTGGATGGTGGATTCCCAGTGTCGTAGGCTATTGACGCAACGTGTGATCGCGTAATAGTTGGTTGGGCAGTACCGTGGTACTAATAGATTTTGCAAGTCATTCTCTCGATATCTGTTTGGGTTTAGCTCCATGGAGTAGGGTTGTGTTTTGGTGTATTTGATTATATCTTGGATAATATTCCATTTTCTCTATTTATCTTTATCCGGTAATATCTTGGATGTTTTTACATTTTCTCTATTTATATTTATCGATAATTTTTATGTTAGTTGTCCATTTCTTATCTTATTTTATCTGTGAGATTGATTTATCTATGTGGTTTTCTTTATTTGTGTTATATCTGTGATATTTTTATTTGTGATCTTTCATATCTAATATTAATTGTTTATATGTTATATTTTGTCTGTGTATTATTGTATTTTTGTTACGCTATGAAATTTGTTGTTATTGAATTTAATCTTTATTTTTATTGTCTTGTTATGATATTTTATATGGTATGAATTGTTATGTCTATCCCGATGATGTTATTACTTGTTTATTTTATTAGGTTATATGTATGGTAGAAATATTTGTAAATTGATAACATGACTATAATTGTGATTATCTGTGTGTATGGAATGACTTTGTCATTCGTATTATTCTTTACTAAAATATGGTACTTGGTGAAAGGGATCTCACCTCTTTCTGTGTTGTTTTTGTTTGGTTTGTATTCTTCGAATTCGTATAGTAGGCGGAGCACATTCTTAACCCTAGGGAGACAATATTTCGAAGATGGTGGCGGCGTCATAGAGTGGACTTTCAAGTTTCAACAAGATGCGAGTTGGTGAAGAAACAGACTATGTAGGTTGAATTTTTCTCGTTAGTGTTATTACCGTGCTATTGGTAGTACTCGTCTTTGAGTTGCTCTTTTTCTCGAGTCTGTAAATATTACGTTTTAACTTATATGAAATGATTGGTGATGTGTATGTTAACTTGTTAAATTAAATTTCCATTTTACTTAAAATTTTAGGTAAGTTTGTATTTCCGCGACAAGAAATTTTAAAATCCATATTTTGAAACTCAAAGCTTTTATAAAATAATTTTAATTAGTTTTATTTATTTATTTATTTTTTAAAATGTGACGCCCTACGGAGGGTGTTACATTAGTTATCGTATCGAGCACGGTTAGAGTCTTTTTGGGGTTTGTGGTTGGGTTTGTCTTGTTTTTGTTGTGTGACTCTCTGTGCTTGGACTCCGAAAGGAGACAATGTTTCTTTGGAATGGTTACTTTGGTATCCATTATACTATGATTCGTCTGTCTTTGAAGAAAGACGATGATTCGTGGAAACGTGCACGTGAGGAAGCAAGATGTGATAGCGGTGATATGACTGCAACTATGAAAGCAAGGTAAAGAATAATTGAAGAAACAGTACAATATGACTTGAGGATTGCTCAGCAGCGAGGAACGATAGCCGAGGATTAGAAGCAGACCAAGTCGAAATAAATCTTAGAATACGCAATTTCGTAACGTTAGACCGTATTAGTTCTGAAGAAGGCGAAGTCGTAAGGCCAAGCAAGTCCAGTGGAAAAACGTATTCGTGATCATCGGGAAGTCAACAACAACAACAATCTTGTGGAGGAAAAGCTAGCGGTAGCAAGTTTGGTTAGACTGTGACATCTGCACCAACGTGTTGAAAGTGTGAGGAAGATCATCTAACGAGGAGTT
Source organism: Ormosia emarginata (assembly GCA_029884605.1). Lineage (NCBI taxonomy): Eukaryota > Viridiplantae > Streptophyta > Magnoliopsida > Fabales > Fabaceae > Ormosia > Ormosia emarginata. Next base: position 388,615 of record JAQQTP010000050.1, read on the forward strand.
GTGCAATCAAAGGAAAATCATCTGTTTTCAAGTGTAGGATGCCCGGACGTTTTGCTGAACAGTGTATCTTGCTAAAAACGAAGTCATCTGTTAGTAACGTACGTGCTTCGACATCTTAAGTAGAGTGGAGCATCGATTCTTCAAGTGGAGCAAAAGCATCTTAGGTTGCGGACCTAAACAAAGGAGATTATGTCACAAAAAGGTGATTCTTTAACTATACTGTATAATTCCGAGAGTAGCCTATTTCTCTATGGTATATATTGTGTGAGTCAATTAGAATTATTTGTGTCTTCATTATTCTTTTGGCCTGATTGTTTCTACTTCTGTTATTAGAACATGTAGTTGAGAACTTGAGTTGCTTAAACCATCCTAAGTCTATTAAATAATTGAATCTTTTCTGTTGATTCAATTTGTATGCTTCGTTCTCAAAACGGATGCAATTTAAAAATATGGATTGGGTATTTTTCCAACCATCCACTACTGTTAAACTTATCAGTTGAATTGTCCAAGTTAAAAAGCTTATTTTTTAAATTCATCGTACCATATCAATTTCTCTAGTGGATATGTTCGGTGGTATGGATGATTCTATCATCTTTTATTTCTATGTCTTCATGACATCTTTCATATACCGCAATTGCGAAAAATGTACTTTTGGTCTAACTCATTCTTTTATGACTAATTAACTATTTGAGTTGATTAAAGCTATCAATATCTTTGTTACCTTTTGGTTTATCTATTTCTACTTTTATTACCAAACCTATTGTTATTATCCAGTCCTTTAAACAATCTTTTCTGTTAACCTAAACTGTCTATCTCTTTCGCGAGATAGATGTGATCTTATATATGGATTGGTTATCTTTAATCATATCCTATAGATTGTTTCAGTAAAACTTTGGTGTCCCAGAAATCTTATTCTTAAAATCAGGCAATGTCAAATTCTTTGTTAGACAAGTCTGATAACAATTCAAATAATTTCTCTACCTTTTCTTCTAAATTTTTATAATGTCCTTTTGTGTGTTGCAATTGTAAAGAAAGGATGTTTTTAGTCAAAATTATGTCATAAGTATCAAATACAGTATTGTTGAAAAAGAGAACTTGGATTATGAGGCACTTCCAGTTAAAAGTAAAGGCAGAAGAGTGAAGCGGTACAAAGTCAGGGATAATTTCAAATGGTACTGATCAGAGTGACGCAGCGGAAGCGTAGTGGATAGTATCTTTCGTCCTTATTTAAAGTCTTAATTGTCATTATCTTTATTAACGACATTCTGATCTATTCTCGAAAACATGAAGAATCCCACTAAAATACTATTCTCCATGTTTTATGCGATGCAAGGAGTTTTCGTTAATCGAGGTAATCTGAAGTGGCGTAAACGGATGTGCAATGTGGAAAATTAAAAGACAAGACGAAGGGACTGTTCAGAGACTGCTGCGAATTTCGAGGGCGAAATTCCTTTTTGGTGGGGAGTGTTGTAACATCCCAACTTTTGGGTAAAAGACCGTTGTGTCCCTATTTTATCTTGTTTCTTATTTTTCTCGTATGAAATACAGAAAAATAATCTTTTGTTATTTTATTTGGTAGTTTTACATAATTTGTTTCGATACAAGAAAATAAAAATTTTATCAAATTCTTGTTTTAAATTTTTCTCGTATCAAAAACAGATGTATATATGCCTTGTCTAGTATTTTATATAATCGTTTTACGTATTTTCCTTCAAGACAGAGAAATAAAAATTTTTCTCGAAGCATCTTTTGTTTTAATTTTTTCGAAAGATATACGCCTATATAATACTCTTGGATATTTTATTTGAACGTTTTGGACGATTACCTACGTTGTGGGAAAAAACGGAAAAATGACCGTTACGTCCCGAACGCATCGCTTTTTTGCTTTGTTTTTGCTTTGTTTTTAATTGTTTTCTTCTTGATTTAATGTCCGATAATACTGTCTGTAATTTTATATGGACTTTTTGTGTGATTTGCTCCGGGGTAGGAAAATAATATTTTCCGGACCAGGAAAATCTGTTTTTAATTATTCAGAGGCGGGGGATCTTACTAAACCCAATCGAATGAGCCTAAAATTAATCTTTTAATTTTTAGGATTTAATCACAAATAAAATAATTTTATATTATTATAATATTATTTTATTAGTCGTATAAATAAGTGGACCGGAAATATTTTGCGGGACCCACGTTTAGTCATTAAGTGTCTTTGTACACGTGGACCAATGAGGAGCTGGTCAAAATTGGTGGCTACGACTCATCGCAACGGGCCAATAGGACGATGACACGTGGCGTGACACCTCAAACATCATGACTCAGCCTTCTAGAAGGTTCCGAAGTGCCGACTCGGCACCGTGACTCACCGCAGGTGACTCGCCGGGGTTCCAGAAGTTTTCTCGATGACTCGCCGTGACTCACCATTGATGATGCAGCCAATGATGCAGTTGTGATGCGATCGGTGACTCAAAGATGTCGACTTGACTCCGCTTTGGAAAATATCTATGCTGACTCACCTGCTTTGGAAAATATCTATGCTGACTCACCTGCTTTAGAAAATATCTACGCTGACTCGCCATGCTGACTCATCTGTTCTAGAAAATTCCACGATGACTCATCATACTGACTCATCGTAGTGAGTCACATATTCTAGAAATTTCTCTGTGATGACTCGCTTTATGACTCATCAAGAGTAATCAGTAGAAGAAAAATGATCAATAATAATTTCTACTCTGCTAGTATAAGATAAAAATCTATGTATATTTTATCACCCATTAGACAATAGACATTGGCTTTATAAGCAGTAATTGTTGTTCATTGCTTATGATATACCGAAAAATATCCTAAGCCTTCATCTTTTTCCTGGAGTCTATAAATAGGAGAGCCTTGGCTCATTTTCAACTTTGGCAAGAAGCTATCACCTTCCTTTTCTCTCCATGTGCTCCACGGCCATGGCTCCCAAATGGAGACAATCTCCACCCATTCACCTCATTTACTCTTCTACACATCCTTTTCTCCAAAGAACCAAGACCAAGCAACCAAAATTCTCTCTCATTTTCTCTCCCCTTGATTCGGCCAAAGCACCAAGAACACTTCTCCAAATTTCTATAATTCCTACCAATATCATTTCTTGAATCCTCTCATCAATCTAAGACACTTTCATGTTAGGAATTTCTCAAGATTCCTTCATCTTCATCTTCCTATCAAGCAAAAACCACAAAAGCTCATATCTCTCCCTTTCTTCAAGCTCACGGCCAACCCTCAAAAATCACCTTCCAAGCTTCTAAAATTCTAAATGACCATAGATCTTGAATCTCCATACCATTCTAAGGAACTTTCATGTTGGAAGTTTTTCTTAAATCTTCCATTTTCTACCTTGTTCTTCAAAGCTCAAGTTTGAAACCATGAAGGTGAAATTCTTTAATCTTCATGTTTCTATCCATTTTAAAGTTTTAATCATGATTTTAATCCATGATTATTCTAGTTTAGAGCCTTAGGTATTAATATTGTATGTTTTCTTTGTTTTCAAGGAGCTCTTGGAGGAGGAAGCTTGCTTGAAGGAGACATACAAAGGACTTGGAGGTTCTACAAGAGGTAAGAGGGAGATTACCCTCATCAACCAAGTGTTGGTGGTGAGGAATATATGTGGTTGTGCTTGTAGAATCCATAAGGATTCGGTGGTGTGCTTGTTTTGATGTGTTAATTATTTGTGTGTTTGTTATTTGTGTGTTTGATAATTTGGTGCTTACTAGTAGGTTGTTGTGTATTTGTTAGTAGTCTTCTTATGTGATATTTGTAATTAATTGCATGTCTACAAGCTTTAATTTGCATGTCTACAAGCTTTGATAATATGGCATGTGTTAGAAATGCATGATAATATATAGGATGCAAATAATATGTCAAGGATTGCATGAGTGTTCCAAAGAACACATTAACAAGGCTCACGGCCATGATTTAAATGGGGAACCAAAATGTTCTCTTAATTTTCTTAAAAGGTGACCTAAATAACCTAAGAGAATTGGTAAGATATCCATTCGTTTAGATTAAGAAAAATGAATTTGGAAATTAAATGGCATAACCTTACATTTTCATCCAACATGTCTAACTTCAACACTTTGATTTCTAAAACTATTTTCTAGGGTAAGGATTAAATTAATGTAGACAATACAAGAGATTAAACATGTATTTAAAAGGTGAAAAATAATTTGGAAATCAAATGCAAAGTTTTTATCCAATTCGCCAACATGCCAAATTAGACATTCATGATTTCTAAAATTAATTCCAAGCTATTTTCAATCAGGAAGAAGTAATACAAGTTAAAGTAAATTTTCTACAATGAGTTTTAAAGAAATAAAATAGTTAGAATTAAGTTTAAGAGGTTAATACTAATGGTTTTTACTGTAAGAAGAAATACAGTAGCTTTATAAAATTTCTAACGTATAGCTCATCGTGTGTTTTGAAGCACGTTAGGAATTTTCAAAAGTATAATTATTTGGTATTAATAAAAATGAAAAGAACTTTTAAATGGTAAATTTAGGAAACCATTATTATAATTTATTAAACAAAATACTGTCAATTTTTAGTAAAAATGGATAAATAAGATAGAAAAGATGTCCAAAAGACAGTATACGCTATGAAAAATATTCTACGTAATTTGAAAGTACTAAATATTATTTCTCGTCTGTTTTAAACAGTTATTTAAGGAAGTTGGACAAGAAAACGATTTAAAAATCCTACGCGATTGAGAAAACGTATTAAAAATGCTACGCGATTTTAAAAACAGAAAAATATCTTTACGCGATTTTTAAACGTTTGTAAAAACGACGAGATTTCAAAAACGCGATAAAATTTCTACGCGATTGACCGTTACTATATTTAATTTTATTTGTCGGGAAAATGTGAACCCGCTGATGTGCTTTTGAGGTTATTTATTTGTCGGGAAAAAGTGAACCCGTCATGTGCTTTTCGCCATTGAGGGTATATTTTTATCTTGAGGGCATTTTCGTAATTTCATATATTTGGAATTATGTTTTGTCTTTATACCAATTTTTGGTGTTTTGGGTTGACGAGACGAATCACATCGTGTTGTCGATGCGATAAGTGTAGTGTAGTTTATTGTTCTAATAAACTTGGAGACTTTAGTGTACGGGATTCCACATGTGGATGAGTTGGTAGCTACATTGGGCCGTGGTAAACCGATAGCACACTAATGTACTCGACATTCACTATATTTAATCGAGGTTTGTAAAGTCTAGTAGTACATTGCCTATAGTGCCACAACGGAGACCGTGAACTATACTACGCCTGGATGGTGGATTCCCGTGTCGTAGGCTATTGACGCAACGTGTGATCGCGTAATAGTTGGTTGGGCAGCCGTGGTACTAATAGATTTTGCAAGTCATTCTCTCTCGATATCTGTTTGGGTTTAGCTCCATGGAGTAGGGTTGTGTTTTGGTGTATTTGATTATATCTTGGATAATATTCCATTTTCTCTATTTATCTTTATCCGGTAATATCTTGGATGTTTTTACATTTTCTCTATTTATATTTATCGATAATTTTTATGTTAGTTGTCCATTTCTTATCTTATTTTATCGTGAGATTGATTTATCTATGTGGTTTTCTTTATTTGTGTTATATCCGTGATATTTTTATTTGTGATCTTTCATATCTAATATTAATTGTTTATATGTTATATTTTGTCTGTGTATTATTGTATTTTTGTTCTGCTATGAAATTTGTTGTTATTGAATTTAATCTTTATTTTTATTGTATTGTTATGATATTTTATATGGTATGAATTGTTATGTCTATCCTGATGATGTTATTACTGTTTATTTTATTAGGTTATATGTATGGTAGAAATATTTGTAAATTGATAACATGACTATAATTGTGATTATCTGTGTGTATGGAATGACTTTGTCATTCGTATTATTCTTTACTACCGTCTCAGATGCTTGGTGAAAGGGGATCTCACCTCTTTCCTGTGTTGTTTTTGTTTGGTTTGTATTCTTCGAATTCGTATAGTAGGCGGAGCACATTCTTAACCCTAGGGGAGACAATATTCTGAAGATGGTGGCGGCGTCATAGAGTGGACTTTCAAGTTTCAACAAGATGCAGTTGGTGAAGAAACAGACTATGTAGGTTGAATTTTTCTCGTTAGTGTTATTACCGTGCTATTGGTAGTACTCGTCTTTGAGTTGCTACTGTTTCTCTGAGTCTGTAAATATTACGTTTTAACTTATATGAAATGATTGGTGATGTGTATGTTAACTTGTTAAATTAAATTTCCATTTTACTTAAAATTTCCGGTAAGTTTGTATTTCCGCGACAAGAAATTTTAAAATCCATATTTTGAAACTCAAAGCTTTTATAAAATAATTTTAATTAGTTTTATTTATTTATTTATTTTTTTAAAATGTGACGCCCTACGGAGGGTGTTACAAGTTGACTTCTTTAGTTAGACATATAGTAGTGAGACAACAATCACCTGTGCAGGAAGCTACACTTGTGTGTAACATTTGTTTTTGTTCATCTCACCCCACATATGTATGCCCTACACTTCAATATGGTAGTTCTGTTTTTCCAGATCAAGTTGTTGCAAGAAGTGGTTATTTTCCCGATGAACCACAGCTCCAAGAGCGTAGCAAAGAACGAGTTATGACCCCTTCTTCAACACATACAACCCTAGCCGGGAATACTATCCAGATCTGGGATATGGCAATACGGCATCACTACAAAGAACAATCATTTCAATATGAGCAGCCATTCCAGCAGATAACAAGTCCATCAACCACAAAACTTGAGCCTTCATGGGAGGACTTGATGAAAACTCAAATTGAGTTCCAGCAGAATTTCACTGCCACTATTCAGGATTTAACAACCCAAATTGACCAGTTAACAACCACTGTTAATGAATTGAGATGTCAAGAGTCAGGCCAACTCTTTCCCCAAACAATTCCCAACTCCCTGCATTCTAATTGTCATATTGATTTACATGCAGACTTAGTTGAGGAAACTCATGATGAGTTGTGTGCTGAATTTCCTGATTTAATTGGTTTTGATGATTCTATCAATTGCAACTCATGTGCTGATCATGATGGTGATATAAAATGTGTTGTGTGTGCTGAAATTTCTGCATATTTGAAAACTAATGATTCTGTTTACGCAGGATCTAATGATATAGAAGGGTCTATCAACAATGTAGTTGCAGAATCTGAAACATATAGGGAGGTGGAGTTGAAGGCCATTGAGGAATTTTCAAAGAAAGAGGAAAGTCAGCAGATGCTAGTAACTACTGAAGTGAATTTTATTTTTAGGTCATAGTCCAACATTATCAATGAAAGCAGGATTGCAAAATTACACGTATTGCATGCCATTGGTGAAGTCAAGGAAGACCAATGGGACCCCAATGTGAACCCTCATGCTTCAAGCTTCACTTGGTCGTTACACTTCAACCAATGGGACCGTAGTAGAAGCTATCATGTTGTGTCAACCATAACCTGGTCATCACGTTTCAACCAATGGGATCCTGGTGGAGTCTTTTCACCAACCTCACTTAATAAGACCAATGGACACCATCTCAAGCCGAAAAATGTGGAAGTGAAAGTGATGGGCTTTTACCATCCACATTATAAAGATCACTAAGAAGTGTCCCAACGTCAAGCTAATGACGTTAAACAAGCGCTTATTGGGAGGCAATCCAACTAGATTTATTTTCAAGATCTTTGGGGATGGTTTTCGCAATCTGAGAAGATAAAAACATACTTCACTTTGAATGGCTGAGTAAGGAGTCAGTAAGTATACCTTGTTGACTCTTGAGACGCATTTTTGTGGCCTGGTACATCATGAACTTCTTAATTGTGGAATCTCTTTAGAGATGAACAAAAGTGTTATAGTCTTGGGAATCTGACTCTAAAAGACCCGCATTTCCTCTTTAATTTTATATTATTCTAGTTATGTTATTTTGGTTTTACATTTTACTCATTTGTTTTGTGAGTTTTCGTGTTTGTTGCGGCTTTGATTCTTACGCATCTTTTCTGCTTGCCATTATCTCGCCCCTCATCAGGTTGTGTTGCTCTTTTCTTTCCGTTTTATTTATCACTTTCACATTGAGGACAATGTTTATATTAAGTGTGGGGGAGAGATTTTAGCATGTTTCTGTTTCTTTTCGTTTGTTAAAAAAAAATTTCAAAAAAAAAAAAAAGAGGTTCATTGCATGATTGAATAATTTTTCTCCCTTCTTGATCTGATATGCTTGGTGATGAATGATTGAACTGATGAATTGAGTTTGATGGATGCATACCTTGTGAGATTTTGAGCCTAATGGATGGATTCAACATTTATGCCATTCTCTTCTTTCTTGTGTGATTTTCACTCATGTTAATAACCACTCTAGAACTTGCTTTGATTCTTTTTGAAGCTACATTTCACTTGCATGCATAAACATGATTGAGGCTCTCTTTCTTAATTAGCTAGTTTAACCAAATAGCCAACCTTCCTTTCAATATGATATCAAGCACTCTTTTGACTTCTTGAAAATTCTCTGATTCCTGCCAACCTTGTATATTTTCCTTTGCTTAACCCCTTTGAGCTTATTTGACCATTCCTTGTTTCTAGCTCATTATGTGCCTTAAATGAAAAATCGTGTTCTTACTTTACCCTAGGGAATAAAAGGCCTGGTTAATGGATGAGTTTTTGAACAAGTGTGGGGGTGTGTGTACAAAATGGTTGTTGAAAAAGGAAAGAGCGCCCAAAAAAAAAAAAACAAAAACAAAAACAAAAAAACAAAAAAAAAAAAGAGAAAAGGATTGGGAAATGAATATGTAAAGGGATATACATTAGAGTTGAGATGAATTTTTATGCTTGTTATTTGAACTCAATTTCTCATTTGCTTTTATTCTCTTTAGTATTTATCTTCTCATATCCATTTTATCCTCTTGTTACCTTGACCTCACTACAACCTTGAATAAAGTCCTCATGATTTGTGTGTGCATGTGTTTTGAGTAGTGGAGAAGTAGAAGATAAGCAAGCTTATGGTAGTGCAATTTTCATGGGTTGAATTGAGTGAAATACCTACCTTTTAAACACTTGAGAGATTGAGAGGGAATCTTGTGAAGATCCATCATTCTTAATTCATTCTTTTCAACGGAAGTTTCCTTGCTTGTTGGTTTGAGATGTGAAGAAATGTTACCTCATTTATGCTTTGATCCCTTAAATTTCTTGTTGCTCTTCTTGCTTCATTGAGTCCTTTAGAGTTTTTAGCTTTTAAGTTTGTGTCGTTTGTCTTTGTCTTCTAACTTTAGTTTTATATGTTTTGCCCAGGAGTGCAAAAAGCTAAGTGTGGGGGAATTTGATAATCACATATTTTATTCATTAAGAAACCCTTATGTTTAGTTATTTACACTCTTCATGTACTTAATTGATGAATTTGATTATGTTTTGTAAGTTTGAACTCGAATCGGACTTAATTGATTTTTTTCAGCATTATTCGAGTCTTACACTGTTTCTACGTATTTTAGCCATATCTTGAGTTCTAAATGTCTGATAATTATGAATTTTACCTTGTAGGAAAGATAAGAGAGAGCTCTACAACTTTGATGGAGAGCTCAAAGTCAATTTCAAACATCTAGTGGAGCTAATTGGGCATGGAAATCAGAATACGGGATTTGTGGACTGGAACCCGAACAGTGTGTAGTAACCAGAACATAATTCGAGTTTGGGTTTATAGAATGGGCTGAAAATTTGTAATCTGAAAGTTAAGACCTATATGTACAACTTTCATGACAAACACAAAACTTGATTCGGGCTCCTTGATGGAGATATTGGGTCTGAAAGTCAAAACAGAGGTGCTGAAACTGGTCCTGAACAGTCTGTAGTAATTGAGTCATATGTTGGGCTGTAGGACGAATTTTTGGGTGCTTCCAGAGCCATTGGAAAGCTTAGACAATTTCCTAGAACTTTCATGAAGACCACTTGGCTCAGAAATGACGAAATCAATGAGTTTAGCAATGAATACTTTCGGAGACAAGGAAGCTCACCTACCAAGCTCACCTACCAAGCTCACCTACCAAGCTCACCTACCAAGCTCACCTACCAATCTCACCTACCAAGCTCACCTACTAATTCCACCTACTAATCTCATCTACCCATCTACTACTACTCTGAATCCTCTATAAAAGGAAGCATGTGGAGAGCTCTAAACACAACACACACTTGGTGTTAGAGATAGCTTTTCATAGTTCTTATATATTTTTCCTTCATTGTAATGGAGAGCTAAGTCACTTCTAGTCAATTCGGGACTCTTGAAGAGATTGTGGCTTGGATTCTTGAGACCTTGGTTATGTAATGTATTTGATTTATATTTGAATTCCTCTTCTCTTCTTCTTCTTCGTTCCCTTGATCTTGAATGCATGAATGGTGATTCTGTTTATGTTTGATCCGATTTGATCTTGGTTTAAGATTAAGTATTGTGATGAAATTTAGAACTGATTGATCTGAATTAATCACATAACTGAAGATTGAGATTTGTGATGAAACTTAGAACTGATTGATCTAAACTAATCACGTAATTGAAGAGGTTAGGTTACCGATTTGTGCCTAGGTTAATTGAATTCGGTGCTTAAATTGACATATATTTACATGAATGGTGCGATTGCAGATTTGTGTTTATCACTTGTCAATTGAATTATGGACGATTGTCTAGTATGAATTCTGGATCGATGCAGAGATCTCGGTTAGATCCAAGTTAACCATTCAAATGTATTCGGTGTTTGTTGAAAGGTCTATGATTGAATCCACCCAATCTCGGATAGATTTCTGAATTGACTGTTCTTTTAATTGTTATTTTTCTTCAGATCTTGTCATTGTAATCCTTGAACAATCAAAACCCCCATTTCTAACTTAACTTAATTTGATAAAATTGCATTTACGATCCTTGAGGAGACGATCCGGTGTTGTTCATTATACTGCAAACTTAGTTAATAACTTCGGTTATAATTTTGATCGAGTTCTAAGGCTCGTCAAAATTTTGGCGCCGATTCTTGGGAACTCGTAGGTGTAATCTTTTCATTTTGAGTAATCTTACTAATTTTTGTTCTTTCTTACCTATTCTAACAGTTATTTTTCATTTACTAACATTGTTCATACCATACTAACATTTTTATCTTAGCTTTTGAATTTTTCTCGATTTAGGAAAGACGGAAAACAGTGATTACGGGTAACTATTGCAATTTTCGAACTGAAACATGCCCAGAATGAGCTGAAACTTGGTCGGTTGAAGGAAAATAGCCTGATAAACAAGACTCACAGTAAACTGTGAGGTCACCTCTGGTTTTTCGAAATTCTATCAAGGTTTCATATTTTTCGAGAAATCTTAACAGATGAGATAATAAAACACTGTGAAGAATTTATCTGTCAAATTTGTTAATGCTGACTTCTGCCAACTATAACTATTGTCCAATAAATAATAACATGTATTACAAATATTATCACATTATTCAAAATCTGATTTTTGTATCACATCTGTTAGTTTTAATTTCAAAAGAAAGATTAAATTTAATCCGAGCTTGTTATGGGAAGCTTCCTAGCAATTTCCCTTGTAACACATTTTCTCTCTCTTTCCTCTCCTCTCACCCCATGACAGACACTCCTTTTTGGGGGATTTAAAGGTGCTTTCTTCCTTTTATTAACTCATCTTCATTTTTCTAAACACCAAACATTTAACACATCTCTCTTCTCTTCTTTTCTTCTTCTCTTCTCCTTCCTCTCCACCATACACACACACTCCCACACATTGAAGACCAACTCCATTATTTGTCAAACAAACCACATTTACTTGTTTCCTTCCACCATTCCAAGACTATTCTCCTTGGTGGTTATCCTTTGGTTCTTCTTCTTCTTCTTCCATTTCTTTTCCAACATTGAAGCTAAAGCTTGGAGCTTTAAGGTAAAGCCTTCAACTTTCTTCCATTTTCTTGCTATTTTCGTTTCTCTTGGCCAACTTGGTGACCAAGAACCTATTCTTCATGGTTTGAGTGGACAATGTGGTGATCACTCACATTGGAGTTTTTCTTGAAGGGGGAAAACGAAAATCTAGGGCAAGAAGGAGTGCCACATTGTGTTGTCTTTCAAATAGGTAAGAGGGAGATGATCCTCTTCAACCAATCTTGGTAGTAAGGGAATGTCTTGTATGTGTGTTGTTATTGATTTTTGAATCCATGTATAAAGTTCTCTCATTTTTATGTTGTTCTTGATGATAGTGCATTTTGTTGGGTTTACATGATTTATTGATGTCTCTTGCATGATTTGAAGGTATATTTGAGTATCTTGTTGATTAAATATGATAAGGATTGGTTTGGTTTGAGTTAGAGGACCTGAGAACTCTGTTTTTTGCAAGTTTACGCGTGGTAATCGATTACACGGGGCTTGTAATCAATTACCAAGCTCTTAAGGATATAAAATCGTGATTCTGGAAATCTGGTAATCGATTACGTCTGGTGTGTAATAGATTACAGAGATTCTGTCTAGCTTGTAATCGATTACAAGAGTGGTGTAATCGATTACCAAGCCTCTGATGTCACGAAACGGTGCTTCTGGGAATCACGTAATCGATTACAACTTGTGGGTAATCGATTACGGAGGTTCTGTCCAATTGGTAATCGATTACCACGGTTGTGTAACCGATTACCAGGGCCTTGAAGTTACGAAACGTGGTTCGGGAATCACGTAATCGATTACAATGAGATTGTAATCGACGTGAGATTCTGTTTCTCGGGTAATCAATTACAAGGGAGATGTAATCGATTACCAAGACCAAAAATGAGAATTTTGAGTTGGAAATGATTGAGATTATGGTTCTTTGTCCTTTGTAACTCAAACATAACCCAAAAACCCTGGATTCAAGGATTTCATTTTACTTAATTGTGATAGGAATGTGTATTCATACCTATAGAGAAGAGATGATTTTTGAAAATAGAATTCTTGGATCCATGACATGGAAATTGTGGTATGTGTGAAATAAGGAATATATTGATACTGAAAATTGTTGATGTGAGCGTGATTTCCCAATGTGGGTTATGCGCTTATTGATTTCGTGCTTGATGAGATAATATTGATGATATGCCATTAAGGCAATGTTTTAATAAATGTGTTGTTGATATGTCACATTGGACATCGATTAATGCTTATGTGCCATTGAGGCAATGCTTGTGTCGAATGCATCATCAATGAGCATACATGATTGGACATTGTGTCATCATGCATGCGTGTTGTCCGTGGGACATTGTTGAGAAGGCCGTGTTGCCTAGGAGTTTGAATAACACCTATGTGCGAGTGCGGATAGACTAAGCGTAGGTGTCATATGTTGTTGACCCTGGGGGCGTCGGGGTGTGGGTGTCTCACAATAGACAGTGGTAGGTCCACTGGGGCCGTGGGATAGACCAATGCAACACACCGACGATCCTGACTGAGACGCTGTCCTATGTCGCGATTAACTGTTGAGGTGCCATGTGTGAGCCATTTTGCGCAAATATTTTTATGAGATGAGCACACTATTTTTTTAAGGCTAACGATACACTGGCATTACTCCTTGATCATTCACTCTGAAAATGTTTATGTGTAGCTCCATGGAGTAGGAATCGTGGTACTCTTGTTGCATTGTGAGTTGTCAGTCACATGGTCCATTGAGCATTCATGATTGGATAATGTGTTTACTATTATGGCTGTGATATTTATTTAATTCTTGGTAATGCTAATGTTGCTAGCTGGCTATGCATAAAGTTAACTACTGTTCTTTGTTGCTTTACTCTCATTAATTGCTTTCATGCATTACTGTACTTGTGTGTATTAACTATGTCTTATGTGGGCGTTCGACGCCGTTTATTTTCTTGCTGCCTTGTTAGTACTGAAAGCTATGAATCTCACCTCTTTCGGTAAGTTTCTTTATTTTGCATTTTGGATTGGATCGTATGCTCTCAAGAAGACGTTCGTGAGGAGGATAAGGAAACCACTGAGTTTGAAGGTTTCTGGCCTTATCTCGACTGAGATCGAAGTTGTTGAGGATGTCATTTTGTCCTCGTGCATTTTTTGGTTACGTGCGGATCAACTTTCATGGTGGTCCGGATTGCTGGCATATCAACGTGCAGACTGATCGATGTGTGTATCACGGCGAATTGACGGTGTCTTTAGCATGGGGACGCTACACTGCTTCTATTTTTGACTTTCATGCTTTCGTGTGGTTAGAATTTTATATGCCTGTAAGAGATATGTGGGCGGATATGTATTATAACCCACGTGACGACTCTTTCTTGTCTACCGCCCGGGCTCCTGCCCACTGTTCTGTCGTCCCGATGGATGTCTCGTCGGACGACGAGGACCCTGAAGAGGATCCATCTACGGTTCCTTCTCATTCTAGGCAGTCCTAGGTTTGGTTTTAAATTGATGGCTACTGATGGCTATTCGTTTATTTTGAGGGAGCCTGACGTACTACTGGATTAGTGGGTAGATATTTGTATCTCTTGGGGTAGTTACACATTTTGCTTTTTGTATATCTTTTTGGAAATGTAATTTAAACAGGCTTGTGTTTCTGGTACAAAGTGTGTAATTATCCATATTGTAAATGGGCGTATGTTTCATTCCATGTTGATTTCTCTTTGACATTTTTTATAAGAAGTTTTATATGAAAGAGGAACTTTTAATCTTAAACCAATCACGCGATATAATTACAAACAGGTGTATATGTACATTAAATGGAAGTTTTAACCGGAACTATGTTAAAAGAAAAAAAAATGTTCAAATTTTCCGTAATCATTTTTGTGTCGTTTCACTATAGTGCGACGTTCCTTTTCTCACCCGTTACGACTGAAGGGAGAGAAAGGGGCGTTACAGAATTCTTGGTATCAGAGCTCCCGGTTATGTTTCTTTGGGTCGTGTGGTTTTGGACTGTCTTGTTTGTGCTGTGTCATTCTCTGTGATTTCGCTGTTTGGTATTCAAATGAATACATCTGTCTTTCTCTGTGTTTTGCGTAGTCTAAACCAAGAAGAGGCGATGGCTCGTCGAGGTGATATGGTTGCTGCCATAGAGGCAATACAGCAGATGGCCGAGGCAATGTTACAACAGAACCAGCAGACAGCTCAACAACAGGCTAGGACTGCACAACAGCTAGAGGCTACAGCAGATGTTCAGAACTTGGAAGGATTTTGTCGCGCTAATCCTCCACAGTTTAAAGGGGAGTTTGACCCGGAGAAAGCTACATTGTGGATTCAAGAGTTGGAGAAAATATTTACGGGTATGAATTATGCTGATGATAGGAAGGTGACCTATGCCGCATACATGCTGATGGGAGATGCTGAACATTGGTGGATGGGAGAACAAAGGCTACTTCAAGCCGCAAACAGAGTGATAACTTGGGAAGTGTTCAAAGAAAGGTTCTTGAACAAGTATTTTCCTGAAAGTGCCAGGCACGCAAAAGAAATGGAATTTCTGAGGTTGCGACAGGGAGGCATGACTATGAGTGAATACGCCACCAAGTTTGAGAACTTGTCTAGATTTTCGACCTACTTTCAACTTCAACCCAATGAAACTTGGAAGTGTCGGAAGTTTGAGGAAGGCCTGAGACATGATGTGAAGAAAATTGTGATAGCCTTGAAGATTTCTCAGTTTTCTGAGCTACTCGACACTTGCTGCCGATTGGAAAGTGTGGAACAAGAACGCGATGCGAGAAACAGGAACTTTGGGCCCGTTCGGTCCCAAAGAGGAGGTGGTGGTAACGCAAGTCATTATCAAAAGAAGCCTTATTCCAGACCTTCTGGAAGCCAACAACCACAAAAATTTCAAGGAGGAAGCCCAAGTGGAAGCCCTGGAAGGATGGGTCAGAATGCTACAACTACTCCAAGATGCATGAAATATGGGAAAGAGCATTTCACAAGGGACTGCACAATCAAAGGATTTATTTGCTTTCTGCGAGAAACCCGGCCACGTTTCTCGAGACCGTAACTGCACAAGGCGAACCATCCGTCAATGCCGCTAAGACTTCTAAACCACAAGTTGGAGGCGAGTCTACACCCCGAGTGGTGCCGAGGCCTCGAATCCGAGGATCTGATACAAGGAGAAGGTATCATTGAAGGTAATCTTTTAATTGTACTGTATGACTCTGGTGCTACTCATTCTTTCATTTCACATGATTGTATGAAAAGACTTGGATTGCCTGTGTCTTCTTTACCTTTCGATTTGACTGTTTCGACTCCTACTGCAAAACCTGTAGTCACTACTAAGGTATGTTTAGGTTGTCCTTTAATAGTGGAAGGTCGAGTCTTTTCTGTCGATTTGATCTGTTTACCATTATCCCAACTAGACGTGATATTAGGAATGGACTGGCTATCTGCCAACCATGTCTTGTTAGACTGTTCCAGAAAAACAATAGTTTTCCCTTTGGATGAGGATTCTAGATTTTTGACCGCCAACCAAGTGAAAGCTTTTCTGAAAGAAGGAGCTCGATGGTACATGCTATTATCTTCTTTGAAAGTCGAGAGTGAAGTTGATGTGGACGCAATCTCTGTTGCTCGAGATTTTCCTGAGGTTTTCCCTGACGATGTACTTGGTTTGCCACCAGAACGGGATGTCGAGTTTGCTATCGACTTGGTACCTGGAGCTGGCCCTATTTCTATGGCACCTTACCGTATGGCACCAGCAGAACTCCTGGAACTTAAGAAGCAGTTGGAAGGGCTCCTAGAGAAGCAGTTTGTGAGACCCATTGTGTCACCTTAGGGAGCACCTGTATTGTTGGTCAAGAAGAAAGATGGGACTTCAAGATTATGCGTGGACTACCGTCAGTTGAACAAGGTTACGATCAAGAACAAGTATCCATTGTCGAGGATAGATGACTTGATGGACCAATTGAAGGGAGCAGCTGTGTTTTCCAAGATCGATCTACGATCAGGTTATCACCAAATCAAAGTAAAAGTGGAAGATGTTCCCAAGACGGCTTTTCGTACTCGTTATGGTCATTATGAGTACCTGGTGATGCCTTTTAGTGTGACAAATGCACCTGCGATATTTATGGACTACATGAATAGGATCTTTCGTCCTTACTTGGACAAATTCGTTGTTGTTTTCATCAACGATATCCTGATCTATTCACAAAGTCACGAGGACCATGCTGAACACCTCAGCATAGTTCTCCAAATCTTAAAGGAAACAGAGCTATATGCGAAACTATCCAAGTGCGAGTTTTGGCTAGAAGAAGTGAAATTCTTCGGTCATGTAATCACAAAGGAAGGAATTGCAGTGGATCCTTCAAAGGTAGAAGCCGTACTACAGTGGGAAAGACCAACTACAGTGACGGAAATCCGAAGCTTCATTGGATTAGCCGGATACTACCAGAGGTTTATTGAGGGATTTTCCAAAATCGCTGGACCGCTCACTCGACTCACCAAGAAAGACTAAGCTTTTGAATGGACAGATTCCTGCGAAGGAAGTTTCCAAAAGTTAAAAAGGAAGCTGACTACGTCACCAGTGCTAGTCTTACCGAATCCTAGTGAACCATTTGAAGTGTACTGTGACGCTTCGTATCAAGGTTTGGGGTGCGTTCTCATGCAAAATGGAAAGGTGGTAGCTTACGTCTCAAGACAATTGCGAATGCAAGAGAAGAACTACCCAACACACGATCTAGAGTTAGCTGCAGTGGTGTTTGCATTGAAGATATGGAGGCATTATTTGTATGGAGCCACATTCAACATCTTCAGTGACCACAAAAGTTTGAAGTACCTGTACGACCAGAAGGAGCTGAACATGAGACAACGAAGATGGCTGGAATTTTTGAAAGACTACGATTTCCAACTCCAGCATCATCCTGGAAAGGCGAACGTGGTAGCCGATGCTTTGAGTAGGAAGACGATTAGTGTTTCTACTATGATGATTAGAGAAAAGGACTTGATAGAGCAATTCAGAAATATATGGTCATTTGTAGAGTTAACGCCGGGAAAAATCTGCATGAATAGGATCACTATCTCGAATGACCTGATGGATGATATTCGAGAGAAACAGAAGGTCGATAAATTCCTGCAAGAAGAAAGAGAATTGATGAGGCAAGGTGGTGTATCAACATTGAAGGAAGGAAGCAATGGGATTTTGAGATTCCAAGGAAGGGTCTGTGTGCCTAAAGATGAAGAACTCAGAAAGTACATACTTGAACATGCTCACTCGAGTCAGTTGAGTATGCATCCTGGAATGACCAAGATGTATCAAGACTTGAGGAAGTTATTTTGGTGGCATGGGATGAAAAGAGATATCGCTAGATGCGTGTCATCTTGTTTGGTTTGCCAGAAAACGAAGATAGAGCACCAAAGACCAGCTGGATTACTACAACCCTTGGCTATTCCTAAATGGAAATGGGATAGCATCGCCATGGACTTTGTTGTCGGATTACCAAGAACTAGAAAAGGATATGACTCAATATGGGTAATAGTGGATCGACTTACGAAGTCAGCTCACTTTCTGCCAATCAACATAAGATATCCATTGGAGAAGTTGACTCAGATATACATTGGTGAAATTGTCAGACTTCACGGGATACCCACAAGTATTATTTCCGATAAAGACCCAAGGTTTACCTCAAAGTTTTGGCAAAGTCTTCAAGAGGCTATGGGAACAAAGTTGCGGTTAAGTTCTGCCTACCATCCGCAAACTGATGGTCAATCAGAAAGAACCATCCAGTCATTAGAAGATCTGTTGAGAGCTTGTGCGATAGAGCAAACTGGAAGTTGGGATGAAATCTTACCATTGGTGGAATTCACCTACAACAACAGTTACCATTCAAGTATAGGGATGACACCCTATGAGGCTTTATATGAGCGGAGGTGTCAGACACCTCTGTGCTGGCATCAAGATGGAGAACGGCTTACCGTTGGACCTGAAATCATTCAGCAGACAACTGAGAAGGTTAAAATGATTCAGGAGAAAATGAAAACAGCTCAGAGTCGGCAGAAGAGTTATGCGGACAAAAGAAGGAAACCTCTTGAGTTCGAAGAAGGAGAACATGTCTTCTTGAAAGTCACGCCTATGACTGGGGTCGGTCGTGTCCTCAAATCTAGAAAACTCACTCCAAAATTCCTTGGACCATACCAAATTCTTCGTCGGATAGGTCCTGTTGCTTACCAAATAGCTTTACCCCCTTTTCTTTCAAATCTTCATAATGTCTTTCATGTGTCACAACTCAAAAAATATATCCCAAATCCTAATCATGTCATAGCACCTGATTCTATACAATTGAAGGAAAACTTGTCATATGAGACAACTCCTGTAAGGATTGAGGATAGGAGGACAAAGCAACTCAGAGGAAAGGACATTGCACTAGTGAAGGTAATCTGGAATGAAGCAACTGGATATGTGACGTGGGAGCTGGAGGACCAGATGAAGGAGCAATATCCCGAATTGTTTTAAGGCATAGAAAATTTCGAGGACGAAATTCCTATTTGTTGGGGAGAGTTGTAACACCCCAAAATTTACTTTTCTACTATCAGAATTCATTCTAAAATATTTGTGATTTTCTGGAAATTTTTCTTGGAATTTTCTGAGAACGCGGAATATTTTGATATATTTCTCGTTTTACGTGTGTATCGAGTGGAACCGGAGAAATGAGACATTTTCTCCGAGAACCTTGAACTATGGAAACGTCGACGGGGGATCTTACTAAACTCGAGACCGGACACAGTTTACAAGGTTTCATATTTTTCAAGAAATCTTAACAGATGAGATAATAAAACACTATGAAGAATTTATCTGTCAAATTTGTTAATGTTGACTTCTGCCAACTATAACTATTGTCCAATAAATAATAACATGTATTAAAAATATTATCACATTATTCAAAATATGATTTTTGTATCGCATCTGTTAGTTTTAATTTCAAAAGAAAGATTAAATTTAATCCAAGCTTGTTATGGGAAGCTTCCTAGCAATTTCCCTTGTAACACATTTTCTCTCTCTTTCCTCTCCTCTCATTCCACGGCAGACACTCCTTTTTGGGGGAGTTAAAGGTGCTTTCTTCCTTTTATTAACTCATCTTCATTTTTCTAAACACCAAACATTTAACACATCTCTCTTCTCTTCTTCACTTCTTCTCTTCTCCTTCCTCTCCACCGTACACACACACTCTCACACATTGGAGACCAACTCCATTATTTGCCAAACAAACCACATTTACTTGTTTCCTTCCACCATTCCAAGACTATTCTCCTTGGTGGTTATCCTTTGGTTCTTCTTCTTCTTCTTCTTCTTCTTCTTCCATTTCTTTTCCACCATTGAAGCTAAAGCTTGGAGCTTTAAAGTAAAGCCTTCAACTTTCTTCCTTTTTCTTGCTATTTTTGTTTCTCTTGGCCACCTTGGTGACTAAGAACCTATTCTTCATGGTTTGAGTGGACATTGTGGTGATCACTCACATTGGAGTTTTTCTTGAAGGGGGAAAACGAAAATCTAGGGCAAGAAGGAGTGGCACATTGTGTTGTCTTTCAAATAGATAAGAGGGAGATGATCCTCTTCAACCAATCTTGGTAGTAAGGGAATGTCTTGTATGTGTGTTGTTATTGATTTTTGAATCCATGTATAAAGTTCTCTCATTTTTATCTTGTTCTTGATGATAGTGCATTTTGTTGGGTTTATATGATTCATTGATGCCTCTTGCATGATTTGAAGGTATATTTGAGCATCTTGTTGATTAAATATGATAAGGATTGGTTTGGTTTGAGTTAAAGGACCTGAGAACTCTGTTTTCTGCAAGTTTACGCGTGGTAATCGATTACACGGGGCTTGTAATCGATTACCAAGCTCTTAAGGATATAAAATCGTGATTCTGGAAATCTGGTAATCGATTACGTTTGGTGTGTAATTGATTACAGAGATTCTGTCTAGCTTGTAATCGATTACAAGAGTGGTGTAATCGATTACCAAGCCTCGATGTCACGAAACGGTGCTTCGGGAATCACGTAATCGACATTACAACTTGTGGGTAATCGACACGGAGGGTTGTCCAATTGGTAATCGATTACCACGGTTGTGTAACCGATTACAGGGCCTTGAAGTTACAAAACGTGGTTCGGGAATCACGTAATCGATTACAATGAGATTGTAATCGACACAGAGATTCTGTTTCTGCAATCGATTACAAGGAGATGTAATCGATTACCAAGACCAAAAATGAGATTTTTGAGCTGGAAATGATTGAGATTATGGTTCTTTGTCCTTTGTAACTCAAACATAACCCAAAAACCCTGGATTCAAGGATTTCACTCTACTTAATTGTGATAAGAATATGTATTCATACCTATAGAGAAGAGATGATTTTTGAAAATAGAATTCTTTGATCCATGACATGGAAATTGTGGTATGTGTGAAATAAGGAATACATTGATACTGAAAATTGTTGATGTGAGCGTGATTTCCCTATGTGGGTTATGCGCTTATTGATTTCGTGCCTGATGAGATAATATTGATGATATGCCATTGAGGCAATGTTTTAATAAATGTGTTATTGATATGTCATGTTGGACATCGATTAATGCTTATGTGCCATTGAGGCAATGCTTGTGTCGAATGCATCATCAATGAGCATACATGATTGGACATTGTGTCATCATGCATGTGTGTTGTCCGTGGGACATTGTTGAGAAGGCCGTGTTGCCTAGGAGTTTGAATAACTCCTATGTGCGAGTGCAGATAGACTAAGCGTAGGTGTCATATGTTGTTGACCCTGGGGGCGTCGGGGTGTGGGTGTCTCACAATAGACAGTGGTAGGTCCACTGGGGCCGTGGGATAGACCAATGCAACACACCGACGATCCTGACTGAGACGCTGTCCTATGTCGCGATTAACTGTTGAGGTGCCATGTGTGAGCCATTTTGCGCAAATGTTTTTATGAGATGAGCACACTATTTTTTTAAGGCTAACGATACACTGGCATTACTCCTTGATCATTCACTCTGAAAATGTTTATGTGTAGCTCCATGGAGTAGGAACCTTGGTACCCTTGTTGCATTGTGAGTTGTCAGTCACATGGTCCATTGAGCATTCATGATTGGATAATGTGTTTACTATTATGGTTGTGATATTTATTTGATTCTTGGTAATGCTAATGTTGCTAGCTAGCTATGGATAAAGTTAACTATTGTTCTTTATTGCTTTACTCTCATTAATTGCTTTCATGTATTACTGTACTTGTGTGTATTAACTGTGCCTTATGTGGGCGTTCGACGCCGTTTATTTTCTTGCTGCCTTGTTAGTACTGAAAGCTGGGAATCTCACCTCTTTCGGTAATTTTCTTTATTTTGCATTTTGGATTGGATCGTATGCTCTCAAGAAGACGTTCGTGAGAAGGATAAGGAAACCACTGAGTTTCAAGGTTTCTGGCCTTATCTCGACTGAGATCGAAGTTGTTGAGGATGTCATTTTGCCCTTGTGGATTTTTTGGTTACGTGCGGATCAACTTTCATGGTGGTCCGGATTGCTGGCATATCAACGTGCAGACTGACCGATGTGTGTACCACGACGAATTGACGGTGTCTTTAGCATGGGGACGCTACAATGCTTCTATTTTTGACTTTCATGCTTTCGTGTGGTTGGAATTTTATATGCCTGTAAGAGATATGTGGGCGGATATGTACTATAACCCACGTGACGACTCTTTCTTGTCTACTGCCCGGGCTCCTGCCCGCTGTTCTGTCGTCCCGATGGATGTCTCGTCGGACGACGAGGACCCTGAGGAGGATCCATCTACGGTTCCTTCTCATTCCAGGCAGTCTTAGGTTTGGTTTTAAATTGATGGCTACTGATGGCTATCCGTTTATTTTGAGGGAGCCTGACGTACTACTGGATTAGTGGGTAGATATTTGTATCTTTTAGGGTAGGTACACATTTTGCTTTTTGTATATCTTTTTGGAAATGTAATTTAAATAGGCTTGTGTTTCTGGTACAAAGTGTGTAATTATCCATATTGTAAATGGGCGTATGTTTCATTCCATGTTGATTTCTCTTTGACATTTTTTATAAGAAGTTTTATATGAAAGAGGAACTTTTAATCTTAAACCAATCACGCGATATAATTACAAACAGGTGTATATGTACATTAAATGGAAGTTTTAACCGGAACTATGTTAAAAGAACAAAAAAATGTTCAAATTTTCCGTAATCATTTTTGTGTCGTTTCACTATAGTGCGGCGTTCCTTCTTCTCACCCGTTACGACTGAAGGGAGAGAAAGGGGCGTTACAGAATTCTTGGTATCAGAGCTCCCGGTTATGTTTCTTTGGGTCGTGTGGTTTTGGACTGTCTTGTTTGTGCTGTGTCATTCTCTGTGATTTCACTGTTTGGTATTCAAATGAATACATCTGACTTTCTCTGTGTTTTGCGTAGTCTAATCCGAGAAGCGGCGATGGCTCGTCGAGGTGATATGGTTGTTGCCATAGAAGCAATACAGCAGATGGCCGAGGCAATGTTACAACAAAACCAGCAGACAGCTCAACAACAGGCTAGGGCTGCACAACAACTAGAGGCTACAGCGGATGTTCAGAACTTGGAAGGATTTCGTCGCGCTAATCCTCCACAGTTTAAAGGGGAGTTTGACCCGGAGAAAGCTACATTGTGGATTCAAGAGTTGGAGAAAATATTTACGGGTATGAATTGTGCTGATGATAGGAAGGTGACCTATGCCGCATACATGCTGATGGGAGATGCTGAACATTGGTGGATGGGAGAACAAAGGCTACTTCAAGCCGCAAACAGAGTGATAACTTGGGAAGTGTTCAAAGAAAGATTCTTGAACAAGTATTTTCCTGAAAGTGCCAGGCACGCAAAAGAAATGGAATTTCTGAGGTTGCGACAGGGAGGCATGACTATGAGTGAATACGCCGCCAAGTTTGAGAACTTGTCCAGATTTTCGACCTACTTTCAACTTCAACCCAATGAAACTTGGAAGTGTCAGAAGTTTGAGGAAGGCCTGAGACATGATGTGAAGAAAATTGTGATAGCCTTGAAGATTTCTCAGTTTTCTGAGCTACTCGACACTTGCTGCCGATTGGAAAGTGTGGAACAAGAACGCGAGGCGAGAAACAGGAACTTTGGGCCCGTTCGGTCCCAAAGAGGAGGTGGTGGTAACGCAAGTCATTATCAAAAGAAGCCTTATTCCAGACCTTCTGGAAGCCAACAACCACAAAAATTTCAAGGAGGAAGCCCAAGTGGAAGCCCTGGAAGGATGGGTCAGAATGCTACAACTACTCCAAGATGCATGAAATGTGGGAAAGAGCATTTCACAAGGGACTGCACAATCAAAGGATTTATTTGCTTTCGGTGCGGGAAACCTGGCCACGTTTCTCGAGACTGTAACCAGACCAAGGCGGAACCATCCGTCAATGCTGCTAAGACTTCTAAACCACAAGTTGGAGGCAGAGTCTACACCCTGAGTGGTGCTGAGGCCTCTGAATCCGAGGATCTGATACAAGGAGAAGGTATCATTGAAGGTAATCTTTTAATTGTACTGTATGACTCTGGTGCTACTCATTCTTTCATTTCACATGATTGTGTGAAAAGACTTGGATTGCCTGTGTCTTCTTTACCTTTCGATTTGACTGTTTCGACTACTACTGCAAAACCTGTAGTCACTACTAAGGTATGTTTAGGTTGTCCTTTAATGGTGGAAGGTCGAGTCTTTTCTGTCGATTTGATCTGTTTACCATTATCCCAACTAGACGTGATATTAGGAATGGACTGGCTATCTGCCAACCATGTCTTGTTAAATTGTTCCAGAAAAACAATAGTTTTCCCTTTGGATGAGGATTCTAGATTTTTGACCGCCAACCAAGTGAAAGCTTTTCTGAAAGAAGGAGCTCGAGGGTATATGCTATTATCTTCTTTGAAAGTCGAGAGTGAAGTTGATGTGGACGCAATCTCTGTTGTTCGAGATTTTCCTGAGGTTTTCCCTGACGATGTACCTGGTTTGCCACCAGAACGGGAGGTCGAGTTTGCTATCGACTTGGTACCTAGAGCTGGCCCTATTTCTATGGCACCTTACCGTATGGCACTAGCAGAACTCGTGGAACTTAAGAAGCAGTTGGAAGGGCTCCTAGAGAAGCAGTTTGTGAGACCCATTGTGTCACCTTAGGGAGCACCTGTATTGTTGGTCAAGAAGAAAGATGGGACTTCAAGATTATGCGTGGACTACCGTCAGTTGAACAAGGTTACGATCAAGAACAAGTATCCATTGCCGAGGATAGATGACTTGATGGACCAATTGAAGGGAGCAACTGTATTTTCCAAGATCGATCTACGATCGGGTTATCACCAAATCAGAGTAAAAATGGAAGATGTTCCCAAGACAGCTTTTCGTACTCGTTATGGTCATTATGAGTACCTGGTGATGCCTTTTAGTGTGACAAATGCACCTGCGATATTTATGGACTACATGAATAGGATCTTTCGTCCTTACTTGGACAAATTCGTTATTGTTTTCATCGACGATATCCTGATCTATTCACAAAGTCACGAGGACCATGCTGAACACCTCAACATAGTTCTCCAAATCTTAAAGGAAAAAGAGCTATATGCGAAACTATCCAAGTGCGAGTTTTGGCTAGAAGAAGTGAAATTCTTCGGTCATGTAATCACAAAGGAAGGAATTGCAGTGGATCCTTCAAAGGTAGAAGCCGTACTACAGTGGGAAAGACCAACTACAGTGACGGAAATCCGAAGCTTCATTGGATTAGCTAGATACTACCGGAGGTTTATTGAGGGATTTTCCAAAATCGCTGGACCGCTCACTCGACTCACCAAGAAAGACTAAGCTTTTGAATGGATAGATTCCTGCGAAGGAAGTTTCCAAAAGTTAAAAAGGAAGCTGACTACGTCACCAGTGCTAGTCTTACCGAATCCTAGTGAACCATTTGAAGTGTACTGTGACGCTTCGTATCAAGGTTTGGGGTGCGTTCTCATGCAAAATGGAAAGGTGGTAGCTTACGCCTCAAGACAATTGTGAATGCACGAGAAGAACTACCCAACACACGATCTAGAGTTAGTTGCAGTGGTGTTTGCATTGAAGATATGGAGGCATTATTTGTATGGAGCCACATTCAACGTCTTCAGTGACCACAAAAGTCTAAAGTACCTGTACGACCAAAAGGAGCTGAACCTGAGACAACGAAGATGGCTGGAATTTTTGAAAGACTACGATTTTCAACTTCAGTATCATCCTGGAAAGGCGAACGTGGTGGCTGATGCTTTGAGTAGGAAGACGATTAGTGTTTCTACTATGATGATTAGAGAAAAGGACTTGATAGAGCAATTCAGAGATATATGGTCATTTGTAGAGTTAACGCCGGGAAAAATCTGCATGAATAGGATCACTATCTCGAATGTCCTGATGGATGATATTCGAGAGAAACAGAAGGTCGATAAATTCCTGCAAGAAGAAAGAGAATTGATGAGGCAATTTGGTGTATCAACATTGAAGGAAAGAAGCGATGGGATTTTGAGATTCCGAGGAAGGGTCTGTGTGCCTAAAGATGAAGAACTCAGAAAGTACATACTTGAACATGCTCACTCGAGTCAGTTGAGTATGCATCCTGGAATGACCAAGATGTATCAAGACTTGAGGAAGTTATTTTGGTGGCGTGGGATGAAAAGAGATATCGCTAGATATGTGTCATCTTGTTTGGTTTGCCAGAAAACGAAGATAGAGCACCAAAGACCAGCTGGATTACTACAACCCTTGGCTATTCCTGAATGGAAATGGGATAGCATCGCCATGGACTTTATTGTCGGATTACCAAGAACTAGAAAAGGATATGACTCAATATGGGTAATAGTGGATCGACTTACAAAGTCAGCTCACTTTCTGCCAATCAACATAAGATATCCATTGGAAAAGTTGACTCAGATATACATTGGTGAAATTGTCAGACTTCACGGGATACCTATAAGTATTATTTCTGATAGAGACCCGAGGTTTACCTCAAAGTTTTGGCAAAGTCTTCAAGAGGCTATGGGAATAAAGTTGCGGTTAAGTTCTGCCTACCATCCGCAAACTGATGGTCAATCAGAAAGAACCATCCAGTCGTTAGAAGATCTGTTGAGAGCTTGTGCGATAGAGCAAACTGGAAGTTGGGATGAAATCTTACCATTGGTGGAATTCACTTACAACAACAGTTACCATTCAAGTATAGGGATGGCACCCTATGAGACTTTATATGGGCGGAGGTGTCGGACACCTCTGTGCTGGCATCAAGATGGAGAACGACTTACCGTTGGACCTGAACTCATTCAGCAGACAACTGAGAAGGTTAAAATGATTCAGGAGAAAATGAAAACAACTCAAAGTCGGCAGAAGAATTATGCGGACAAAAGAAGGAAACCTCTTAAGTTCGAAGAAGGAGAGCATGTCTTCTTGAAAGTCACACCTATGACTGGGGTCGGTCGTGTCCTCAAATCTAGAAAACTCACTCCAAAATTCCTTGGACCCTACCAAATTCTTCGTCGGATAGGTCCTGTTGCTTACCAAATAGCTTTACCCCCTTTTCTTTTAAATCTTCATAATGTCTTTCATGTGTCACAACTCAGAAAATATATCCCAAATCCTAATCATGTCATAGCACCTGATTTTATACAATTGAAGGAAAACTTGACATATGAGACAACTCCTGTAAGGATTGAGGATAGGAGGACAAAGCAACTCAGAGGAAAGGACATTGCACTAGTGAAGGTAATCTGGAATGAAGCAACTGGAGATGTGACGTGGGAGCTGGAGGACCAGATGAAGGAGCAATATCCCGAATTGTTTTAAGGTATAGAAAATTTCGAGGATGAAATTCCTATTTGTTGGGGAGAGTTGTAACACCCCAAAATTTACTTTTCTACTATCAGAATTCATTCTAAAATATTTGTGATTTTCTAGAAATTTTTCTTGGAATTTTCTGAGAACGCGGAATATTTTGATATATTTTTCGTTTTACGTGTGTACTGAGCAGAACCGGAGAAATGAGACATTTTCTCCGAGAACCTTGAACTATGGAAACGTCGACAGGGGATTTTTCTAAACCCGAGACCGGACACAGTTTACAAGGTTTTACATTTTTCGAGAAATCTTAACAGATGAGATAATAAAACACTGTGAAGAATTTATCTGTCAAATTTGTTAATGCTGACTTCTGCCAGCTATAACTATTGTCCAATAAATAATAACATGTATTAAAAATATTATCACATTATTCAAAATTTGATTTTTGTATCGCATCTGTTAGTTTTAATTTTAAAAGAAAGATTAAATTTAATCCAAGCTTGTTATGGGAAGCTTCCTAGCAATTTCCCTTGTAACACATTTTCTCTCTCTTTCCTCTCCTCTCTCCACACTGAGACACTCCTTTTGGGGGAGTTAAAGGTGCTTTCTTCCTTTTATTAACTCATCTTCATTTTTCTAAACACCAAACATTTAACATATCTCTTCTCTTCTTCTCTTCTCCTTCCTCTCCACCGTACACACACACTCCCACACATTGGAGACCAACTCCATTATTTGCCAAACAAACCACATTTACTTGTTTCCTTCCACCATTCCAAGACTATTCTCCTTGGTGGTTATCCTTTGTTTCTTCTTCTTCTTCTTACATTTCTTTTCCACCATTGAAGCTAAAGCTTGGAGCTTTAAGGTAAAGCCTTCAACTTTCTTCCATTTTCTTGTTATTTTCGTTTCTCTTGGCCACCTTGGTGACCAAGAACCTATTCTTCATGGTTTGAGTGGACATTGTGGTGATCACTCACATTGGAGTTTTTCTTGAAGGGGGAAAACGAAAATCTAGGGCAAGAAGGAGTGCCACATTGTGTTGTCTTTCAAATAGGTAAGAGGGAGATGATCCTCTTCAACCAATCTTGGTAGTAAGGGAATGTCTTGTATGTGTGTTGTTATTGATTTTTGAATCCATGTATAAAGTTCTCTCATTTTTATGTTGTTCTTGATGATAGTGCATTTTGTTAGGTTTATATGATTTATTGATGCCTCTTGCATGATTTGAAGGTATATTTGAGCATCTTGTTGATTAAATATGATAAGGATTGGTTTGGTTTGAGTTAGAGGACCTGAGAACTCTGTTTTCTGCAAGTTTACGCGTGGTAATCGATTACACGGGGCTTGTAATCGATTACCAAGCTCTTAAGGATATAAAATCGTGATTCTGGAAATCTGGTAATCGATTACATCTGGTGTGTAATCGATTACAGAGATTCTGTCTAGCTTGTAATCGATTACAAGAGTGGTGTAATCGATTACCAAGCCTTTGATGTCACGAAACGGTGCTTCTGGGAATCACGTAATCAATTACAACTTGTGGGTAATCGATTACGGAGGTTCTGTCCAATTGGTAATCGATTACCACGGTTGTGTAACCTATTACCAGGGCCTTGAAGTTACGAAACGTGGTTCTGAGAATCACGTAATCGATTACAATGAGATTGTAATTGATTGCAGAGATTCTGTTTCTCGGGTAATCGATTACAAGGGAGATGTAATTGATTACCAAGACCAAAAATGAGATTTTTGAGCTGGAAATGATTGAGATTATGGTTCTTTGTCCTTTGTAACTCAAACATAACCCAAAAACCCTGGATTCAAGGATTTCACTTTACTTAATTGTGATAGGAATGTGTATTCATACCTATAGAGAAGAGATGATTTTTGAAAATAGAATTCTTGGATCCATGACATGGAAATTGTGGTATGTGTGAAATAAGGAATATATTGATACTGAAAATTGTTGATGTGAGCGTGATTTCCCAATGTGGGTTATGCGCTTATTGATTTCGTGCCTGATGAGATAATATTGATGAAATGCCATTGAGGCAATGTTTTAATAAATGTGTTGTTGATATGTCATGTTGGACATCGATTAATGCTTATGTGCCATTGAGGCAATGCTTGTGTCGAATGCATCATCAATGAGCATACATGATTGGACATTGTGTCATCATGCATGCGTGTTATCCGTGGGACATTGTTGAGAAGGCCGTGTTGCTTAGGAGTTTGAATAACACCTATGTACGGGTACAAATAGACTAAGCGTAGGTGTCATATGTTGTTGACCCTGGGGGCGTCGGGGTGTGGGTGTCTCACAATAGACAGTGGTAGGTCCACTGGGGCCGTGGGATAGACCAATGCAACACACCGACGATCCTAACTGAGACGCTGTCCTATGTCGCGATCAACTGTTGAGGTGCCATGTGTGAGCCATTTTGCGCAAATGTTTTTATGAGATGAGTACACTATTTTTTTAAGGCTAACGATACACTAGCATTACTCCTTGATCATTTACTCCGAAAATGTTTATGTCTAGCTCCATGGAGTAGGAACCTTAGTACCCTTGTTGCATTGTGAGTTGTCAGTCACATGGTCCATTGAGCATTCATGATTGGATAATGTGTTTACTATTATGACTGTGATATTTATTTGATTCTTGGTAATGCTAATGTTGCTAGCTAGCTATGGATAAAGTTAACTACTGTTCTTTGTTGCTTTACTCTCATTAATTGCTTTCATGTATTACTGTACTTGTATGTATTAACTGTGTCTTATGTGGGCGTTCGACGCCGTTTATTTTCTTGCTGCCTTGTTGGTACTGAAAGCTGGGAATCTCACCTCTTTCGGTAATTTTCTTTATTTTGCATTTTGGATTGGATCGTATGCTCTCAAGAAGACGTTCGTTAGGAGGATAAGGAAACCACTGAGTTTCAAGGTTTCTGGCCTTATCTCGACTGAGATCGAAGTTGTTGAGGATGTCATTTCGCCCCCATGGATTTTTTGGTTACGTACGGATCAACTTTTATGGTGGTCCGGATTGCTGGCATATCAACGTGCAGACTGACCGATGTGTGTACCACGGCGAATTGACAGTGTCTTTAGCATAGGGACGCCACACTGCTTCTATTTTTGACTTTCATGCTTTCGTGTGGTTGGAATTTTATATGCCTGTAAGAGATATGTGGGCGGATATGTACTATAACCCACGTGACGACTCTTTCATGTCTACCGCCCGGGCTCCTACCCGCTGTTTTGTCGTCCCGATGGATGTCTCGTCGGACGACGAGGACCCTGAGGAGGATCCATCTACGGTTCCTTCTCATTCCAGGCAGTCCTAGGTTTGGTTTTAAATTGATGGCTATTGATGGCTATCCGTTTATTTTGAGGGAGCCTGACGTACTACTGGATTAGTGGGTAGATATTTGTATCTCTTGGGGTAGGTACACATTTTACTTTTTGTATATCTTTTTGGAAATGTAATTTAAACAAGCTTGTGTTTCTGGTACAAAGTGTGTAATTATCCATATTGTAAATGGGCGTATGTTTCATTCTATGTTGATTTCTCTTTGACGTTTTTGATAAGAAGTTTTATATGAAAGAGGAACTTTTAATCTTAAATCAATCATGCGATATAGTTACAAACAGGTGTATATGTACATTAAATGGAAGTTTTAACCAGAACTATGTTAAAAGAAAAAAAAATGTTCAAATTTTCCGTAATCATTTTTGTGTCGTTTCACTATAGTGCGACGTTCCTTCCTCTCACCCGTTACGACTGAAGAGAGAGAAAGGGGCGTTACAATCGAGCCAGACACGGTACAACTAAAGGAGAACTTAACCTATGGGACGTTTCCAATTAAGATTGAGGATCGAAGGACGAAGCAACTTCGAGGGAAGGAAATTACATTGGTTAAAATCGTTTGGAACGATGTAAGCGGTGAAGCTACATGGGAACTAGAAGAAAAGATAAAAGAGCAATATCCATATTTATTCTGAGGATGTGAAGTCAAGTTTATCAAGTTTTGAGGACAAAACTTCTTTTTAGAGGGGGAATATTGTAACACCCCAAATTTCTTAAATATTTGACAGTAATTTTGACTGTTTACAGAATTCTACTGTATAGTGATTTTTGTGTACTGTAAAATTATTTTTATTATTCCTTCTGTACATTTGATCGTTTTGTGTGATTTACTCTGTGTCAGGAAAATAATAATTTTCGGGCCAGAGAAAATTTTACGTAATTTAATTATTATTGTTAAGTCTTAATTATTTTATGTAATCTGATTTGAAATTCATGAATTTTCTAATTTTTGTGATTTTGTGGATGATTATGAAATTTTTATATTAATCTGATTATTTTAGCGTTGTCCATGGGCTATCTGTGGGCCCAGGGAGGTCGTATGTGGGCCCAACATAGGTCCAGAAAAGTGAAAGTTTTTTTGTAGCCAGAAAAATTCGTACTGTTGAGACGGAGACGGGGGATCTTACAAAACATAAATCCAGAAACAGTTTTAAATATTTTTTTTACTGTGTTTTGTACTGTATTTAATTATCGGGTGATAAAAATACAGTAAAAATATTATTCGAAGGGTTATAGCAGATAAAAAAATAATATTGTACTGCATAGTCAACATCAGTGGCTTGGATATCCACCATTGATGTAATCAACGGTGGAGACTTAATCTTGATTTAATCAACGGTTGAGATTTAGTCTTACAAAGTGGCTAGGACCATTAATGACCCCTGGATGTAAAGTTTGAAGGAGTAATCTTGACCCTTCATTTTGGAGATACATCTAATGGCTAGGATTTCAAGGAGGAAAGATCCAATGGCCTAGATTAAGTCTTCTATCTAAAGCCTAAACCTAAAACCTACATTAATCCTAACCATTGATCTAATCAATGGTTAAGATTGCCTAAAATGGTGGCTAGGAGATTTGTTACATTTTGATGATGCATGGAAGAGGGGGACAGTTTTGATGATGAATTAGAAGCTAAAGCAAAGTCTTTAGTCATTATTGATCACCTTGGTCATTATTGAACATTTTCAAGAAACTAAGTTATCAAATTTTCTCTCCATTTCTCTTCTTCTCTTAGCTCACGGCCAAGTACCCATACAACACCTTCCATTACTCAAAAATTCTAAACAACCTTATTTCTTGAATCCTTACTTCAATTCAAGAACCTTTGTAGTTTACACCAAGCTCTAAATCTTTCATCTTGAAGGACTTTTTCCAAGAGCAAGTTCTAGGGTTTTTGTGGTGAAGTGTAAGGAAAAATTCATTTTTTCTCTTCTTTTTCATGTTCTAAACCATGTTTGATCTATGGTTTCTCTTATTCAAGCTTAATATACTAAATTATTTGTGTTTGTTTTATGTTCAAGAAACTTTTGTTGGTGGAGATCTTATGCAAAGTGCAAAGCAAGGAGCTTTTCAAGGTTCTTCAAGAGGTAAGAGGGAGATCCATCTCACCAACCAAGTATGGTGGTGAGAGATGATTTGTGTATTTGATGGATGGTGAATCCATGTGAGGATTCATATCCATGGTTATGTAATTATTTGTGTATGTTTATGTGCTTTGATTATTTGCCTATGCTTGGTATGATTTGCATGATTTATTGCTTTGATTATGGTATGCTTGTGATATATATGTTGAATATGTATATGTATGTCATGATTTGATGATGGAAAGGAAAGTGATTTTTGGTTCCAAGGACCATGGTGAATTCAGCCAAACACCTCAAAATAGGTGTTCACAAATTAATATTTTCATGAATGGTAAAATTGAATGTTTAGAAAAGCAAGGAAAATAAACAAAAGGTTTGTTTTCAAGGAAATAGAGCTCACGGTTTTGGTGAGGAATTTTTAATGGTTTTGTTTGTGTAAAAACAATAATAGAACTTGGTTGATTTAGAAGGAAAAATATTTTGATGGTTTCAATGGCCATGTCCACGGTTTTGAAGGCTTGTAAATGTCTTGATTTTATGAAACAAAGTGATTTTCAAAGTGGAAATATAACTTGATTTAATACAAGAAATTTGGAAAGGGAATCAAAGTGTTTTATCACTTGAAAAATGGAATTTTTATATGTGAATGGAAAAGAGAGGTTGAAAGTGTTTGAACCTCAATTTATTTTAAAGAGGATTGATTTTTAGAATTAATTTGGAATTATATAGAATACGTTGGTAACTTGGGATTTTCTAATGTGTAACTCATCCTTTGGGTTTTGGAGAGCGTTAGTAAATTTTAAAGTTAGAAACATTGATTTAATTCAATGAAATGGTGAAATTATGAAAT
This sequence comes from Ormosia emarginata, assembly GCA_029884605.1. Taxonomy (NCBI): domain Eukaryota; kingdom Viridiplantae; phylum Streptophyta; class Magnoliopsida; order Fabales; family Fabaceae; genus Ormosia; species Ormosia emarginata. The sequence continues at coordinate 422,727 of JAQQTP010000050.1, forward strand.
ATATTGCGAAAAGGATTTTCTTGAGTAAGAAAATGTGGAAAATAATGTGAGAAGTCATATTATTTTAAGAAAGGTTGAAATGGAATTTTTGAACATTGAGAAATATTTTACGAAGTTGAAAAACAGTGAAAAATTATTTACGTAACTTAAAAACGTGATTTTTAAGCTACGCGATTTGAAAAATGTTTAAATATTTCCATGCGATTTGAAAAACGTTGAAATATTTCTACGCAATTTGGAAAGCGTTTAAATATTTTTACGCGTTTGAGTTATTGTTGAAAAATCACTACATGATTTAAAAATGGTGGAATATTTTTACGTAATTGATGAAAACGTTGAAAAATCTATATGTGATTTGAAAACGTAACAGAAATGTTACGAAATTGTGAAAAACGTGACAAAAGTGGTGCGCGACTATGAAAACGTGATAATATAATTTTCGGGATTAAATATACAGTAAGATTACTGTTGAACCAGTGGATGGACACTGTATGAGAAAATGATAAATTTTGCCTGTGATTAGCATTGGTGCATTTTATATACATGAATTGGTGTACGGACACTGTGTATGAATTTTGCCTATGATTGGCATTGGTGCATTGAACATGCATTGGAAAGGTCTGATGGACTGTATAAGGCTAATTGCCTAGGAGAGACGTACACCTCTGAGTAGGTGCGATATGGGTAGTGTAAGTCACTTGTTGACCTTGGGGGCATCGGGGTGTGGGTTGCTTACATGGGCGGTTGATAGCTCTTCTTTCTGTAAGTTTGACCGATGCAACGCACCGATGATCCTGACCTAGACACTATTCTTAATCAAGATCTAGTAAAGATTGTCGTGTATATGCTAGATGTGCAAACACATATGAGAAATGTGGCACGTGGTCTCAAGCATGTTGGTACAGACAGATCTTTTGGATTAATTTCTCCGAACTGAGTATTAGCTCCAAGAGTAGGAAATTGAGTCTATATATGCATGCATGAATCTGAGCATTTATATCTGTATGATATAATAATTGAGGAATATTGACTATGAAAATTGTTTTGTTGAGGAATAATTGGATGATGATGATGATAATAATGTTAATGGCATGATGGTAATTATTATTTATTGTATCTGTTATGATAAATAATATTGATGATATGATTATAATTATGGTATGATATAACTGTGTGGTATGCTATTTGTATTATCTCTGTGCTACCATGTTGGTATTGGCGTAGGTGATCTCACCTCTTTGTATATTATTTTGTACTGTATTTATATTTGCAAAGACGCTGAACAAGGGACTGAACAAGAGGGTGAAGAAGAGCAGACTCCAGAGGAAGCTGAGTTTTGATCGGATGGCGTCCCGGTCAATTTTTTTCGGATACGTGAGATTACAGTTCCATGGTGGAGCTGGAGTGTGGATGACTAGTCCCAATGAGAGGGGATTAATTTATGAGGGAAACCTGATGGTCATTATGAGTATAAAGTTTCGTAGAGATCTGTTCTTTTTCGTAACTATATATATACATGTTGAGTTTCCGCTATCCATCAGGCAGCATTGGAATATTAGATATTATGTCCCAACGAAAATTAGTATTGTGTCGTTTGCTAGGACACCTGTCCATAGGACTTCGCGTCGTGCTGGATTCCTTCCTACTGAGGAATCTGAGGATGACCCATCTGAGGGTTCTGCTGTTTAGTAAGACTTGAGCAATATGTGAGTTTTAAATTATGTTTAACTACTTTGAGAACTTGGTCTGTATATAAATAATATCGATTATACTTCTGTAATGTATGATGATGTAAATTATGTATGATGATATATAATATTTTTATTTTCCACTAAGTTTATTTATCGATATCAAAGAGGAAAAAAAGAAATTTTACAATTCGTATTTTTTTCACAACATCACATTTTATAACTTGGGGGTAATTTGGTAATTAAGTAACATAAATGTGGCACCCTACGGTGAGTGTTACACCTAGGTCACACAAAGCTTTTCCAAAGTACTGACTTCCAATGGTGCATGGAATGGTGAAGCTCCCTGGGTCTTTCAACTTGGGAGGTAGCTTGTTTTGTAATATAGCACTACACTTCTCTGTGAAAGCTACAGTCTCATAATCCCCAAGTTTTCTCTTCTTAGACAAAATGTCCTTCATAAACTTTACGTAACTAGGCATTTGTTCCAAAGCCTCAGCAAATGGTATGTTAATGTGAAGTTTCTTTGAAATCTCCAAGAACTTTTGAATTGAGCATCAAGCTTCTATTTAACTAGCCAGTTGGGGAAAGGTAGAGGTGGTGTATGAGGCTTGTCCTTTTTCTTCACGTCTTCAACCTTTCCCTTTGCAATTTCCTCATTCTTCTCAACCTCTTTGCTCACAACCACTTCATCTTGTGCCACCTCAACTTCTTCTTCAAGAAGTTTAGTCTTGGGATTCCCTTTAATTTCCTTCCCACTCCTCAACGATATAACCTTGCATTGCTCATTAAGGGCACCCTTAGGATTGTTGATAGTGTCACTTTGGAAATTCCTTAGGGACCTGTTATTTAGAGCTTGGGCAAGTTGACCCACTTGAGTCCCAAGATTCCTCAATAAAGTTGCTTGGCTTTGCATTAATGCATCATGGGATGCTAGCCTTGAATCAGTCTTGGTCATGTAATCTTGTTGACTGGTTATAAACTGAGCAAACATCTTCTCCAAATTGGAAGTTAAAGTTGATGTTGAAGTTTGGGCTTAAAGGGGGCTCTGTTGTTGAAAACTTGGAGGAGCACGAGGTGCTTGATTATGCTGATAAGACGGGGAAGAGCCTTGAACATTTCCACCCTATGAGAGATTAGGATGGTTCTGCCAACTGGGGTTATAAGTATTACCAAAAACAGTGTCATGACCTGGTTGACGGATTTGACTAGCATATTGTACACTCTCCAAGCTAGCCATACAATTTGCAGTAGAGTGACGGTCTCCACAATGATCATAAATCTCAGCTGTAATATTAGCTCCGTTTGCAACTGAGTTGACTGCCATGATGTCAAACTTCTTGGAGAGTGCTACCACTTGAGCAGAAAGCGATGTGAGAGCATCAACTTCATGTATCCTGGCCGCCACTCTCCTAGGAGCAACTCTCTCTGCTGGCCATTGATAATTATTATTAGCCATTTCTTCTAAAAGGTTGTAGGCTGCATCCACAGTCTTACTCATAAGCGCCCCACTAGCTGCTACATCAATTATGGAATGAATGGAGGTTGTCAAGCTATTGTAGAAAGTATGAACCAACATCTATTTTGCTACGCTAAGGTGGAGGCACTTCCTTAGCAAATCTTTAAATTGCTCTCATGCTTCATATAAAGTTTCTCTTTCAAATTACCTTAAGGACAAGATGTCATTTCTATACTTCATTGCTTTCATAGGAGGAAAGAATCAGTCCAAGAACTTTTGAGCCAGCTCTTCCCAAGTAGTGATGGAATGCTCAGGTAAGGAATGAAGTCATGCCTTGACCCTATCCCTCAAAGAAAAAGAGAAGAGCCTCAAGCGAGCTGCATCATCAGTCATTTTGTGATGCTTGAAAGTATCATATATCTCCAGGAAATTGGCTAGATGAGCATTAGGATCTTCATGGGGTAAATCTCCTAATTGCACATTATTCTGAACCATCTGAATAATTGTAGGCTTGATCTCAAAAGTTTGTGCTTGTATCGCTGGCCTTCTAATGCTAGATTGGATTTCTCTAGCATTTGGGGTGGCATATTCCCTCAAGGGTCTTTCAACATTTGCTTTCTCCGCCATCTCAGATTTGTTAACCAAAGTTAGTGTTTGTGCTTGTACTTGTTGTTCTCTTAACAATCTACGAAATGTCCTCTCGATCTCAGGATCGTAAGGAAATCGAGATACACCTTGAGTTCTTCGCATACAAGAGCCAAGTACCTTAAAATCAAAAAATGCAAAACAAAACAAACGAAACTTGAAATAAGAATTATGAATAGATGTAAGAAATAACACAAAATCTAAACTCAATCCTCGGCAACAGCGCTAAAAACTTGTTGGTCCAAAAATTTGCAAGCTCATGGGTCGACAAGTAATATATATATGAGAGTTAGAGTATCGTGTCCCAAGGGATTGACAATTAGAACAATGCTAAAACTTAATCAATATCCACAAAATTTTATCCAAGCAATCGAAATGTGAGAGTGCATTGTAATTAAAATAACAACTTAAAAGAAACAAAATAAGAAAACACCAAACACTAATTCCATAAGAGAGGATGAGAATGATTAAAGTCTAGCAGTCCCTATTCACTTGCTACTTTAATGAATAATTGCAATTAACAAGCACCCATCAATGAAATGATATTTGAAAGCTAATAATCATCAATATATAAGAGCCTGTCTATGACAATTACCCATGTGAAACCTAGCTAATCCACTATGTGTTCATGTGAGTTAACATAAGAATCACTCATTGAGACCAATTATCAAACACTTGCCATGCATGACCAAGAGGTATGTATCCATCCCCTTAGTTAATCAACACACTCATACCACTAGAGTGTAATTGAACGTACATCAACCATATCATGTCCATATTCACAACACCCTATTTCTAGTTCAATTGGAATACTAATAACAAGCAATTGATGGCCAATCAGTAACAAACATTAAGCATAGATATGGATGAATAAAACCAATTTCATTGAAAGGATACTCAACTAATTATAAGATAATCAAATCCATAGCAAGATCCTAGAGAACCCATAAATTAGAGTTTAGTTACACATCATGAAAGAGAAGAAAACAAATGAAATCAAATGATCCATCAAGTTACAAATCAAGAGGGAAAAGGGAAAGTACGAACAAAAATGGAGAGATTCCAAGCTTAATCTTCCTCCTTGATCTTGATTCTTCCTTGAGGCACCTTCAATCCAAATGGATTCCTCATTCTCTCACTTGCTCTCTAGATTTCGTGCTTTGGTCAAAACTGAAGATACCCTCTTTCCCTCAAAAAATCAGAATATAAGGGTTAAACTCGCGTGTCAGGATTTTTTCTACGCCTAGGTGTGGCTTTCCCACGCCTAGGCGTGGTTATGAATTACGTGCCTTCTTTTGCTTGCCACGCCTAGGCGTGACTTCACCACGCCTAGGCATGGATGCCTCTGTCTGAAAACCCTGAAAACCTGAGCTTGTCACGCCTAGGCGTGGAAAACGTGGATGACTCTGCCTGAATTGGTCTGCAACCTGAGAGAGCCACGCTTAGGCATGGATTTATCATGCCTAGGCCTAGGCGTGGGCTAGCAGCCTTTCCTTCTCTCTTGCTTCTTTCTTCATTTGAGCTCCTCTTTGCTTCCTCATCCCTTCCAAGGTCTTTTCATCTTAAATATCTGCTTCAAAATAACACTAAAGTCCATCAGACCATACTCAATTCAAATTCCTAAATAAAATCATCAAACATTTGATTCTCAATCAATTGAGACCACAAGCTTAGATTCTCAAAAATTATGCATGAATGAGACCTTTGAACTTAAGAACTTGAAGACAACATGCTCATACTCATTCAAATTCAAGAGAAATAACTTCATTTCCTGAAGTTATCGCATATCTATCTTAGTCTAGTAAAAAGGATACACAGAAATCCTCACAATATCATTCATTTAGGATTTAGGATTTAGGATCATCTCAAGTAGTAAAGAGGAAGCATATCCTCTACTACTTAACGACTAAGAAAGCTCAGGTAAAGAGGGAGGTCTTCCACAACCTCATTTACTCTAGTTTAGAGAGATTATCATAAACACTCTCTCACCATTATCCAAGACTTGCCCTTAGTCTAAGATATATCCAAAATCCAAATTAGTCTAATTCTACAAAGGGATACCCATGTAAGAAAATCATTTTTCGTCAATTCTCTTTAATCATCACCTTATTAATCAAGCAAGTATATGCATATCAAAGTGTTTCTCTTCATAGGCATTTCAACTCATCAATTGAATTCATAACATATCATAATCATCTCACAATTATTAATATCATAAATAAACTTAAGTAAAATTATACTTTAATCATCTCATGATTGGTCTTTTTTTATGTTTTTAGGTCGAAACGAGGTGATTCCGGTAACATTAAAAAGTTAAGAAAAATAACTACAACTTTCATGAAGATCATAAGAGCTAATTCTCATTCTAGAAGAAACTACGACCCCTGTGAAAAAATCCGTGGGGTCATAGGAAATTGTGTTGAAAAAAAGGAAGAATTTTACGAATTAATGTGATATGGTTTGAATTTTTCAAAAAAAAAAATTGGTGATTTACTCTAAAAATAATAAGATGTAAATTTGTTTTTATGTAAATATTACATTTTTTTAGTTTTAATCTTTAAAAGTTTTTTATTTTGTTAACATTTTTTTAAAAGAGAGTAAATTTAATCTTTGTCGTCATTAAAAATAAATGAATTTAGTCTATAATTTCATAAAAAATACTGAATTTTGTCACTTATTTTTTTAAAAGATGGACACAAATTAAACAATTTTTTTTAGAAAATAAATAAAAAATTAATATATTTATAAGAATTAAAAACATATTTAAACCAAATAATAAATTTAAAGAAATTTTCCTGAAAATAAGGAGTGGGTGTCAGTGATAGATTTTTGTGGTTAATTTTTAATGACAATTTTGTCTTTTGCTTATAATTTTTTTTTTTTGACGCTTATAAAATCTGGTTTCTGGAGAAAGGAAAAAGGACACCAAATGGTGAAATCCCCTCTCTGTATAGAGGTGTAGAGTAAAAAATGTTTATCTTATTCTGTTAATATCTTCTCCTGTGCGTTGCCTGTTTCCAGGTAAAGGGTAGTTGGTTTCTGTTGAAATGCTTCTTGAACTGCCTTTAAGGTAGTATATAGGAGTAGGGTTTAAGTATTTCATTATGTTGCTCCGTATGTGTTGGCCTTTTCTCTCCATTTTCTTCTACTTTAAACGCCCCAATAAAGTGAAAGGGTCATGGTTCAACTCGAGTTGATTATAACTTTCAATTTACAACCGGACGTGTTATCTCCCATTCGATGAAATGAAATGCAGACGGTGTAGAACACGTAGAGGTTCATTCACATATCCTCTGCTGTTTGCATTTTGCAGAAGCGTCAATTGGTTTCTAATTCTTGTTAGATAGTTAAATATGTCCTTATAGTAGCACATTAGTATAATGATGAAATTTAATTTGAAGATTCTTCTTGGTTCGGATACATTGGCTACTTTAAGACCCAAGATTGTTTGCTGAATATGATTTACTGTGGATGTCATGACTCATGATTGAGTCTTTCCTGTCTGCCTATAATTTCTGTGTGCTATAGATTCATTTTCCTCAATCCCTCCCATATATTTAGTTTGTGAAGAATCAAACGTGGCTTCATGTGAGTATGTTTAATTTAGCCTAGAATTGATTTTCAGAATGGCTGATTCATTTTACTACCCTTGCAATAATGTATGCTTATGCTGTCTGTGTGCCAATCTGCTCTCCTTTCGCTTTAATTTATCTGAATTTAAATTGTTTAAGTAATGGAGTGAGATTAGGCTGGGAAAAAAAGAAATTTGTAAGTAAGGTCAAGAAGAAAGAGGAAGAAAAAAGAAACTTAGGAAAGATATAGCTATAGTTATAGAATACATTCTGTTTGTTGTGCTATTCAGAACTTGGTTGTCAGTTATTACTATTTATTTTTTATATGAGGTTTAGTTTCATGTTGCCAACCTGGTCTTTAACTTGGAGACTGCAATGAAGCCACTTGCTGCATTTCAATAATACTGTAATAGTGTAGATAACTGAACTAACTTTCTCTTTCTAACCAATCCAAGATAACTTTGCATGTAGAGCATAGCAACTGTTCATTTTCATGAAAATAACTCTGCAATGGATTGGAGCCCTTATGTTCAAGCTGAACATTTAGCTTTCTTGTGCTGAATAAGGCAATTGATGCTGAGTAGGTTCAGTGAAAAGCTGTTCTGAAAGAACTTTTAAATATTGTTTGGTAAAAGTGACAAAAGTTTTTGTGGGCTGAACATTAATATTTTTGGTGAGAAAAAGTTTAGTGAGAGGTGAGGTTCTCCCATTCTAAGGTAAGGGCTTGCCACATGCCTCAGTGAGGGCTTACAGTGCTATTTACATATGACCTACCAATGAAGGATCACCGGTAGGAATTGAACCCAAGACCTTTGAGTCAACATAGTTCGATCTTACAAATTGAGCCGACCCTCATTGGCATGGGCTGAACATTAATTAATACAAAGTTTTTGGTAAATGTTTATTATAAAACTGTTGTTAGTATCGATAATTAATTAATTACAAAGGCTATCAGAATTAATTTACAATGGGATAATGGCTTGAATTTGAGAGAAGCTGAAGGTTTCTTTGGTATTTCATATTTTCAACAGCCACAACAACTTTGAAAAAGATGTCCCAAGATGTATGTTAAAAGTAAAGCAAAGGACAAAGCAACCTCAGAATATATATATATATATATATATATATATATATATATATATATATATATATATATATATATATATATTATAAAAAACAAATTTATGGCCTCTGCTGTCAAAAAGAATATCACCTGTTAGAATATCTGAAAAACATCTCATTAATATCTTTATTATATCGTAGAATATTTGAGAGTATCATAAATAATCTCTTACGATTTATTTCTTGTTTATTATATTTCTTGATTTGTTTTCTTATTTAATTTAATTAGGATTAGGAGTTTAAAATTAGTATAAATAGGACCATTGAGTTTGTTTTCGTTAACACATTATCATCACATCAAATCAATATCAGTTTCATATTATTTATTAGCTTATTTCTCTCTGTTTCTCCTTCCTTATCTAAAACCCTCCAATTCAACATGGTATTAGAGCGATACCATCCTCTGTGACCTGTCCTATCATTATTCCACTGCCTAGTTCCCAAAAAATCGGGAACTTGGATTAACCACCTTTCCTGTCGTGTTCTCTTTTCGGCACCCTCTCTCTATCTATCAGCCCTAGAATTGTGATACTTGGTGGGCCCACTATCCTCTGGTGATAAATCCTTTACGGCCAACCATGTCGTCCTTCTGGTTTGCCTCCTTCCACGTGCCTTGACTCTTTCCGGCAGCCTATTTTCTCTCTCTTCTTGCCGCTGTTAGTACCGAATCTCCTTTGTCAGTGGGATTTTCAACCCACCACCGCCACCAACATCTTTGACGAGCCCAGATCGGTCAACCCACTAAGCTGTGTCGCCATTGAAGCAGTCACATGCCATCACGCGCTGCCAGCCTATCCAACCGTCAGTTTGCCATTGCCGGCGCATGATGGAACGTTTAACAACTTTTCTGACCACCGCCGATGCCACTTAACTTGTCTTGATCTCCTCTACTTCGATCTGGCCTCATTTGCTCCAATCGCGCACTAGGTTGTTGCCTACCTTTGCTCAAAGGTGTTCAAGTGTATTCTGGTTTCAGTTTTTGGCCTATTTCCAACAAGTCTTTTCCGTCCATCTTTGGTCCTTGTCTGTCTAGATGCTACAATTGCAATATTTCTAGTTTGGTGTTTGTCATTTCGCTCTTTTCCCACTAATGAATCATGCCAGTGACTGCTCTTCCCATCGACGATCATTCTAGTGGTGACTCCTCTCCCACAGATGAATCATACTAGTGGTGACTTCTTTTCCCAACGATGATCATTCCGATAGTAACTTATGTTGGTTATGACTCATACCAACCTGACTCTTTGTCCCAGATGCTCTGGCCTGGTTCTTTGTCCCAAATGCTTTGGCCATAACTCTTTGTCCCAGATGCACTGGTCTCGTCTTCATCTGTCCTAGATGCACTGACCTCATGGAATCTCCGTCCTAGAAGTAGTTGCCAACCACCATCTCTGTCTGTCCCAACCATTATCACACACTATCACACTGTTTGGCGCTTTATTTTTTTTAGTTTTTTTTTTCTTTTAGTGTTTAATTGTAACAAGCTCAAGCTTAGGAAGCTTTAGCTTGATTGGGAGTGTTAGAATATCTGAAAAATATCTCATTAATATCTTTATTATATCTTAGAATATTTTAGAGTATCATAGATGATCTCTATTGAAAGAGAGAAAAGAGAGAGACATGAAGAAAACTGTGTGTCTGAATTACACAACGGAAGCTGAATTATATAGAGTTATTGTAATAAGTACAAAGATTACAAAAGATCCTAATTACCGTAATTACATGATTTGGTTATGATTTAGTTAGCCTATACAATAAATCTAGACGTAGTTTTATACACTATCCCTCAAGCTGGAGCATATAGGTCATATGCACAAAGCTTGTTACAAATATAACTTATCCGAAGACCTCTCAAAGACTTGGTGAAAACATCTACCAGTTGATCATTCGAATTGGCGAAGTTAGTGGTGATGTCTCCAGATAGGATCTGCTCTCTAATAAAATGACAATCTATCTCTGTGTGTTTGGTCGTCTCATGAAACACTGGATTAGAGGTGATATGCAATGCAGCTTGATTATCACAAATGAGTGTCATTTGCATAATATCCCCAAATTGGAGCTCCTTAAGCAGTTGTTTTAATCAAATGAGTTCACAAGTGGCTAAAAACCATTGCTCGATATTTTGCTTCGGCACTTGATCTTGCGACCACATTTTGTTTCTTACTCTTCCACGATATCAGATAACCTCCGATGAATACACAATACCCAAAAGTGGATCTTCTATCTGTCGGAGAGCCTGCCCAATAAACATCTGAATATCAACAATCTGGGTATGACCTTTATCTTCATAGATGAGGCCTTTTCCTAGAGCTCTTTTAATATACTTCAGCATACGAATGACTGCATCCCGATGTCCTTCACAAGGTGAGTTTAGAAACTGACTTACCACACTCACTGCAATAGAGATATCTGAACGAGTAACAGTGAGGTAGTTTAATTTTCCGACCAATCTTCTATATTTTCCTAGGTCTGTAAGTGGCTCCCCCTGATCAGGTAGAAGCCTGACATTAGGATCCATAGGAGTGTCAATAGGTTTTGCATTCAATAAACCTGTTTCCTCTAGGATGTCCACAGCATCGCCAGTGAAAGGGCTGCTAGTGGAGCTGCACGCAGAGGCTTTGGTCGGTGCGTGTGGGCGCGTCGGAGGGAATTTCCGGTTGGGTTTTTGGGTTCTGGCCAAGCAGGGAGAGGCGATTCCAATGGTGGGGTTGCCGTCTGGAAAAGTCCCTGGAAAAGTTGGACGGCAGTGGGCAGTGGGCAGCGGTGGGTCTGTTGGAAAGAGGACACAACAGAAGGTGAAAGGTCGGCAAACCGAAATGGAAACACGGTTAGCTGGAAAAATTTTCACCGGAGAGCAGTGGGCTCACCAGGTGTGCACAGTTCTAGGATTGCCTCTCTTTAGACTCTAGATACCATGTTGAAAGAGAGAAAAGAGATAGACATGAAGAAAAACGTGTGTTTGAATTACACAACGGAGATTGAATTATATAGTTATTGTAATAAATACGAAGATTACAAAAGATCCTAATTACCGTAATTACATGATTTGGTTATGATTTAGTTAGCCTATACAATAAATCTAGACATAGTTTTCAACAATCTCTTAGGATTTATTTCTTATTTATTATATTTCCTGATTTGTTGCCTTATTTAATTTAATTAGGATTCGGAGTCTAGAATTAGTATAAATAGAGCTATTGAGTTTGTCTTTTGTAACACATTATTATCACATCAAATCAATATCAGTTTCATATTATTCATTAGCTTATTTTTCTCTTTTTCTCCTTTCTTATCTAAAACCCTCCAATTCAACATCACCAAAGGCATAGCATTTCCAAACAGGGCCTATGGCTTGACCTTGCTTTACATATTATCTGTTTTCAGAAATGGCTTAGATAAAGCAAATGAACAATGGGAAATGCCTAGAAAAGTCAACTTTGAGGGGGTTAGAACAGGTTTCTTAGGTTGAGGATTGGAGTTACAATTTACAAGGGGAGGGAACAAGGCAAGTGAAGAGAGGGAAAAGCATAGAAGAAAAAGAGGAATGAACAGCAACAGGAAAATGGAAATTATGCTTCATGGCATTTGACTAGAGGTGTATGTTCTTAAAATTTTTTTTGATAAAAGAAGAAATTTATAGATAGAAAAAGAGAGAATTACAAACAAAAAGGAGGATAAGGGATCCTCCTATTACAAATGTAACGGATAGAAAAACAAAAAGAGAGAATCAATGTATGTTCTTAAAATTAACCCCGGAAATCTTAAATAACATGTGCTCTATCAATCACATTTCTCTGTTTTCTATTTCTAAGTTGAAAAAGGCATAATCACAGGCATTATGGCTATGCTTCTCTTGATTCCTAGTTTGTATGTATGCATATTGTACACATATTCTTGGTATCATTTAGCTTTCTTATTGTGTGATTTTTCACCATATGGGTTTGCCTTTATTATTTATACTCAATATCTCTTTGTAATCTTCCCTGCTTGGTAAAATGGTTGTCATTATGAGTGGTTTAAATAGAATGACACAAGATAGTTGGTGTTTGACCCAGATCTGAATTGAGTGGCTGAACATGTTCACACTATAAGAAATTTATGCCAGAGTATGATCATTTCTTGTAACAGTTGATTATGTAAACCTCTCTTTTCTCTATCTAAATTTAGTTTAGTTTCTTGTGGATGGGTTTTTTTCAAGCCCTTTGATGGGCCAGTACTTATTTATATTTCTTTTAATTTCACGTATCTTGTGTTTTGTGGTAAAATGTAGTTGTCACTTGCTGTGGTTCACCATTTTATGCCATGTCAAATGCCTCAAGGAGTTTGGTTGCTTCTGATAAACATGAAAGAGTAGGACCTGATTACTTTGGTTATTATTCGTCTGAAGTAGTAACTCTATTGTCACAAGATGAGGATGTTTTGCCTGTTGCTACCCAAACATCTGAGCTACTTCAAAGTAAACGTGGAGAGGGAAAAAAGAATTCAATTAATCACAGTGATAATTCTTCTGGCTCATTGTATAGTAATGGTGTTGGAGCTGGGCTTTCAGACTTCAAAAAGGACAGATTAAGATCACTGCTCAGACAGAGTGTCACTGCTCTTTCATCAGAAGTTGATGAGGTATATCATGCATCTTGAACCTGTTCTGGTTGTAATTAAATGTTGGAATGGTTAACGGGTAACTACTTTATCATTAATATAAAATTGGACTAATGGGTTTGGCTTTTGTACATTCCAACAGTCTTGATGATAAGATAATCCTATTGGTCTTGTTTCTGTGGTCTATTACCCATTCAATCTTTCATTAAGGGTGCTCTTTTTATAAGATTTAAAATTTTTCATGTGCAAATCACATGATATTGACCAACAAGCTTGCAGCTCAATTGGCACCAACCCGTCTTTAAGATTGGGGTGTGACAATGATGTCGGAGGTTTGATCCTCGACTAGGCCACATATCCCCCCTCCCCTACTTAGGTCCTTGCACCTCCAATGTACCAAAAAAAAAATCACATAATCTTGATGGAGGATTGAGTTTAGGTAATTCTTAAATGTGAATATTTGATTATTTGATTTATTTCTATTAAATCTATTATCATGCCTTCTGTGTTCAAAATGTATGCTTGTGTTTAGCTGCTTCAATTGGTGCATGATATACTTTGCTGTCCTGAAGATTTATTTATGGAATTTAGACATGTTACTGACTGTGTAAACACAAAAGCAGGTGGTAGACCCTGTTTTTGCTACATATCGTTTGCAATCCAGGCTAAGAAGTAAAACGCATTCCTTGAATCATACAGCTACTGCATCTGATGATGTAGTGCAAATTCCTCGTAAAAAGCTAAAGCTGTCCTCATCATCCTCTTCAGCCAGCCTTCTTGCACAAACTAGTGATGTCAATCCTCAATGCAATAGGAAGGTATCACTTTTATCATGGTTTTGATTTGATGTCTTTTTTCTTTTCTTTCTTGAATATCATAATATTTTATTGGGATACCATATTTGTACTACTATAGTTGGCGATTCCTTCACTTTGTCTCCTTTTTACTTTTCCTAAAAGCCCAACGTTTTGTTTTTAGTATAATTAAAAAAATGACAAATTTCAATTGGAAATTGACCACCACGAAGGTCCACCACTTAACCCATTGCTATTTTTAAGGAAGATGGATGATTGGAGGATAGCCCAATAGATGTGTAGATCAGATGTAGGATAGCCCAATATTTAGAAGTAAAGGGAGATCAAGAAAAACTATAAGGGAAACCATTTAAAAAGAACTTGCTCTAAATGGATTTAGGGAAATTTCAGTTTTTAATAGAGGTCAATGACATTATTTGATCCATATAGCTAATCCCACCTAGTGAGATAATGATGCACAAGCAGTTTGTTTAATGTTCTAATTATGTTCTTCATTTCAGTTTGTTTTGTTATGATTTTAAAGTGTTTTCTTTGTAATAAGTAGTCATATGACTAGCATGTGACTTTTTAATGAGGTTAAGACTAAAGATTATTTGGGCCTTGAAAGATTGGTCTAGATTTAGTAATAATATGCTAATAACCCTGGTAAAAATAATCCTAGGGATTTATATTTAGTATCTTTTAGCCATGATATTATAATTTTAGGTCTAAGAGGTTTCTAAACCCTAGAACTCGTCTTTTTTATCTTTCCAGTTCAATCGAACCTACTTCTCTTCCCAATTTTATCGCCTGAGTTGCTGTTTGTCACCATCTACCGCATCAAATTGGTATTGGAGCTGTGGTTGGATGGGGAAGAGGCAAAGGTAGTAGAGGTAATCACGGGTAGCAAGAAGAATTGGTTGAGTTGAAACTTGAGATGCATGATTGAAGTTTTGTCGCGAGTAGTACATACTCTACAATGATAGGAACTAGTTGGAACTTGTATAGAGAATCTGGAAGACGACCATGACCCATTCCAGAAGTTGGTTTGGAGGATGATAGTGAAGATGGACAAGAAGGAAACCCCCTTCATATAGCTGAAACTTTAAATCTTGGGGCACAAAGGGGATTGGAGGAGTGTCTGATATAGGAGCTTGAGATCTAAACGGTGGTGGAATCATGATTAAAATTACTTACTTTTTTGGGAAATTGCTTGCCAAAGATTATCTAGATTGGGAGGCTAGTTTGGAGAATTATTTTGAGTGAAAACTGTAGAAAATCATGTTATTTTAGGAAATATTCTGTAATAGATTGTATCCCTAGAATTAAGCTCATTTAGATGTGTTTTCTATTCTGATAGGAAATCCCACAAATCAGGGGATTTGACTTTAGTTTCTTTCCTTTTCTATTTAGGTCATAAGTGTATAGATAACCCATGTGTGTACCATCAGAATTATCAATAATATTCCATATTCTTCAATTTCTGAGATGGTATCAGAGCAGTTCCGATCTGGGACTGCCTCTGTTTTCTGCTGAGTCTTTCTCTAAATCGTTTGGCCTTCATTGCCAACGAGTTTGTGCCAACGATCAGTCTTCACTGCCGATTCCTTGATCCCTTCACCGACGTCCTTGTTCCGCCAGAGTCGGTGTTCTGCTCATGCGTCGCTGTTCTGTCTCTGTCTGCTTGCGCGTTACTCGTTGTTCTGTCATCTTTGTTCCGCTTGCATTTCAATTCTGCCGTCCCTGTTCCAGTATTCCTCAGGCGCCGCCGCCTTGTGTCTGCCAGCCGTGCACTATCTCTCAAGATGTCAAATGAAGAGGAGGTTTTCAGTGTAGTCCAATCAATGGAGGATGCTCGATCACAACCGTTTGGAGAATTGCAGAACATTTAGTCCGCATATAGGCTGATTGGAAAAAATTATCTAAAGTGGTCACAACTTGTTCGCACAATACTGAAAGGAGAAGGGAAGTTGAGTCATCTCACTGGTATTGGACCTAAGTCAGGCGATCCCAAGTTTGAATCTTGGGATGAAGAAGACTCAATGATTATAGCATGGTTGTGGAATTCGATGACCCCTGAAATCAATGACACATGTATGTTTCTGAATATTGCTAAGGATATCTGGGATGCGGTTGAGCAAACCTATTCCAAGCCCAGAGATGCTGGTCAAGTATACGAGGTTAAGGTGAAAATAGTGGCTGCGAAACAGGGAAATAAAACCGTTACTGAGTATGCCAATCAACTAAAATCCTTGTGGCTGGAGCTAGATCACTATAGAGTGATAAAAAACCAAACGTTTTGATGATGCAGCTGTGCTAAAGGATTTCATCGAGCAAGATAGAGTCTATGATTTTCTTGTTGGGCTCAATCCGGAGTTTGATCAAGTAAAGATATAGATTCTTGGAAAATCAATGGTTCCATCTTTTAATGAAGTTGTGTCCATAATCCAAAGTGAAGAAAGTAGGAGAGAGCTAATGCTTGACCCAAAAATCAGCGAGAATTCAGCCATGGTGGCTTGTGGTCACAAGTCAGAGGCAAAATTGGAAAAGATATCATCCTTTGAAGGAGGAAAACCCAGTCAATCAAAGGGTCAAAATTGGGATGACTTGTGGTGCACTCACTACAATAAGGCACGCTATACCCATGAACGGTGCTGGAAGCTTCATGGAAAGCCTCCAAGTCGAGAATGGGGGTAGAAAGGAGAACAACCATGCAACAATGGGAAGGCCAATGCTGCTACAATGTCGCAAAGTCAATCAACTCAACTAGAACCCAGTAGTTTCAATCAAGAGGAAATTGAAAGGGTGAGATCACTTCTGAACATTGTTGAGAAGCCCTCAGGTACTTGGTCTTTGACATATTCAGGTAAGTTGCCATTTTCTGTTGGATTAAATGTCTCGGGTACAACCTTTTCCAACTCTTGGATTATGGATTCAGGAGCCACAGACCATATGACCAACACATCCAATATATTCTCCACCTATTCCCCATGCCCAAGTAGTAAGAAAATATCCATGACTGATGGTTCCTTGACCAGGTGTAGGAGATGTCCAAATAAGCCCTCTAGTGACCTTAAAAAATGTTCTTCGTGTCTCTAAACTGTCCACAAATCTTGTCTCTTTCCAAAAATTGACTAAAGATTTATCTCGCAATGTAGTTTTTTACAATGATTATTGTGTTTTTCAGGACAAGGATTCGGGGAAGATGATTGGAAGTGCTAGGGAACATGATGACTTTTATTACCTTGAAATACCATGTCAGTTAAACAGGATCAAGGGCAGACTACCATATTCCTTTACCTCAGAATTTTTTTCAACCTATTAAGATAGAATTTGGCTTGTTCATCGTAGATCTTTTATGATTGTTAAGAGTCTTTTCCCTCTTTGTTTAAAAGACTTGATTTTGAGAATTTTCATTGTGAAGTATGTGAACTTGGCAAACACAAGCGTGTAACTTTTTCAATTAGTAATGCAAGAAGTTTTGTTCCTTTTTATCTTATTCACAATGATGTTTGGGGTCCCTCTTCTATTCCTAATGTCTTTGAGGCAAGATGGTTTGTGTCTTTCATTGATGATTGTACTCATGTTACCTGAATTTTTTTGCTCAACCATAAATCTGATATTAGTACTGTTCTCCCAAATTTATGTCCTATGATTAAAAATCAGTTTGAGGTGAATATTAAGAGATTCAAGTCAAATAATGCTAGGGACTATTTCAATCAAACTCTTATGCCTTTTTTCCAGAAAGAAGGTATAATACACGAGTCATCTTGTGTCAATACCCCAGAACAAAATAGGCTAGCAGAGTGGAAAAATGGTCACCTTCTTGAAAAAACCTGAGCCTTACTGTTCTAGAGAAATGTACCTAAGTTCTTTTGGGGGGAAGTTGTTCACACAACCACTCATCTTGTAAATTGTTTGCCTACTAGAGTTTTGGGATTCAAGAGTCCGATGGACGTACTCTCCACTTTCTATCCTGATCTGCACACTACAAATAACCTTGTTCCTAAGATTTTTGGGTGTGTGTCCTTTGTCCATATTCACAGTCAAAACAGGGGGAAACTTGATCCAAGGGCTTTAAAATGTGTTTTTGTGGGCTATTCTTCGACCTAGAAAGGGTACAAGTATTACCACCCTCTTTTCAAAAAATTCTATTTCTCCATGGATGTTACATTCAATGAAGAGGAGTCTTATTTCACCCGTCTTTTTCTTCAGGGGCAGAAGTCAATAAGGGAAGATAATGAAGATTTTCTGTTTGATTTGTCCTTACTTCCTATGTCTAAAGATCCTCCTGAGAATTCACAAGAAATAACTGAAATCATTGCTAAACCTGTGCCCGAAACCATTTCTGACCCAGTACAACCTGTGCTTGAAACCATTTCTAATCCAGTCATAGAGTCTGCTCTTGAGAATGTGAGATATGGCAAAGGTAAGGTGTTCACAAGGAGGAAGATGGCTGTCCCTGAACCTGTGTAGGTCTAAGTCCAACTTGGAGCCTTTGAATGAGGTAATAATTTCTAACCCTTCATTGCAAGATAAACTGAATTTCATATGGAAGTGATGGCCAAAATCTTCCTTTAGCCATTAGAAAAGGAACTAGAGAGTGCACAAAACAGCCATTATACCCGCTTGCACACTTCTTGTCTTTTGAGAAATTCTCACCATCCCATAAAGCCTTCCTTGTAAGCCTAAATACCATTACCATCCTTACCACCCTACTCGAGGCTTTGTCCAATGAAAAATGGAAACAAGCCATGAATGAGGAGATGGAGGCATTGGAAAAGAATAAAACTTGGGAGCTAGTGTAGTTACCGGCAGGAAAGAAAATTGTGGGCTGTAAATGGGTGTTTGCAGTAAAGTATAGAGTAGATGGGTCAATAGACAGGCATAAGACACGATTGGTAGCCAAAGGGTATACCTAAACTTATGGAATTGATGTCAAAAATGCTTTCTTGCATAGAGATCTAGAAGAAGAAATTTATATGGAGGTTCCACCAGGATATGGGAAGGATTTGCATTCTAATACTGTGTGTAAGTTGAAAAAGGCCTTGTATGGCCTCAAGCAATCATCACGAGTGTGGTTTGGGAGGATTTCAAGAATTATGTTGGCTATGGGGTACAAACAAAGGCAAGCGACTTCAGGGGGAGCCATGGCACTCTTGGTGTATGTTGATGACATAATAGTGACAGAAGATGATGCTGTGGAGAAACAGATTCTGAGTTAGTGCTTAGCTAAGGAGATGAAGATTAAAGCATTAGGAGGGTTGAAATACTTTCTTGGGATTAAGGTTGCTCATTCTAGACAGGGAATTTTTATCTCCCAACAGAAGTATGTTATAGATCTCCTAAAAGAAACAGGTCAAACAACATGCAAACCAGCGAGTACCCCTATGGATCCTAATATGAGACTTGGGCAAACAGAGGAAGATGTTGCAGTAGACAGAGAAATGTATCAACATTTGGTGGGAAGACTTATTTATCTATCCCACACACGACCAGACATAGCATATGCAGTAAACGTCTGGTGTTTGTCATGCCATTCTTTTCCCACTAATGGATTATACCAGTGACTTCTCTTCCCACCGACGAACATTTCTGTGGTGACTCTTCTCCCACGGATGAATCATATTAGTGGTGACTTCTCTTCCCATCGACGATAATTCCGATGGTAACTTATGTTGGTTATGACTCACACTACCTCGACTCTTTGTTCCAGATGTTTTGGCCCCAGCTCTTTGTCCCAGATGCATTGGCCCCATCTTCGTCTGTCCAGATGCACTAGCCTCGTCTTCGTCTTCGTCCCAGAAGTAGTTGCCAGACACCATCTCTGTTTGTCCCAGCCACTATCACATTATCAAATTATGTAATTGTTACAAGCTCAAGCTTAGGAAGCTTTAGCTTGAGGGAGGAGTGTTAGAATATCTGAAAAATATCTCAAAATATCTTTATTGTATCTTGAAATATTTTAGAGTATTATAGATGATCTCTTATGATTTATTTCTTATTTATTGCATTTCTTGATTTGTTTCCTTATTTAATTAAGATTAGGAGTCTAGAATTAGTATAAATAGGACCATTGAGTTTGTCTTTTGTATCACATCATCATCACACCATTATCAATATAGTCTTATTATTTTGAGTATTCTTTTTCTCTCTTTTCCTCTTTCTTACCTAAAACCTACCAATTCAACAGTATGTTTTACAATGACTGGATTTGGGAATCATAATACAGGTCATGAGCACTTCTGTTTGGTTTGGTTTGGTTATCTTCATCAGTGTGATATACAGGGCTAGAGAGTTGGAGGCTGGTCTCAAGATAAAAACTTGGATATATCATATGTGAATTCACTAGTGGAATGCACTGGTTTCCACAATGAGGAATCTGACGCCGTTTTAGCACTAAAATTCTGTATTGCACTTCCCACAAAGGTGACTTTATGCCAAAAAGGGGAATTGATGGCTGAGATTGAGTTGCCCTACTTTATGAGTGGCTTAATAGATTTAACTCTTGAGTTAGATTCAGTACAAAAGTATGGCATTTTGCACCAAGGTTTGCTAGCAATAGCTTACTTTTGTACCTTGCTGTCTTTTGTTGTGGGAATTGGCAAGGGTCAATGGGACTCGTGTGGAAGCTCTTGTGCTTCCAACTTCACCTGGTGGTTATGCTTCAAGCAATGGACCCCGGTGAGAGTTTGCTTTCAGCTGTTACAAGACCCTCACTAAACCATCACCTTGAGGACAAGGTGAATCATTTGGTGGGGAGTATTGTTAGGTACCCCACGTTTTACTAGAGTTAAGGAAAATAAAATGGGCAGTAAGGGGAATTTACCTAAGAGGGTTATGGAAAATGAACAAGCAGTTAGTGGGAGTGGAGAAAGTAAAGAGGGGGCAGCAAGGAGCATTTACAACTAGTGTGAGTGGAGAGAATAAAGAGGGGCAGCATGTAGCATTTACCTATGGGGGTTATGGCAAATGAATAGGCAATTAGTGGAGAGAATAAATAGGGAAGTGGAGGAGGGGAGAAGGCATCTAGTCATTGAGTAAGGAATTGGGTGCTTTTGGGCAAGGGAGGAAGTATACCCTCGAAGATCTGCTAGTCTTTGTTTCATTTTCTATTTTTCATTGTAATGAAGAGGGATTTTCCCTATTGTAAGGAGCTAGACTCCATAGTTTCTTTCTCAGTAATACAAGTTTCTTTCGTCATAACTTAGATTAGAAGATGAAGCTCTTTGTGACATTGTTTTTGGATGTTGGCCACATTCTTTTGGGAAGACCTTGGTAATATGATAATGATGTGGAACATTGTGCCAAGCCTAGTACCTATTCATTTTATTGAGGGAACAAGAAGTATACACTACACCCCCTCAAGGAGGACTTGGTTGAAGCTTCTCATTAATCTAAGAATGGCAAAATGAAGGGAATTTTTTCTGCTGCAAAATTTGAAGAAGACCGGCTGTCAGTCGGTCTCGCTGGCCCTCCCCCGACGCTAGACCGGTCTGTCGTCGCCCAATGTCCTGCCAGAAGGTTGGAGGTCAAGTGGCAGCCACAGTGACGGCTTCCCTAAAAAACAATAAAAATACCTTTCAGCAAAACTCTCTCTCCTAGAAGAGAAAATTGTCATTCAAAAGATTCAAGGAGATGGGCATATTATCGAACTTTTTGAACCAGGACTTGGAACAGAGGATGAGGGGTCTCCTTCTGGTCTTGAAATTGATGTTAATTCTGTTAAGGATAACTACGTTCAGGCTCAAGTTTTGTCTAATCCAAGGAGTGTTCATCACATTTTAATTCCTCAATTTTCAAACTCTCTTTCTGCAGTTGATCTGGTCTCTCCTCTTGTTCCTTTTTGTGCTCAGTTTTTTCAGGTGAAAAAATTGAAAACTCTCTTCAAGGAGATGGGCTTCTTCCTATTCCGATGCCAACCTCTTCTTCTAGCTTACTTAACAATGCCAAAGGAGACAAAGTTGAGGAAAGTGTCAAAGATCTTAGTTGCCATGCTAGTAGTGTCAAGGACAATCTGAGTTCTCATCCTTTGATTCAAGAGTTAGGGGTCAAGGTGGTCAATTCTAAGAGGTGGTCTAGCTTCTCAATTGATTCTTCGTCAACTTATGTTCGTAACAAAAAGAGGTTAACTAAAGAATTGGATCGTTTGGTTTCTACCATTAACTATGGTGGGAAGGTTGGAAAGTGGGTTGGTAAGTTAGTTAATCAAGATTCTTAGCTGGAATGTAAGAGGGTTAGGTAGTTGTCCGAAACGTAAGAGAGTTAGGGAGATAATCTACAAAGCAACTACTGACATTGTTTTGCTTCAAGTTAGGGAGATAATCTACAAAGCAACTACTGACATTGTTTTGCTTCAAGAAACCAAGCTTGAGGATCTGGATGCTTTACTAGTTAGGGACCTATGGGATTCTAGATTTAAGGATTGGGAGTGCTTCCCTTCTCTTAGAGCGTCGGGAGGTATGTTGATCATTTGGGACACTAGGTTTGCCTCTAAGGTTGATTCCATCTTTGGTATCTTTTCAGGGTATGTGTTGTTAGATGTAAAAGGGAGAGGTCAGTGGTGGATTACCTCGGTTTATGACCCTAATAATCCTAGACAACGTTCTTTCTTTGGGAAGAGCTAGGTTTTTTGTCTTCCTTTTGTGGGTCACATTGGTGTCTGGGTGGGGATTTCAATGCTGTTAGATCCCCAGCCAAAAAGTTGGGCGGCAATCGTCTCACTTCTTCTATGAGGGGTTTTGACAGTTTTATTAGGGAGTATAGTCTTAGGGATATTCCTCTCTCCTATGCTAGATTCACCTGGTTGGCTAGAAGGCAATTCATTGTTGCTTCTCAGTTGGATAGATTCCTGTTTACCTCTACCTGGGAGGATGCTTTTCCTGATCTAGTGCGAGAGAGCTTATCTCGTTCATTTTCTGATCACTTCCTTATCGTGTTGGAATCAAGTAAGGTGAAGTGGGGCCCTACTCCTTTTAGGTTTGAGAACATGTGGCTTAGTCATCACTCTTTTTTCCCTTTTGTTAAGGAAGTTTGGAGTACAGCTTCTGTTGAGGGCTGGGAAGGTTTTAAAATTATGAGGAAATTAAAACTTCTCAAGGAAAAGCTGAAAGAGTGGAATAAGTTGGTTTTTAGGGACATTTAGATTAGAAAAGAAAATATCTTGAAAGAGATTGACTCGTTGGATAGGTTGGAGTTAGAGGGTAATCTCTCAGAGGTTTTGTGTGCTAGGAGGCAGAAGCTAAGACTAGATTTAGATGAAATTCTTGTTAGGGAAGAATCTAGTCGGAGACAAAAGATGAAATTTCAATGGGCTAAGGATGGGGATGCTAATTCTAAGTTATTTCATAGGGTAGCTTCTGGAAGGCGTAGAGAGAGCTTAATTAAGGAGCTGGAACTTGAGGATGGTAGTGTGTTGTTAGAGATATTGAGGTCACTGCTGCTGAAATTTCTAGGTTCTACGCTGAGTTGTTCGCTGAAGATATGCCTATTAGGCCTTTCTTGAGGATTTAGATTGGTGTCCCATTGCTTCGGATAGGGCTCGTTGGTTGGAAAGGCCTTTTGAGGAGGAGGAAATCTGTAGGGCTGTTTTTAGTTTGGGGAAAGGCAAAGCGCCTGGTCCTGATGGTTTTACTTTTGATTTCTTTCAAAATTGTTGGGATATTGTCAAGCCTGACCTCCTTAGGGTGTTTGCTGAATTCTTCCTTAATGGTAAAATTGAAGTTTGCATGAACTCTACTTTTATCTCTCTTGTTCCCGAAAAGGATAGGTTGATTAAAGTAAAGGACTTTTGACCCATCAGTTGAGTGAGGTCCTTTCTGATACCATCTCTGAGAACCAAAGTGCTTTTATTCCAGGTAGGCAAATTCTTGATGCTACTCTCATTGCTAATGAGGTGGTGGATGATGTTAGATCCAAGAGAAAATATGGTCTTGTTTTTAGGTTAGACTTTGAGAAAGCTTATGATCGTGTTAGTTGGGGTTTTTTGGACAAAGTCTTGGATAATGTTGAGAGAGAGAGAAAAAAGAAAGACATGTACTGAACCGTGTGTTTCAACTACACAACAGACGCTGAATCTATACTCAATAAGTAATAAATAATTACATAATTTACATGATGTGGGACTAACAGTTGTACAACTAATTACACTTAATTACATATGTTTCTAACACTCCCCCTCAAGCTGGAGCATATAAATCATATGCACCAAGCTTGTTACAAAAATAACTTATTCGTGCACCTTTCAGGGACTTGGTGAAGACATCTGCTAGCTGATTATTTGAGTTGACAAAGTTTGTGGTTATGTCGCCTGATAGAATTTTTTCCTTGATGAAATGACAGTCGACCTCAATATGTTTAGTCCTTTCATGGAACATTGGATTGGAAGCTATATGCAAAGCAACTTAATTGTAACATATGAGTATCATTTTCATAACCTCACCAAATTGAAGTTCTTTGAGGAGTTGTTTCAACCAAATGAGTTCACAAGTGACTGAGGCCATAGCTCGGTATTCTGCTTCGGCACTAGATCTTGCAACTACATTTTGTTTCTTACTTTTCCAGGAAAATAGGTTGCCTCCAATGAGTACACAATACCTAGAAGTGGATCGTCTATCAGTAGGAGAACCTGCCCAGTCAGCATCTGAGTATCCAACGACCTGAGTATGTCCCTTATCTTCATAGATGAGGCCTTTTTCGGGAGCTCCCTTAATGTATTTGAGGATTCGTATCACTGCATCCCAGTGGCCCTCACAAGGAGAGTTTAGGAATTGGCTAACCACACTGACTGCAAAAGAGATGTCTGGTCGAGTAACAATGAGGTAGTTTAACTTCCCAACCAATTTCCTATACTTTCCTGGATCCGATAGAGGTTCCCCCTGATTTGGTAGGAGTTTGGCATTTGGATCCATGGGAGTATCAATCGGCTTGGCATTCAACAATCCTGTTTCTTCAAGGATATCCATAGCATACTTTCTTTGAGACATCACTATATCATCCTTAGATTGAGCTAACTCAACCCCAAGAAATATCGAAGTTTACCCAAGTCTTTAGTCTGAAAGTGAAGAGAGAGATGTTTTAACTTACATATGTCATGGTGGTCACTTCCAGTGATGACAATGTCGTCAACATACACGACCAGATAAATACAGCCTTGGGCTGTGTGGCGATAAAGCACAGAGTGATCTGCTTCACTTTGAATCATACCAAATTGCTGAATCATAGTGTTGAATCGTCTAAACCAAGCTCTAGGAGACTGTTTGAGACCATAAAGAGACTTGTGGAGACGACATACCAGGCTAGAAGACTCTCCCTGAGTAACAAATCCAGGAGGTTGCTCCATATATACCCCTTCTTCTAGATCACCATGCAGGAACGCATTTTTAATGTCAAGTTGATGAAGAGGCCAGTGTCGAATGGCAGCCATGGACAAAAACAACCGGACAGAAGCCATTTTAGCCACAGGAGAGAAAGTATCCCCATAATCTAAGCTGAAGATCTGTGTGTACCCTTTTGCCACAAGACGAGCTTTGAGACGATCAATTTTACCATTAGGACCCATCTTGACTATATAGATCCACCGACAACTAACAACAGATTTCCCTGGAGGAAGAGTAACCAATTCCCAAGTACCATTGTTGTGAAGCGCACTCATTTCATCAACCATTGCTTGTCTCCATTCGGGATGGGATAAGGCTTCAGCTGGAGATTTAGGGATGGAAACAGAAGACAAGGAAGAAAGACAAGCAAAGCGCAAAGAAGAAACGCGGTGATAACTTAAAGCAATATAATGAGGAGAAGGATTACGAGTAGACCAGATACCTTTTCGCACGGCAATGGGAAGATCAGAGTCATCTGGCAGTGTCGGAACTGGTAAAGGAGTTGGTTCCGGAGAAGAGTCCGCAATGATCTCAACAGTAGTATCTGGAGGAAGGACATAGGGCACTGGAGGTTGTGGTCGACAGTGATAACAGTGTGGAAGAAACGGTCATTGGTGCTGGGGACTTGTATGGGTAGTAGTTGGGGTGGTTCAGACTTGACAGTGACAGGGACAAGAGGAACTGGAAGGACCGCAGAGATTGACTCAGGAGTCGAAGGAGATGACTCAGAGAATGGTACAGACTCGAAGAAAGTAACATTGACCGAGATAAGGTAACATCGTAGAGTAGGAGAATAATAACGATAACTTTTTTGGAACCGAGTGTAACCAAGGAAGACACATTTGAGGGATCGGGCCGTGAGTTTGTCTAGACCAGGAGATAAATTATGGACAAAACAAGTGGACCCAAAGATGTGAGGCAGAAGAGAATGAAGAGGCTGATGGGGAAACAAGACGGAATGAGGGACACAATTATCAAGCACAGAGGATGGCATGCGATTGATAAGATAGCATGCAGTAAGAAGAACATCACCCCAAAAATGAAAAGGAACCTGACTATGGAGTAAGAGGGTCTGAGTTGTTTCAATAAGGTGTCCATTTTTACGTTCAGCTACCCTATTTTGTTGAGGTGTATGAGCACAAGATGTTTGATGAAGAATGCCATGAGAAGCCATAAAAGTCTGAAATTGATGAGATAAGTATTCACTGGCATTATCACTGCGCAGAGTACGAATAGGAACACCAAACTGAGTTTTAATTTCTTGATAAAACTTTTGAAATATGGAAAATAACTCAGACCTGTTGTGCATTAAAAATAACCAAGTACATCGAGAGTAATCATCAATAAAGGTAACAAAGTACTTTGACCCTAAAGTAAAAATAGTACGACTAGGACCCCATACATCAGAATGAACTAAGCTAAAAGGAGACGCAGCTCGAGAACCGAAATGATAAGGAAACGGACTACGGGTGTGTTTCCCTAACTGACATGACTCACAAGGAAGACTTGATAACTTGGAGAGGCTCGGCACCATTCTCTGTAGTTTGGCAAGGCTAGGATGACCCAACTGAGCATAGATGGTAAGAAGGGAATTCGTGGCAGAGCAAACACGAGAAGGGTTGGAGAGCTAGTAGAGGCCATTGGACTCATCCGGCGCCAATCATCTGTCTCGAACTCCGGTCCTGTAGAAGAACAGAATCTTTAGTGAAAGTAATGGAACAATCAAGAGAACGATTTAAACGACTAATGGAAAGTATATTAAAAGGACACCCAGGAATATAAAGAACCGAATCAACAGTGAGGGAAGGGAGGGGATTAGCAGTGTTAATTCCTTGAGATTGTGTCTGAGAACCATTAGCTGAAGTAACCATAGGCAAATAACCAGAAGTAGAGAGTTGAGAAAACAAAACCTTATTACCAGAAATGTGGTTGGATGCACTAGAATCAAGAACCCAAGGGCCAAGGGATGGTGACTGAGAGAGACAAGCATAGGAATTACCAGTGTATGCAATAGAAACAGTGGAACCAGAAGACTGACGCTGCTCAAACCACTTCAGAAAATCTGCATAATCAGCCGGAGAGACTCTAGGTGGTTCAGAAGGCTCAGGAGTGTCTGGTTGAGTAGTTTGTGCAACATTAGTAGTACGGGAGGACGACCATGTAAAGTCCAGCATTTTTCAATGGTGTGACCCAAGCGATGACAATGATCACATTTCGGACGAGGTTTGGAACCTGAGTGACCCCCATGGGAACGACCACGACTGTTGGTCTGAGAGACAAGGTTAGATGTGTCACCGGTGATAGGAGCAACAGGAGAATCAGAATTGTGCTTAGCTGGAACCCGAAGCAAGGTAGAACATGTCGCAGAAAGAGTAGCAACAGTAGGAGATCCCAAAATCTGATCACGGATAGTGGAGTAATCTGCAGGTAAACCATAAAGGCCCAAAAGCATGAAGAAGGTGTTCCGTTGTTCAAGTTCTTGTGCCGGGGTATCCGCTGGAGGCAACAATTCATTGAAATCGTGGAGCACACCATGAAGTTTACCCAAGTAGGCGGACATAGGGCCATCAAACCTCCTCGGGGCAATAAGACTCATAAGATCATGACAAACCCCATACAAGCGCTGAGTGTCATTGGTGTATAGGACCTTGGCCTGCGCGCAAACTGATTCACATGTCAAAATGAGCTCGAAAAATCTGCTTCAAAGAGGAGTGGATGGTGGACTTAAGTACACTGCACAACTGAGCATCAATCTTTTTCCACTTGGGACAGTCGGCCTCAGGCACAGAATCAACCTTGGTAGTGAGATGATCCTCGTACCCTTGACCGATAAGCCAAAGTTTGATGTCAGAGGCTCAAGAATCATAATTAGTGCCATCCAATTTGTCAGTGGAGAGATGGGCACTGATATAACTAGTGAAAACACCAGGTTCCACCTTCGGAGCATCTGTAGGACTCAAGGAAGCCATGGATCAGATGACAAAGAACCTAAAAAATGCAATGAACAGTACCTGAACGGGTATGGGCAAGGGTACGACACGTCTGAAGGATGCGTTTGGGGAGGTGGAGGACCGGGCTCAACGGAGGAGGGGCCGGCGAGCACGGCGGGGCAAACGGCGGCCGGACGCGTTGTCAAGCACGGCTGGAGAGAGGCGTGTGGGTGCGAAACGCAACCCACTGATCTTGCGTGCGGGCGCGTGGCTGGGCTTGCGCTTCGGGGATCGGGCCGAGCAGAGGAAGGCGCTCCGAGCGGTGGTGGCGTTGGCCGGAAAAGACGTCGTCGGCGGTGGCTGGAAAGGACATCAACGGTGGCGGCAGGGGCTAAAACTGGGCGGAATGGAACACGGCAAAGGAGATCCGGTACTGGGAGTGACGACACGGGTTGCCAGAAAAATTTTTGGCACCGGGGGACAATGGGTCCTTTGGGTAAGCACGGTTCTAAGGTTGCCTTTCTCTAGGCTCTTGATACCATGTTGAGAGAGAGAAAAAAAAGAAAGACACGTACTGAACCGTGTGTTTCAACTGCACAACGGAGGCTGAATATATACTCAATAAGTAATAAATAATTACATAATTTACATGATATGGGACTAACAGTTGTACAACTAATTACACCTAATTACATATGTTTCTAACAAATAGGAAAGGTTTTGGGGTAAGATGGAGAAATTGGATTTCGGGGTGCTTATCCTCTTCCACCTTTGCAGTCATAGTGAACGGGGAACCTAAATCTTGGTTTAAGGGTCAAAGGGGAGTGAGACAAGGAGATCCTTTATCTTCGTTTCTTGTTACCATTGTGGTCGATGTGCTTAGCCATTTAGGGTCTAGAGCTGTAAATAATGGGTTGGTTTAGAGGTTAACTGTTGGTTCAGAGGAGATTTTAGTCTCTCATCTTCAGTTTGCCGATGACACAGTTTTCTTCGTGGAGCTTGATGTTGATTCTTTTGTTAATACTTTGACTATTTTGAGGTTCTTTGATGTCATTTTGGGTCTTAAGGTTAATTTGCAAAAAGTGGTTTAGCGGGTGTGAATGTGGACAATCAGATTTTGTTCGCTTTTGCTACTTTAGCAGGTTTTCAAATTCTTCAGTGGCCTCTCACTTACCTTGGGATTCCTTTGGGAGGTAATCCTTGTGCCGTTTCCTTTTGGGACCCGGTGGTTTGTAAGATCTCAAAGCGGTTAGATTGTCAGAAGGGTGCCTTTTTCTCTTTGGGTGGTCGAATCACTCTTATTTAGTCTTGTTTGTCTAGTATCCTTTTTTACTTTCTCTCCCTTTTTCATATTCCTGTGGCTGTGGCTCAAAAATTAGAGAGAGTTATGAGGGATTTCCTTTGGTCGGGGGCGGGAGATTCTAGTAGAGACCACCTTGTTACTTGGGAGGTTTGTTGCAGACCTAAGAAGGAGGGAGAGTTGGGTTTCGGTAATTTGGTGTCCAAGAACAAGGCGTTGGCAACTAAGTGGCTTTGGCGTTTTCCTCTACAAATTTCTTTATGGCATCATGTTATTCGAAGTAAGTATGGTTTGCATTCGAATGGGTGGGATACCAATTCTGTAAGTAGAGTTTCTCATGCTAGTCTTTGGAAATTTATCTCTTAGGGTCTTCCTTCCTTTACAACTCTTGTCCTTGCATCTAGGTGATGGCTCTCGTATTAATTTTTGGGAAGATTTTTGGATTGGTACTGTCCCTCTTTCTGAGGCTTGTCCAAGGCTATTTCACCTATCTTCTTTACATAAAGCCCCTATTTGCCAATTTTTTTCTCACGATAACTTCTCTTAGAACTTCTATTTTTTTAGAAACTTGCATGATAGAGAGATTAGTGAGTTAGAGTCTCTTCTGATTTTAATTGATTCTATTCGTCTTTCTTCTGTGCCTGATTCAAGAACTTGGACCCTTGAATCATTAGTAGTTTTCTCTTGTAAATCTTATTATTAGTTCTTGACTCAATCTCATAACAGGGATAGATTTCTCTTGGATAAACCCATCTGGAAATCCAAAGTTCCCTCAAAGGTCAAAGCTTTTGTCTGGACTACTATTCTTAACAGGACTAACAATAATGACATGCTTCAGAAACGCAGGCCTCTCACTGTTTTGTCTCCAAATATGTGTATTATGTGTGGTTCATATTTGGAATCCGGAGCTCATCTCTTTTTGCATTGTTTTGCGGCTAGTTATCTTTGGAATAGACTATTTGGGATCTTTGGAGAGTCTTGAGTTTTCCCGATGGATTTGCATCTTTTTCTCCTTACCAAGTTCAGAGGTTTTGGTGCTCGTAAAGGAAACAAAGAATTGGTGATAGAAGAATTGGTGTTCCATACAGGAAACATCACAGGAAACAAAGAATTTTTTTGAGGGAGGATGATAACACCTAACACCTGTACCCTTTCTGGGAAGCAGAATAGCCCAAAAAAATACACTTAGAGGCTTTGGAGTCAAGTTTACTGAGATTGGGTTGATTATTGTGAACAAAGGCGAGACACCGAAAAACTTGAAGTGGAAGGGAGTTATGAATTCGAGAGGAAGGGAAGACAGAGAGTAAAGCACTAAGCGGAGTGCTAAACTTGAGAACTTTGGATGGCAACCGGTTAATAAGGTAGGCTGAAGTCAAAATAGCCTCTCCCCAAAGAAAATGAGGGACATGGCTAGTAATCATGAGGGACCGGGCAACTTCCAACAAGTGATGGTTTTTTCGCTCGGCCACCACATTTTGCTGAGGAGTATAAGGGCAAGAACTTTGGTGGAAGATACCCTGGTCTTGCAGGTAGTGATTAAAGGCATGAAAAAAATACTCTTTGCCATTATCAGTGCGGAGGATCTGTATAGAGGACTGGAAAACATTTTTAATAAGCTGGTGAAACTGTTTAAAGATCATGGGAACTTCAGTTTTATCTTTCATCAAGTAGGACCAACGAATTCGGGTATGATCATCAATAAAAGAGATAAACCACCATTTGCTAAGGATGGTGGAAATTCGAGATGGGCCCAAGACATCACTATGTACATGGTGAAAAGGTTGTGATGGTGTATAAGGACGAGCAAGATGGGGAGAACACGATTGTTTTGCCAGTATACAATGATCACAATGAAAAGAACTAGGATCTTTATTAATGAATAACTGGGGGTACAAATACTTTAAATAAGAAAAACTAGGATGCCCTAATCGTTGGTGCCGGAGAATAACATTAGATTCAGAGTTGGTGTGGAGACCCATAGGAATAGCAAGACTGAATAAACCACCATTGGACAGATAGTACAGGCCATTGTGCTCTCTAGCATTGCCAATCGTCTTCTCCAATAGTAAATCCTGAAATTGACAATGGGAAGGAAACATGGTTACAAAGCAATATAAATCAGTTGCCAATTTATGAACAAAGATTAAATTGCAATGTAATTGGGCACATAAAGAACAGACTTAAGTTGTAACCCAAACACCATGAGATCACCCCGGCCTGCGGCTTTACACAAGGGACCATCTACCACTGTAATACCAATATCCTCTGTACAAGGGCGAAAATTAAGAAGCCCAGTCGAAGAACTACACATATGGTCAGTCGCTCCGGAATCCATAATCCAAACATCCTGAGGACCGGTGTAGGATAAAAGGGAAGTAGAATAGCTAATTTTACCTTTGTGAGTCATAAGTGCAGTTTCCTTAGTGACACATGGATCAGTTTCCTTAGTGGGATGGAGAAGTTTTTTTAGCACTTCCATTTGTTCAACTGTGAACAGTAAGATGCCATTCATTCAACACTTCCATTTTTAGCACTTCCATTCCGGTGGAGCATCAGCAACATAAGCTGTTTTTATGCGTCTTTGACTTCTGGGTTTCCAATCAGCAGGCTTCCCATGAAGATCCCAACAAGTCTCCTTGGTGTGATGTGCTTGTTGCAATGCTCACACCATAAACGATCTTTCTGAGACCCGAGAGACTGCTGCCCAGAATGTCCTTTGTATTTCGCAGGCCAATATGCTGCTAATGCAGAGCTTTAGGTAGTAGGATCCATGCCAGGATCTGTGAAATGAGACATCATAACACGTTTGCAACTTTCTTCGCGGTGGACAATTGCAAAAACCTCATTAACAGTGGGCAAAGGTTTGGTGCCCAAAATACGGCCCCACACCTCATCCAATTTAGGATTGAGTCCTTGTAAAAAATCAAAAACACGGTCTTTCTCGTGCATAGCTCGAAACAGTTGATCATCCTTGGTACAATGCCAAGTAACGGTGTGATATAGATCAAGCTCCTGCCACAACTCAGAAATGTTAGTAAAGTATTATGTGACAGACATACTTCCCTGTTTTTTGGAGTGTAAGGCATTCCGGACTTCAAACAATTGAGAAACGTTCTCTAAGTCAGAGTACATTTGGTGGACAGCAGTCCACACTTCTTGGGCAGTGTTGTAGAATAAGTAGTGCCTTCCAATTTGGGGTTCCATGGATTGGATGAGTCAGGCCATAACCAGAGAGTTTTCTGCTACCCATGTGCTGTATTTGGGAGATTGAGAGCTCGGGGCTGGTGGAACACCAGTAAGAAAGCCCATTTTCCCTTTGCCAGTCATCACGAGTTTCATGGACTGGTACCATTCTCGGAAATTGGTGCCATTGAGACGGTGAATAGTCAAGGGAATGGAGTGTTGGTCAAGGTGGGACGTCTACACAGTGGCAGTGTCGATATTAATTTGTGGAGGTATTGGGACAATGTTTGGGTCAGTGATTGGTTTGGTGTGGGTTTCAACAGTCGAAACCTTGGAGGGTTCTGCTGGTGGAGAGTTGAGTGGCGAGGCCATGATAATTATTTGGTCAGTGGGTCCTGCAAGCCGGAGGATAGGTCTCGGCTCTGATACCTTGAACAATTGTGAGAACATCTCTTTGTATATTTCCTTTAGAACTGATTACAATTTATATAGGAGAAGGACAACAATCAAATCCCTATAACTAAGGAACGAAATAAGGAAGAAAACTAATTAAAGTAACTAATCCTATTTGCAGCAAATACTGATTTAACAGTTAATTTACAGAGAATCAAACTTAATAATTAAGTTTGGTTATAATCCCATAGATTGTGGGATTTGATCTTCCAACAGATCTTGTGTGATAGAATCATGTATGTCCTTATAGACGACAAGATCTTTGATATTACTAATTTACTATTTTTGTCAGCTGGAAAAATGAAGGATTCCATGGACTTACGACATGTTCTTATCATAAGATTCCATGGAGTTATGTTGCCTCCTAACAATATATAAGTATAGCATAAGAAACACCAAAGCTCTGAGGAGATAAAGTTATTCTACCTGTAGCATATTTTGTTATATATAAATTAGTTAATTAAAATTTTTATGATCCAAGGTTCCAAAGATAAATGCATGGATTTTGAGCCTCAAGATATGCCTTTATCAGAAAAAGCAATATCTAATATGCAAAATAGTAGTGCTTATAGTGAAAGGAATGCAGTGGCATGTCAGAAAGTTGGTTTTGCAGAGCTGAAGGTGATTAATCTTTGTTAGCATTTTCTCTCTTCCTTCTATTTGTATCATGATGTGCATGTGCTTTTATAAATGTTAGAGAATAGTTATGAGGATATTTATGTATTTAGTAGGTTATTATGTATTATTGGACTGGGCTTATCTTTTCTCTTTAACATCATCAGAAATAGGATGAAGGACATTCAATTCTTCATATGTTCGCTTAAACTCAGTAAAGTAGGCCTGGAGAGAATTCTCTGTTTGTGTTGGTTGATGAAATTCTAGCATCACTTCATAAATACAAGACAGATTGGCTTTCCCAGTGTTAGAGAATAGCTATTAGGTTATTATGTATTATTGGGCTGGACCTGTCTTTCTTATACTGACTGATCTCTATTTCTTAGTGTGTATATATATATAGATAGGGAGACTATCAGATTGAGTTAGTCATTCCCATTCTTAATTTCCTCTAACATGGTATCACAAGCTAGGTTAGAGAAATCCTAGAACACACTTCCTCTGCCCATTCCCCCTCCCCCCCCAAAAAAAAGCCCAAAAAAGACCAGCTTTTCTGAATCTGAATCAGCCGATCTACCCATTTCTGTCCTCCAAACATTGCTTCGTCCACTGCTGAGGGCATTTTCGGTCGTTTTGAGGTGGTCTGGGTGTGATTTCTCACACCTGATGCAGTGAACAGTGGCCCAGTGTGCTGCGCACGTGTTTTCCGGCGACTAGGGGTATTGCTGCCGGCCAGAATGGTGTGACCAGGAGTGTGGAGGTTTTGGGCACCGGTTGTCCGAGATTGATGCGTTTTTGTCCGTTGAGCAGCTGTTTGGTTCTATTTTTGTGCTGTTCTGGTGTTTTCTTCGAAGGCCAGGTGCTGGTTGGTGCGTTTTTGGTACGGTTTTGATGTTTTCTTCGAAGCCTAGGTGCTGCTTGGCATGATTTTGGTATGATTTTGATGTTTTCTTCAAAACCCATGTGCTGTTTAGTGTTATTTTGGTGTTTTCTTTGAAGCCTAGTAAAGTTCTTGGGTTTTGAGAGCTGGATTGAAGCTAGAGAGGTGCAATTTGGTGTTTTCCAGCATCCTTTGTTGTGGCTTCTGTAGGGCTTAGTTGCTGTGTTTTGGAGTTTTGAAGGTGAAGGCCTTGACTCTTTGTTGGGTTGGTATTACAAGGCCTGTTTGAAATGGAAAATGGTCATTCTGACTTGGGTTCCACTAGTTCTGATGTGTTTAGATCTCTACAAAGCCTACGGTTATGCCTCAGGCGATTTCAGGTTTGGTTCAAATTACCAATGACAAGTTTTATGGGAAACATACACAATATCAGGGTCAATGTTGTGCTCATGTAGTCACCCAAGAAGGTGTTTTACCCACACCCATATCTACTCCTCTGACATAGGGCTTCAAAACTATTACCATGTCTGATGCTGAATTCGATGCCAATACTTGATTTCGAGCTTCACGGGGTATTCACACGTCTCTATTACTACCCTTGTTCATTTAGGTAGTCCCATGACTCGTCTTCTTCCTCTTGCACCTGGGTCATTGATTCAAGTGCCAAAAACCACATGATTGGTAACACAAGTATTCTCTCTTCATTTCAGTCTTCTTCTCTCTTATCTATTGTCATTCTTGCTGATGGTTCTTCTGCTCTAGTAGTAGGAACTGGCACCACCAATCCTTCGTCTTCCCTTCCTTTACACTCTGTCTTATGTCTACCTAACTTTTCTTTTAATCATTTGTCTATTAGCAAAATCACAAATACTATGAATTGTAGTGTTCTCTTTTTTCCTAAATATTACTTGTTTCAAGATCTTGGGACGAAGCAGGTGATTGCTAGGAGTCGTGAATCTAATGGGTTATGTGTTTTGGAGTCAAAAGCACAAGAGCCACAGTCGATTGCTTGTTCCATTTCTATTCTCCATTTCAGCTTCATTGTCATCTTTGACATCCACCCTTGAAAATTTTGAGAAGGTTGTGTCCTATGTTAGAGTCCTTTGTTGTTTTGAACTGAGTCTTGTCAGTTTTCCAAACACCATCGAGGATCTTATCCCCTTAGAGTCAATAAACGGGTTGCATCCCCTTTTGTGCTTGTTCACTTTGACATTTGGGGGCCTTGTCCCATTGAGTCTAAATCTGGTTTTCACTATTTTGTTACTTTTGTTGATGATTACTCTTGTGTTACTTGGTTGTATTTTAAGAAAAATCGCTTTGAGTTATTTAATGTATTTGTGCTTTTTGTGATGAAGTTCAAACCCAATTTAATGTTACTATCTGCACCCTTAGAAGTGATAATGCTAAAAAATATCTTTCTACCTCTTTTAATTCATTCATGACAGCACGTGGCATCATTCATGAAACATCTTGTGTTGTCACCCCTCAGCAAAATGGGGTGGCTGAAAGAAAGAACCACCACTTATTTGAAGTTGCTTGTGCTCTTTTGTTTCAAATGAAAGTCTCCAAATCTTTTTGGGCCGACGCTATTTCTATAGCTTGTTACTTAATTAACTGCCTCCCCTTCTTTTGTACTAGATGGTCAAATTCCTTATTCTCTTCTCTTCCCTTCTCAGTCCTTATTTGCTCTTCCTCACAAAACTTTTGGTTGTACTTGTTTTGTCCAAGATGTTCGTCCTCAAGTCTCTAAGTTGGATCCTTGTTCTCTTAAGTGTATCTTCCTAGGTTACTCTCGCAGTCAAAAGGGTTACAAATGTTATTCTCTTGACTTGCGTCGCTATCTTGTCTCTGCAGATGTGACATTCTTTGAGACTACTGCTTCCTCTTTAGAGTTATCCTTTCCGTGTACCACAAGTGAGGACGATGACTTCTTAGTATATTACTTTCCTGTACCTTCTTCTTCTTCATCTAGTTCATCTACTTCTGTAGATTCTACTGTTCTTATGTCTTCTTGGCCTTGTCCCCTTCCTGTTTCCGCTTTTCCCAACCACTATGTTTAGAGTGCTCCAAGGCCTCCAGATTCACCATATTCATTGCCCTCTATGGTCCCTTCTTCCTCCTTTAGATCTTGCTCCTTCTGAGTCTAGTCTTGATCTCCCAATTGTTCTTCGGAAAGGTAAGCATAGTTGTACCTATCCTTATTTCTTCTTTTGTTTCTTATGATGGTTTATCTAGCTCTACTAAGTCCTTTGTAGCTGCTATTGACTCTCTCACTATTCATACCACTGTCATTGAGGCACTGTCTCATGAGAGATGGCGTATGGCTATGTTAGATAAGATTCATGCCCTTGAACATAATAACACTTGGGATTTGGTTTCTCTACCTACTGGTAAACAGGCAATTGGTTGTAAATGGGTTTACACTGTCAAGGTCAACCGTGATGGTTCTGTGGCTCGCTTAAAAGCTCATCTAGTTGCTAAGGGTTATGCTCAGGTTTATGGTGTTGATTATTCTGACACATTTTCTCTAGTGCTAGGCTTGCTTTTGTTCGGTTATTTATTTCTCTTGCAGCTAGCCATCATTGGCATTTGCATCAATTGGATGTCAAAAATGCCTTTCTCCATGGTGACTTGCAAGAAAAGGTGTATATGGAGCAACCATTGGGGTTTATTGCTCAGGGGGAGAGAGGTAAGGTGTAGATTGAAGAAATTATTGTATGGCCTTAAACAAGCCCCAAGGGCTTGGTTTGGACGATTTAGCCAGGTTTTCTTACAATTTGGACTTAAAGAAGTAGTTTTGACCACTCAGTCTTCTTCCAACGTTCTTAGGGTGGCTGTATATTTCTTGTAGTTTATGTGGATAACATAATTATTACTGGGAGTGATGAGATTGGAATTAGAAAACTCAAGGATTTTCTTCAAATATAGTTTCAGACCAAGGATTTGGGTGCATTGAAGTACTTCTTGAGTATTGAGGTGATGAATAGTAAGAAGGGCATTTTTCTGAGCCAGTGAAAGTATGTTCTTGATTTGGTCAAAGAAACAAGTTTACTTGAAGCTAAACTTGTTGAAACCCCTATGGTTCCTAATGTTAAACTTTTAGCAGATGATGGAAATATTATTTTGGATCCTGAAAAGTACAGAGAACTAGTGGGTAAGCTTAATTACCTTATAGTCGCTCATCCTGATATTGCCTTCTCTGTCAGTGTGGTTAGTTAGTTTATGTCATCTCCTCGAACCACTCATTGGGAGGCAGTTCTTCATATATTTAGATATTTGAAAAGGGCTCCAGGTTATTGTGTCCGGTATAGAGATCATGGAGATACTATAGTCGAGGGATTCTCTGATGCTGATTGTGCTGGATTCCCTGTTGATGGGAGATCCACTTTTGGCTATTGTGTTATTGTTGGTGGCAACCTTGTTTCTTGGAAAAGTAAGAAGCAAAATGTTGTTGCTTGATCTAGTGTCGAATCAAAATATCGTGCCATGGCTGAAGCTACATGTGAATTGGTGTGGATATATCATCTTCTTAATGAGATTGGATTCAAGAGTGCAATGCCTATGAAATTATGGCGTGACAATCAAGTTGCCATTCATATTGCCTCCAATCCTATTTTCCATGAAAGAGCAAAGCATATTGAGGCCGATTGCCATTTTGTACGTGAAAAGATTCAAGAGGGGCTTGTTGTCATTGGACATGTGCGGATTGGAGAACAACTTGTAGACATCTTCACCAAAACACTTAACAAGAATAGAATAGATTATATTTGTAAGAAGCTAAACATGATTAATATTTATGCTTCAGCTTGAGGGAGAGTGTTAGAGAATAGCTATTAGGTTATTATGTGTTATTGGGATGGACTTGTCTTTCTTGTACTGATTGATCTCTATTTCTCAATATATATATATATATGTGTGTGTGTGTGTGTGTGTGTGTGTGTTGGACGGTGGCTTAAGTTGGACGGTGGCCTCTTTGTTCCCACGTTTTCATGTTTTTAGTGTAGACATTGTTTTTAGTGTTTTTATTGTTGCTTGTTTTCTAGACTAGTTTAATGTACACTAGCTGCCTCTATATAATCTTCATTGTAAACATTTTATATGTGATGAAAATAATACACAATATTCATATTCTTCAAATTCTAAGAATATATATATATATATATATAGGGAGACTAAGAGATTGAGTTAGTCATTCCCATTCTTAATTTCCTCTAACACCTAGAATAAATAAATTCCATATACTCCCATAACTCCTTCACAGTATTGCAATGAGCCACTAATCCCAACAAACGACAACCAAAGATGCTGGAAGACACCAAATCGCACCTCTCTGGCACCAACCCAACTCACGAGAAGGAACAACTTCAGTGGGCTTTGAAGAAAATCCCAGAAAACACAACAAAAAGCACCAAATCGCACCTAAAAACACATCTAGCGAGCCAAAACCACCTCAAAACAGGACACCCACTGCATCTAGACTGGCAACGCTCCTGATTGCAGCCCTCTAGTTGGTGGCGACACCCCCTGGTTGTCGGAAAAACCGCCCACAGCACACTGGGCCATTTCTCATTGCATCAGGTGTGAGAAATCATGCCCAGACCACTTGAAAAAAGCAGAACTCGTCCTCAGCAGTGATCAAAAAATTCTTTCAACCCTAGGAATGAGTAGATTGGCTTATTCTGAACCTAGAAAGCTATGTTTTTGTTTTTTTTTTGGGGCAGAGGAAGCTGGTTTTCTTTTTCTTTTTTTTCCTCTAACTAGCTCTGATTACTATGTTTGAGAAAATTAAGCATGGGAATGACTAAATGTGGTTAGCCTCCCTGATTTTATTTTATATTGAGAAATAAAGATCAGTACAGAATAATACACAATAGCCTACTAAATACATAAATATCTTCATAACTATTCTCTAAATGCATCATCTTGTTAATGAGATTGGATGTAAGAGTGCAATGCCTATGAAACTGTGGTGTGCCATTCATATTGCCTCTAATATTGTGTTTGATGAAAGAACAAAGCATATTGAGGTCGATTGCCATTTCGTGTATGAAATGATTCAACAGGGGCTTGTTATCACTGGATATGTATAGACTGGATAGTTGCTTACATCTTCAGAAAAGCACACAATAAGAATAGAATAGATTATATTTGTAACAAGCTAAGCATGATTAGCATTTATGCTCCACCTTGAGAGGAAGTGTTAGAGATTAGAGAATAGTTATGAGGATATTTATGTATTTAGTAGGTTATTATGTATTATTGGGCTGGGCTTATCTTTTGTATTGATCTTTATTTCTCAATATAAGTATAGAATCAAGGCGACTACCACATTGAGTCAGTCATTCCCATTCTTAATTTTCTTTAACAATAAATAAAAAAAATGATATCTAAGTGCATAAACAATAAATAACAAAAATGATATCTAAGTGCATGAACGTGCATATCTCATGTTACATTTATACAACTTTACAAAATTTGTATCTAACTTTTTCTGTTTTTATCTTGCTTGTAAATTTGATCATGAGCAGGGCAATGATTCTCACTTGGGTTCAGACATAGGCATTGAGAAGGAGAATGGAGAGGTGAGACTGACTGAAAATTGATTTCTTCAGTCATATGCATTTTTTTGATACAGAAGAAATTTTACAGAAGAAATAGAAAGAGGAGTATGAGATAGATAATAAGATAGTCTCACAAAAAAAAGAAAAATAAAGAAATCTATAGAAAAGTAGATCTCTCCAATCTGATTTTTATCAGTCAAAGTAACTCCCCTAAACAAACCATTTAGCATAGCTTCAAGCTAAGCAAAATATTATTATCCTCTCCTAAGAAATGTGTTGGCATGAACTTCCCCACTAAAATCTGGGGCATGAGCAGACAAATTACCCAGACTGTTGCAATCGTAGCTCATCTTCATAAAATTTTCAAGCCTTTAAGTTGCACAATTTCTCCTCCAAAGTTTGTTGACTGATCCAATGATTGTTTAAAGTAGAAAATAAAAAAACTTTTTCTAGACTGTCCAAACAATAGTGCTGTGCTAGAACAAATTGTCCTTGTTTCAAAGTATTTATGAAACATAACACATAGATAAGGGAATTGTGAAGGACCTACTAAACTGTTAGGTGCACATGAAAGGCTTATCTATCTCGAACACGCTCCCTGATGTAGGAGTCATTTGGGCTTGAAGTGTAGATAATACAGAAGCCCACTTTACCTTGTGCTGAAATTGGATTTTATTATGAAGAATGAGGGTGGCAAGAATTGAACTCCTTAACACTTGGTCAAAGAGGCTATGATATCATCTAAATGACCAACTATGCCAAAAGTTTAACCTTAAAAGGATAAGTGAGATGGTATGAAAGCCTCTATAACCAAGTGACCAAGATTTCAATTCTTGTCACTACCATTCTTCATAATTAAAGGTAAAGTGGGCCTATTGTCCACACTTCAAGCTCAAAAGGGCTGTGAGGGCACGAGTTAAAGATATAAAATTATCTATGTCTCCACTTAATAGATTAAGCTTTTAAAATGATTGGTTCTTGATAGGGAAAAAGGAAAGCTATAACCTTGGAAAGAACCTTTTCTCTTTAACTAGCAGCATTGGCAAGTAGCAGACGGCACATTTTGCAGGGTGAATAGGATGCTGGATAAACATCTTTTCATGTTATCATCTGAGTTATCCCAAGTCCATCCAAATCCATCTATCATACTGTTTAAAGTGGACTGAATCAAGACTGTCTTGCGTATCAGTAGGAAACCTATATAACTTAAGGTTTTCCCCACTTGAGTTGATCCAGATGGAATATATGAAGAGAAACTTTAGATTTTTTATTACATTATACCTATATTTATATTGAAGTGGTCGACACTATTTCTACTAAAATTTGAGACTGACCATACGCGATTGGTGTGAAAAAAGTGGAAAGTTCATAACCTAGAGTATCACATATGGATGAAGAAAGTAAAAGTAGGGCAGAAGATACTTAGAAGTCTGCTTGTATTCATAATGCATGTAGTGTTATAGAATGTGCAAAAATATGTGCTTAAAAATGGCAACTGTTTTTCAGACTTTATCCCTTTTCCATAATTTTTAGGTGAATGATGATCTACAGTTCCTATTGGAGAATGATAGTGTGAAGGTTGAGGAGATGGTGAAGAAATATTCCAATGAACTATCTGGAACAGTAATTTTCTCAAACTTATCTTTGTGTGTTCAAAGTCATGATCATCATCTTTAATGTCTCATATGTTTGTATCAAAATCAAAGTAATTGTTGTGTGATGCTTGTCCTTTAGGAAGTAGTCAGATTGAAGCCTACGTTTTATATATATATATATATATATATGTAATTATGTCTGTGTGTAATGTATCTAATTGGTTTTACTTGAATTTAAAGAATGACTCACAGAAATTTAGAGGAAAGGTTTCTGAATCTGCTTGAGTGAATGGCACTCAATACACATGATATTTATATGTATCAAGAGAATAAATACATCACCTATTTACAAGACAATAATAATGAATTTAAGCTATTTCCTATGACGCCATTTCCTATGACACTGTCTTGGCTATTGATACATGAACCTAAATAATTCTTATTGCTTATTTCCAACATTCTAACACTCTCCCTTAAGTTGGTGCATATATGTTGACAGGGAATATTAATGCAAGCATTGAAAGGCATTAATTCAGTATTAATGCCTTGTTATTAAAGCTGAGAATCAATAGCATTAAACCGGTAGTCAACCGTGTTTAATGTTGTGTTAATGCTGTAAATAGAGTTTATGATGTGAATATTTAGTTTTCTTCTTAGTTTAGCTTGTTATGGTAGTTTTCTATTTGTTTCCTGAATTGTAGTGAGTTTGTCTCCTACACTCCTTCTATAAAAGGAGTCTCTTGTACCCATTTGAATACTTATCAATTAAATACAGAAAACACAGTTTTCAAGTTGGTATCAGAGCAGTGTTCTTGTAGCATTGCTGCCTTTGATTTCGTGCCATGGCTGACAGTTCCTCAGCCACCCAACACATCCCGAGTGAGGAGCAGACCTAGCATGGCCCGAGCGGTGAACGGAGTACCACCACGTCCTCGGCAGTCCATCCAAAACCGGACGAGAAGATGCTGCTCGGAGACTCCCACTCTGTCCAGATCACCACCATTTGTCTCAATGGGGGCGAACTACCTCTGGTGGTCACAGTCAGTCTAGATGTACATCTGTGGCAGAGGTAAGCTTGGATATCTGACTGGTGAGCGACTCTAGCCCGATGTCACCGACCCACAATATGCAGTGTGGGATGCTGAAAATTCCATGGTGATGACATGGCTAGTGAACTCAATGGAAGAAGATATCAACTTCAATTACATGTGCTATCCCACAGCCAAGGAATTATGGGATAGTGTCACTGAGGTGTACTCGGACCTGGGGAATAAGTCACAAATCTATGAACTCACCCTACAAGTTAGAGAGATTCGGAAAGGAGGGATAATGTGACGAAATACTTCCATTCTCTAAAGCGGATTTAGCAGGATCTTGATCTCTTCAATACATACAAATGGAAGTCGATCGAGGATGCCAAACACCACCAGCAGATAGTGGAAGAAGACAGAATATTCCAGTTTCTTTCCGGTCTCAATGAAGAACTTGATGAAGTTCGTGGCAGAATTATTGGAAGGTCCAGTCTACCTTCACTTGGTGAGGTCTTTGCAGAGGTTCGCAGAGAAGAAACTCGAAGGAGTGTAATGATGGGAAAAATTAAGATAGATTCAGCTCCTACTGAGACCAATGCTTTTGTTGTAGAAGCCATTGCCCATAAAAGCTCCACAAACCAGAGGAGTCCTTCAAATTTGTGGTGTGATTACTGCAATAAATCTCGTCATACCCGAGAAACATGCTAGAAAATCCATGGGAAACCAGCACACTTGAAGGGCAGCAAGCCTGGTTCTAAGCCTCTCTGAGCGCCTCCCACAGCCCATGAAGCCAAGAAGACCTCTCTGAGCAAGGATCAAGTTGAATAGCTCCTAAGGTTGCTACAAACTAGTTCCTTGTCTAGTACTCCTAGTGGTTCTCTGGCACAAACAGGTAATTTTAGTTTTCCTAGTTCTCTTACTTGCACCTCAGAGTAGTATGTACCTTGGATCATTGATTCAGGTGCATCTGATCGATCATATGACAAGCCTTTCGTATCTGTTTAAGACCTATTTTCCTTGTTCTGGAAGTGAAAAAATTAGAATTGCAGATGGTAGTTTTTCACCTATTGCAGGTAAAGGCAATATCACACTATCCAAACTTATTGATTTAAAAAATGTCTTACATGTTCCCAAATTATCTTGCAACCTGCTATCTGTTAGTAAAATCTGCAAAGATTCTAATTGCCATGTAAAATTCTTAGCCTCTCATTGTGTGTTTCAAGACCGGACTTCGGGGAGGACGATTGGCAGTGCTAGACTGATAGATGGACTCTACTACTTTGAGGATGACTCTGAGAATAAAATAGCTCATGGTCTTAGTGGTATAAGTTCTCAACCTAGACGGGCCCAAATAATGCTCTGACATAATAGACTAGGGCATCCTAGCTTCCAGTACCTTAAATATTTGTTTCCAAATTTATTTAGAAATGTTGATTGTTCCTCTTTTGAATGCGAAAGTTGTGTTCTTGCAAAAAGTCATCATATCTCTTATCTTTCACAACCTTATAATGCATTAAAACCCTTTCATCTAATTCACAGTGATGTATGGGGTCCTTTGAAAATCACAACACAGTTTGGAAAACGGTGGTTTGTAAGTTTTATTGATGATCACACACGGCTATGCTGGATTTATCTAATGCATGAAAAATCTGAGGTTCCCAATGTGTTTAAATTTTTTTCAAACATGGTTGAAACCCAATTTGACATAAAGATCAATATTTTAAGAACTGATAATGGTACTGAATATTTTAATACAACCCGGAATGATTTTTTTTCTAACCAAAGGCTTCCAACATCAATCTACATGTCCAAACACCCCTCAACAAAATGGCATTGCTGAAAGGAAAAATAAACATCTACTTGAAGTAGCCCGAGCCGAATCCGGATTCTCTCCAGCAGCTGCACCTCCAGCAGAATCATCTGGGCCATTTATTTTTATCCAACGGTTAGTATTTT
The DNA here is from genome assembly GCA_029884605.1 of Ormosia emarginata. Taxonomy (NCBI): domain Eukaryota; kingdom Viridiplantae; phylum Streptophyta; class Magnoliopsida; order Fabales; family Fabaceae; genus Ormosia; species Ormosia emarginata. The sequence goes on from JAQQTP010000050.1 coordinate 467,488, forward strand.
TATTTTTATATTTTAATATTAAAAATATTTTTTAATATTAAATTAATACTGACTGTTGGATGAAAAATAAATGGCCCAGATGTTGCTGGAGATGCTGTTGGAGGTGCAACTGCTGGAGAGAATCCGGATCCAGCCCGAGCCATTATGTTTGAAGGAAATGTCCCCAAATACATGTGGGGGGATGCTGTCCTGACAGCAGCATGCCTCATAAATAGGATGCCCACACGTGTGTTAAATTATCACACTCCTTTGGACAGCTTTAAGATGATTTTTCCAACTTGTAGATTGCATGCTAATCTGCCTTTAAAGGTTTTTGGTTGTATGGCCTTTGTGCATATACCCTTTATATCTCGGTCTAAACTTGATCCCAGGGCTGAAAAATGCATTTTCATTGGATATGCCCCTACCCAAAGACAGTACAAATGTTTTAATCCTAGCACAAAAAGACTACATGTCAGCATGGATGTTACCTTCTTAGAATATCAAACTTTTTTTAAAAAAATTTCTCTTCAGGGGGAGAACAACAGTGAAGGTATTTTTTTGCATAACAATGTTTTTTTGCATGAACCTCTACCCAAACCTATTTTACACACTGAAAAAGGTGAACCAGAAAAAGAAACTGGTAAGGAAGAAGTGTCAGACTTAGGTGGTGCCCGAACAGGAAAAGAAATACCACAATCAAATAAGGAGTTTCGTGTTTATGCTCGGAAAAATCTAAAATGGAGCAAAGATCAACCTATCATTCTTGCATAGGACCAACCGGATCTCCCAGAAGGCGGCCCAACAAATGAATCACTTGATCTTCCAAGTTACTCTGAACTTCCTGTTTTAAATTCTGACCTGCCTATAGCCCTTAGGAAAAGTACAAGAAACTACACTAAGAAAAAACCCAAAAATAGTACAAGTCATCCCATTTCCAAGTATGTCTCCTATAAAAATCTTTCCCAAAACCGTCAAGCATTCACCTCTAAAATTACAAATCTGTTTGTGCCTAGAAACATTGAGGAAGCACTAGATGATCCAAATTGGAAATTAGCAGTTTTAGAAGAGATGAATGCTCTTAAGAAAAATGGGACTTGGGAAATTGCTGACGTGCCATATGATAAAAGGAGAGTAGGATGTAAGTGGGTCTTTACCATTAAATGCAAGGCAGATGGGAGTGTAGAAAGGTATAAAGCTAGGTTGGTAGCAAAGGGATTCACTCAAACCTATGGGGTAGATTATCAAGAGACTTTTGCTCCAGTAGCTAAACTTAACTCCATCTAGATCCTGCTATCACTTGCTGTCAATTCCAATTGGCCCCTACACTAATTGGATGTAAAAAATGCCTTTCTAAATGGAGATTTAGAGGAAGAAGTGTTTATGAGTCTTCCTCCAGGATTTGAAGGAGATCTTGGAGGAAATAAGGTGTGCAGACTAAAGAAACCCTTGTATGGCCTGAAACAATCTCCAAGAGCATGGTTTGAACGTTTTGGAACAGTGGTAAAACACCTTGGCTATACTCAAAGCCAAGCTGATCACACATTATTCTACAAACACTCAGTAGATGGCAAAATTGCAATTCTAATTGTTTATGTAGATGATATTATTTTGACAGGTGATGATGGTGTTGAGCTTAAAAACTTGAAGGAGAGACTTGCTAAAGTGTTTGAAATCAAGGAACTTGGTCCATTGAAATACTTTCTTAGAATTGAGTCTGCCAGGTTCAAAGAAGGTATATTTGTTAATCAAAGGAAGTATACTTTGGATCTCTTAAAAGAAACAGGATTATTGGGATGTAAATTTACTGAGACACTTATTGAGCCCAACATCAAATTGCAACCAGCCAAACTCGAGGATATGGTAGACAAGGGAAGGTATCAGTGGCTGGTCGGGAGGTTAATCTATTTATCCCATACCCGTCCAGACATTTCATTTGTTGTGAGCATGGTAAGTCAGTTGATGGATTTACCAGGACCTGAACACTTTGAGGCAGTAAATAGGATCCTAAAGTATTTGAAGGGATCACCTGGAAGAGGACTTCTCTTTAAAAGTCGTGGACACCTACAAGTGGAAGCCTACACTGATGCAGATTGGGCTGGGAGTGTAGCAGACCGAAGATCAACATCAGGCTATTTCATCTTTGTTGGAGGAAATTTGGTTAGTTGGAGAAGCAAAATGTTAAGGCAAGAAGTAGTGCAGAAGCTGAATTTAGAGCAATGGCTCATGGAATATGTAAAGTATTGTGGGTTAAAAAAAATCTACAGGAATTAAGAACCTATAATTCTCCTCCAATAAAACTGTATTGTGACAACAAGTCAACAATCTCCATTGCTCACAATCCAGTCTTACATGATAGAACAAAACATGTGGAAGTTGATAAAGACTTCATCAGGGAGAAGATCGAAAGTGGGCAGGTCTGCATCTCATATATCCCCATGGCAGAACAGTCCGCAGACATTCTAACTAAGGGACTACCGAAGAAGTTGTTTGATAGTATAACAAGCAAGCTGTCAATGGAGGACATTTTCAAGCCAGCTTGAGGGAGAGTGTTGACAGGGCATTGAAAGGCATTAAATTAGTATTAATGCAGGCATTGAAAGGCATTAATTCAGTATTAATGCCTTGTTATTAAAGTTGAGAATCAATAGCATTAAACCGGTAGTCAACCGTGTTTAATGCTGTGTTAATGCTGCAAATAGAGTTTATGATGTGAATATTTAGTTTCCTTCTTAGTTTAGCTTGTTATGGTAGTTTTCTATTTGTTTCCTGAATTGTAGTCAGTTTGTCTCCTACACTCCTTCTATAAAAGGAGTCTCTTGTACCATTTGAATACATATCAATTAAATATAGAAAACATAGTTTTCAAGTATATATATCACATGCACCAAGCTTGTTACATATATAATTAATTCGAGGACCTCGGAGAGATTTGGTGAAAACATCGGCCAACTGCTCATTGGAATTAACGAATGTGGTAGCAATTTCTCCGGACTGAATCTTCTCCCTCACAAAGTGACAATCAATCTCAATGTGTTTTGTTCTTTCATGAAATATTGGATTTGAAGCTATATGCAAAGCTGCTTCATTATCACACACAAGCTTCATAGATTGCTCTTTACAAACACCTAACTCCTTTAGCAACTGTTTTAGCCATATAAGTTCACATGTTGCAACTACCATTGCTCGATACTCAGCTTCGGCACTTGACCTAGCAACCACAGTTTGCTTCTTACTTTTCCAAGATATCAGATTATCTCCAAAAAGAACACAATATCCTGAGGTAGAACGCCTGTCTGAGGGAGAACCTGCCCAATTAGCATCTATATAACCACATATCTCCATATGGCCTTTATCCTCATAGGACAACCCTCTTCCTGGAGCTCCTTTGATATATCTAAGCACCCGAATAGCAGCATCCCAGTGTGAGTCACATAGGGAATCAAGGAATTGACTCCACTATTACAGCAAAAGAAATATGTGGCCTAGTTACTGTGAGATAGTTCAGCTTCCTAATCATTCTTCAATACCGTCTAGGGTCTAATAATGGCTCTCCCTGTTCTGGAAGAAGTTTGTTATTGGGATCCATGGGTGTATCGATGGGCTTACACCTTGTCATGCCAGTCTTTTCTAGAATATCCAAGACATATTTCCTCTGGGAAATAGAAACACCATGTCTAGATTCTGCAACTTCTATACCTAGAAAATATCGAAGCTTGCCACGATCTTTAGTCTGAAAGTGCTTGAACAGATATTGCTTCAACTGTTCAATACCAGCACAATCATTATTGGTAATAACAATGTCATCCACATAGACAACAAGGTAGATGATGCATTGATCAGGAGAATGGCGCTGGTAGGAAACAGAATGATCGGCTTCACTTCTGGTCATGCCAAAGGCTTGTACAACAGTACTGAAACGTCCAAACCAAGCCCGAGGTGATTGCTTTAAACCATGTAGAGATTTACGGAGCTTACAGACTAGTCCAGACTCCCCCTGAGCAACAAAACCAGGTGGTTGCTCAATGTAGACTTCCTTCTGTAAATCTCCATGTAGAAAAACATTGTTTACATCGAACTAGGCCTGACATTGCTTTTAACTAGGAGACTTATCAACACCTCATTGGAAAATTGATCTATCTATCTTTAACTAGGCCTGACATTGCTTTTAGTGTGAGCTTGATCAGCCAATTCATGCATGCTCCCACAAATAGGCATATGGATGCAGCAATTCAGATCCTGAGATACTAAAAGGATTGCTGTTCAGAAAAACAAATACTACAGATGTGGTGGGGTACTCAGATGCGGATTGGGCAAGGGCAATAGATGACAATAAATCTACAACTGGGTATTGCACTAAAGTTTGGGGAAATCTAGTCACTTGGAGAAGTAAGAAACAAATTGTTGTTGCAAGAAGCAGTGCAGAAGTTGAATTTCATGCGTTGGCTCAAGGAACTTGTGAACTCATTTGGATTCAAAGACTTCTGGCAGATTTGAACATGTCTATCACCAGTCCTATACAACTTTACAACGATAATAAATCAGCCATAAGTGTATTACACAATCCAGTTCAGCATGACAGGATGAAACACGTTGGAATTGACAGAAATTTCATTAAATCTGAAATAGATAATGGAACTATTGTCTTGTCCTATGTTCACACAACTTCTTAGGAAGCTGATGTTCTTACCAAAGCACTATCCAAACCAAGCTTTGAATCTTGGGTGGGCAAGCTGGGAATGATTGACATCTATTCCCCAACTTGAGGGGGAGTGTTGGAAGATCAAATCCCACGATATATGGGATTATAATCAGACTTAATTATTAAGTTTGATTCTTGGTCAAAATCAGTATTTGCTGTAAATAGGATTAGTTTATGTAATTATGGGATTAGTTGCTTTAATTAGTTTTCTTTCCTTTTTTGTGCCTTAGTTATGGGGATTTGATTGTTGTCCTTCTCCTGTATAAATTGTAATCAATTATAGACGAAATATACAAGTGAGAAATTCACACAACTGTTCAAAAGAGGTCCACAGTTGATGGGTCAATGGAAAGGACACTGAGCAGCTGCGAGTCAATTTGTTTCCATTTAGCTGACTGATTTGGGGGAACATCCTTTGACTTAGCTGTAAGGTGACTTAGTTGTAAGGTGTTCTGACTTGCCGTGGCTAGCAAACCAAATTTTCACAGAAGACGCCCATGACTTGTAAGTGGTAGAATCGTCAATCTCTTACTTGTGATGGATGGAACAAACAAGTTGGAGAGAGTAAACTGCTCCTTTGGATCATATGTGACCTCAAAATTAGAAGAACTCATCGTTAAATAGCAACACAAAAGACTTGAAACACCTTAGGAAGAGACTCGCAGTATGAAGAGACTACTATGTAAGAACAAAACTAGACTAGAAACGTCAAGGTGAACCAAATGGGGTCAACAGCAGCCAGAGCTGAGGCCGGACGCGCCCTCATGCACTGGCGATGGCGATGGCGAGCTGGGCTGACGGATGGTGGCGGCGGGTGACGGCACAACTTCGAGGTTGGGCCGATCTAGAGATGTGGGACCTGATTTTGGTGGTTGTGACACCAACTGAGGTGTTGAACAGTTGCCAGAAGTTGCACAGTGGCCGGAAAAGGTGTTTGTAGGATGCACGACAAAGATTGGGACAGCCGGTAAGACGCGCGGTTGAGAAATTTTATCACTGGACAGTGATTTAGGACAGCTGAATAGAGTTGGGTCGAAACCCGCTTTGATACCAACTTGAATTTAGAGAATGACTTGGAGAAATTTAGATGAAAGGTTTCTGAATTTGTTTTGAGTGAATAGCACTTAGCACGCATGATATTTATATGTATCAAAAGAATAAATACATCACCTATTTATAAGACAATAATAATGAATTTAAGCTATTTCCTATGACACTATCTTGGCTATTGATACATGAACCTAATTAATTCTTATTGCTTATTTCCAACATTCTAACAGTTTTCAATGCTGGCTTTTAGCTAGGGTATATGGAACAACAGCTGGAGTTGCTTCTTGATGCTGTAATGTCGAAGTGCAGGTATGTTTTGATACTTTTAAGGGGATATAAGAAGACTGGCTGATGGATTTAAACATTTAATATAATGAATAAGAAAAATAGTAATATAATAAATAGTTATAATGTGAATAAATAATAGTTTTGTTTGTAAGAATATTTGGGTTATTAGTCTTAGTTGGCTTCAGCTTGTACTAGACTAGTAGTATTAGTACTTGACCTAATTATTAGTGTTGAAAGAAAGAAATGAGAGACATATGAAGAAAACCATGTCTAAATTACACAACGGAGGCTAAATTATATAGAGTTATTGTTGTTAAATATGGAAAGATTTATTTTGTAAATAGAAAAGATGCGTTAGATAGTTGACTATCCTAACTTAGAGGGATTGTGATTGTATAGTTCCTAATATTAAGGAGTCAGTTTTGGGAGTGTACAGCCTATATAACCTAACCTTTGTAAAGTCTGAAAATATATGAAATGAAATATCTTTCTTCTCCTTTTCTGTTCACAACTGCATTCAATTGTAATAAATACAAAGATTACAAAAGATCCTATTACCGTAATTACATGATTTGGTTATAATTTAGTTAGCCTATACAATGAATCTAGACACTATTTACATAGTTTTCAACACTCTCTCTCAAATTGGAGCATATAGGTCATATGCCCCAAGCTTGTTACAAATAAAACTTATCCGAAAACCTCTCAAAGACTTAGTGAAAACATCTGCCAATTGATCACTTGAATTGACGAAGCTAGTGGTGATGTCTCCAGATAGGATCTTCTTTCTAATAAAATTGTAAACACTGAATAGAAGTCTGAATGATTCGTATATTTACTTGGAAATTAGTACATCAATATATACAACTAGTCTAGGCTATATTAGGAAGGTATACTAATGAGTATCCCTATAAATCAGCTAATCAATCAAGCCTAATTATATCTAATTACATTCTATAACAGCCTACTAATTACATGCTAATTATATGCTGATTATAATCTGTAACACTTCCCCTCAAGTTGGAGCATAGATATTAATCATGCCCAACTTGTTACAAAGATAATCAACCCTGGCCCCAACTAGAGACTTTGTGAAAATATCTCCCAATTGTTCTCCAGTCTAAACATACCCTGTGGAAATCGACCCTTGTTGTATCTTCTCACGGACGAAGTGGCAATCAATCTCAATATGCTTTGTTCGCTCATGGAACACAGGATTAGATGCAATGTGAAGAGCAGCTTGATTATCCAACCATAACTTGGTTGGTACTGAAGTTTTAAACCCAACTTCACTCAAGAGATGATATATCCATATTATCTAACACACAAATTGTGCCATAGCCCTATATTTTGATTCTGCACTTGATCGTGACACAACTATTTGCTTCTTGTTTTTCCATGAGACCAAGTTTCCTCCAACAAAAATGATAATTTATCTCTATGTGTTTGGTCTTCTCATGAAACACTGGATTAGAGGAGATATGCAATGCAACTTGATTATCATAAATGAGCGTCATTTGCATAATATCCCCAAATTGAAGCTCCTTACGCAGTTGTTTTATCCAAATGAGTTAAGTGGCTAAAGCCATTGCTCAATATTCTGCTTTGGCACTTGATCTTGTGACCACATTTTGTTTCTTACTCTTCCACGATGTTAGATTATCCCCAATGAATACACAATACCTAAAAGTGGATCTTTTATCAGTAGGAGAGTTTGCCCAGTCAGTATCTGAATATCCAACAATCTGAGTATGACCTTTATCTTCATAGATGAGGCCTTTTCCTGGAGCTCTTTTAATATACTTCAAGATATGAATGACTACATCCCAATGTCCTTCACAAGGCGAGTTTAGAAATTGACTTACCACACTTATTGCAAAAGAGATATTTGGACAGGTAACAGTGAGGTAGTTTAATTTTCCGACCAAACTTCTATATCTTCCTAGGTCTGAAAGTGGCTCCCCCTGATCTGGTAGAAGCCTGACATTATGATCCATAGGAGTGTCAATAGGTTTTGCATTCAACAAACCTGTTTCCTCAAGGATGTCATAGCGTACTTCCTTTGTGAGATAATTATACTATCCTTGGATTGTGCCACTTCGATTCCCAAGAAATAACAAAGTTTGCCAAAATCTCTGGTCTGAAAGTGATGACAGAAGTGTTGTTTTATTTTAGTTATGCCCTGGTGATCGTTGCCAGTGATAACAATTTATTCCACATACAAAATCAAATAGATGCAACCTTGGGATGTATGGCGATAAAAGACAAAGTGGTCAGCCTTACTCCAAATTATATCAAATTGTTGTACTACAATACTAAATCGACCAAACTAAGCCCAAGGAGATTGTTTGAGACCATACAAGGACTTGTGAAGACAGCAAACGAGGCCAGACGGCTCCCCCTGAACAACAAACCCTGGTGGTTGCTCCATATAAACCTCTACTTCTAGATCACCATGGAGAAAAGCATTCTTGATGTCCAACTGATGAAGGGGCCAATAACAAATAGCGCCCATAGATAGAAAGAGTCGAACAAAAGCCATCTTGGCCACTGGCGAGAAAGTGTCTCCATAATCCAAGCCAAAAATTTGTGTATACCCTTTTGCTACCAGACGTGCCTTGAGGTGATTAAGCTTGTCATCTGGGCCAACCTTGATCATATAGATCCACTGACAGCCTACAATAGATTTCCCTGGAGGAGAAGGAACAAGTTCCCAAGTACCATTATTCTGAAGAGCACGCATTTTATCAATCATAGCTTGTCTCCACCCAGGATGAGATAAGGCGTCACCTCGAGATTTAGGAATAGACACAGAAGACAAGGAAGAAAGACATGCAAAATGAGAACAAGATAGGCGATGATAACTCAAAGTAACATAGTGAGGAGAAGGGTTACGAGTAGACCGTATACCTTTTCGGAGAGCAATGGGAAGGTCAGGCTCAGGAGGCAGTGCCGGAGCTAGTAAAGGAGTTGGTTCCAGAGGAGAGTCCGCAGTGACCTCTGTAACTTTTGGAGGAGGTACTGGCGGTGGAGGTGGTTGGGGTCAACGATGGTAGACTTGAAAGGGGCATATGATCGGTGGGGGTCCTCCAACAGGAGTTGGCTAATGGTATCGTATTCACCTGAGACAAGAAGAGGAGGAACAAGGAAGACCTCAGTAATGGGTTCAGGAGTCAAACTAGAACAATCAAGGAAGGAAACAGACTCGAAGAATGTGACATCGGCAGAGACCAGGTAACGATGCAGAGTAGGTGAAAAACAATGATAACCCTTTTAAGACTGATTGTAACCAAAAAAAACATATTTGATAGAGTGAGTAGAAAGTTTGTTAAGACTGGGAGTGAGATTATTGACAAAACATGTTGACCTGAAGACACGAGGAGGAAGAGAGTGGAGGGGTTGACGAGTATAGAATTAGAGATGATTTGAGGAATTGTGTGTATCTTCACACACAAATAAACTAGTATTTATATACATAGTGGTACATGAATGAATTAAATACAAACACTAAGTCCTATGAAGTGGTAATTACAATATCTTGTAATCACCATTATGAGTCAGCTATGACACATGTTTCACATGTTTAACATGGGCTTTATACTAAAAATGAGGAAACAACACAGAGTGGGGTACCTGGTTATCAAGCACAAAAGAGGGCATGCAGTTAATCAAGTAGCAGGTAGTAAGAATTGCATCGGCCCAAAAATGGAAAGGGACACGACCATGAAGCAAGATTGTTCGAGTTGTTTCAATCAAGTGTCTCTTTTTGCGCTCAGCAACCCTATTTTGTTAATGTTGAAAAGGCTGAGATAAAAATTCACGGGCATTGTCACTGCACGAAGTACGCATTGGAACACCAAATTGAATTTTTATTTCCTTATAATTTTTGTGAAAAATAGAGAACAACTTAGATATGTTTTGCATTAAAAATAACCAAGTACTTCGAGAGTAGTCATCAATGAAAGTAACAAAATATTTGGAATCTAAAGTAGACTCTATACGACTAGGACCCCAAACATCATAATGAACTAAAATAAAGGGAGACACGGCTTGACGACGAGCTCTATTGGGAAATGGACTACGGGTGTGTTTCACTTTCTCACCTGATACGATTTCTAGAATGGTATCAAAGAGCTTGTTACGATCTCTACGTTTTCTACTTCAATCCAATTAATTAGCTGCGTTTTTCTACTTCAATATGAAATTCTGAATTTCTGCGCTATCTGTTGAGTTTCTGCATTGCAGTCTTGATTGGTGAGCAGACCCACCGCTGTCCACTGTCGTCCAACGCCATTCACCGCCGTCCAATTTTTCCGGCGACTTTTCCGGCCGGAGACTCACCACCGAGATCACCTCTCCCTGCTCGGCCAGAACCCAAAAGACCAACCGGAAACTCCCTCCGATGCACCCACACGCGCCGACCAAAGCCTCTACGCGCAGATCCACCGATCGTCCTTTCACTGGCGCATGGCGGCACATGACAAACCCCCTCGGTTGCTGTTTGTTGCACAGTGATCGCCTCTCTCTCCTCTTTCTGGATTTGTTTATGGATTTATCTGAATTCTGCTTCGCAATCTGGTTGAGGTTTCTTCAATCTGAGTTTACGTGATCAGAAGTTGAAGTTTCTGCTTTGCAATCTTGGTGTGTTTCTGCTTCAATCTGAGTTTGTGAGTTGCGGAACTTTCCTCTGTGATTGGGTTTTTTGCTTTGCGCGATCAAAAAGTGAAGTTTCTGCTTCGCGATCTTGGTTTATTTCTGTGGTGTGATCAAGATTTGATGAATGTCATCAAAATTTTAGAGGTGTGATTTGAGTGCAGTTATGGAAGCCCAATCATCACCACCAATTATAGATGCTTCTCCACCACCAGTTGTAAATGTTGTTCCTAGGTCCTCAACTCTAACTAGTTTTGCTCATTCAATTTCAGTCAAACTTGATGAGAAAATTTTTTTAATTTGGAAACAACATATCACTTGAATTTAGAGGAAGAAAAGATTATTTACTGAATGTGCTTAAGTGTTGAACACTTAACATGCATCTTATTTATAGGTAACAGGAGATTAAATACATCTACAATTTACATGACAGAAATAATGAGTGTGGCTATTTCCCATGACACTATACATGAACCTGACTATACATTGCTAATTTCCAATATTCTAACACTCCCCCTCAAGCTGGTGCATATATATCATATGCACCAAGCTTGTTACATATATAGTTAACTCGAGGACATCGGAGAGATTTGGTGAAGACATCGGCCAGTTGCTCATTGGTGTTGACGAAAGCAGTAGCAATTTCCCTGGATTGAACTTTTTCCCTCAAAAAGTGACAATCAATCTCAATGTGTTTTGTTCTTTCATGGAATACTGGGTTTGAGGCTATATCAATCTCATTGATTGCTCTTTAAAGAGTCCTAATTCCTTCAGTAACTGTTTTAACCATATAATTCACATGTTGCCACTGCCATTACTCGATATTCGGCTTCAGCACTTGATCTGGCAACAACAGTTTGCTTCTTACTTTTCTATGATATAAGATTACATCCAAAAAGAACACAGTATCTCTGCATAACTACATATCTCCATATGACCCTTATCCTCATAGAGCAATCCTCTTCCGGGAGCTCCTTTGATATATCTAAGTACCCGAACAACAGCATCCCAATGTGAGTCACATGGAGAGTCAAGGAATTGACTCAACACAGCTACTGCAAAAGAAATATCTGGCCTGGTTATTGTGAGGTAGTTCAATTTTCCAATCATTCTCCGATATCGTCCGGGATCAGATAATGGCTCCCCCTGTCCTGGAAGAAGTTTGACATTGGGATCCATGGGAGTATCAATAGGCTTACACCCTGTCATACCAGCCTCTTTAAGAATATCCAAGACATATTTCTTTTGGGAAATAGAAATACCATGTCTAGACTGTGCAACTTCTATCCAGAAAATATCAGAGCTTACCAAGATCCTTAGTTTGAAAATGCTTGAATAGATATTGTTTCAACTGTTCAATGCCAACACAATCATCACTAGTAATAACAATATCATCCACATAGACAACATGATATATGCATTTATCAAGAGATTGACATCAGTAGAAAACAGAGTGGTTGGCTTCGCTTCTTCAGGCCAAAAGTTTGTACAACAGTACTAAAACGTCCAAACCAAGCGCGGGGTGATTGCTTTAGTCCATATAGAGATTTGCAAAGTTTACAGACTAGCCTAGACTCTCCCTGAGCAACAAACCCAGGTGGTTGCTCCATGTAGACCTCCTTTTGCAAATCACTATGAAGAAAAGCATTCTTTATATCAAGCTGAAAAAGAGGCCAGTGACGAATGGTTGCCAAGGCAAGAAGAACACGAATAGAAGCAATTTTGGCAACTGGAGAAAAGGTGTCACTATAGTCAAGGCCATAGATCTGGGTGTAGCCTTTAGCTACCAAACGAGCTTTCAACCGATCGATAGAGCCATCAGGACCAACCTTCACTGTAAACACCCACCTACAACCAACAACTGACTTACCAGGAGGCTGAGAAACCAGTTCCTATATCACATTAGAATGTAGGGCTGACATCTCATCAATTATTGCTTGTCGCCAACTGGGATGAGATAGTGCTTCTCCTGTGGTTTTGGGAATGGAAATAGAGGACAAAGTCGAAACAAAAGTATAATATGAAGGAGAAAGACGATCATAACTCAGGAAAGCATAAAGAGGATGAGGATTACGGTTAGACCGTGTACCTTTTCGAAGAGCAATGGGGGGACTCTCTGATGCAGGATCCAAAGCAGGAGAAGTAATCGGTGAAGGTGGTGAGTTGTCAGGTACATCTTCCACAATAGGCATGGTACTAGTCGATGGACAAGGGCGACGATGATAGACAATAGGAGACCGTGGAGGACCATGAGAGGGACTAGGACTTGATGAACTCTCTGTGCTAGGTGATGAGACAACAAGAGAAGGGTCAAAGACAGGGACAGGAAGTATAATGTTTACTTTAAAAAATTTTGTAGATGAAGTAAAAAATGGTTGTTGTTCAAAAAAGGTGGCATCAGCAGACACTAGATAACGTCCTAGATCAGGAGAATAACAACGGTACCCTTTCTGAAGACGAGAATAACCAAGAAAGAGACACTTGAAAGCTTTAGCAGTGAGTTTGTCTTTTCCAGGAGTAAGATTGTGAGCAAAACAGGTACAACCAAAGATTCGTGGAGGACTATTATAGACTGGAGTATTTGGAAATAATAAGGAGTGAGGAATTTTGTTATTCAAAACAGTGGAGGGCATCCGATTAATTAAATAACAAGCTGTAAGGACAATGTCTCCCCAAAAACGTAAAGGAACATTCATATGAATAAGTAAAGTCCTGGCTGTTTCAATCAAATGACGATTTTTACGTTCAGCCACTTCGTTTTGTTGTGGAGTATGAGGACAAATTGTTTGATGTAAAATACCTTGTTTTGCCATGAAATCTTGAAATTGATCGGACAAATACTCACGTGCATTGTCACTGCGTAAAACTTGAATGGTTTGACCAAATTGATTTTTAATTTCAGCACAATTTTTGAAAAATGAAAACAACTCAGAACGATTCTTCATTAAAAAGACCCAAGTACAACGCGAGAAATCATCAATAAATGTAACAAAATACTGAAACCCAGGAGAAGAACTAACATGGCTTTGGTCCCCAAATATCTGAATGGATAAGAGAAAAAGGATGCTCACATTTTTTATTGAGACTACTAGAAAAAGAGGTACGAATATGTTTTCCTTTTTTGACAAGATTCACATTCTAACGACTTTAAACTAGAAATATGTGGCATCATCTTCTGAAGTTTGGAAAGACTAGGATGTCTAAGACGACTATGAATGACAGCTGAGGATTCTGTTATGGTGCATGCTAGTGGGGAATTTGGCATGTCAAGATAATACAGCCCTTTAAACTCACGACCTACTCCAATCGTCTTCCTCGGATTCGGATCCTGCACAAGAACAGAATTTTTAGTGAAGGTAATTGAACACTCAAGTGATCGAATTAATTTGCTGATAGATATCAAATTGAAAGGGCAACCAAGGGCATAAAGAACAGAAGTTAAGGGTAAGAGAGGACATGGTTGGGCTTGACCAATACCAAGGACAGGAGTTTTGGTCTCATTTGCAAGTGTGACAGAAGGTAAGGAATTGTAAAAGGACAGAGAGGTAAGGAGATCTTTATTACCACAAAGATGATCAGAAGCACCAGAATCAATTACCCAAGATCCAAAAGATGATTGAGAGATATAGGCGACAGGATTACCAGTTTGTTCAACCACTGTGGCAGATGTTGAAGGCTGAGAGCTGGCCTTAAAGCGAAGGAAGGCCTCATAGTCCGCTGGAGTGAAAGTCACAGTCAGATGCGTTGAAATTGATTCAATTTGAGCGAAGTTAGCAGCAGCAGGTTTACCATGTTTTGTCCAATGTTCACCTCGCAAATCTATCACTGAAGATGACCATGACTTATAGGTGGCGGAACCTGTCAATTTCTTACTTGTGATGGATGGAATAGAGAGGTTGGAAAGGGAAAATTGCTCCTTCTGATCAGAGGAGGAGAAACTCATGGCTAGGTAAAATGGAAGGGACCCAAATCACCTTAGGAAGAGCTCTGGGCAACAACACAAAGGACCCAAAGTCGCCGGCGGTGGTGAACAGTGCGCGATGAACAGTCGTGGTGAACAGTGCACGGAAGATGTCGGGAGGATGTGCGGCGGAGGTTGGAGGCTGGGTTGGCTGGTAGGACGCGCAGCTGAGGTTGGGATAGCGGACCAGAGCTGGGTCGAAACCCGCTCTGATACCAACTTGAATTTAGAGGAAGAACAGATTATTTACTGAATGTGCTTAAGTGTTGAACACTTAGCATGCATCTTATTTATAGGTAACAGGAGATTAAATACATTTACAATTTACAAGACAGAAATAATGAGTGTGGCTATTTCCTATGATACTATACATGAACCTGACTATACACTGCTAATTTCCAATATTCTAATAATATTGAAGCTACAATTAAAGCCCATCGTCTACAAAGATTTGTTGTAAATCCTGACATTCCTCCACGGTTTCTGTAAGATTCAGAAAGAAACGTTGGTCATATAAATGATGCATATCTGGATTGGGAACAACAGGACCAACTGTTGTTCTCATGGTTATTGTCATCACTCTCCGATCCTCTTCGAACACGTGTGGTTGGTTGTGTGCACTCATGGCAGCTTTGGGATGAAGTCCATGCATATTTTTGGTCTCAAAATCGAGCAAAAGTGAATCAATATCGCTTTGAGCTTCGAAACACCAAGAAGGGTACCCGTTTTGTTTCAGAATACCTTCTGAGAATTAAAGCACTTGTAGACTCTCTCATTTCTATTGGTCATCCAGTTTCCTCTCAAGAACATATTGATGTCATACTTGACAGTCTTCCAGATGAATATGATGCGTTTGTTACATCAATTAACAACAGACTTGATCTGTATACTATTGGAGACATTGAGTCTCTATTACTGTCTCATGAGGCCAGAATAGAGAAAAATCGCCTCTCTGTTTCTGATGCCTTTTCAGTTAATATAGCTCAAGCTAAAAAAGTTGAATCTCTACCCAATTCTTCGACCAAACATGTCGTTGCACCTACTCAGTCTTTTAGTTCTATGAATCAACCGTCGTCAAATTTGAATCAAAATCATTCAAATTCAGTTCGGACTCCACCTCCACCTGGTTTTGCTTCACTTGGTTTTGCTCCACCTGGTTTTGCTCCACCCAGTTTTCAGTCCGGTTACAATTCTGACTACAATCAATCTGGCACTCAGTCTTATGAACAGCACTTTAATAGAGGACGAGGTGGTAGATTTGGTAATACAGGAAGAGGACGTGGCAGATTTGGTTCTAACTACCGAAATGCTGTTGTTTGCCAAGTTTGTGATCAGACTGGCCATTCTGCCTCAGTTTGTTATTATAGGTTTGATCATAACTATGGTCAAGGCCAAAATTCTCAACCAGGAGGTAATTATCAGCAACAACGGCAAAATTTTCAACACTCACCAATGCCACAAATGCCTCTGCAATCCTTGCAGCCATATTCAGCCCAGTTAGCACATTCACATCTGCTACAACCAAGGCCCAGCTCTTCGCTCTATCCGTCTCAGTTTCAGTCTCAACAGTCATCTCAATTTCAGCCATCTCAATTTCAGCCTCAACGGTCTTTATTGCAACATCAGTCACTGCATCCTAGTATTGGTCCATACCAATATTCCACTCAACCTGTACATTTTGTGCGCATGATGGTTTCCGCAGATCCATATACCAGCTACACAGCACAGCAGCTGAATCCTATGGCCCTGTTAACTTCTGCTTCACAGAATTCTAATCAAGCCTGGCACCCTGATTATGGTGCAACACATCATGTTACTGCAGATCCTGCAAATCTGCAGCAAAGGCAAGACTTTCCTGATTCTGACCAAATTTTAATGGGTAATGATCAAGGTCTTACAATTCACTCTATTGGTTCTTCTAAAATTTTGTCTTCTTTCAATTCTAACATTTCTCTATCTCTAAATAATTTGCTCCTAGTTCCTTCAATCACCAAAAATGTAGTTAGTGTAAGTAAATTTGCACAAGATAATTCTGTCTACTTTGAATTTCATCCCTTTCATTGTTTTGTAAAATCTCAGGCCACAAACGAGATATTGCTTGAGGGTTCTGTTGGACCTGATGGTTTATACACCTTCCACAGTTTCTCCTTGCCTCGTGCGCCTTCACAGCCTGCAGCTTCAGCACCCTCATCTTCTGTTTCAAGTAGTTCTTTTGGATTTCAGCCTATTGTAAATACTGATAATAAATCTATTGATATTTCAGCAGTTGTAAATAATGAGACTTCATTTTCTGTAAATGTAGTTCCTACATCCTATACATTGTGGCATTGTAGGTTGGGACATCCCCATTTTGACATTGTCAAGTCTGTAGTAATCTTCCCATTTGTAGTAAAATGGTTTCTGAATTTTGTGCAACATGTTGTCTTAGTAAAGCCCATCGTTTACCTTCTCAGCTTTCTACTACTGTTTATCAAGAACACTTTGAGCTAATTTTTAGTGACTTGTGGGGTCCAGCCCCTATTCAGTCCTCTAGTGGTATTTTTTACTACATCTCCTTTGTTGATGCTTGTACAACTATCCTCTTAAACAAAAATCAGAGGCCTTTTCAGTTTTCAAACAGTTTATGGCAATGGTTGAACTTCAATTTAATAAAAAGATTAAATCTGTCCAAACAGATTGGGGTGGGGAGTTTAGACCTTTTTCAAAGTTCCTTGTTGATATGGGCAATAACCATCATCTCATTTGTCCTCATACTCACCATCAAAATGGCAGTGTCGATCGCAAACATAGACAAATAGTTGATATGGGTCTTACTTTATTGGCCCAAGCTTCCTTGCCTCTTAAATTTTGGGATCATGCCTTTCTCACTTCAGTTTATCTCATTAATAGGCTTCCCACAACAGCTCTTCAAAATCAAATCCCTTACATCAAACTTTTTTAGGCAAGTCCTCATTATAAGTTTCTTAAGGTGTTTGGGTGTGCCTGTTACCCCTGTTTGAGGCCTTATAACAGTCACAAACTAGAATTTAGATCTAGTGAGTGCATCTTTCTAGGCTATTCCTCTAATCATAAGGGTTACAAATGCCTTTCTTCAGATGGCAGAATTTATCTCCAAGGATGTTCTTTTTAATGAGTTTCGTTTCCCATATTCAGAGTCTCATCCCTCTACAGCTACTAACAAAATTACTGACATTTCATCTGGTCCTCCTATCCCTCCTTTCTCCTTTTCTAGTGTCTCACCAGTTTCTGTCCGTCCAACTCATTCTTCTTCTGCTAATTCTTCTTCATTACCAGTCTCTGTTGCTGTTTTACCTATTGATTCTGGTTCTGTCTCTGCAATTCCAGTTACTGATTCTGGTTCTGTCTCTGCAATTCCAGTTAGTGTCCGTTTGATTCCTGGAATTGAGCATAAAATTAGAGCTTGAAATTGGAATTGGACCTCTTAATTCCAATTTTTATGTTTGGAATGCCATTTAGAATTAGAATTGTAATTCCATAAACCAATTCCATGGAATTAAAAAACAACTAAGTTAAACCTTTCTCAATTCTTAGCCTATATCTTAAGAATTACCAATTTCATAGCTTAAAAATTAAATTCTCTCTCTCTCTCTCTCCACATTTATTTATGAACAATCATATTTATTGAGATTCTATATTTATATAAAAAATTATTATAATAGCTATTTATTTATTTTTTCTAAAAAATTCATGAAAATTTTCTTTATGAAAAAAATATGACTATTATATTATAAAAATATTATTGTATGGATATTTTTATTAATTTTAATTTTTAAATAATTTTTTAATGTTTTAGATCATACATTTAAACAATAAAATTATAATTGAATTTAAAATTATAATTTCTTATCCTAATTCTTTGACAATCCCAAACATAGAATTTAAGATTCTGGACCAATTCTAATTCTGAAAGAATTGAGATTGAAATTAAAATTCTATGTTTCAATTTCAATTTTGCTATCCTAACGGACCCACTGTTTCTGGTTCTGTCTCTGCAATTCCAGTCTCTGCTGCTTCATTGTCCACTGATTCTGGTTTAATTCCTGATACTGGTTCTGGTTCTGTCTCTGCAATTCCAGTCTCTGCTGCTTCATTGTCCACTGATTCTGGTTTAATTCCTGCTACTAGATCTGGTTCTGAATCAGAATCTGCAAACACTAATCTTTTCACTACCTCTGATTCTGATATTCAACCTACAAATCTCTCTAATTCTCAGGTTGTTTCTGTGTCTACACGTCACATGCAAACAAGGTCCAAATCTGGTATTGTTAAACCAAGAATAACTCCAACTCTTCTTCTTGCTCATCTTGAACCCAATTCTGTCCAAGAGGCCTTGACTAGTCCCAAATGGTATGCAGCCATGATGGCGGAGTATGATGCACTGATTAAGAATCCGACTTGGACATTGGTACCACTTCCAGAGAATAGGGCTACAATTGGCTGCAAATGGGTGTTTCGGGTAAAAGAAAACCCTAATGGTTCTATTAACAAGTACAAGGTCAGGTTCGTTGCCGAAGGGTTCCATCAGTAGCCTGAGTTGGACTACACAGAAACTTTTTCACTAGTTGTTAAACCAGTAACGGTTAGAGTTGTGCTTACATTGGCACTCACTCAACAGTGGGAGTTACAGCAGCTAGATGTAAATAATGCATTCCTCAATGGTTATTTACAAGAGGAGGTATACATGCAGCAAGCTCCAGGTTTTGAAGATTCAAATAAGCGGCTGGTTTGCAGCTGAATAAGGCACTCTATGGGTTGAAACAGGCCCCTAGGGCCTTGGTTTGAGAGGTTGGCATCTTCTTTGATCAGTTTTGGCTTTAAATCTAGCCGCTGTGATCCCTCTCTTTTCATTCAAAGAAGCTCACAGCACACTACTTATGTTCTCATATATGTGGATGATATCATTGTGACTGGAAGCTCATATATGTGGATGATATCATTGTGACTGGAAGCTCAACCACTTTGGTACAGCAGCTGATCACCAAGCTAAATGCAGAGTTTGCTTTAAAGCATCTAGGGAAACTTGACTACTTTCTGGGAATAGAAGTTCAACACTTGTCTAATGGATCTATTCTTCTCAATCAGAGTAAGTATATTAGAGATTTGCTGGAAAAAGCTAAGATGACTGATGCCAAAGGTATAAGTACTCCTATGGTGACTAACAGCAAGTTGTCTAAACTTGGAAGCAACTATATTGATGATCTTAAGCTATATAGGTCAGTAGTTGGTGCCTTGCAGTATGCAACTATCACTAGACCTGAAATTTGCTTCAGTGTGAACAAAATCTGCCAGTTTCTTAGTTCTCCACTTGAGGATCATTGGAAGGCTGTTAAATGTATTTTGAGGTACCTTAAGAGTACCATTACTCATGGTCTGCTACTGCAACCTGCAAGATCACTTGCTGTACATGCCTTTTGTGATGCTGATTGGGCATCAGATCCGGATGATAGAAGGTCAACTTCTAGATCATGTATTTTCTTGGGTCCTAATCTTGTTTCTTGGTGGTCAAAGAAGCAGACCTTAGTAGCTCGGTCCCGTACAAAACTGATCTGGATTCAGTCACTGCTGCAAGAACATCACGTTGTTGTTCCAGCTCCAGTTGTCCATTGTGATAATCTTAGTACAGTGCTTCTTGCTCATAATCCAATTCTTCGTGCACGAACTAAGCATATGGAATTGGACATATTCTTTGTTCGAGAAAAGGTTCTCAACAAAAGCCTGGTGGTGTCTCACATTCCAGCACAAGATCAGACAGCTGATTTGTTTACCAAACCGTTGTCAAGTCTAAGATTTTGTACTTTGAGAGACAAACTCAGGGTGTTTGATAAATTGGCTTTACAACACCCACCTTGAGTTTGAGGGGAGCTTATTAGAGTATATTATATTAAGCTGTTAGTAGAGTTCAAAATGTTCCTGAGATCTAGAGTTAGGATATTATCTTATAGTGTTAGTTAGTAACATAATTAGTTAGGTTAGTTAAGAGTAGTTAAGCTTCTACTAGCTGTATAGCTACAGCTGTGTATACTGTTGTAACTGTCTTGATTACAGTTTACAATTTTCAGTTTCTAGTTCGTTCTCTTTCTTCTTTCATTCTCTCTCTCTTTTCTGCTACACATTTTCTATTCTTTTCTTCACCTGATACGATTTCTAGAAAGGTGAAACTATGGTATATCAAGGCTGGGGAAGTCACATGGAATCAAGGGAACAGAGTTGAAACTGATGGCTAAAGAAGCTTCAGAGTTGTTTGCAGAGGTAGAGATGTTAATTGGGGTTAAGGGTAGGGCTTAGGGAGCCAGAATGTAGGGGTACAAAAAGGCATATCAAAGGGTCGATTTTCCAGTAATGGCAGAGTGGTGAAGAGTAGGTATCTGGTTCCTGGTCTGGGAACAGTGAAGCAAGGTTGGAAATGGGCCGGAGCATGGCTAGTGGTGTTGCCGGAAAAATCTGGTGGCTGAAAAGTGCAGCACGTACTCACAGGTGTGGCATGTGGGGAGAACGCTCAAAGACAAACTAGCATGTGGAGGCACGTCAGACAGCAGACAATGGTGGGTCTACTGCAGATGAGCCAGCTGGGAGTCTCTGCCTCTGAACTGGGTTTGCTGGCTGGCTGCAGTCATAGGGAGGTCCTGGCAGCTGGAGGATGGCGCAGCTGAGTTGGGATTGAGCTTAGCTGAGAGCGTGGCTGAGGATGCACCACTGGTTTGGGCTTAGTGGGAGGGATGGGGCCACATTGGATGGCTCTGATACCATCAAGAATTAAAGGAATTTGTGTTATAGGATACACATATGTTCTGGTATTTATGGATTGATTTACAATCAATTAGAGAGTAATCTAAGCTAAAATAAACCAATCTCTCCTAGTTGCGACAGTGCCTGAGGGATACGTGGTCCAAGACCAAAAAATAAACTAATCTCTAGTCTAATAATCAATAACTGATTATTCTAATCTAATCAACATGAAAACAGTTGACTATATATTCTAACATAAATGTTAATGTTCTAACACACCTAATGCAATAATACTCGTAACCCTAATATTCTAACACTCTCCCTCAAGTTAAAGCTTATTAAGATTTAAGCTTGTTACAACTAGCAAACCCATGAACAAAAAATAAAGAACACCGAAACCTAAAACAAAACATCTCAGCCCATCTCACACCGGCTGTCATAGATGTCGCCGGTCACACCACCTAGCAACATGGACACTGCCAGAAACTCTACTGTCCTTCACAGAAAGCACAAATCAGTCGTTACAGGACAAGTGTGCTCAAAATGCATGAGCCTTTAGCAGAGATCCAGCAACAAAAACAAAAGAACAGCACCCAAACAGATCACAAAGAAGAAAGGAAGGCAAACCAGAATCAGAATTTCCCCCTAATCCAAGTAGCAGCTAACCCAACCCAGAGTGACTAAAACCATGTAGAAACCAAGAATCAGGCCTGAAACAAGATTCGCTGATTAATATTAGATTGATATGAGGTTGTACAATACATTAACCTAATGCTTCTATTTGTACTAATAATTAGGTAAAGTACCAGTACTAATGGTACAAGCCAAGCCCACTCATACAATAACACTCATGATAGAGACTATCAATCAGTTGGGAAATCAACTAGGTAATGTAGTATTATTTATCTCTTCTAGGACAGATTCAGTGTGAATAGCCAAGAAATACAAGAAAGAAACAGAACAGATAATAGGCAAGTTAGAGAGTGCCTAGTTCTCTCCCAATTCCAATCCCAATACCAGCCTAACCTCTCCACCCACGTTTTCCCTCATATACTCCCTTCCCCACTCTCATGCAGCCTAACCGCATGACTCACATTTTCTCCCCTCACTCTGCCAGCTAGGGAGAGTTAGTTACATCATTTTCCCCCACATTCCCCTCATCATGTGCCTGGCCCTTCTTGCGTTTTCTCACGTACACTTTGGTGAATCCCGTGGGTCCCATGCCCCTTGCCACATCAGCCATGTCAACCGTGGGGTTCTCATCAATACCCCCCCTTCAAAACTCACCTTGTCCTCAAGGTGAAGCTCAGGGAATTGCTCTTGAATTTCCTCCCATAATTCCCAAAAATTATCACAAGGAGGCAATTCTTTCCATTTAATCAACACCTCCAGCTGGCCCTGAACATTCTTCTGAACAGCTATAGCTTCCTCAGGTTGGACTTGTAACTCTCAGTCCTCGGCCAAGCAAGAAGGTAGGGGCTGCACAGGGGTGGCAGCAATCACGGCTTTCTTTAACAGGGAGGCATGAAAAACAGGATGCACCCTGCTATCAGCTGGTAATTTAAGCCTGTAAGCTGCTGTTCCAATCTTTTCCATCACCTCATAAGGACCATAATACCTTGGACTAAGCTTTTGATTGATCCTCTTAGCCAATTGCTTCAACTTGTAGGGTTGAATCTTCAAATAGACATGCTCCCCCACTTGGAAATCTACTTCCCTGCGATGTAGATCTGCTTGTTGTTTCATGCGGTTCTGTGTTTTAGCTAGCTGCTGCCTCAACTCATCCAGCATATGGTTTCTTTCAACTGTCAACTGCTGTACCTCATCTACCGGTGTCACCCTTGTATCCCCTTTTTATACCGCTGGTGGTTTTCTCCCATACAAGGCCTCAAATGGGGTCATCTTTATAGCCGAGTGGTAGTTGGTATTATATCAAAACTCTGCCCAACATAGCCACTTTGGCCACTGCTTTGGCTTTGCTCCTGTGATGCACCGCAAGTAAGTTTCAAGGCAACGATTCACCACTTCGGTCTGCCCGTCAATTTGGGGGTGGTAAGAGGAACTGTACTTCAATTTAGTGCCAGAAAGCTTGAATAATTCAGTCCAGAAAGAGCTTATGAAGACCCTGTCCCTGTCAGACACAATGGATGTAGGGAACTCATGAAGTTTCACCACTTCCTTCAAGAAAATCTCAGCAACATCCTTTGCTGTATAAGGGTGAGCCATAGCCATAAAATGTGCATATTTTGTGAGCCTATCTACCACCACAAATATAGTGTCTGACCCCATTGCTTTAGGGAGTCCTCCTATGGTTCATAGAGATATCGCTCCATACTTGGGTTGGAATAGGGAGGGGCTGCAGTAACCCCCTAGGACTTAGAGCTTGGTATTTGTTTCTTTGGCAAATGTTGCATTCCTGCACATATTTTTGGATTCTCCCCTTCATACCCTCCCAAAACACTATTCCAGCCACCCTCTTATATGTCCTGAAGAATCCCGAGTGTCCCCCTGCAGCTGAATCATGGAATTCTTGTAGTAAATTGAGAATTCTTGGGGAATCCTTAGGGATCACTATCCTCCCTTTGTAGTGCAGTCTCCCCTGTTTCAACATATACCCAGGATGTGCATCAGAATCACTTACCAAGTCTTGTATTATTCCTCTCAACTTCTCATCGGCTTGAACCTCTTCTTCAAGTCCTCCCCAATCCTTGCAGTGAACCGTGGATAGTGCTGTGAATTGCAGCTTTCTGGACAGAGCATCGGCCACCCTATTCTCCTTCCCGGGTTTATACTTGATCTCAAAGTCAAATCCTAAGAGCTGAGAGACCCATTTTTGCTGCTCCTCCCCCATAAGCCTTTGATCAGCCAAGAATTTCAAGTTCTTTTGGTCGGTGTGAATGGTGAAATGCCTCCCCAATAGATAATGTCGCCACTTTTGGACAGCTAACACGATTGCCATCAACTCCCTCTCATACACCGATTTACATTGTACCCTCCCGGATAGTGTTTGACTCATGTATGCGACAGGCCTTCCATCTTGCATGAGCACGGCACCAATTCCCTTCCCTGAAGCATCGGTCTCTAAAATAAAATGCTTCTCAAAATCAGGTACAACCAAAACTGGGAGAGTGGTCATGGCTGTCTTCAATTGTTCAAAAGCTCCCTGAGCTTCTTCTCCCCATTTAAAGTTCTCCTTCTTAAGTTGTTGTGTTAGTGGCCATGCAATCTTCCCATAATTCCTCACAAATCTCCTGTAATACCCTGTAAGTCCCAAGAAGCCTCTCAATCCCTTCACGTCTCTTGGAACTGGCCAGTCCACCATGGCAGCAGTTTTGTTTGGGTCAGCTGCTACCCCCTCTGCAAAAATTAAGTGTCCCAAATATTCCAGCTGTGGCTGAGCCAAACTGCACTGCTTTTTGTTGGCAAAGAGCTGATTTTCCCTCAGTAATTGCAGCACTTGCTGTAGGTGCTGCCTATGACTTTCTACATCTCTACTGTAAATAAGGATGTCGTCAAAAAATACCAACACAAACCTTCTCAAAAATGGTTTAAGGATATTGTTCATGAGAGCTTGGAAGGTGGATGGCGCATTTGTCAATCCGAACGGCATAACAAGGTACTCATAGTGTCCCTCATGAGTCCTAAATGCTGTTTTAGGAATGTCCTCCTCTTTCATCCGAATTTGATGGTACCCAGACTTAAGATCTAACTTGGAAAAGATCACTGCTGCCCCTATCTCATCAAGCAGCTCATCAATGATAGGGATGGGAAATTTATCCGAAACTGTTAGCTTGTTCAATGCCCTGTAATCCACACAAAATCGCCACCCTCCATCTTTCTTTTTCACCAAAATTACAGGGCTTGAAAAAGGACTTATGCTGGGTCTGATGATCCCAGCCTGAAGCATCTCTTTTAAAAAATTTTCTATCTCATTTTTCTGATAGTGAGGGTACCTGTAAGGACGAATATTGGGGATAGGTGATCCAGTCTTGAGCAGTATGGCATGATCTTGCTCCCTCTTGAGTGGTAGTTCTCCTGGTTCCTTGAAAATATCCCCATAAGCCTCCAAGATCTCCTCTACATTCTCCAATCCCTCCGGTGACACCGTTTGAAGGCTTGCTAAGTGTCAATACTGAATTAAGTAGGCTTCCCCTTCATCTTGGATTGCTTTTAGCATTGCCTTCCATGAAGCTTGGTTCTTGCACAGAGAGGGATCTCCCTTGATCAAGTATTTCCTGTTTCCTTCCTTCCACCTAATGAGTAATTGCTTGAAGTTGGCCTTAACGTCTCCCAAGCTAGCAAGCCAGTCCATTCCCAGTATCACTTCTGTGCCCCCTAACTCCATGATGAAGAAGTGTTGCTTCATTTCTACCCCCTGTATTTCCAGACTCACATCAGTACACACTCCTCTGTTACTCACCCTTTCACCCGTGCCTACCTCCACAAAATATTCAGGAGTGTCTTCTACCTCCAAACAGAGTTCCTTCACCAACTGTTGAGAGATGAAATTGCTAGTCGCACCCGAATCGATCAAAACCAGCACTGGTCTTTGACTAATAATTCCCCTAACCTTGAAGGATCTGTTGGAAGTCAACCCCTCCTTGCTCTTCACGGATAGTTGCAGCACATTGGCTTCCATTTCCAGTTCCTCTTCCGTACTAGGCTGCTCGACCTCCTCTTCTCCCTCGTCTTCCTTCTGTAGAACCAATTGGTAATTTCTGAATTTACATGCATGATCAGGGCCCCATTTCTCACCACATTTAAAGCACAAGCCCTTCCTACTAAGTTCCCTCAACTCCCCCTGCGAGAGCCTTCAACTGCTGCTGGGCTTCTTCTCTTCCCCCTGCTGCCCTATCTTAGGCTCATGTTTTGTTTCAGTGGATTTGGGTTCATTTGGGCCTCTTGGTTTGTAATTGGGCTTCGGACTGTAGTGTTTGGCCCGACCCGACTCCCAACTCGACCCAAGTTTCCACTTGCTAGCCCGGTCCACCCAATCTCCCTTCTCCTTCGTCCCACCTTTTCCCTTCTGTGTCGCCACGTTCTTGTCCTCAATAAGCAATGCTCGGTCCATCAACTCTGAGAGAGACCTCGATTCATGAAGTCGGAGTTCCGCCTGAATCTCCTCTTTCAGGCCGTTGATGAAAATACTCTCCAGCATCACCCGCTCCTCTCTCCTCAACGGCACGATGAGCATCTCGAACTGCTCGCGATACTCCATCACTGTCCCTGTTTGGCGAATGCTCAGCAGAGGTCCCAACGGAGTCTGGACTAATCCGGGTTGAAACCTACGAATCACCGCTTGCTTGAACGCTTCCCAACTCAGATCAGTAGATTGCTCTTCCCACCACTGGTACCAATTCAGCGCACGCCCTTCCAACGCGATCACCACCACATCTAACTTCTCCGCCTCACGCACTTCGTTCAACCGAAAGTACCTCTCCACCCGGACTAACCACCCATACGCCTCGTCTCCGTTGAACACTGTGAGTTTCAGTTTTCGTCCTCGAGAGTAGTATCGCGGAGGGCGACTATCTTCTTCCCGCGACGTTTGCCGTGAGCGAGATCGATTCGTACTAGAAATGGAATCGTCACGAGGGCGAGATCGCCCTCTTCGCCTCCTCTGGGTCCGAGTCAACAAGTGCCGGAGCTCCTCCATTTGACCCCGATTCTCCAATCTCCACTCCTGGAGGTCACGTTCCAAGGTGTCTACTCTTGCTTCCATTGACGATCGCGTGGTTACCATAAGAGCTCCGGTCCTGGAGCTTTGATACCAATTGATAGAGACTATCAATCAGTTGGGAAATCAACTAGGTAATGTAGTATTATTTATCTCTTCTAGGACAGATTCAGTGTGAATAGCCAAGAAATACAAGAAAGAAACAGAACAGATAATAGGCAAGTTAGAGAGTGCCTAGTTCTCTCCCAATTCCAATCCCAATACCAGCCTAACCTCTCTCCACCCACGTTTTCCCTCATATACTCCCTTCCCCACTCTCATGCAGCCTAACCGCATGACTCACATTTTCTCCCCTCACTCTGCCAGCTAGGCAGAGTTAGTTACATCATTTTCCCCCACATTCCCCTCATCATGTGCCTGGCCCTTCTTGCGTTTTCTCACGTACACTTTGGTGAATCCCGTGGGTCCCATGCCCCTTGCCACATCAGCCATGTCAACCGTGGGGTTCTCATCAACTCATAATCCTAATATTCTAACACCGATATTAAAAGAAGGCGCACTAGCAAGTAACGACTCGCCCGCCCTGAGATTCTTATAGTTTGAGAATTTGATGCACTTGCACTAGTATCTGCACCCACACCACTTTTTTGTTACATTTATCTTAAAACATACTATTGCTTTACATGCATAAAAACCTCAACTATTTGAAATAATTATGAATACTCTATTCCTCTGAAATTTAGCACACATGTTCAACCTGATAATTATCCATAATTTAATGGCTGAATACTTGGATTGATGAAATTCACATTCTATTAGAGGTTATTCATTTAAACTTCATTGGTGTTATTGGTCCGGTGGTACCTGTATTTGTGCATGTAAGGAAGGTACTTTCTTATGGAATAATCCGTTAGGGGCTCTTGATAAACAGTATATGCTCTTTCACCTTGGACCAGTCTCTCATGATGGGATAATTATCCATATGCTTTTGTTGAGAATAATGGGGTTATCATTATATGGCAGTCTGTAGTTTATGCAGATCTCTACTGTAAATTGTGTTTTCAGCTCTTCTTTGTTGCTCTAGTCAAGGTTTTAAGAACTGGTTTGATTGGACTAATCAAATTGGTTAGACTGCCAACCATACATCGTACTGGTTGAGGTCTAACCACAAAACCGTTTAGATGGTTAAACTGGTCAAAACTGTTAAAACCGGACTGGCTTTAGAAAATCATTGAGTTCTCTAACTGACTATTGAGGAAGACTCATTACATTCTCCATCCTCTGGAATCTGGTGCTCCTTGTTTCCTTCATTCTGTCATTTCTCGTTCATCTAAAATTTGGATCTTCATTCATTTCTTTCTGCAGCATACCGCTTAGAACTTCGTTTTTCCAGCAATGTGTCTGTGCAACTTTGCCTTAGTGTTTTCATTGGCATGTGTGTTTTAAATATTATTTATTACGTTATCTGATTTGACCACTAGTTGAAACATGAACCACCTCATCTCCAGTTCTCTAGTTGAACTGGTTTTTAAAATATTGGATCTAGTCATGGCTGCTTGGGAATTTCTCTTACTGATATGCGAACTTGTTGCAATTTTTAGCTACTTTGGCTCATTGTTCAGTTTTTTTTCTTATTTTTTTTAGGAGGCTTTCTCATCCTCTCCCCATATGTACTTGAAATAATTGACACGTGTGAGACTTAAAACTCTCAACTTTTTATCTTAAGTGATTTTGATCAATGCGATTGTTGCATATCAAATTTTAGAAAATTTAATATGAATGTAGATCATATGGTTGATGTTTTCTTTTATTCGAAAGTCTTTATTAAACTTTGAGTAAATTACCTTTACCTCCATGTAGCTGGGGAAAGAAAAATAAAAAAGCCTTAAAACTCCTTGCCCCAAATTTAAACCTACACTTCTAGTCCTTCTATTTTCAAAATCTATGTTGAAAACTATATCTAGATTCATTGTATAGGCTAACCAAATTGTTGATATTGTTGATATTGTTTGATATTGTTTATTTTAGGTTTGATATAGCTAGATATTGTTTGATATTGTTGTTAATAGTCAATCCCTAAAATCAAGGGATTTTGTATTCAATTGTTGTAACTAATTATTCTATAAATTGAGGAGGCTGAGTAGGTTAGACTCAAGCCATTCAGCTATCATAACTTGGTATCAGAGCTAGGGTTCGTTCTGGTCAAGAACCGCTCTCCGGCGATCTTGCCACGTTGTCTCGGCCACCGTTTCGGCCACCGTCTCCGATCACCAAAGTAAGGATGGGACAACTCGTAAAACGCCGGCGATCCGTTTCGGAGAATACCCACCTCCGTTCTCCGCCGCACGCGCCTCCACGCGCCGCCACGGTCCAGATCTCCGAGCGCGTGAGATCCACGCGCCGCCGTCCACGCGCCGTTTCGTCGCGCGTCATCTCCGTCGTTTCTCGGCGTCCTCGACCTCCTTTTGACTATCAAAATCCGCCTGGAACTTACATTCTTCTCCTTCTCACCATGTCCGATTCGACCACCGCCTCTTCCAAAGGTTCGACGTCAGTGCAGTGCTGGTTCTGGGTCTACAGGAAGGGTCTCATCTCTTTTGCCTTCTCTGGAAGTCCTATTATCACATCGGAAAAACTCAATGGTAAGAATTTTGTGGATTGGTACAATGCGGTTGAAATTTGGTTTTTAGGACAAGGGCTTTATGAACATCTCACCAAGAAGGAAGCAGAGGTTGATGAGAAAATTCGTGATGAATGGAAAAGGGCAGATTATCAGTTAGTCTCTCTTTTATGGTAGTCTATTGATCCGAAGTTGATGGTACACTTTCGCCCATACAAAACTTGTTATGAAATATGGAAGAAAGCTCAAAATGTCTATTCCAATGATCTACAACGTCTCTAAGTTCACAATTTGGCCAGAGATGACGGATCATGATCTTCCCTCTTATCCGAACAAAGTGACGGTCCGTCATTGATGACATTAAACGCATTATAACGGTGATGATCTTACGAAGGTACTAGCAAAACTTGATAATATGTATATGGTCTTTGTTCTTCACGGTTTACATAAGGATTTTGAAGTAGGAATCAAGCTCTAACTAATCCTAACATCCCCACGGTGGAGGAGCTCATTGATCGTCTTCTACGAGTTAAGAGTCACCGGTGGAGACATCCGAGATTGGCTTCCGGACGAGCCGAGAGTCCTCGGCCTTTGTCTCTAATTCGGCAAACCGTGGAGGACGAGGCCGTGGGCGTGGTGGAAGAGGTGGTCGTGGTAGAGGTGATCGTCCTCGGTGCTCTTATTGCAAGCGCGTGGGTCATACCCAAGACAAGTGTTATTCTCTTCATGGTTTTCGGAAAAGTCATCAATGTGATTTAGATCTGCCGATCGATCGAAAGCCGAGGTTGTGTATGATAATCGACAGGTCACAATCGAACAAATTTGAAATTGATGAATATAAGGAGTACCTTCGGCTTAAGGCAACCCAACGAGCCTCATCTTCACTACTATAGCTCATTCACGGTAATTCTACGGTTTGTTTCTCTCATTCATCTCCTGTTGGTTCCCTGGATTTTGGATTACGGTGCTTCGATCATATTCTTTGGTAACTCTTCTCTCTTTTCTACTTTATCCTCTACTAAAACACCACATCACATCACCCTTGCTAATGGCTCTAAAACTCAAGCCACCTTGGTATTGGTCATGCTTCACCTCTTCCCTCTCTCTGAGTCTTATTTGTACTGGATGTCCTTTTAATTTAATTTCTATTAGTCAACTTACTCGATCTCTCAATTGTTCCATAACATTCACTTCTACTTCCTTCTCTATCCAGGACCGGAGTACGGGGAAGACGATTGGAGCAGGATTTGAGTCACGCGGTCTCTACTACTTACAACCTCCATCTTCCACCATATGTGTTGCCACAGAGTCACCTAGTCTTCTTCATCGTCGTTTTGGTCATCCGAGTTTAAATAAATTAAAGAAAATGGTCCCTCATCTCTCTACTTTACCGGGATTGGAGTGTGAGGCATGTCAGCTTGGAAAACATGTTCGGGCATCCTTTCCAAGTAAAGTTACAGGTCATGCAGAGTCTCCTTTTAGTCTTGTTCATTCTGATGTTTGGGGTCCAAGTCGTATTTCTTCTTTCTTAGGATATAGATATTTTGTTACTTTCATCGACTGGTTATTTTTAATGAAAGAACGTTCGAGTTATTTACTATTTTTCAAAAATTTTGTGCTGAAATACATAATCAATTTGGACAAACTATTCGTGTCTTACTGCAGTTGATAATGCCAAAGAATATTTTTTCGTCCCTTTTAATTCTTTTTATGGCATCGCATGGTATAGTTCATCAATCGAGTTGTCCTCACACACCTCAACAAAATGGTGTGGTGAGCGCAAACATCGCCATATTGTTGAAACAACTCGTACTCTCATGTTACATTCTAATGTTCTGTGAAATTTTGGAGTGATCTTAGTTATTTAATAAATCGAATGCCATCTTTACGTTCTTAATAACCGGGTTCTCACTCTATTCTATATCCTCAGGCACCCCTTTATCTTTGTCCCCCCTCGTGTTTTTGGTTCCACATGTTTTGTCCACAATGTTGCTCAGTGTCTCGACAAACTTCTTTGCTCGCGCCATTAAGTGTATCTTTCTTGGTTATTCTCGGGTTCAAAAGGGGTACAGATGTTATTCTCCATCCACAAATCGTTCTTACATCTCCACTGAGATGTTACCTTTTCGAGGATACACCTTTCTTTGCCTCACAAGTCTTGTCGGAGTCTGTTTCTCAAGTCTTGCCTATTCCGGTCTTCGATTCTCCCGTTTTAAGTCCACACTGTCTCACATATACAAGAGGCTGCCCCTGTTGCTCCTAAGTACCCCATAGAGCCATTTCGTCTCACTTATCACCGTCGTCCTCATCCTACTACTCCGAAAGCCTGCACTGTTGTGGACACCGGTGACTCACCTCCTGCTCCTCCGTCTCCGTCGATTCCGGTCCTTGTTTGAGCCTACCACCGACCTTCCCATTGCAATTCGCAAAGGTAATCGTTCTTCTCGCAATCCTCATCCTATTTATAATTTTCTAAGTTATCATCGTTTATCTTCCAACCATTATGCCTTTGTATATGCTTTGTCGTCCATTTCTATTCCTAAAGCTGTTCAGGAAGCACTATCCCATCCAGGATGGCGACAGGCTATGATTGATGAGATGATGCTTTGGAATCTAACCACACTTGGGCTCTTGTTCCCTCTCCTCCAGGGAAGTCTACTATTGGTTGTCGTTGGGTTTTTTGTCAAAGTGGGTCCCGATGAATTTGTGGATCGCTTGAAGGCTCGTCTTGTGGCCAAAGGATAATTTATGGTCTTGACTATGGTGATACATTCTCTCCTGTTGCTAAAATGGCCTCTGTTCGTCTCTTTTTATCCATGGTTGCTATCTCTTGTTGGCCTTTATATCGGTGGATATTAAAAATGCCTTTTACATGGTGAGTTGGAGGAGGAGATTTATATGGAGCAACACACAGGTTTATTGCTCGTGGGGGAGTCGAGGTCTTGTTTGCCAACTGAGAAGTCATTGTATGGGTTAAAACATCACCTCGAGCTTGGTTTGGGAGGTTAAGAAGGTCATACAGCGAGTTTGGCATGATTCGTAGTGAGGTTGATCACTCGTATTCTATAGACATTCACCGTGTAAAAAGGTCATTTATCTTGTGGTCTATGTGGATGATATTGTAATTACGGTGATGATGATGAAGGGATCACTAGACTAAAGCAACATTTGTTTCAAAGCATTTCCAAACCAAAGATTTGGGCAAGTTGCGATACTTCCTTGGTATTGAGGTTGCTCAATCAAAAACAGTATTTCCATTTGTCAAAGGAAGTATGCACTTGATATTTTGGAAGAGGCGGGATGCTAAATTGTAAGCCGGTGGATACTCCTATGGATCGAATGTTAAGCTCATTCCAAATCGGGGGAGCCGTACTCGGATCCAGGAAGATATCGAAGGTTAGTAGGAAAGTTGAATTATCTCACTATGACCGGACCGGATATAGCCTTTCTTTGTTAGTGTTGTGAGTCAATTTCTTAACTCTCCTTGTGAAGTCATTGGGATGCATGACTCGCATTTTAAGGTATATTAAAGGAACTCCTGGAAATGGGCTAATATATGAGAACGAGAGGTAACACAGACATTGTTGCCTATACAGATCTGATAGGCGGGATCTCAAGTGATAGGAGGTCAACTGGGTATTGTGTTTTCATTGGAGGTAATCTCATCTCTTGGAAGAGTAAGAAACAGAGTGTAGTTGCAAGATCAAGTGCAGAAGCAGAATACAGGGCTATGGCTCTTACAACATGTGAACTTATATGGTTGAAACATCTACTTCAAGAGTTAAAGTTTTGCAAAATGGGTTCTATTGACTAATTTGTGATAATCAAGCAGCCTTTACATATTGCTTTAATCCTGTCTTTCATGAAGAACTAAGCATATAGAGATCGATTGTCATTTCATTCGAGACAAGATTCTTTCAAAGGAGATTAGTACTTCATTTGTCAATTTAATGATCAACTTGCGGATGTTTTCACCAAGTCTCTACGGGGCTCACGAATAGCTTACATATATGTAACAAGTGGGTGCTTATGACATCTATGCACCAGCTTGAGGGAGTGTTGATATTGTTGATATTGTTTGATATTGTTTATTTTAGGTTTGATATAGCTAGATATTGTTTGATATTGTTGTTAATAGTCAATCCCTAAAATCAAGGGATTTTGTATTCAATTGTTGTAACTAATTATTCTATAAATTGAGGAGGCTGAGTAGGTTAGACTCAAGCCATTCAGCTATCATAACTCAAATCATGTAATTATGGTAATTAGGATCTTTGTATTTATTGTAATAGGTCTATATAATTCAGCCTCCGTTGTGTAATTTAGAGACACAGTTTCTTCATGTCTCTCTCTCTTTTCTCTCTTTCGACATGGTATCAAAGCCTAAAGAGAGGCAATCCTAGAACTGCACATTCACTCTTTTAGGTTTGAAAACATGTGGCTTACTCATCACTCTTTTATTCCTTTTGTTAAGGAAGTGTGGGAGACAACTTTAGTTCAAGGTTGGGAAGGATGTAAAATTATGAGGAAGTTGAAGCTTCTCAAGGAAAGCTTGAAAGAGTGGAATTTGTCTGTTTTTGGTGACATTCGGTTTAGCAAAGATGGTATTTTGAAAGAACTTGATTTGTTGGATGGGTTGGAGTTAGAGGGTAATCTTACTGAGGATCTCTGTGTTAGAAGGCAGAAATTGAGGCTTGATTTAGATGAAATTTTGCTTAAGGAAGAAATGAGTAGAAGACAAAAGATGAAATTCCAACGGGTTAAGGATGGGGATGCTAACCCAGTTGTTTCATAGGGTGGCTTCTGGGAGGCGTAGGAAAATCTTTATTAAAGAATTGGAATTGGAGGACGGTACAGTTGTTAAGGACATGGGGGTCATTGCCTCTAAAATTACTAGGTTCTACTCGGATTTATTTGCTGATGATATACCTGGTAGACCCTTCATTGAAGACTTAGATCGATGCCCCATCAATCCATATAAGGCTTGTTGGTTGGAAAGGCCTTTTGAGGAGGATGAAATTTGTAAGGTTGTCTTTAGTTTGGGAAAAGACAAAGCTCTTGGTCCAGATGGCTTTTCATTTGGTTTTTTTCAAAAGTGTTGGGATATTGTTAAACCCGACCTTCTTAGGGTGTTGTTTGTTGAATTTTTCAATAATGGTAAAATTTGAGTTAGTATGAACTCCACTTTCATCTCTCTTGTTCCTAAAGAGGACAAGTCGGTGAAGGTTAAGGACTTCCGCCCTATTAGCCTGGTTTCTAGTGTTTATATAATCATTACGGAAGTTCTTACTTCTAGGTTGAGTGAAGTCCTTTCCGATACCATCTTGGAAAATCAAAGTTCCTTTATTCCAATTAGACAGATTCTTGATGCTGCTTTAATTGCAAATGAGGTGGTGGATAGTGTTAAAACTCGGAGGAAACAAGGTCTGGTGTTTAAGCTAGATTTTGAGAAATCTTATGATCGTGTGAGTTGGGGTTTTTTGGATAAAGTTATGGATAGTAAAGGTTTTGGGGTTAGATGGAGAAAGTGGATTTCGAGTAGTTTATCTTCTACTTTTGTTGTCATTATTAATGGTGAACCAAAAACTTGGTTTATGGACCAAAAAGGTGTGGGGCAAGGGGATCATTTATCTCCTTTTCTCTTTACTATTGTGGTTGATGTGCTTAGTCATTTAGTTTCTAGAGCTGTTAATAATGGGTTAGTTAAAGGATTGTTAGTTGGTTCGGTGGGAGTGTTTGTTTCCCCCCTCTTCAATTTGTTGATGACACTATTTTTTTCTTGGAACCACATGCTGAGACTTTTGTTAACATTTTGTCTATTTTGAATTTCTTTGAGGTCATCTCTGGTCTTAAGATTAATTGGGCCAAGAGTGGTTTAGCGGGTGTGAATGTGGATAGTCAAATTTTGACTGTTTTTGCTACTCTAGCAGGTTGCCAATCTCTTCATTGCCCTCTTACTTATCTCGGCATTCCTCTAGGAGGTAACCCCCGTGTTCTATCTTTTTGGGATCCTGTGATTTGTAAGATTTCTAAGCGGTTAGATAGTTAGAAAGGTGCCTTTTTTTGGAAAGGTGCCTTTTTTTCTCTAAGGGGTAGGATCCCCTTATATGTTCTTTCCCTTTTTTGCATTCCCGTGGTTGTGGCACAAAAAATAGAGAAAATTATGCGGGATTTCCTTTGGTCGGGGGCAGGGGAAAATAGCAGGGATCACCTCGTTAGTTGGGAGGTTTGTTGTAGACCTAAGAAGGAGGTGGAGTTGGGTCTTGGTAACTTGGTGTCTAAGAATATTGCTTTGGCAGCTAAGTGGCTTTGGTGCTTTCCTCTTCAACTGTTTTCTTTATGGCATCAAGTGATTAAAAGGAAATATGGTTTGCATTCGAATGGGTTAGACACCAACTCTGCAGGTAGAGAGATTCGTGCTAGTCCTTGGAAATTTATTTCTCAGGGATTGCCTTCTTTTTCTTCTCTTTTATCCCTACATCTGGGTGATGGATCTCATATAAAGTTTTGGGAAGATGTTTGGGTTGGTAGTGTCCTTTCTGAGGCTTTGTCACCTTTCCTCCTTACCCAATGCTCCTGTTTGTCAATTTTATACTCAAATTAATCTCTCTTGGAATTTTCATTTTTTCAGACACTTGCTTGATAGAGAGGTTACTGAGCTTCAAACTCTCTTGTCTTTGCTTGAATCTGTCCAATTTTCTTCTCTTTCTGATACTAGAACTTGGACTCTTGAATCTTCTGGATCTTTCTCTTGTAAATCTTATTTTCAGTTCTTGACTCATTCTTCTAATAAAGAAAGATTCCTTTTGGAAAAGCCCATTTGGAAGTCTAAAGTTCCCATAACGGTTAAAGCTTTTGTCTGGACTATTGTTCTTAATAGAATTAACACTAACGACATACTTCAAAAGCGCAGACCTATCACTGCTTTGTCTCCTAATATGTGCTTAATGTGCTGCTCTGCTTCGGAATCAGGGGATCACCTCTTTTTGCATTGTTCTGTAGCAAATTATCTCTGGAATAAGTTGTTTAGTTTTTTGGAGAGGCTTGGGTCTGCCCTAAGGATTTGCACCATTTTATTCTATCTATGTTTAGAGATTTTGGCTCCCGCAAAAAAGCAAAGATCCTTTGGTAGTGCTCTATCTTCGCTATTTTGTGGTGTTTATGATTGGAAAGGAATGCTAGAATTTTTAAGGGGCTTTCCTCAAGTTTAGACTTTATTTGGAATAGGGTTCTCCTTTTGGCTTCTCTTTGGTGTTCAGCTCATGGTTTCTTTGTTGGTGTTTCTTAGGTAGACATGCAGAGAGATTGACTTGCTTTGTTGCATGATACAAGCTCGTAGGTTTTAGCTGTGGTTTTTTGAGAGGATTACTTATCCTCCTTTGTACTTTTCTTCTCTCTTAATAATATTTCTTTTTCTATCAAACAAAAAAATCCTAGAATTGTGTACGCCCGATAAGTCCACTGCTCTTTGGTGAAAATTTTTTCTGCTAATCGTGTTTCCATTCCGGTTTACCGGCCTTTCACCTTCTGTTGTGTCCTCTTTCCAACAGACCCACCGCTGTCCACCGCCGGCGTCCAACTTTTCTGGCAACTTTTCTGGCGGACAACCCCAACATCGGAATCGCCTATCTCTTCTCAGCCAAAACCCAGACGCCTAACCAAAAAACCCTTCTGACGAGCCCACACGCACCGGCAAACACCTCTGTGCACAACTCCATTGGCCGTCCTTTCTTCAACGTGTGGCGGGGCGTGGCACACCTCTTCCGGTCGTCGTTTTTTGCGCAGTGATCGCCTCTCTCTCCTCTTTCTAGATCTGCTCTCGCCTTTTGTGTTCGTGACCATTTGTCGAGACCCCTTTTTTGAATCAATGCATTGAGGTACTGTTTGGCTTTTGTTGACTGATTCATGGCAAGTTCTACCTCTTCAGATAGCTTTAAGGACACCCCGAAGGCTGAGTACGCAGATTTTTTACAGTGGTTTGCACAACATAAGTCATTTGGTTCCTCTAGTCCAACGACTGCCTATGCCGACTTTCTGAAGTGGTTTGAGCAACGCCAGACCTCTAGTTCTACTGCCTCTGTTGCACATATTGGTACTTCATTTGCTTGTCTCTCTTGTTCCCCATTCATTAGTACTTGGGTTCTTGATTCTGGTGCGACTGACCACATTTCTAGTAATAAGACTCTTTTCTCCAACTTTTCTCACAATGGTTATTTGCCTACTATCACTTTAGCAAATGGTTCCAAGTCTCAATCCTAAGGGATTAGCACTACCCATCCCCTCCCTTCCCTTTCAGTAGACTCTGTCCTTTATGTTCCTGGATTTCCTTTTAATTTGCTTTCCATTAGTTGTTTGACTCGGTCTCTCGATTGTATGATTACCTTTACTAAAGACTCTGTCATTTTGCAGGATCAGAGTTCGGGTCGGATACTTGGCATTGGATGTGAGTCCCATGGCCTCTACCAGCTCTCCAACCCCTCTCTTGTTTGCGCTGTCAAGGATTCACCTCTCACCATCCATGCACAGTTGGGTCATCCTAGCCTTCCTAAACTACAAAATTGGTCCCCAGCCTCTCTAAGTTGTCGAGTCTCCCGTGAGTCATGTCAACTAGGAAAACACACACGTAGTCCATTTCTCGATAAAGTCAACAGTCAAACATTCTCCTTTTGCTTTAGTACATTCTGATGTTTTGGGTCCTAGTCATACTGTTTCTACACTAGGGTCTAGATATTTTGTCACTTTCATTGATGATTACTCTCACTGCGCTTTGTTATTTTTTATGCAAAATCGGTCTAAGTTGTTTTCCATATTTCAGAACTTTTATCATGAAATAAAAACTCAATTTGGTCTTCCTGTACGTAGTTTGCGTAATGATAATGCCTGTGAGTATTTGTCTCAACCATTTCAATCCTTTATGGCTTCTCATGACATTCTTCACCAAACCTCTTGTGCCCATACCCCTCAACAAAATGGGGTCGCTGAACGTAAAAACAGACATCTCATAGAAACAACTCGAACCCTTTTACTTCATGGTAATGTTCCTTTCCGCTTCTGGGGTGGTGCAGTTCTTACTGCCTGTTATCTGATTAACCGCATGCCCTCCTTTGTTCTTGATCACCAGGTCCCATACTCTATCTTATATCCCCATCAACCTCTGTATTCCCTACCACCTCGTATATTTGGGTTTGTAATGTCCTAGGACAGATATCTGGATATATCTGGAATATATCAAGATAACCAGTACTAGTTACGTCACTTACTATTTAACTAACTACTAATATATCTATAACAACCATGTAAGTCATTATAGAAAGCCTTGAGAGAATGTGGAAAAACTTAAATTTACACACATATATATACAACCTTAGCCGCAGAAGGGCTTATTGTAATACATGTCTCTGAATAAAACTACAAAGCAAATATAAACAATATATACATAAGCTTTGTCTAAATAAGAAACAAGTAAAACTATACTACACTAGTTCTTCTGTTTCTTGAACTTCTTACTCTATGACAATCCTTGACCTACTTCTACCTTGAAAACATAGAAAAGGGTGAGAACATAAAAATTCTCAGTAATAAACATATATTTCATGGCATAATAACTATGTAAACTGCATACATAAATAAACTAAACTAAACATTATACGATCGCCCATTCAACCGTATAACATTATCTATCATTACTAACATAGGAGTTTTCTCCACTATAACTGATAACTACACAATACCTCGTAGTATAGCCAAACCGATAGCCTACATATCGTTAACATAAGCAACCGCCCATACAATCACATATGTCAACAACAACAAACAATTGCCCATACAATTGACTGTAACAACAAAGCTGATGATTTAACTCTATCTCTACTTATGCATTCTATGAAACTCTGGTTCTACGAACACTTGCTAAGATAGAGAGTGAATTTATCACATATTGGTCCTACCTGGGACAAAGGAAAACTGTAATACTTACTAACTCTAAACTTGATCATAGACTCAACTCATCTTTGTGAAAGAGTCTATCTGAACTAATGCGTCACTTCACCCCAACTTATGAAGTCAAATGAGCACTTCTCTGATCTTTGCACACATAACTCAACTTTACTGTAAGTGAGTAATTCGTACATCGAGATAAATGTAAACTATACCTCTAAAAAAAAATCATTCCAACAAAAAATTTGTACACTTAACTCCTCTTTGAAATATCCCTAGTAGCATCCTAACACACCCCAAAAAAAATGTATAAAGAATCCCAACAAGTAGGAAACTTCATTTCAACAAGATTCATATCTTGACATTTTATGATTTATCACCAAAAAGACTGATTTTCATAGATGTACCAATTGTACATCCTAACTTTTATAATTCTGAAATTTTATAGGCAAATAGTCTTATGTCTTAGCTTTCAAATGCCACTGGAATCAAGTCATTTTGATATCTACAGCTCAAGTTATGCAACAAACACTGCAGGTTGTCGGATGCCCTGTTCTGCTGATCGTTGGGTGCCCAAGCGCCCAACACTCGGCGCCTGAGCACCCAAGGTCCTGCTGCACACATATTCTATCTGTACATGGAGCGCCTAAGCACCCAAACATCAGCGCTTGAGCGCTAGCCGCCCAAAACAAGTTCTGCAGAATTCTGCAGAACTTGTTCACTGTTCCATTAGGAACAAACCAACCTTCAATCATCCAAAAATAGTTCCTAGGTGATTTCTAACACCACTAACAACCTCCAAAAATGTTGTAACTCTTTTACAACCTATCTCTTCTCTTAACTTGGATCAAACACCAAAAAGTACATACTTGGTTATTTAAAACCTAGGTTCCAAATTCAAGAACCAACTAGTTTTATCTAGGGATAAAACCAACTATCTTGCTATCATTGAATTGAAACAACTAATTCAAACAATGAAAGCAAGAATCTAGCTTAAGAAACTAGTTTTCCCTCTTTGAAAACTCATCTTCTCCATCTAAAAAAACCAAGTTCTAACATAGCAAAGATAGAAAACACCCCTACTTCTTGAAGCCATGAAGATCCTCAAGCTTTTCCCCTTGATCTTCTAGCTCCCCATGGCTTTTCCTCCTTCTTTTCTCACTTTCTCCCCCACGGTTCCCTCTTCCTTTTGTCTTCTTTTCTTTCCTATTTTTGCCTTGTTCTGCGTGAGAAGAAGGAAAATAAGAAGAAAAGTCATACTTTTCCACTTAAGTCCTATATTGGTACTTTATATTTGCTAAGGACACTTGAATTTAGCTAAATCAAGTTTTTCAACTTCCAACAACTTTGAAATAAATACTGGGATTCATAAAAATTATTGTTTCACCAATATCTTAATTTTCTATATCTGTTGCTAGTCAATCCGACATTAAAACGCACAACCAGTATGCCTAAAAATATACCAAACTAACTTTGATTATTCTCAAAATAGAAACAAACTCTCTAGGTTTATTTCCCTCAATTTAGCAATTTATGCTACTATCTGTGTCATTTTAAGCTATTTTTCAACTTTTGGGTTGCAACTAAGTACCTAAACGAACTCAGTTTGTCACAAAACTTAACTGACATGTTATACAAGTATAATAGTACCTCTAAGACCATATACAAGCTTAACATGTTTTCTCGGGATGTTACAAGGTCTACCTGTTTTGTTCATAATCTCACTCCTAGTCTTGATAAATTTTTCGGTCGATCTATTAAGTGTGTTTTTCTTGGTTACACTCGGTCCCAAAAGGGTTATCATTGTTTTTCCGCTGATTTTCGACGTTACCTTGTCTCGACCGATGTTACCTTGAGTTTGTTCCCTTCTTCCAATCTCTTTCATCGACTCTTGCACCTATTTCTGAGGTCTTATCAGTCCCTCTTCCTCTTATCACTGTTGAGTCAGATACACCTCCGACCCCCCATGTCGAGACACCCACCACTACTATTCGCCGCTTCTAGATCTATCATCGTCGGTCACAGCAACCTCCACCACCCCTACCTCCACCAGAAGTTGCAGAGGTCAATGTGGACTCTCCTCCGCACTAATTCCTTTACTAGCTCCAGCACTCCTTCCTGAAATGACCTTCCCATTGCTCTCCGAAAAAGTATACAGTCTACTCATAACCTTTCTCCTCAATATGTTAATTTGAGTTATCATCGCCTATCTTCTTCACATTATGCTTGTCTTTCTTCCTTGTCTTTTGTGTCTATTCCTAACTCTCCAGGTGACACTTTATCTCATCCTAGGTGGAGACAAGCTATGATCAATGAGATGTGTGCCTTTCAGAACAGTGGTACTTGGGAACTTGTTCCTTTTCCTCCTGGGAAGTCTGTTGTAGGCTGTTGGTGGATTTATACAGTCAAGGTTGGCCCTGATGGCAAGATTGATCACCTCAAGGCTCATCTTGTGGTAAAAAGGTGTACCCAGATTTTTGGCTTAGATTATGGGGACACTTTCTCACTTATGACGAAGATGGCTTCAGTTCGACTTTTTCTGTCAATGGCTGCTATACGCCACTGGCCCCTTCATCAGTTGGACATCAAGAATGCTTTTCTCCATGCTGATCTAGCAGAAGAGGTTTACATGGAGCAACCACTAGGGTTTGTTGCTCAGGGGGAGTCTTCTGGACTTGTTTGTCGTCTTCACAAATCTCTGTATGGCCTTAAACAATCTCCTAGGACTAGGTTTAGCCGATTTAGTACTGTAGTTCAGCAATTTGGTATGACACACAGTGAGGCTGACCATTTTGTCTTCTATCGCCATTCAGCTCAAAGGTGTATTTATTTGATTGTGTATGTCGATGACATTGTTATCACTGGCAGTGATCACCATGGCATAATTTAGGTAAAACAATATCTTAGTCATCATTTTCAGACCAAAGATCTTGGCAAACTTAGATACTTTTTGGGAATAGAGGTGGCACAATCCAATGATGGTATAGTAATTTCACAGAGGAAGTATGCCATGGACATTCTTGAGGAAACAAGTCTGTTGAATGCAAAGTCTGTTGACACTCCTATGAATCCGAATGCTAAACTTCTACCAAATCAGGGGGAGCCACTCTCGGATCCAAGAAGATATAGAAGAATAGTTGGAAAACTAAACTACCTCACTGTTACCCATCCTGACATCTCCTTTGCGATAAGTGTGGTAAGTCAGTTTCTAAATTCACCTTGTGATGCAGATTGGGATGCAGTGATTTGCATCCTAAAGTATATCAAAGGAGCTCCTGGAAGGGGCCTTGTCTATGAAGATAAGGGTCACACTCAGATTATTGGATACTCAGATGCTGATTGGGCAGGTTCTCCTCTTGATAGAAGATCCACTTCTGGGTATTGTGTATTCATCAGGGGGAATATTACTGGAAGAGTAAGAAACAAAATGTGGTCGCAAGATCAAGTGCCGAAGTAGAATATCGAGTCATGACCTCAACTACTTGTGAACTCATTTGGTTAAAACAACTACTTAAAGAGCTTTGATTTGGGGATATTATGCAAATGACACTCATTTGTGATAATCAAGCTACATTATGTAATACCCTAATACAGATATCTGGATATATCATAGTTTCACAACGATATATAAAGATAACGGTACTAGAAATGTCACTTCCTCATACTTTATTCTAACATATATCCATAATTACAACTGAGTAATTATAGAAAGCCTTGAGAGATTGTGGAAAAACTTAAACCTCATACATATATATATACAAACTTAGCCACCTGAGGGCTTGTTATAATACATATAACATAAAACTTACAGAACAAATATAAACTTATTACATAAGTTCTGTCTACTTAAAGCAATAAAAACTACTCTAGTCTTCATGCTTTCTCTTCTTACCCTTAGCGGTGCGTACCATAGTACTGTGCACGATCCCTGCATCTTTACTGCTCGCATCTGGATTTACATGGAATAGTAAGCGGGGTGAGAATAAACATTCTCGATAAAAATTCTAATACCATCTAACTATAACATTGTATATAACAAATATATAACAAATGCTATAATTTCTAACTTAAGAGTTTCCTCCTCTTTTCTCATAATTGCACACTTTCTTATAGTGTGATATCAACCGATAGCCTACACACTGTTCATATATACAACGCCCATACAGCTGTACATACCAACAGTGACGGACAATGCCCATACAACTGTCCATGAATGCAATGATAATGATATGTAATATGAATATGCCTAAAGAAATCCTAAGAGCATGTGAATGAAATGCAAATGCAGGGTTTTATTTTGAAATACATGCAAAAGTCTATTTTGAAATACTTTTGTTAGTATCTAAGGAAGTAAATTCCCTTTATCTTGTACTTCTAACTCATCTTTGCTAATACATGAGTTATTGCACATTTCTATTCTACGTTATGATTATGACATCTTCTTAGTCACAATTCATCTTATTGTGTATTTAGCAATGTACCAAGTCTCATTTAACTTGAGACTTAGTACCTAAACATTCTCTCTTTGGAACTAATACACAATCTTGTCTCCACTCAAGTGAATCTAACTCAAGAGTGGTTCTTACTTGCAACTCTTTGTCGTTCAAGGTCTTAGATATCTTCCTAAGCTAATCCACTACTCTTGGATATTCTAAGGTTCATACCTTTCTTATTTTCTACTAGAGTGCATACTATTATGCATACTAGATACTCATCTTCATTGACACCATCTCATCACATCTTAAGTGATAGCTAATGCAACACTAAGTTACCTAAGGTGCTACTAAAGATTCTAGTGTTCAACTTTCTCAAAAACACCTCAAATCTTGCCTAAAAAGGCTGATTTTCAAGATTGCACCAAACATGCATCATAACTTCTAAAATTCTGAATTTTTATGAGCACATAGCTCTTTCTCATATCTTTCCAATGCCGTAAACCTTGCTTCATTTGGCTAAGTGTAGCCAAAGTTATGCGACATTTTGCAGAGGCCAAAACAGGGCATTCTTTGATTCACTTGATTTTGACCTGACTTTAAATTGTAACTGGGAACAAACCACAAATGGGATAACTCTGAAATTTTACAGGCAAGAAGCCTTACATCTTAGCT
The DNA here is from genome assembly GCA_029884605.1 of Ormosia emarginata. Classification (NCBI taxonomy): domain Eukaryota; kingdom Viridiplantae; phylum Streptophyta; class Magnoliopsida; order Fabales; family Fabaceae; genus Ormosia; species Ormosia emarginata. The sequence goes on from JAQQTP010000050.1 coordinate 512,209, forward strand.
TCAAAATGCCATTGGTCTCATGTCGATACGACATCGGAGCAAGAAATTATGCAATCTGGTTTACTGCCTGCCAGAATGCCTTTTTCTGTAGAATCTGCCTTGGATTCAAACAGAAACTGGTATTGATTGACTTGCTCAATAATTCTGAAATTTTTACCACATGAAGCCTTATGTCTTAGCTTTCAAATGGCTCTAGAATCAACTCATTCCAATATCGGTAGCTCGAGTTATGCTCAAAACACTACAGGCTGTCAGAAATGAGTTTTCTCTCTGTTTTGGGTCTATTCGAATACCTCTGGTGGTATTCGAATACCACCCACGAAAATTCACCTTCTGGAGCTGTCTGTGATGTTTTATTCGAATACCAACCTTGGTATTCGAATACCACACTGCAGAACAGCACTCCTGGAGCAGAAAACAGCCGTGTTTCCTATTCCATTAATTTCCTAAACTTGATCCAATCTTCAACTCATGGATTCTAGGTGATTTTCAATCACAACTAAAGTTCCTAACCACATAGCAACCTTCATATGCCTCATACATGAAGAAAGGAATAGAAGATGAAGAACTAGATAGCAAACACCCCTACCTCTTGGTCTTGAAGATGAAGATGAAGCCAAGATCTACTTGATTCCTCTTCCTTAGTGATTGATTCTCCTCTTGATCTTGATCTTGCTCTTCCTCTCCTCCTCCTTCTTCTTCCCCTTTCTCCCTTCTCCCCTTTCTCTCTTTTCTTTCTTTCTTTCTCTGTTTTTCTTCATTCTGCCGAGAGAGAAGAGAGAAATAGAGGGTGGGACGTGGAGGGAATTAAGAGAAAAGATTAACTTAAGTTTCTAACTGAAACTTATATCTGCTAAGGACACTTGAATCATGCTAATTCAAGTTTTGCTTCCAACAACTTTAGACTAAATCATAGGATTCATCTAAATTGTTGTTTCACCATTTTCATAATTTTCTATATCTCTTGGATAGTCATTTGGTATTAAAATGCACTTATTTTCTAAAAATACCAAGAGACTCGATTCTCTTGAAACTTTTACCACATCTTACTTGGCTTATTTGTGACCTAGAAATAAACTCTCATGTTTATTTCTCTTAACACTAAGCAACTTATGCTATTATCTCGAGTCATTTTAAGCCACTTTACAACTCTCGTTTGCAACTAAGTGTCTAAATGAACTCGGTTTGTCACAAAACTGATGACATGCTAAACAAGTCAAATGCTACCTTTGATAACCATTTACCATCTAACATGTGCTTAAAATTATTTTTACATAGCTCTCTAATAGGTGTTTCAATGTAAACATATTGAGATAGACTGTCATTTTATTAGAGAAAAGATCCTATTTGGAGACATCACCACTAGTTTCATCAATTCAAATGATCAACTGGCAGATGTTTTTACTAAATCTTTGAGAGATCCTCGGATAAACTATATTTGTAACAAGCTTGGTGCATATAACCTATTTGCTCAAACTTGAGGGGGAGTGTTGAAAACTATGTCTAGATTCATTGTATAGGCTAACCAAATCATGTAATTATAGTAATTAGGATCTTTGTATTTATTGTAATAGGTTTATATAATTCAGCCTCCGTTGTGTAGTTTAGACACGGTTTTTTCATATGTCTCTCTCTCTTTCAACAATCTACAAACACCCTCCCTCTGTTAATCGAAGTACAAAGAGTGTTAATTTTATTGTGCAAAGACTATAATACCCTTAATAGTTTCAGTTATTTCGTTGTTTTGTTAAGAACTTTTTTAGTAGTATGATAAACATGGTTGACTTTTACTTGTTAAATAAAGTAAATATAGTCTTATATTTAGACAGAATATAAAGTTGACCTATATTTGTTGTAAATAATAATCACAATTAACTTATATTTGTTAATCAGAATAAACACAATTGACTTATATTTGTTTGTCAGAATAAACATAAATAGGTAAGTTATTCAGCATATTTGCACCAGTTAGTAAACCTTATTGGTGTCAAATGGGCAGCCTGCATTGGGCTACTCAATCATTTTGGGCCTGGCTGATTTTAATTGGGATGGTAAAAATTTGGACCAGCTTGGGTGCTTTCCAGTCTATGAGGATCGGGCCGAGGTTGACAACCCTAAACCACAAGGGAAATTTTGGCATTATGTCTCTGATATTTGTGTTGATGTCAACATAGGGTTAAATTTTTTAACAGGAGGCTATTTGTTATGTAAAAGTTGAAACCTTGCCAGTGTTTGTAGGTTTTGAAAATAGAGACCATACATGTAGGTTTAAGCTTGAGGATTGAAGGTGAGAGTTACTTACTCTATATGTTAATTTTTAGACTACTGATCAATAGTGTGAAAAGAATTTTATTAACATGATATGTATGTTACAAATTTTATGACTATGAACGTAAAAGTGTACTTCTTTAGTGCCTCTACCCAACCAAATGCATGTTCGTTTTTGCACCTAGTCTTTGCCTAGTTAAAGGCTTGAAGCATCTTGTTGAAGGCCTAAAAAGAGCTTCTAGCCTACTTTGTTAAGCAGTTGTACCATCAATCTTGTTCTCCTTTAATATCGTGGGTTTAATATGGACCAGGGTTTTTCTTACAATATTCTAAAATCCTGACACCTATTTACAGGCCCATGATCCTTGGTGAGAAACAACAGCTTCAGAGATTAATTCAGAAGTTACCAACAAGAAATCTTGACCGTGTTGTGGAGATAATTTGTCGAAGTAGGCCCGTGGAAGAACAAAGTTGTGATAAAATATTTGTTGATCTGGAAAAAGAGGTAGTACTGTAATTGGGGATATGATATATGAAGTTCATTAGCATTATTATATGCGTACTCTAATTGGGGATATGGTGTGTGAACCTCATTAGCATTATAAGATGCTTACGATGTTGACTTTCTGCAGGATAATGCTACACTCTGGAGACTGTATTACTATGTTGAAGCTGTTGAGAAAGCCAAAATACTCTCTTGTAGTCAAGAGGCCCAGTTTTCTTAATGCTTTTGAAAGCCTGAGTAATTCTAGTTCATTAGAACTCATTAATAGATTTTTGTTTACTTTCTAATGGTAGAGGGAGCAGATTTTCAAAGTGCTGACCTCTATATGTTGTGATAGCAGGGGCTACTAATACAAATGAAGTATTCAGTCTATCGACTAAGACTTAAATGACCCACACTGGAAGTATATAACATTTAGTTTGTCTTTGTTCTGTTTTGACTTGAATATTTTGAGAAATTAATCACCAAAAGTGTATTGTCCCAGATTATTGTATGATGTATGTCATTTTCACATGTTTTAAATCGAAATTGCATCATGTATTGATAGCAAAAATTGACGTATCTTTCTAGATAAGTTTGATAGTGTACATTTTGCAACCGCTGGGTTGTTTACTCTTTTTATTCTTGGTGTCTATAATACTTAGTTTAAACATTTCTCTGTTGTGATAAACTTCACGGTTGAAGTTTCTTCTGATTATTGTGATTTGTGAAGTAGATATTTCTTATAATAACGAGCAAGGCTAATAATTAGCTGCGAAGCCCATTGATGGATTAGTAATAGTTGATGATTATAGGAAGGCCCAGTAAATGCTTTGTAAATTATTTGGTTGCATGCAAGGCGGAGCATCTGAACACCTGAATGCACATCACTGTTGGAGTTGCCAGTCCTTACTCGTTGACTTGATGTCGTTGCTTGGGGAAGAGGCTGAAAGGGATGCCGAATTTTAGCACTTGAATGTAATTGAAAGATAACTGCTAAGTGGGTTTGTTTTTTAGCACTTGACAGTAATTTAAAGATAACTACTAGGTGGGTTTTCTTTTTAGTTAATTTAAAACTCTTAAATTGCTCAAAATTATGATTATTGGTTTGAGGTAGAGTTTCTTACGGACTCCCCCCCCCCAGGTGTTGGATTGATGTATGTACGATATAATGATAAATAAGTCTTGCTTGCTTTGTGCGAGCACAATGGTCCTAATTCTTCTTGTATGTGTGCCTGATGATATTCTGCATTTGTTGAATTCTCTTATGCTTGCATTTGACGTATATCACAATAACATTTCACATTTTAGGATACGTTAAGATTGTTTTTGTTTTCTTGATGTTAAATGTTTATGCATATACTAAAGTTCGTATTTCTTGTGACCCCCGCCATGCATCAAGTAGATCTAGGCTTTCAAGCTAGGATAGATTTATTGCTTGTCCGTGCACTGCCACATACTCAAGCATTTATACACACATGCTCCTTTTCACACACTTGAAATGTATTAATGCATATAACACATTCTCGCTTTGCATCTGGGTGAAGATCCGAGTTTATCTACTGTGGTTGCAGTGGTGGATTTCGTATCTCCTAGGGGAGGGTTTGATATCTTAAGAAACCTTTTAAGCCCGGTTTGGTGCACTTGATGGTATTAGATAATAAGATAAAGCCTCATAGTATAAAGAATCTTAATAAATTGTTATACTATTAAGCATTTGGTCTACAGTAGTGTAAGTAATTGATAGTGTAATTATTATTTATCATAACTATATTATCCTTTAACATACAAAATTCTAAAAAAAAAATACATCTCTATTCTTTGAAAAAGTCGTACAATAGGAGCGAAAAATCTTGCTTGGCTCTATTGGCGGCGCCATCTCACCGGACTATGTTGATGACGGGTACCTGGGCCATCTCACGGGATTCTGTTGATGATGCTTCAACAACTCTATGTTTTGGATGTTTTAGATCTCCTGTATCAGGTTAGGTAAAGCAAAATTTTCAAAAACAATAAAAAAACGTGGCGATGGCTTAACAGTGGTAGTCGAAAAAGGGTGTTCATGGGTTGGTGGTTGTATTCTGAAAAGGATGGCTATGGCTTGGTGATGGTAGTTAAAAATTGAGGTCATGGCCCGGCGGTGATGGCTGGAAAATAATGGTGCGTGGCAGTTGTGATGGGGAAGCAATGGCTGATTGTGAGAACCCTTTAAAGTAGAGGATAGATTTGGAACATTCCTCTCACCTATATATATATATATATATATATATATATATATATATATATATATATATATATATATATATATACACAAAATGCATGTTAAATATGATAAATATGTTTGTGCAAAATGCATGTTCTCTCGTTCCTTTTCTCTTACATGAATGATTACTGCTAGTAATTGTTCAAACGGTTTTTGCGTTATAGCTGCTTAAGGCCTAATCTATATAATATATAATTAGAGAGTCTATTTATAAAATATTAAATAAATATGTTGCTTTGTGACAAATTTAAATGATAATATGTGTAAGTTTTTACTTAAAAGTATGTAAATATTGGGTGAGAATAAATTTTACGCTAAATTTTCAATTAATAACAACAATTCAAATCTAAATAGGATATTAAACTTTTTCTCTATTGTTTTTGCCGGAAGTTTAAGGTATATCTGTGATATGTAAATTACATTTTTCTTCTCTTAATACCCATTATCCATTTCATGAACTTCGTTAATTACAAATGGCAAATGGATTTTATTACTTTCATGACTTGGTGCTTGCAACAAAAGATTAGAAGTCTTAAGGTAAGGATTCTTCGTTTATGGGAATTATCCTTTTTTTAATAATGAGATCTAATTAATTTTTTTTGTATATACAGTGTTAGGGTTTAAGCTTTCATGAAATGTTCTTTATTTTATATTTTTTGCTATAAATCACACAAAAGGCCGTGGCTATAAATTAACATTTTTAAGGTGATCGAGAATAATAAAAAGTATAAGCCTTCCAGCCATCAATATAGGCTAAATTTTTAAGAGATTGAATTGGAGGAGACGAATATTCTTATGTATGATTTCTGCTTTGTTCCTTTTGATGAGATTAACTCATACTGTTGATGATTTGTGTTTTTGTAGGTATACAACTCATCTATTTATTAAGTTTTTTTTTTCTTCCTTGGATCCAAATTGATTATTTCTTTCCCTTATTTGCAAGATGTGTCGCTGGGTAACCGGGATTAAATCGAAGCAAGAATTCTTCACAAATAAGAAACACGCATAATGTGTGTAGAGCTTTGTGATTTAAAGTAAAAATTAATTTTGTTTATGTATAATTTACATGACTATTTTTATTATTTTATTTAATTCATTGTTTTTCCTCAATGCAAACAAGCTCTATTGTACTCTATGGGAAATGTTGTATGTAACACCCCCTCAGGGTATCACATTTCTGACTCTCAACTCATAATTTGTAAAGAAGTTTATAAACAAGGTTTGAGTTATAAAAGATGAGTTTTAAAATTTATTTTCATCAAAAACAAAAACATAAACTTACTGAGATCCATAAATATTACTGAAAATATATTTAATATACAATATTGACATCAATTAATATTTAACAATTTAAAGATAAATATAAAACTAACATAAAACTCTCTTTTTTTAACAATAGCAAACCCTATGACGGGTCATACTTAATAGCACAGTACAACACTAACGAGAAAATTTAACATACTTATTTTTTCTTGTATCCATCTGGATGCATCAGACATCTGTTCCTCGTCAACACTGCACGCTATCAAATCTGGAATGGTCATTCTCTGATGTTGTCACCAATTTCAGAATATCTACCACCCGTCATGTGTAAGATAACTCGTTCCATCTATTATATAATTTTTACAACACAAGCACAACCAAACAATATAATAAAGAGGTGAGATCACCTACGCCAATACCAACATGGTAGTATAGAGATAACACAAACAGCATACCATACAGATATGTCATACCATAATTCTAATAACGCACTCAACATTAATCAACTATCATCATCTAATTATTTATCAGTTCAAATATCATTCAATATTCACGATGAAGTCCTCAACAATATCCAAATATTCATCAATTCAAATCATATGATAATAACAATAATGGCATCAACATTATTTATCATCATCATCATCCAGTATTTCTTAACAGAACAATTGTCATAGCTAATATTCCTCAATTAATATATCACATAGATATAAATGCTCAGTTTCATGCATGCGCACATAGACTCAATGTCCTACTCCATGGAGCTAATACTCAGTTCGGAGAAGTTGATCCGAAAGATCTATCTGTACGAAAATGCCTCAGACCAAGTGCTATAATCCTCGTTTTGATTTTGCACATCTAGCATATACACGACAGTCTTTACGAGATCTCGATTAAGAATAATGTCTCGGTCAGGATCATCGGTGCGTTGTATCAGTCTAACCTACGGGAAGAAGCGCGACCAACCACCCATGTAAGCAACCCGCACCCCGATGCCCACAAGGTCAACAAGTGACTTACACTACGCATATCGCACCCACTCAAGAGGTGTACGTCTCTCCTAGGCAAATAGCCTTATACAGTCCATCGGACCTTTCCAATGCATGTTCAAAATTCACAATTTCATATTCAGGATCCACACACTAGCCCAATAGTAATAATACTGTATTTTCAACAGCGAAATCATATTATCACGTTTTTATAGTCACAAAACACTTTCATCGTGTTTTCACAATCACGCAACATTTCTGTTACGTTTTCACAATTCCACAACACTTCTGTTACATTTTCAAATTTCATATTGATTTTTCAACGTTTTCATCAATCACGTAAAAATATTCCACCGTTTTTAAATCGCGTAGCGATTTTTCCACAATATCTCAAACGCGTAAAATATTTAAACGCTTTCTAAATTACGTAGAAATATTTCAACGTTCCTCAAATCGCGTGGAAATATTTAAACATTTTTCAAATTGCGTAGCTTAAAAATCACGTTTTTAAGTTACGTAAATCATTTTTCACTATAATTTTATTACGAAAAATATTTCTCAACCTTCAAAAATTCCATTTCAACCTTTCTCAAAATAATATGACTACTCACATTATTTTTCACATTTTCTTACTCAAGAAAATCCTTTTCGCAATTTATTCCACAAATTCACAATTCTATTAAATTAAATCAATGTTTCTCACTTTAAAAATTACTAACGCTCTCCAAAACCCAAAGGATGAGTTACACGTTATAAAACATCAAATCACTCTTATATTCTCTCCATTTTTCTCAAATCAATTCAAAAATCAATTTTCTTCAAAATAAATTGAGGTTCAAACACTTTCAACCTCTCTTTGTCTTTCATAAACGAAATTCCATTTTGCAAGTAACAAAACACCTTGTTTTCATTTTCTTTAATCCTTGTACTAAAACACTTTGTTCAAACACTTTGTTTCCACTTTGAAATCACTTTGTTTCCACTTTGAAATCACTTTGTTTCATAAAACCAAAACTATTCCAATCTCCCAAAAATCGTGGAGTCTTTGGCCATTGAAGCCATCAAATACTTTTCCTTTATAAAATCAAGGTATTCACAAACCTTCAAAACCGTGGTACTTGTTTTCAAATGGCCATTAAATATTTTTCCTTCTAAATTGATATGGTTTTACACAAACAAAACCATTAAAAATTCCTTAACAAAAACCGTGAGCACTTGGTCTTTGAAATCAAATCATTTGTTCATTTTCATTTTTCACTTTCTTTGCAAATCCTTAAAATCATCAACTCATTGCTTTTTTCATTTAAAATTTTGGTGAAGAGATAAGAACTTTACCCTTTATGATAGAAACTTGAAGCTTGGATTTGAAGCTCAAGATGAATGATTTTGTGAAAACTCATAACTAGAGATGTTCTTAGAATAAGGTAAGGATTCAAGAAATAAGGTTGGATAAAATTTTTGAGTGATGGAGGGCATTCTTAGGTGTCATGGCCGAAACTTGCTTGGAGGAGAAAGTGGAGAGAAATTTGATATGGTTCTTTGGTTCTTGAAATAGAAAAGATGTTCAAATAAATTCAAGTCACAAATTTGGCTTCCTAAAGCCTTCATGGCCGTGAACTTGTTTTGAGAGAAAGGTGAGAGAGATTTTGTTTTGTTGACTTATGGAAAGGTGATAGGAATCAAGTGAGGAGTTAATATTTAGCCCCCCCCCCAAAGATACTTGGCAGTGAGCCATCTTGAAACAAAAGTGATAGAAATGAATTAAAGATAGCATATTTTTCTTTCACCAAGCATGCATTACCGTAGGAATTAGAAGGAATAGCCACCAAAGTTGACTAACTTTGTATAGCTTCTTCAATTATTATTAGAAGAATGATCAAGTATTATTTGAATGCAAAATTTGTCTTCCAATTTGATGCATGGTCGTAGAAGCAAATGAAGGAGCCACCATTGTGGACTTAGTCTTACTACTTTGTTCAATTAAAGACATTCTAATATATATCACAAAGATGTAATAATTTAGAGCAATTTTGCTCTCTATTGCCATAGGAATGCAAAGGAAATGAGCCACCAAAATTGACTTCCTTGAAGAACCATTGCCGTGAGAATGCATGGAAATGCATGGAAAGAAAAGTGAGATATATCTATATATTAAATGGTTGCTAGAAAGGTGACAAATCCATTTAATATAGATTTCTTTGTCCTCCATTATTTCTTGGCCGTGGAGTGCTTCCAAGAAATAAGCCATTTATTGTTGACTACTTGAATTAGTTGAATCCATTTTGAAAATGCATAGCCGTAGAGTGAAGAGAGAAAAGAGTGAATTATTTGAACAAATGATTGATATTAAATTATTTGAGAGGAAAAGTGATGAAGTGAGATAGCAAATGCATGAAATGCTTTTTGGCCCCCTTTTTCCTTTAGCTCCTAAACAACACAAAAACTGTCCCCCCCTCCATCCATGCATTCCATAATGTTGTCATCTTTTCTAGCCACCATTTAGAGCCATTTAAGCCATTGTTTAGATCAATGGTTATGATTCTGATGACTTTTGACAAGACTTAATCTAGCCATTAGATCTTTCCTCCTTGAAATCCTAGCCATTAGATGCATCTCCAAAAATGAAGGGTCAAGATTACTCCTTCTTACTTTTAATCCAAGGGTCATAATTAGTCATAGCCATTTTAGAAGACCAAATCTCCACCATTGATTAAATCCAAATCCAATGGTCACAAATGATCCATCTCCACCGTTGATTTAATCCGAATCCAACGGTCACAAATGGTCCTAGCCACTTTGTAAGACCAAATCTCCACCCTTGATCTAAATCTAAATCCAATGGTTATAAATGGTCATAGCCATTTTCTTAGACTAATCCTACACCGTTGATTAAATCGACGGTTAATATCAAAGTCTTCAATATTAGACTTGCTTTCTATTGGTCCGTCAAAAGAATTAAACTTGTTTCCTATTGGTCCGTCAAAAGTTGTCACAACCACTATTGTTGACTTAAGCAATATAATTTCTATTTTTATCTGCTATAACCCCACGAAAGAATATATTTCTTTGTATTTTTATCGTAGATAATTAAATACGATCTACAAAACACAAGATAAAGAAATTTTCTAAAAAGCGTTTAGGATTCAAGTTTAGTAAGATCCCCTGTCTCCGTCTAAACAGTACAAATTTTTCTATGCGTAGAAAAATTTTTACTTTGTGAGACCCACCTGGGCCCATGTAAGGCCACCTGAGCCCACAAACAGTCCAAAAACAATCAGAGAAATATAAAAATTTATAACCATCCACAAAAATCGCAAATATTAGAAAACGTATGAAAATTAAGTCAGCTTGTTAAAAAAAATTAACAGTCAAGAGAAATAAATACATAAAGATTTCCTCCGACCTGAAAATTATTATTTTCTGGACACGGAGTAAATCACTCAAAACGATCAAATATGCTGACGGAATACTCAAAATAATTTTACAGTATACAGAAATCACTAAACAGTAAAATTCTGTTAACTATCAAAATTACTGTCAACTATTTTAGAAATTTGAGGTGTTACATTGTCACATGCTGAAAACAAAACTAATGGTCCTACTATATATAATAAACCATTATATTATTTTAAATATTTTATTTATTTTAATAATTCTGTGCATCGCACAAGTGAAATCAGGCTAGTCCAACTTCAAAAATTGGATTTTTAAAAATTGGTGTAAAAGCTAGAAAACTGAATTCTAAACCAGTTGATCTGTGTGAACCAATTCAATCTATCTATATTCTATCGCAAAATTACCTTGAGATGATATTGATACTATTATTAGCTACTTAATGCAATATTACTTTGAGAAGGAATAATTACATTATTAATTATTATTTTGATGTATAAATAACAATTTTTGCTAATAATAATTTGAATTTGTTATTAATAAAATTGTTAAAAAAAACGAAAAGAAAGTAAAATTATATACGTTTAAGTAATGTTATACAGAGCCCAAAAACAAAACATTAGCCCTGATTTTGACAAAATTCAAGTATAGATGTTGGATGAAATAAAGTGGGAAGGACCACTCATTCATTCAAGAGCCTAAAAAACATACTAACCTATTCTATCAAAAGTACTGGCTAAAAAATTCTGACCATGTAGCATTTTTCAATAAGTTTTTATGTCATAAAAAAGTCACTTAACATGTCAAGATTAATTTATTTTGTACTTGAAAAAAGTTTGGGTCAAAAGTTCTATTTAAAATATTTTAATTATAAGATTTTCTAAAAGAAAAACAAGCTACCCCAAAACGTTGAGAGTTAATTAGTTCCTCTAAATGTACTAGTTTATTTGGATTCATTGCTCAGTCTCAATTGACTCGAAAATTGACTTAAAGAAAAGCACAAAACAAACTAATTCAAAGTTTCAAACATATACTAGATATTTGACTATTAAATTAAAAAATACGCACGAGTATGATAACTACGTAGTTGATTGTGTGGTTCCCAATTTATAACGAAAACTTAGTCTCTCTCTCCTATTAATTTGTCCAATGCAGGATAAATATGAGCATGTAATGTAGGAAAAAATTTTCACTTTGGCTTTAATTTATATTGAGTAGCTTCACCTCTTCCCTTTTCTACTTATTGAATATGGGAATACGAACTAGCATAGAATGAGAAGTTTTACTTCTCTCATTTTGCTTATTTAATGTGGGAATAACATAGGTTAGAGAAATATACTAGTACAATATTTTTAGTTTAATACTTGTTGTATGTTTATTTGGTTCGTAAGTGCACGGGTTGAGTAAGTAATATGAGAGTGAGAAAGAGTGTCATGTCCCAAGAGATCCACGCCTTCAGTCATGCCTAGGCGTGACATTCTATACCTCTATCAGGGTCTAGGACAAAGACCTCCATGCCTAGGCATGCTACCCCTGCACCTAGGCGTGGAGACCTAGTCTCCATTCCTTGCTTCCTTGCTTATTTTGCTTCTTTTCTAGGTTCTTTCCTTCTTTCATAACCCTATCCAAGCCTCATTGTGTAACATCCTAATACTGAAAATCTAATATATTTGATTAAATAGTATTAGTCATGTTACAACTAACTTATAATATTCAACTAATCCATAATTATTCATATAAAGAATTTATTATGGAGAGCCTTGTAAAAACTAAATTTTATTATATACATGTACAAACTGTTTACAAGTCTAAAATAAATATATACATAATGTACAATGTAACATCCTGAATTTCGTTTTTTCTACATAAATATTAATTTTATAATTTTTATGATTTTTAAAAATTTTTGTGGATTTTTCTGAGATTGTGATTATTTTAATATTATTTTAGGCCGTCTGTGGACCCAGGGTGAGCCCAGAAAAAGTAAAATTTTTTATGAGCCAGAAAATTTTGTACTGTTAATGCGAGGCCTGAGGATCTTACTAAACCCGAAACTAGATATAGTTATCAAAATTTTCTTTTACTGTGATTTTATTATTCATTGTACAATAATTACTGGTTTGTGAACAGTGATTTTTATTATGTGAGTAATAAATAACATAGCTTGTAGCCATGTGACACTAGCTTTATTAGAAGTCAAAATTAGTGACTTGACATGATTATTAGCCAATAGCCTTAAGTCAACAAAAATGGCCTGATTAATTAGTCTTTAAACTAGATAAATTAACTAAGTTAAGTTTAAGTGGTAATTAAATGAAACAAATTTTGGTTAGTTTTCTTCAAAGTGTTTCATGGCCATGTAGGAGTTTCTAGGATATTCAAGAGCTTATGAATCATCAAGGTGACGAAAGCATGACCACTTGATGACTTTAACCATGTGCTTGATTTCTATCTTGATTGATCAAGCATTAACTCCCTCACATGCATGCACTCCACGGTTAGAAGCTTTAGTAATATGATATCTATTTCATTTCTATCACTCTTTGTCACTTAAGCCATTCTCTCTATTTTCTTTTTCTTCACTTAACCAAAAAACTTTCTTGGAAGCATTCGGCCATCAACCAAAGACCAACCATCAAGCTTTTAAAATTTTATCTAACCCTATTTCCTAAGCCTATATATCATTCTAAGACTCTTTTATATTGAAGACCTAAGCTATTCTAGCATGTTCTTGAATTTTCTAATGACTAAAGGATGACTACATGATGACTTAGGCCATGTGAGACCATGTGAAGCTATGTGCAATTGTTTCTATCTTGCTAAACAAGCCTTAAGCTTCCTTTCCTATGCATCACATGGCCACACACTTGCATGTTGGACATTTCATTTCATTTTCTACACTTTGTGAAAAAAGAAAACTATCATCTTTTCTTTCTTTTCCAAGAACTTCAAGAACAAACACCAAGAACTCCATCTTCTTCCTTCTTGGAGCATTCGGTCACTACTCTCAAAACCTACATCCAATCTTCCATAATTTTGTCTAACTTCATATCTTGAATCTTCTCATCAATCCAAGACACTTTCATATTGTGAACTTCTTAAGATTCATTTATCTTCACCTTTTTATCAAACAAAGAATACAAAAGCTCTTACTTGTTCTCCTTGTGTTGCTCACGACCTCATTCTCTAAAATTGCCTTTCGATCACTCATAATTCCATCTAATCGCATCACTTGATCCTAAACTTCATTCTAAGCAACTTTCATGTTGTGATCAAGACCTAATTCTATCATCTTCAAGCTTGATTCTTGGATTTAAATTCTAGGATTCCAAGGTAAAAATCTTGAAACTTGATTTCTTACTTGACTCTTGGAAATCCTAATACCATGTTTGATCTATGGTCATCTTAATCAAGCTTTAGATACTAATTTTTATGTGTTTGTTTTGATTCTAAGATCTACTTGGTGATACAAAGAGAGTTCTACAAGGAGCTAGGAGACATCAATCAAGGTAAGAGAGAGATTAACGTCATCGGCCATATGTGGTGGTGAGGGAATGGAATTGTTTGTGTTTGTGAGTGAAAAATCCATGTGAGGATTTATTCACTCGAATTGTGTGGTTATTGGTTTATGCATCTTTGATTGTGTATAATTATATGATGTTGATTGTATGCATGAAATTGCCATGGTTGCTTTTTGATTATATATGATTCTATTATTTTGATAATTAAGTATGATTTATATGTGAGATGGTATGATTTTCATTAAATTGTTATTGGATGCTTAATATGATTTTATTATTTTAATAGCAAGCATGAATATGTGATAGTGGAAAATATCATATGAGATATGTGGCATATAATAAGAATCATGTGGAAAGGAAAACTATGTTGTTTTTAAGAACTAAGGGGTACACGGTTTCCATGAGGATTTTAGAATAAATCATTTGAAATATTTTACTAAGTGTAGATTTTAGATGATTAAGTAACAAGTAATTGGATTAAAGATTTTTACACAGGAAAATGAGATTGGAAATGAATAAATATTTGGTTATGGAAAATAAATTGATTTTCGGCCAACATGTCAAAAATTGGTGTTTTAGATCAAAAATATATTCTTAAGGGTAGTTTTGAAGGATTTATTGACAAGAACTCAATTTAGTGAATTTTGAGATGTAAAAAGAAAGTAAACAAATTTTTAGAATTAAAATTACTGTAATTAGAATATTTAGAGTATTATGTGAGAAAAAAGTGAAAACTTGAAATTTACTGACGTATAGCTCGCCCTTTGGGTTTTGAAGCGCGTTAGGGAATTTTGAGCTGTAATATTTCAAGTTGATCAAAGAAATACAATTTTGTGAAGAAAATATTATTTAGAGAAGTTTTAGCAAGGAAATGATTTTGAGGAAGGTTTGGAACTTAAAGTATTTTATTTAAAGTGTTGTTGAGAGAAATGAACAAATGTTTTTGACATATCTTGAATTAATTTAAGTAAGTTAAGTTTTATGAAAAATGTTTGAAAATATTTATTAAAGGAGGTTTAGTGAGAAAATGTTGGAAATATTAATTAACGATGATTTATTAAGGAAATATTAGAATTAAAGTCCAACTTTGATAATAAATGAGAAAAGTTTTAATCTAAGCTTATAATATGATTAAAAGATTTTACGCAAGTGAAAAATGTTAGAAAACTCTTACGTGATTTAAAAACGTCTATTTTCAAGCTACGCAATTGAGAAAATGATTTAAAATCTTTACGTGATTGCGAAAATATTGAAAAATAATTACGTGATTTGAAAATATAAGAAAAATATTACGCGGTTTCAAAAACGCGATAAAATGTTTACGCGATTAGAAATTACAGCAGTTGGCTGTTGGGCTGTCGTGGTGGGCCTCGTTATATTGGAAAATGGTACTGTCAAGATGGTGGTATGTATATGTGAAATACGATGAAATATGATTTGTATGTGTTGGATTATACAATGATTTGTATGTGTTAGATCATACATCATGCATGGAAAAGCATGTCAATTAAGGCAATGTGAAATACGGTGAAATATGATTTATATGTGTTGGATCATACAATGATTTGTATGTGTTGGATCATACATCATGCATGGAAAAGCGTGTCAATTAAGGCAACAAGCCTAGGAGATGGAAATTACACCTTCGTGCGGGTGAGAATTGCGTAGTTACGATCTTCAGTAATCTTGAGGACGTCAGGGTGTGGAATGTCATATGTGACCAGTGGGTAGCACCACTGCGTCATGGTATCCTTTACAAACCCACCGACGATCTCGACGGAGTTACTACTTTTTTTGTGATTGGTTGAGAGTGTCTGTATCAGTCATGTTGCACACCATGATTTGATATATTGGCATATGATTTGATGCTAACGATATGCAGACATGTACTCCCTATCATTCTCTTCAAAATTGTGATTAGCTTCATGGAGTAGGAACTGGTTGCTTTATGCATAAGGATGGTCAACATATACATCATGCATATGCATAATCAACATTTACACTGTTGTGATATAATATTATTGTGGTGTTATCATTATGCCTGATATTGTGATACAAGTTTAGTGAATTATTTACTTATTAAATATCATGAAAATATTTACTAATTTTATGCTATTGTATAGATTTTATGTTGAACTGTGTTGGCATGTTTGTCGTTGCCTTACTGCTATATTGGTATGCGATGTAGGGGATCTCACCTCTTTGCTGTATTGTTCTATTTGTTTCTATTTTATGCCTACGTCGGTGAAGACTGCGATGGCGGTAAGGAGGGATCAGCTAGGTTTCTTTAGACTACAGTTTCTTGATAGCGCTGCTGCTTGGTATGTTCATTGGAACTATGGATATATAGAGTATTGTGGTGATATTACTCTATTTGTACGTAGGATCCGCCATGGGATCATTACTTCTTATTTTACGACGGCATATGTAGAGCTCGTTTTACCCATCAGGGAGTTGTGGAACGATCTTCACTATACTTCTAGGGATGACTCCGAGATATCTTTTACTCGAATTTCTATTCATCGAGACATTCCCGGCTAGGGAATCTGTCTTTTGAGAAGGATTTTTGTTTTTAGATGTTTGTGAACTTGGACTAAGTCGAGTTTTTATATGGTTTATGTAATGAAAATATTAATATTCTATGATATGTACAAGGGATATATGTTGTTTTATTCTTGTATTTTGTGTTACTTTAATTTGGTAAATTTATGTTATCTGTGAAAAAGAAATTTTGAAATCAGTATTGCAATAATATTTAAACATTTTATAACTTGGGTAAAGTTTATCTAAGGAGTTGGTCTAAAATGTGATACCCTAAGGTGGGTGTTACATACAAACTGAAAATAAAGGATAATAATATTAAACTACTCTTCGGTCTTCTTCTTTCTTCTACCCAATGGACGAACTTTCTCCTAGATTTACATGGTAACACTCGGGGTGAGAATCTAAAATTCTCAGTAGTAATGTATCAATATCAGCAGTTGTAATATCCATATTAAATATATACAACTTATAAACATTAAATACAACTACAAATGACAATTAAACTATTACTCAACAAATCTCGTAATTAAAGCTGAAAACAATACTTAAATTGTTATTCAATATTTGAGGAACAATTACATTTCTCACTTTTGTAATGTTCCCAAATAAACAAAATCTGAATTATTTCATACAAAGGATAAGACAACCGCCCATACAGCTGCCTGAAAATGCAATGGATAAGACAACCGCCTTTAAATGCATATGTTATGCTATGATGTATGGATACAATGCAAGTTGTATTAGTATAATGTCATGAATAATGTCATGGATGTCACGAATGTCATAAATATACCATTACTCATTGTAGTAGGGAGGGAATCTATTACCTCTTTAACCCACTTTCTGAATATCATTAATGTCATAAACATGCTTTTCCTCTTTGTAGTGGGGAGGGAATCTGTTACCTCCTTAACCCACTTTCTAAATGTCATTAATATAATAAATCTACTTGAACATCTCATTCTTATCACTTCTTAAATCATATCTAGGCAAATCTTGGTTACTTACTTACTAATTTCCATCAATATCCAATTCCTTACTCAACATAATCATCCTTTATTAACCTTTCTCATAAATCATTTTCTTTCTCTTACATAAAAAGGAATCAAATCCTTAATTTTCATAACTACATGAAGTGCTCAATCCCTTCTTGAAATATATCTTTTTGTGTCATAACACACTTTAAGGAATATTTATGAAAGATCCCAGCACATTGAAAGCCTTAATTTTTCAAAAACTCAATGCTGAAAAATTCTGGAAGTGGAGCCTAGGCATGACATTATGGTGCCTAGGCATGCCTCTTTGTCTCAGCCACACCTATGCATGGTTCTCTAGTGCCGAGGCATGACCCACACTAGAAAAATTATGCAGAAATGTGATTCTCTGCACAATGGTTTCCAAACCTAAAACCAACTTCCATAAATCATTTCTAGCATCAATCAAGCTTCATACAAGCTATCAACCATCTAATTCTAACCATAAAATTAAAAAGGCAATCAAGAGAATCAAAGCTCAAATCATACCTATTTTTTAAACAACAAAATACATGAAAAAAACAAGAACGAATCCATGTTCTAAACAACCACTATGAACCAACCAAACTATTAACAAATTAAAAAAAAAGGGAAATCAAACATAGAAATCTCAATTAACACTAAAAACCCATTTTTCTCTTTGGTCTCAAAAACGTACAGCATAACAAGAGAAAAGAAAGATGGAGTTTAGACAAACAATCCCCCTACCTCTTTGTGAAGTCTCTTTGTGGAATTGATGCTTAAACCTTGGCCTTTCCCTTTTCTCTTCTCTTCCTCTCCTCTTCTTCTTCCTCTTTTCTCTTTTCTTTTTCTCTTCTCCCTTGCTCGTTTCTTGCTTCTGCCATATGAAGAAAAGTGGGAGGATAAAATCATTATATTGGCTTAACTTAATAGTTAAGCATCAAAACTTCATACCTCTTAGGAATGGTTCTAGAATGATAAATGTAACATCCTAACCCTAAATACTATAGTATAACCTACATATACTAACTAAATGGAATTAGTATGTCACTTTCTAACTTTAGCGTAATAAACAACCTGTTCAATACCTATTTAACGAATAAATATATAGAACCTTTAAGAAAGCAAGAAAGTAAGAAAGCAAGACATTTTACACCTTAGGAAACTTGTTCTTTACTAAAAATCTATCTGATATGTTGAGATTACAAACATTTATAAAACTAATCACATCAATTTATTTACAAAGCCATAAATATAATTAAATAACCAAAACTATTAGAATAAAAACAAAAACAAATCTTCATCTCCTTGCCTTGCGCTTGCTTGAATCCTCCTCTGGATTTATCATGGAAAACATAAAGAGTTCGAGGTGAGAATTAACGATTCTAAGTAGTAAGTTTGAAATCATAACATCAAGGTAAATCCTACTGCTTTGGGGTTAAACATAAATTGTACTTAATCATTTGGAAAGGTGGCATAAGCCAAAACTTAGTCCTTTCCCTTCCCAAAGCAGACAGTTCATTCAATTACAAAATAATTCATTTATATCATAACAAATCAATTCAACATCACAACTTAAAAAGCATGTACCGTAAACATTTATCATCATACTATAAACAACACTTAATTCCTTTAAATACTATTATCAACCTTTTATAATAAGCTTTTAACCTTAATCTTCATATTGAATCAAAACAAGACGATTGCCCATACAATTGTCAATTTTTATGCAATGCATGGTAATGTATGATTATGCCTAATGAGAATCCTAAATATGCTCATATAATGATTCTTTGAAAAGATTTTATTTTAAAAAACACATGTTATTTGATTATTTCTAAGAAGCCTTTTTGTTCCAAGAAGCCCTTTTGATCCTTGTATTATTTTCTGGGTAGGCAGGACGCCTTTTTGTTCCTTGCACTACCAAACATTCATAACTTTGGCATTTGAAGCCCTTTTGTCCAAGCCACTTGGAGCCCTTTTGTCTAAGCATAAATTTATAATACATGGAAACATCAAATAATAAGTTTGAAAACAAAACATGCAAAAGTATTAAAACCTTTCCTTCCTTCACTTTTTACATAATCGTACTTTTCTTTACGTAATAGGGAAACAATTACCATAATCATTAAACTTTCCATTGTACATTACTATACAAGTTTGTAGAGAGGGACTCATTCAACCTCATCTACCTTTATCCTTTCTTTTATATTGCTTCCTAATATCATGTTCATCAACCTTATCCATACCATACATAGTATATTCAATGTATTATAACATCAACATCATTCACATATGTCATTCATTTCATACTAAGTGCATATAATGATTTACTTCATAAGTCATTCAATCCGTTACATTTATACATCAATATCATGCATACATTTCATTCCAAGCTCAATAAAGGAACATTTAATTCAAGTTTAACCCATAAAGGAGAAAACACATTTCTACTATACTTTCATAATTCAACTTTACCTATTAAAGAAGCTACTAAAGTTTTTAGGGTCCACACTTTCTCAAAACCCCCTTAATTTTTGCCTAAAAATGCTGTTTTTCAAGAGTGTACCAACTGCACATACTAACTTCAATAATTCTAGGATTTTACAGTCATATAGCCTTCCCTCATATCTTTCAAATGCCACAAACCTCACCTCATTTGGATAAATGTAGCCAAAGTTATGCGACATTATGCAGAAGCTAAAACAGGGTATTTTTTGTTTTATCCGAAAATGACCTGACTTTGAAATGAAACTAGAAACAAACTAAGAACTCAAAAATTTTGAAATTTAACAATCATATAGCCTTATGTGTTAGTTTTCAAATGGCACTGGTTTCATGTAAATACAACATTGGACCAAGAAATTATGCAATCTGGTTTAATAGGTACCAGATTGCTTTTTCTGCAGAATTTGGCTCGGTTTCAAATCAAACTGGGACTAATTGGGTTGCTAAAAAATTCTTAAATTTTTACTACATGAAGCCTTGTGTCTTAGCTTTCAAATGGCTCTGGAATCAAGTCTGTAACACCTTCCTTAGGGCATCACATTTCTGACTACCAACTCCTAATCTGAAAATGATTTCATAAAAGGTTTGAGTTATAAAAGGGTGAGTTTTAAAATTTCTTATTACAGAAATATAAACTTACTGAAATCCATAAGTATTACTAATATACAATATTGACACTAATTAATATTTAACAATTTAAAGAAAAATATAAAACTAACAGGCTCTTTTTTTTAACAGTAGTAAACCCCATCACGGGTCCTACTTAATAGCACGGTACAACACTAACGAGAAAACTTAACATACTTATTTCTTCTTGTATCCATCTTGATGCATCAGACATCTGTTCCTTGTCAACCCTTCACACTATCGAATCTAGAATGGTTATTCTCTGATGTTGTCTCCGATCTCAAAGTATTTATCACCCGTGTGTCTAAGACAACTCGTTCCATCTATTATATAATTTTTACCAATACAAGCACAACAACACAATATAACAAAGAGGTGAGATCACCTACGCCAATACTAACATGGTAGCATAGAGATAACACAACCAGCATATCATACAGATATATCATACCATAATTCCAATAATGCACTCAACATTAATCAACTATCATCATCATGCCATTAACATTATTATCATCACACAATAATCACAATAATGCCATCAACATGATTATCATCATCATCATCCAATATTCCTCAATTATTATATCATGCAGATATAGATACTCAGATTTATGCATATGTTATGCATGTAGACTCAATGTCCTACTCCATGGAGGTTTTCACAATTTCGAGAAGAATGCTCTGTTAATTGTCAGCCTTAGCCCAAAGACAATCTTCCAGTCGTTGAAAAGAATCGTGTTATTGTCGGGTATCGTCAATGCGTTGCAACGGACTGTATCGTCAAGTGGCATATGGTCCAGCCTTAGCCTACAGACAGATATCCATTGGTCGACCACCGCGCCTTGACGCCCCCAAGGTCCATCATAAACCTCACTATCAATTATCATTCTTTCTTCAACCACAAGGGTCACAATAGCATCAACTATCAAATTTTTGTTCAATGCACGAATATCTTAATGTAATTTTGTTCAATTTCCTCATATGCCACAATGCATATTTTTCCAATGCATATACAATGCACCAATGCCAATCACAGGCAAAATTCACTATTTCCAATGCATGTTCAATGCACTAATGCCAATCACAGGCAAAATTCACCATTTCATATTCAGGATCCACACATTGGCCCATTCTCAGTTTAATTTCATAATCCATAATCAGGGTCCACACACTGGCCCAATAGTAATTATACTGTATTTTCAATAGCAAAATCATATTATTGTGTTTTCATAGTCACAAAACTCTTTCGTCGTGTTTTCACAATCGCGTAACATTTCTGTTACGTTTTCACAATTTTACAACATTTCCGTTGCATTTTCAAATCATGTAGTGATTTTTCAACATTTTCTCAACCACGTAAAAATATTCCACCATTTATAAATAACGTAGCGATTTTTCAACAATATCTCAAACGTATAAAAATATTTAAATGTTTTCCAAATTGCGTAGAAATATTTCAACGTTTTTCAAATCGCGTGGAAATATTTAAACGTTTTTCAAATCGCGTAGCTTAAAAATCACGTTTTTAAGTTACGTAAATCATTTTTCACCATAATTCCATTACGAAAAATATTTCTCAACCTTCAAAAATTTCATTTCAACCTTTCTCAAAATAATATGACTACTCACATTATTTTCCATATTTTCTTACTCAAGAAAATTCTTTTTGCAACAAATTCCACAAATTCACAATTCCATTGAATTAAATCAATGTTTCTCATTTAAAATTTCTTAACGCACTCCAAAACCCAAAGGATGAGTTTTACGTTAGTAAATTTTAAATCACCATTATATTCTCCGTTTTTTTCAAATCAATTCCAAAATCAATTCTCTTCAAAATAAATTAAGGGTCAAACACTTTCAACCTCTCTTGTCCATTTACATATGAAAGCTTCATTTCTCAAGTGATAAAACACTCTGATTCCCTTTTCAAAAATCCTTGTACTAAATCATTTTGTTCAAACACTTTGTTTCCACTTTGAAATCACTTTGTTTCATAAAACCAAAATTATTCTAATCTCCCAAACACCATGGAGTCTTTGGCCATTGAAGCCATCAAATACTTTTCCTTTTAAGTTGATATGGTTTTACACAAACAACACTATTAAAAATTCTTTAACAAAACCGTGAGATTCTTAGTCTTTAAAATCAAATCATTTGTTCATTTTCATTTTTCACTTTCTTTGCAAATCCTTAAAATCATCAACTCATTGCTCTTTTCATTTAAAACTCATGATTTGTAAAATACTTAAAATATTCTTATTCAAAAATGTCCTTAAGTTCTATTAAATTCCATTCTTGTTTTTACACAAAATAAATCAATAAAAATCCTTCTCAAAACCGTGAACACTACTTATTAAAAAACAAACCCTTTGTTTATCTTCCTTGCTTTCCTAGTCATCCAATTTTACCATTCATGAAAATATTAATTTGTGAACACCTATTTTGAGGTGTCTTGGCTAAAATTCCTCTTGGTCTTTGGAACCAAAAAAATCAATTTCCTTTCCATCATCAAATCATGGCATACATATATATATATTCAAATATATATCACAAGCATGCCATAATCAAAGCAATAAATCATACAAATCATACCAAGCATAGGCAAATAATCAAAGCACATAAACACCCATAAATTATTACATGACTATGGATATGAATCCTCACATGGATTCACCATCCATCAAATACACAACCATCTCTCACCACCATGCTTGGTTGGTGAGATGAATCTCCCTCTTACCTCTTGAAGATCCTTAAAAGCTCCTTGTTTTGCTTCTTTTTCCAAGTCCTTCACCACCAAGGGCTTCTCAAATACAAAACAAAACATATATTTATTAGTAAATCAAGCTTGAACAAGATAAACCATGGATCAAACATAGCTTAGAACCTTGAAAATCAAAAGAAAAGTGAAGATTAATAAACCTCACCAATAAAGCTTCAATCTTTAGCTTAGAGAACAAGGTTGAAGATGAATGATTTAGAGAAAGTCTCCAACATGAAAGTTGCTTAGAATATCATGTAGATTCAAGATCTATGGTTGGATGAAATTAAAAGAGATTGGATGATGATTTTAGGTGGTATGGCCGAAATTCCTCTTGAAGAACAAAGATGAAATTTTTTATTTTTGTGAGGGAAAGGTTTCTTAAACTTGGTTAAGATAAAGAATGAAGTGAAAACACTTAGTTTTCCTTCCACCAATTTTGTAGAGCTCCTTGGAAAAATCCCTAAAATCATAAACAAATCTTAAAATCAATAACAAGCAAAAGAATAGATAAACCATGGTTCAAGCATGGCTTAGAAAATCAAAACTAAAAGATTGGGTGAAGAAATATGAACTTTACCCTTTTTGATAGAAACTTGAAGCTTGGATTTGAAGCTCAAAATGAATGATTTGGTGAAAACTCATAACTAGAGATGTTCTTAGAATAAGGTAAGGATTCAAGAAATAAGGTTGGATAAAATTTTTTGAGTGATGGACGGTAGATTTGAGGGTCATGGCCGTGAGCTAGCTTGGAGAAGAAGGAGAGAAATTTTTCTCAGAGCTTGCTTGAAGGAAATGATCAAGAATGATCAATAAGTGACCAAGACAACTAATAATGGTCTTCAACTTTGCTTTAGCTCCTAAACAAACACAAAAACCATCCCCCCCTCTTCATGCATTCTCCTTGAGTGCAAAATGATCAATAATGATGCATAATTGACCAAGACCACTAATAATGGTCTTCAAACTTTCCTTTAACTCCTAAAACAAGCACAAAACCGTTCCCCTCCATGCATTATGCATTCATAAAGTTGTCATCTTTTCTAGCCATCATTTAGAGCCATTTAAGCCATTGATTAGATCAATGGTTAGGATTTAGGTAGACTTTTGATTAGAAGACTTAATCTAGGCCATTAGATCTTTCTCCTTGAAATTCTAGCCATTAGATCCATCTCCAAAAATGAAAGGTCAAGATTACTCCTTCTTACTTTCAATCCAAGGGTCATAATTAGTCATAGTCATTTTAGAAGACCAAATCTCCACCATTGATTAAATCCACATCCAATGGTCATAAATGATCCATCTCCACCGTTGATTTAATCCGAATCCAACGATCACATATGATCCTAGCCACTTTATAAGATCAAATCTCCACCCTTGATTAATTTTTCATCCAATGGTTATAAATGTTCATAGCCATTTTATTAGACCGATTCTACACTGTTGATTAAATCGACGGTTGATATCAAAGTCTTCAATATTAGACTTGCTTCCTATTGGTCCGTCAAAAGAATTAAACTTGTTTCCTATTGGTCCGTCAAAAGTTGTCATAACCACTATTGTTGACTAAGCAGTACAATATTTATTTTTATCTACTATAACCCCACGAAAGAATATATTTACTGTATTTTTATTACCCGATAATTAAATACAGTACAAAATATAGTACAATAAAATTTTAGAAACTGTTTTCGGATTCAGGTTTAGTAAGATCCCCTGTCTCCTTCTAAACAGTACAAATTTTTCTGATTACAAAAAAATTTTCACTTTGCGGGACTCACTTGGGCCCACGTAAGGCCACCTGGGCCCACAAACAGCCCAAAAACAATCTAATAAATATAAAAATTTATAATCATCCACAAAAATCACAAATATTAGAAAACGTATGAAAATCAAATCAGATTGTTAAAAATAATGAACAATCAAGAGAAATAAATACATAAAGATTTTCCCCCGGTCCGAAAATTATTATTTTCTTGACATAGAGTAAATCACTCAAAACGAACAAATACGCTGACGGAATACTGAAAATAATTTTACAGTACACAAAAATCACTAAATAGTAGAATTTTGTTAACTGTCAAAATTACTATCAACTAGTTAGGAAATTTGGGGTGTTACAAAGTCTATATGATGTCTGTAGCTCAAGTTATGCAACAAATATCATAAACTACTCGATGTTGTCCTATTTTTTGCATAATTCGGGTTATGCATGATTTTGGTTTCTAACCAAGTTCTAATCCTCAAATCATGGATTCTAAGTGTTCCTCATCCCTAATCATAGTCTCTAATCGTGTTAAGATCATTAAACACTTAATTCAACTCATTAATCATAGATTTAAGTTCAAATAAGCAAGAAAATATCATTTTTCTTACTTTGTGCATCAAGGGTCCAAATGAAGAGTCTTAAGTTTCTAACTCAAACTTCTATCACAAAAAAGTCATAAATAACCATTGAAAACACATTCAAGCAAGAGAATACTTAAAATAACTCAAAATTTTGACCTATTATACCTCAACTAAACATGATTTTTGGAACTAAATACATCATAGTATACTAAACATACATAAATAAATCATAAGAGAAATTTGTGTTCTTATATCAAATCTCCATTTAATTTATCATAAAGTACCTTTGGAATCAAGCTATCATGTCATATCACAAAGCCTCACATTTCATCAATATGCAAATAATGCATAAATCATTCATCTCTTTCATGGGTAACCAATCAAACATTGACCAACATCATTTGATCAAATTCAATCTTATAATCACTTCTCAAATCATATTCAATACATGGATAACTCCTTAATTAATCTCTCTCTAATCCAATCAAATCATAAAATGACATATAAATACATATATGCATAGTATATATATATATATATATATATATATATATATATATATATATATATATATATATATATATATATATATATATGTATAGGACAACATATTAAAATGTTGTTACGTGAAATGACATGCTCATTTTACATTCTTATACAAATGCATATTATATATGTATGACAACATACTACAATGATGTTACGTGAAACAACATGCTCACTTTACATGTTTATTCCTCATCAAATTCATCTTTGGTGTACCAACATATTGCAATGCTATTACCCATTTTTCAATCCTCAAAAACCATAGAAAACTAACATTACAAATCTCATTTCCTTACTTCAAAAACCAAGAACAAACCATTATCAAGCTTAAAGGAACAAAAATCAAGCACAAAGATCACATTTAATATGAAAAACTCATTTCTTTTTCATGCTTAAAACAGCAACCAAACAAGAAGGAAATTGAGAGTAAGCTAAGAAAACATTCTCTCTACCTCTAGCTTGAAGTTTGGTCGTGATTCCTCTTGGTTTCCTTTTGTTTTTCTCCATTTTTCCCTCTTCGTTTTCCCCTTAATTTCCACCTCTATTTTCTGCTACACTTCTGCTGCTAGAGCGCGTACGGGAGAGAAGAAAGAAGTGAGAAATTCTCACTTTTAAAGACATAAAACTAAGGGCATTTTTGTCCTTTTACAAAACTCATATCTCCTAGGAACACTTTGATCTTATTATTTCAAGTTTTCTAACCTCCATAAATATTAAAATAAATTCTAAGATTTACCTTGATACTTATTTCACAGTTTCCTTAATTTTTCATATCTGCACTGAGTCTAGTCGGTATCAAAACACATACTCAATGTGCTTAAAAATACCAAACGAACTCAATTTACCTTCAAATTTTAACTACAACTTTCTTAACTTATTTATGACTTAAAAATAACTTATCAGTAATTATTTCTCTTATCTATGCAATTTATGTCATTTTCTGAGTCATTTTAGGCCACTTTCCACATTTTGTGTTGCGGCAAAGTGCCTAAATTAGCTTAGTTTGTCATGAAACTTTATAGGCATGTTAAACTAATATTAGGCTACCTCGATAACCCTTTACAAGCCTAACATATTATCGGGGATGTTACAAGAAACGGTAGAACCAACTGCTGTAACTATTGCATGCTCGATCCAGCACTAGAGAAGGAGTTGCCTCGCCGTTCGTCACCACTTTCCCAAGCCAGCTCTACTGGTTCTTCCTTCCATCTCTATATCATGAGCTCCTTGGAACTAAGTAGGGGTTTCCTTTCCTCCTCTTCCATTTTTTCTCTTTGATTTCTACTAGTTCTAGTTGTTTAAATGAGGGAAAATGGTTTGGGGAGTGGTTGGAAGTCATAAGAAACCATGGATGACCATGGCCGCGACCATAGAGGCGGCCAAAGGAGCTTTGGGTGGCTCCATGGACCACGATGGTGGTCCTAGGGTGTTGAGGAAGGGTTGACATGGACTGCTATGGTGGGATAAGTGTGGAAACCCCCACCCCTTGGTGGCAGTGATGGAGGATAAGTGGTGGTGGTGGTCACAGTAGTCACCACCCTTGAAGGAAAAAGATGATTCTTGATGGTGGTTGTCTTTGTTGCTGTTTTGGTGGGTTGGACTGCCATGTTTGGTGGCTAAAATCTCAGCTGTGGAGTCGTGGAGGTGGTGGCCACCAAGGGCCACCACCACAAAGACCACCATGAGAAGGACTCAAAAACTTGGGGTTTTGGTTGAGTTTGGACAGTGGAAGCCACCACCATGGGTGGCCATCCATAGTGGTCCAAGGTGGTTTTGACCCCCCAAGGATCACCACTTGATGATGGCAAGGAAGTTAGGTCAAGGTCAGGCCTAGGTGGCCTCTGGCTTTGGACTGGCCTTGGGCTATGGTGACCCTAGTTGCACTCGATAGCCAGGGTTAGCCACAACCCTAGGACGAGTTAGTTAAGACTATTAAAGGTCCATGAGTTGATTATTAAAGTCAAAGTAGACTTAACAAGTCTCAGACTGATCTAAACTGTGTACTGAGTTAATCCCTAAGGTCTTATCCTCGTAGGAAAATTAAATGATATAAGACAATGCTTGTATTAATGCATAAGGATTATGTATGATGTGTTACTTGAATACTAAGTTATCTTAAATCAGGCTTACGTATGTGCAACACCCCAAATTTCTTAAATTATTGACAGTAATTTTGACAGTTAACAGAATTCTACTGTTTAGTAATTTCTGTGTATTGTAAAATTATTTTGAGTGTTCCTTCAGTACTTTTGATCGTTTTGTGTGATTTACTCTGTGTCAGGAAAATTATAATTTTCGGGCCGGAGAAAATTTTTATGTATTTATTTCTCTTGATTGTTAATTATTTTTAACAATCTGACTTGATTTTCATACGTTTTCTAATATTTGTGATTTTTGTGGATAATTATTGTAACACCCTTATGGGGATGTCACATTTAAAAAGAAAATAAGAGAAAGATAAATAAAATCTACCCAAGTTGTAAAACATTTATTATATACTAATACGGGTTGTAAAATTTTTCCGATTTAACAGAAGATTACGAGATAAAATAACACAGAACATAAAATAGGCACACTATCATCACACATAATATACATATGGTTTCATCTTAGAGTATACAAGTAATGTACAACTACCTATATTTAAAACTAAAACAGAACAGTAAACAAGGCAGTAAAAGGTTAATATATACAAACGCAGACGCGCCTAAGTACACATCATAAATATCTAGCCCTCTGAAGGATCACTCTCAGATGAAACTTCAGGTGATAAATATCCAGGATGCCTCGACCCTCTACGGACACGGGTCCGTGCAATCGATACGCTACTAATCTCGCTAGGCGCATCAAACATACCACCCCAGTGAAGCCTAAGAGATAGCGGCAACTCCACGTGTAAATACAGCAAAGTAGAAAAGATCAGTACTCCATCAAACTCAGTACGTATGGTCACCATCAGACGCCCTACGTACGTCGCCGAATCACGATCCTCTCGCAGACGCCAGGCTTCGGAGCCTCCATGGAACTCCAGTTGCACAAACCCAAAGAAACCTGGTAGCGTCATATCCACACAATCAATCCAAAGGATATGGATGATCGGATGGTTCTTGATCGTAGAACTGATCTTCGGCTTGCTGATCTTCCTCCTCCTCAGGATACTCACACTCAAAAGGTTGTTCCTCTTCCTCAAACTCTTTAACACATAATTTAAAATACACAAATAACACATACAAGAAAGAGGTAAGACAACTTATATGACCACCAACATGGTAAATAAGAAAACGACAATACAACAAGTATAACAATTCATACAATATAGCAAACTATAATCACATAACCGAAATACAAGATAACTCAGTGTAATGTAACACAGAACGAAATGTAACAACATATAGTGGTACAGATAGTGTAACACCCCTTTGGGGATGCCACACATATAAAGAAAATTAAAATAAATAAATAAAATCTACCCAAGTTATAAATTATTTATTACATAATAATATGGGTCGTAAAGTAATTCCTGATAAACAGATTATTAAAAATAAAATATTTCAGAAAACATAAAATAAATAGAACAACACTACTCATAATATACATATGTTCCAAGTTATAAGTTATACAAATAATTTACAACTACAATTACAAATATTTAAATGTAGAACATAAATAAAAACAATAAAAGAGTCACTATATACATCCATACGCAGACGCGCCCAAAAAAAACATCATGCATATTTACTCCTCACGAAGGATCACTCTCAACATGAAAATGATCATCGGGAGACAAATATCTGGATGTCTCGACACTCAGCGATAACAAGATCGCGCGAGTCGATACGATACTAATCTCACTAGGCTCGTGGTCATACCACCAAAATATCGCCTAAGAGATAAGAACTCTAAATGTAAAAATACAAGTAGTAGTCATAATAGGCTCTCCATCAAACAGTTGACGTAGGGTCACTGTCAACCGTCCTACATACGTCACAGAGTCTCGGTCTCCTCGCAGATGCCAAGCTAGCGATCCTCCATGAAACTCCAGCTGTACAAATCCTAAAAATCCAGGTATCTCCATACCCACTCAAATCAATCCAATGGATATGGATGATTAGATGGTTCTTGATCATAAAACTAGTCGTCGATTTGCTGATCTTCCTCCTCCTCCTCCTCGGGGTACAGGATCTCAAGAGGCTGTTCCTCTTCCTCGAAATCTTTACCATATAAACAGGTATATACAGAAACACATACAATAAAGAGGTAAGACAATCTAAAATCACCACAAACATGGCCAATATGTAACGCCCCTTTTTGGGAAGGAACGTCACATTGTCAAATAAAGTAAAATGCGGAAATTAAATGAACAACGATTAAGACCCGGTTCACTTTAATTAATTAATGTTTAACCATGTGAACAAACTTGGCAATATTTTTTTTTTATAATAATAATGATACTACGAAATGCGGATAAAAGCAACGAATAAAACAATACATAGAAATTTGCACCTGATTAGCATGTATATATATATATACGGAGTTTAATACAAGCTGTTTCATAAATACAAGCCTGGCCATCATCAAAAAGCAAAACTATACCCACCCCAAGGAACATGCATATACAAAATATACAGCCCAAATCAAAAAGAAAGATACATCAGGCCCCCAAAAGCAAAAACACTGGCAGCCATCAGTAGCCACCAATGATCATCGACCCCTCAAATAAAAAGGGACCGATTCAGGATCGTCAGGAGGACCCTCATCAGGATCTTCCTCATCCGAGGACGCATCCATAGGAACCACAGAGGCACGGGACGGAGCCCGAGCGGTGGAATCAAACGAATCCTCCTGCGGGGTGTAATAACGGGGACCCCACATCTCTCCTGATAGGCAGGTAAAACTCCAAGCGTAAGCTGATGTAGCAAGTGAGGACCGGTGCTTCATGGCATCTCCAGGCAAGTGATACCGACACGTCTCCCACATACACACAACGGTCGGAGTTTAGGTTGATGTGCCAGCACTCCGGCCCTCCAAGGAAGGTCAGACGCACATCTCCCAAAAATCCGCGCATGCGTGCAGACATCGTCGCGGTCAAAGTCAATCTGTGTAGGCCGGAAGCCGGGAAGGCGAGGCTCTTCTGTCTCTTCACCGTCGTCTTCGATCAAGCACAAGGTGCACATAAACGACAAGTAATAGAAGCACAGGGAAAGAGGTAAGATATCCTACACTCAATACCAATACAAAGAACCAAGAACCGAACGACGCATAACGCCCACATAGCATGTAAAGGCAATAAATAAGCTTTTAAACGAGATAACCGGTCAATCAATCATAAATAGAGGTAATGAATAATTCACAATATCCGAGCAAGTTAAATTCGACACGGTTAAATATCATGTAAAACAATAATTTTCGGATGATGAGAATATTCCATGATGCATGGACACAACATTCAATTTCCTACTCCATGGAGCTAGACTCAAACGGTCGGAGAGAAAGATCGGAGACATGTACGTGACTCGGCTACGCCGAGGCCAGTGCTATCAATAAATTTTCTCGTGCACAATCATGGCATTGCACGGACATTCTACACTAGATCACGATATAGGACGGTGTCAAGTCCGGATCGTCGGTGCGTTTGCATCGGTTTGCCCCACGGGCAAAGGAGCTACCAACTACCCATTGTGGAGGACCCGCACCCCGACGCCCCAAGGTCATAACAAGACCCACACTTGTCTACTCGCACCCGCACTAAGGTGTGTTCAATCTCCTAGGCAACTTGGCCTTACAAAGTCTACAAGGACACCACAATGCATAAGACACTATGCATGCTCATGTATGATCCACAATCTCATACAAATTCATAATATACCATATTTGATCAAGAGAGTGCGATAAGCAAATTTGCATCCAAAAAGAACCCAATATCAACATAATATCAATTTATAATTCAAGGAACGTAATTTAGGTCCATTATGGATTTCTAAAATCTCTAAGTCTTATGAAAATTATCTCATTGGTTCATTAAGGTTTATGAAGTCCTTAAGCTCTTGTATTCTTTGATTACTTGTAATCCTAGTATTGGGTTATGAAGTCTTAACTCAAATTTTCACCTAGAGGTCTTGGTCTTCCCAAGGTTTCAAATAAATCATGCTCACATCATTAGGTCCATTTACTTGTTGTTTTGATCCAAGCTATTTGATTCTTACAATTACCTTCCAAATTTAGCACATTTCCTAAGTCTTAACCACAATCCATCATAAAAATTATTGTTGCAAGTTTCCTACTATTAATTCTACATTTAGTTACTTGATTAATTCAAGTCTTGACATCTCAAATTTGTTATCTTTTCCCCTCCTTCAAGCCCTCAAAACCGTGGCACACCATAGGGTCCTAGGTTACCAATTTTCTTCTCACTAGTTTAGTCTTCCTTTACTTAATTCACCTAGCATTATTCTTGACACAATTTTAACCAAATTTGCTCTTAAGAACAGCCCAAAATCGTGGCACTCACCAAGGTCCAACAACCAGAATTTTGTCCACTTAAATCAACCTTAACTACTTGATTTAATTAGCCTTGCATTGATCAAAATTTAAGCATCAATTCCATTCAATTTCCAGCCCAAAAACAGCCCCAAAACAGAGTCAAAACCGTGACACATGTAATGGTCCAAAGCAACCAGAATTTTGTCCACTTTAATCACCCTTAACTACTTGATTTAATTAGCCTTACATTGATCAAAATTTAAGCATCATTTGCATTCATTTTCCAGCCCAAAAACAGCCCCAAAACAGAGTCAAAACCGTGGCACATTCAGGGGGTTCCAGCACCAGAATTTTCAGCAAGCAAGCATGGATATCAACCACAAAATTACATGAATAATTAACCACTCAATCAACTACTCAAAGCTAGATTAAAATAGCATTCAAGAAACCAATTTCAAGCAATTTTCAAGAACAACCACCATGTGGTTTTTCTTCCAAAAATCAAATACGAGATTCCTAGTTGCTAAAGAGGTTGAGGAGGATTAATCTTCCTCTTACCAAGATGAAGAACCAAGAAAATTCCAAGAAGCACTTGATTTTCGGATTTGAAGCTCCAAAAACCCTAGAAAATGTGGTCCAAGTTAGAACAATGTAGTGATGTGAAAAAGAAGAAGAAAATGACCACAAAATCAAGAGAAAACCAGAAACGAAAATGGGAAGGCAAGTCTGAAAATTTTCAGCCATGGGAGCTCACCTTCAAAGCTTGAGAAATGGTTGAAGATGGAAGCTTTCTTGAAAACTCCAAGCACAAAAGATGATGAGAAGGAGTAGGAGATTAAGAAAATATGGTTGAAGTAAATTTTTATGAAGGTTGGGGTCTTGGAGGGTGGCTGGACGTGTGGTGGTTTGGAAGAGAAAAGGAGAAATGGTTGAAGAGAAGAAAGAAGAAGAAGAAACGTAAATGAAGAAGGAAAAATGTGTTTTGGTGATAAAGAGTTAAATGAATTATTTGGATAATTAAAACCAATTCTTTTCTCCTTCATGGGCTGTAGATCACGTACAAGAGAGAGAGAATTGAGTGACAAAATTGGCTTCCTTTGGAAGCTAATTCATGTGGTCAAAGTTTGGGGTCAAAGCTTCTTAAGGAAGCTTGAATATTTAACTATTAAATTTGAATTAAAGTAGGTAGATTGGACATAAAGTGGATTACATTAGGATAATGTGATAGTATTTTTATTACACACTATTATCCAATAGATAATAGTTACAAAGTTAATGAGGAGTCGTATTTAATTAATCGACGGATGAATTTTTCATTTGATCTTGATTTAATTGTATCGATAAAGATTTCCTAAAAATTGCGAAACCTCGTAAACTATGTCAAGTCTCGGGTTTAGTAAGATCCCCGTCGACTTATCCATAGTCCAAGGTTCTCGAGAAAACATCGCGTTTCTTTGATTACGCTCAGCGTCACAAGACGCAAAACGAGGAATATATTAAAATATTCGACGATTCCGGAAAATTCCCAGAAAATTCTCAAAAATTGCAAATATTATAAAACGACTATCCGTCATATAATTTTCCAATTTTTGAAGCACTACAGTCGTTTTCACGACTCTGCTCTAGTTTCACGTAGAACGAGGAATATATTAAAATATTCGTCATTCCCGAAAAATTCCAGAAAAATTCTCATAAATCACAAATATTAAAAAATGACTATTCATGGTGAAATAATCAATTTCCGAGGTGTTACACTGGTCTCAGCAATTCTCAGCCCAATGTGCACGCAAAACGAGGAATATATTAAAATATTCGTCGTTTCCGAAAAATTCTGGAAAATCAAGAATATTATAAAACGATGATTCATGATCAAATATGTATTTTTCGGAATGTTACAACACTCCCTACTAAAGAATTTCGTCCTCGAAATTTACATACCTTAAAATAATTACGGATGTTGCTCCTTCATCTTGTCTTCCAATTCCCAAGTCGCATCACCGGTTGCTTCATTCCAAATCACCTTTACCAATGGAATCTCCTTGCCTCGTAGTTGCTTTATCCGTCGATCCTCGATTCTCGCAGGAGACGTTTCATAGGTCAGGTTCTCTTTTAACTGTACTGTGTCCGGTGCTATGACATGACTTGGATCAGGTAAATATTTACGAAGTTGTGACACATGGAATACATTATGTATGTTTGCAAGAATAGGGGGTAAGGCTATCTGGTAAGCTACTGGACCTATCCGACGAAGAATTTGGTAAGGTTCAAGAAATTTTGGAGTGAGTTTTCTAGATTTCAAGGCCCGGCCGACCCCAGTCGTGGGTGTGACTTTCAGGAACACATGCTCACCTTCTTCAAACTCAAGAGGCTTCCTTCTCTTATCCGCATAGCTCTTTTGTCGGCTCTGAGCAGTTCTCATCTTCTCTTGAATCATCTTAACCTTCTCAGTCGTCTGCTGGATAATGTCTGGTCCAATCGTAAGACGCTCGCCGTCTTGGTACCAACACAATGGTGTTCGACACCGTCTTCCATACAGAGCTTCATAGGGTGCCATCCCTATACTCGAATGATAAGTGTTATTGTAGGTGAACTCCACCAGTGGTAGAACTTCATCCCAACTTCCAGTCTGTTCCATAGAACAAGCTCTAAGTAGGTCTTCTAGAGATTGGATCGTTCTTTCCGATTGACCATCGGTTTGCGGATGATATGCTGAACTCAGGCGCAATCTCGTCCCCAACGAAGCTTGTAAACTTTGCCAAAACTTTGAGGTAAACCTCGGATCTCTATCCGAGACTATACTCGTAGGCACACCATGTAATCTGACAATTTCCCCAATATACAGTCGGGTCAGCTTTTCCAAACTGTACCTTATGTTAATCGGAAGGAAATGAGCCGATTTTGTAAGTCGATCAACTATTACCCAAATCGAGTCGTGTCCCATCCTTGTCCTTGGCAATCCCACAACAAAGTCCATTGCGATGCTGTCCCCTTCAGTTGGTCCATCAAGTCATCAATTCTCGGGAGAGGATATTTGTTCTTGATTGTCAACTTGTTCAATTGCCTGTAGTCCACACACAATCTCGAGGTACCGTCCTTCTTTCGAACTAGTAACACAGGTGCTCCCCACGGAGACACACTTGGTCTAACGAACTGCTTCTCCAAAAGCTCTTCTAGCTGCTTCTTAAGTTCGGCTAATTCTTCGGTGACATTCGGTAAGGTGCTATAGACACGGGACCAGCTCCGGTACTAGATCAATAGCAAACTCGATTTCACGTGCCGGCGGTAAAACTGGTACTTCTTCGGGGAAGATCTCGGGAAATTCCTTCACTACCTAGGAATAGTACTCAAATCGGCCTCACTCTCAACTTTCAAAGAAGATAATAGCATGTACCCCGAGCTCCTTCTTTCAAGAAAGCTCTCGTGCTTGGTTGGCCGTCAAGTATCTAGAATTCTCATCCACGGGAAAGACTATGGTCTTACTAGAACAATCTAACAGGACATGGTTGGAAGATAACCAGTCCATCCCTAGGATTACATCTAACTGTGAAAGAGGTAAACAGATCAAATCGACAGAAAAGATTCGACCTTCAACAATCAAAGGACACTTCAAACAGATTTTGGTAGTAACTACCGATTTGTCAGTGGGGGTTGAAACAGTCAATTCAAAAGGTAGTTCAGACACAGGTAAACCAAGTCGTAGCACACAGTCATATGATATGAATGAATGGGTTGCCCCAGAGTCATACAGTACTTTTAAAAGATTACCTTCTATGGCGCCTTCTCCTTGAATCAAGTCTTCGGATTCGAAGCTTCACTCCACTCATAGTATAAACTCGACCTCCGGCTTGCGATTTCTTGGCTCTGGTTGCATTGACTGAAGGTTCAGCCTTTGCTTGGTTGCAATCTCGGACATATGGCCCGGTTTGCCACATCTGAAGCAAATGATTCCTTTTATCGTGCAGTCTCTTGTGAGATGATCCTTCCCACACTTCAGGCATTTGGACGGGTAGGTCGTATTCTGACCAGTTCGGTTCCCAGAAGAACCTCCACCTGAACTTCCACCGGTTTGTTGTTGACTCCCTGTTGGTCGGGAATAGGGTTTCTTCTGAAAACGGTTTGAACCACTTGCCTCCACCTCTTTGGGACCGTACAGGCCCAAAGTTCCTGTTTCTCGCGTCTCTAGCCTGCTCCAAGGCTTCAACTTCGCAGCAAGTGTCTAACAGTTCCGAGAATACCTTCATTTTTAAGGTAATCACATGCTTTCTTTACCTCGTACCTCAGTCCTTCGGTGAATTTCCAGCACTTCGGAGGCTTCATCGGTTTGATGCGGTAATGTGTTGAAAATCTCTCCAAGTTCTCAAACTTGGTGCGTAGATTCGGCCGACGGTCATGTTCCCTGTCTCGGGTTGAGGAACTCCATCTCCTTTGCGTGTCTCGCATTCGCGAGAAAGTATTTGCCCAAGAATTTCTCCTTGAAGCAGTTCCCAAGTGACCTCTGCTCCTTCGGCTTCTAATGCCCTTTGAGCTCCATTCCACCAGTCTTGACATTTCGACGAGCATAAAAGTCACATAATTTACCTTCTTGTCTTCCGCACAATTCATGCCACGAAAGACTTTTTCCGGCTCCTTGATCCATAGATTAGCCTTGTCGGGATCAAACTCCCCTTGAATTGCGGAGGGTTATGACGACGAAACTCTGCTAAGTTTTACGCGTCGGCGATCGCCTCGAGCCATTGAGCGACTCTTTCTTGTTGTTGAGCGGTGCGTTCATTTTGTTGGGCGATGACTTCACCATTCTCTGCATCGCTTCAATAGCAAATGTCATCATATCTCCACCTCTTGCCATCTTGCTTTTCTCTCAAATTGGATTACGGAAACATAAGAAAAGTCGGAGGAATTCACTCAAGACACCCATCACGTGAGATTCACACAAAGACAAACAAGACGGACTCACACTCAAGACCCAAAGAAAACATAAACCGGGGCTCTGATACCAACTTAATGTAACGCCTTTTTTTGGGAGGGAACGTCACATTGTCAAATAAAGTAAAATGCGGAAATTAAATGAACAACGATTAAGACCCGGTTCACTTTAATTAATTAATGTTTAACCATGTGAACAAACTTGGCAATATTTTTTTTTTATAATAATAATGATACTACGAAATGCGGATAAAAGCAACGAATAAAACAATACATAGAAATTTGCACCTGATTAGCATGTATATATATATATCTGGAGTTTAATACAACTGTTTCATAAATACAAGCCTGGCCATCATCAAAAAGCAAAACTATACCCACCCCAAGGGAACATGCATATACAAAATATACAGCCCAAATCAAAAAGAAAGATACATCAGGCCCCCAAAAGCAAAAACACTGGCAGCCATCAGTAGCCACCAATGATCATCGACCCCTCAAATAAAAAGGGACCGATTCAGGATCGTCAGGAGGACCCTCATCAGGATCTTCCTCATCCGAGGACGCATCCATAGGAACCACAGAGGCACGGGACGGAGCCCGAGCGGTGGAATCAAACGAATCCTCCTGCGGGGTGTAATAACGGGGACCCCACATCTCCCTGATAGGCAGGTAAAACTCCAAGCGTAAGCTGATGTAGCAAGTGAGGACCGGTGCTTCATGGCATCTCCAGGCAAGTGATACCGACACGTCTCCCACATACACACAACGGTCGGAGTTTAGGTTGATGTGCCAGCACTCCGGCCCTCCAAGGAAGGTCAGACGCACATCTCCCAAAAATCCGCGCATGCGTGCAGACATCGTCGCAGTCAAAGTCAATCCTGTGTAGGCCAGAAGCCGGGGAAGGCAGGCTCTTCTGTCTCTTCACCGTCGTCTTCGATCAGCACAAGGTGCACATAAACAGCAAGTAATAGAAGCACAGGGAAAGAGGTAAGATATCCTACACTCAATACCAATACAGCAACCAAGAACCGAACGACGCATAACGCCCACATAGCATGTAAAGGCAATAAATAAGCTTTTAAACAGATAACCAGTCAATCAATCATAAATAGAGGTAATGAATAATTCACAATATCCAAGCAGTTAAATTCAGACAGTTAAATATCATGTAAACAATAATTTTCGGATGAGAATATTCCATGATGCATGGACACAACATTCAATTTCCTACTCCATGGAGCTAGACTCAAACGGTCGGAGAGAAAGATCGGGAGACATGTACGTGACTCATTTCTGCCGAGGCCGGTGCTATCAATAAATTTTCTCGTGCACAATCATGGCATTGCACGGACATTCTACACTAGATCACGATATAGGACAAAGTGTCAAGTCCGGATCGTCGGTGCGTTTGCATCGGTTTGCCCCACGGGCAAAGGAGCTACCAACTACCCATTGTGGAGGACCCGCACCCCGACGCCCCCAAGGTCATAACAAGACCCACACTTGTCTACTCGCACCCGCACTAAGGTGTGTTCAATCTCCTAGGCAACTTGGCCTTACAACAGTCTACAAGGACACCACAATGCATAAGACACTATGCATGCTCATGTATGATCCACAATCTCATACAAATTCATAATATACCATATTTGATCAAGAGAGTGCGATAAGCAAATTTGCATCCAAAAAGAACCCAATATCAACATAATATCAATTTATAATTCAAGGAACGTAATTTAGTTCCATTATGGATTTCTAAAATCTCTAAGTCTTATGAAAATTATCTCATTGGTTCATTAAGGTTTATGAAGTCCTTAAGCTCTTGTATTCTTTGATTACTTGTAATCCTAGTATTGGGTTATGAAGTCTTAACTCAAATTTTCACCTAGAGGTCTTGGTCTTCCCAAGGTTTCAAATAAATCATGCTCACATCATTAGGTCCATTTACTTGTTGTTTTGATCCAAGCTATTTGATTCTTACAATTACCTTCCAAATTTAGCACATTTCCTAAGTCTTAACCACAATCCATCATAAAAATTATTGTTGCAAGTTTCCTACTATTAATTCTACATTTAGTTACTTGATTAATTCAAGTCTTGACATCTCAAATTTGTTATCTTTTCCCCTCCTTCAAGCCCTCAAAACCGTGGCACACCATAGGGTCCTAGGTTACCAATTTTCTTCTCACTAGTTTAGTCTTCCTTTACTTAATTCACCTAGCATTATTCTTGACACAATTTTAACCAAATTCTGCTCTTAAGAACAGCCCAAAATCGTGGCACTCACCAAGGTCCAACAACCAGAATTTTGTCCACTTAAATCAACCTTAACTACTTGATTTAATTAGCCTTGCATTGATCAAAATTTAAGCATCAATTCCATTCAATTTCCAGCCCAAAAACAGCCCCAAAACAGAGTCAAAACCGTGACACATGTAATGGTCCAGCAACCAGAATTTTGTCCACTTTAATCACCCTTAACTACTTGATTTAATTAGCCTTACATTGATCAAAATTTAAGCATCATTTGCATTCATTTTCCAGCCCAAAAACAGCCCCAAAACAGAGTCAAAACCGTGGCACATTCAGGGGGTTCCAGCACCAGAATTTTCAGCAAGCAAGCCTGGATATCAACCACAAAATTACATGAATAATTAACCACTCAATCAACTACTCAAAGCTAGATTAAAATAGCATTCAAGAAACCAATTTCAAGCAATTTTCAAGAACAACCACCATGTGGTTTTTCTTCCAAAAATCAAATACGAGATTCCTAGTTGCTAAAGAGGTTGAGGAGGATTAATCTTCCTCTTACCAAGATGAAGAACCAAGAAAATTCCAAGAAGCACTTGATTTTCGGATTTGAAGCTCCAAAAACCCTAGAAAATGTGGTCCAAGTTAGAACAATGTAGTGATGTGAAAAAGAAGAAGAAAATGACCACAAAATCAAGAGAAAACCAGAAACGAAAATGGGAAGGCAAGTCTGAAAATTTTCAGCCATGGGAGCTCACCTTCAAAGCTTGAGAAATGGTTGAAGATGGAAGCTTTCTTGAAAACTCCAAGCACAAAAGATGATGAGAAGGAGTAGGAGATTAAGAAAATATGGTTGAAGTAAATTTTTATGAAGGTTGGGGTCTTGGAGGGTGGCTGGACGTGTGGTGGCTGGAAGAGAAAAAGGAGAAATGGTTGAAGAGGAAGAAAGAAGAAGAAACGTAAATGAAGAAGGAAAAATGTGTTTTGGTGATAAAGAGTTAAATGAATTATTTGGATAATTAAAACCAATTCTTTTCTCCTTCATGGGCTGTAGATCACGTACAAGAGAGAGAGAATTGAGTGACAAAATTGGCTTCCTTTGGAAGCTAATTCATGTGGTCAAAGTTTGGGGTCAAAGCTTCTTAAGGAAGCTTGAATATTTAACTATTAAATTTGAATTAAAGTAGGTAGATTGGACATAAAGTGGATTACATTAGGATAATGTGATAGTATTTTTATTACACACTATTATCCAATAGATAATAGTTACTGATTGACAGGAGTCGTATTTAATTAATCGACAGATGAATTTTTCATTTGTCTTGATTTAATTGTATCATAAAGATTTCCTAAAATTGCGAAACCTCGTAAACTATGTCAAGTCTCGGGTTTAGTAAGATCCCCGTCGACTTATCCATAGTCCAAGGTTCTCGAGAAAACATCGCGTTTCCCGATTCTCTGGCGCAAAGCAAGACGCAAAACGAGGAATATATTAAAATATTCGACGATTAGGAAAATTCCCAGAAAATTCTCAAAAATTGCAAATATTATAAAACGACTATCCGTCATATAATTTTCCAATTTTTGAAGCACTACTGATCGTTTTCACGACTGCTCTAGTTTCACGTAGAACGAGGAATATATTAAAATATTCGTCATTCCCGAAAAATTCCAGAAAAATTCTCATAAATCACAAATATTAAAAAATGACTATTCATGGTGAAATAATCAATTTCCGAGGTGTTACACTGGTCTCAGCAATTCTCAGCCCAATGTGCACGCAAAACGAGGAATATATTAAAATATTCGTCGTTTCCGAAAAATTCTGGAAAATCAAGAATATTATAAAACGATGATTCATGATCAAATATGTATTTTTCGGAATGTTACAACACTCCCCTACTAAAAGGAATTTCGTCCTCGAAATTTACATACCTTAAAATAATTCTGGATGTTGCTCCTTCATCTTGTCTTCCAATTCCCAAGTCGCATCACCAGTTGCTTCATTCCAAATCACCTTTACCAATGGAATCTCCTTGCCTCGTAGTTGCTTTATCCGTCGATCCTCGATTCTCGCAGGAGACGTTTCATAGGTCAGGTTCTCTTTTAACTGTACTGTGTCCGGTGCTATGACATGACTTGGATCAGGTAAATATTTACGAAGTTGTGACACATGGAATACATTATGTATGTTTGCAAGAATAGGGGTAAGGCTATCTGGTAAGCTACTGGACCTATCCGACGAAGAATTTGGTAAGGTTCAAGAAATTTTGGAGTGAGTTTTCTAGATTTCAAGGCCGGCCGACCCAGTCGTGGGTGTGACTTTCAGGAACACATGCTCACCTTCTTCAAACTCAAGAGGCTTCCTTCTCTTATCCGCATAGCTCTTTTGTCGGCTCTGAGCAGTTCTCATCTTCTCTTGAATCATCTTAACCTTCTCAGTCGTCTGCTGGATAATGTCTGGTCCAATCGTAAGACGCTCGCCGTCTTGGTACCAACACAATGGTGTTCGACACCGTCTTCCATACAGAGCTTCATAGGGTGCCATCCCTATACTCGAATGATAACTGTTATTGTAGGTGAACTCCACCAGTGGTAGAACTTCATCCCAACTTCCAGTATGTTCCATAGAACAAGCTCTAAGTAGGTCTTCTAGAGATTGGATCGTTCTTTCCGATTGACCATCGGTTTGCGGATGATATGCTGAACTCAGGCGCAATCTCGTCCCCAACGAAGCTTGTAAACTTTGCCAAAACTTTGAGGTAAACCTCGGATCTCTATCCGAGACTATACTCGTAGGCACACCATGTAATCTGACAATTTCCCCAATATACAGTCGGGTCAGCTTTTCCAAACTGTACCTTATGTTAATCGGAAGGAAATGAGCCGATTTTGTAAGTCGATCAACTATTACCCAAATCGAGTCGTGTCCCATCCTTGTCCTTGGCAATCCCACAACAAAGTCCATTGCGATGCTGTCCCCTTCAGTTGGTCCATCAAGTCATCAATTCTCGGGAGAGGATATTTGTTCTTGATTGTCAACTTGTTCAATTGCCTGTAGTCCACACACAATCTCGAGGTACCGTCCTTCTTTCGAACTAGTAACACAGGTGCTCCCCACGGAG
This sequence comes from Ormosia emarginata, assembly GCA_029884605.1. NCBI lineage: Eukaryota > Viridiplantae > Streptophyta > Magnoliopsida > Fabales > Fabaceae > Ormosia > Ormosia emarginata. Next base: position 555,510 of record JAQQTP010000050.1, read on the forward strand.
ACACACTTGGTCTAACGAACTGCTTCTCCAAAAGCTCTTCTAGTCGCTTCTTAAGTTCGCTAATTGCATCGGTGACATTCGGTAAGGTGCTATAGACACGGGACCAGCTCCCGGTACTAGATCAATAGCAAACTCGATTTCACGTGCGGCGGTAAACCGGTACTTCTTCAGGGAAGATCTCGGAAATTCCTTCACTACCTGGGAATAGTACTCAAATCGGCCTCACTCTCAACTTTCAAAGAAGATAATAGCATGTACCCCTGAGCTCCTTCTTTCAAGAAAGCTCGTGCTTGGTTGGCCGTCAAGTATCTAGAATTCTCATCCACAGGAAAGACTATGGTCTTACTAGAACAATCTAACAGGACATGGTTGGAAGATAACCAGTCCATCCCTAGGATTACATCTAACTGTGAAAGAGGTAAACAGATCAAATCGACAGAAAAGATTCGACCTTCAACAATCAAAGGACACTTCAAACAGACTTTGGTAGTAACTACCGGTTTGTCAGTGGGGGTTGAAACAGTCAATTCAAAAGGTAGTTCAGACACAGGTAAACCAAGTCGTAGCACACAGTCATATGATATGAATGAATGGGTTGCCCCAGAGTCATACAGTACTTTTAAAAGATTACCTTCTATGGCGCCTTCTCCTTGAATCAAGTCTTCGGATTCAGAAGCTTCAGCTCCACTCATAGTATAAACTCGACCTCCGGCTTGCGATTTCTTGGCTCTGGTTGCATTGACTGAAGGTTCAGCCTTTGCTTGGTTGCAGTCTCTGGACATATGGCCCGGTTTGCCACATCTGAAGCAAATGATTCCTTTTATCGTGCAGTCTCTTGTGAGATGATCCTTCCCACACTTCGGGCATTTGGACGGGTAGGTCGTATTCGACCGGTTCGGTTCCCGAGAGAAGAACCTCCACCTGAACTTCCACCGATTTGTTGTTGACTCCCTGTTGGTCGGGAATAGGGTTTCTTCTGAAAGCGGTTTGAACCACTGCCTCCACCTCTTTGGGACCGTACAGGCCCAAAGTTCCTGTTTCTCGCGTCTCTAGCCTGCTCCAAGGCTTCAACTTCGCAGCAAGTGTCTAACAGTTCCGAGAATACTTTCATTTTCAAGGTAATCACAGCTTTCTTTACCTCGTACCTCAGTCCTTCGGTGAATTTCCAGCACTTCCAGGCTTCATCAGTTTGATGCTGGTAATGTGTTGAAAATCTCTCCAAGTTCTCAAACTTGGCTGCGTATTCGCTGACCGGTCATGTTCCCTGTCTCAGGTTGAGGAACTCCATCTCCTTTGCGTGTCTCGCATTCGCGAGAGAAAGTATTTGCCCAAGAATTTCTCCTTGAACAGTTCCCAAGTGACCTCTGCTCCTTCGGCTTCTAATGCCCTTTGAGCTCCATTCCACCAGTCTTGACATTTCCGACGAGCATAAAAGTCACATAATTTACCTTCTTGTCTTCCGCACAATTCATGCCACGAAAGACTTTTTCCAGCTCCTTGATCCATAGATTAGCCTTGTCGGGATCAAACTCCCCCTTGAATTGCGGAGGGTTATGACGACGAAACTCTGCTAAGTTTTACGCGTCGGCAGTCGCCTCGAGCTGTTGAGCAGCTCTTTCTTGTTGTTGAGCAGTGCGTTCATTTTGTTGGGCGATGACTTCAGCCATTCTCTGCATCGCTTCAATAGCAGCTGTCATATCTCCACCTCTTGCCATCTTGCTTTTCTCTCAAATTGGATTACTGGAAACATAAGAAAAGTCAGAGGAATTCACTCAAGACACCCATCACAGAGATTCACACAGCACAAACAAGACAGACTCACACTCAAGACCCAAAGAAAACATAAACCGGGGCTCTGATACCAACTTAATGTAACGCCTTTTTTTGGGAGGGAACGTCACATTGTCAAATAAAGTAAAATGCGGAAATTAAATGAACAACGATTAAGACCCGGTTCACTTTAATTAATTAATGTTTAACCATGTGAACAAACTTGGCAATATTTTTTTTTTATAATAATAATGATACTACGAAATGCGGATAAAAGCAACGAATAAAACAATACATAGAAATTTGCACCTGATTAGCATGTATATATATATATCTGGAGTTTAATACAACTGTTTCATAAATACAAGCCTGGCCATCATCAAAAAGCAAAACTATACCCACCCCAAGGGAACATGCATATACAAAATATACAGCCCAAATCAAAAAGAAAGATACATCAGGCCCCCAAAAGCAAAAACACTGGCAGCCATCAGTAGCCACCAATGATCATCGACCCCTCAAATAAAAAGGGACCGATTCAGGATCGTCAGGAGGAACCTCATCAGGATCTTCCTCATCCGAGGACGCATCCATAGGAACCACAGAGGCACGGGACGGAGCCCGAGCGGTGGAATCAAACGAATCCTCCTGCGGGGTGTAATAACGGGGACCCCACATCTCCCTGATAGGCAGGTAAAACTCCAAGCGTAAGCTGATGTAGCAAGTGAGGACCGGTGCTTCATGGCATCTCCAGGCAAGTGATACCGACACGTCTCCCACATACACACAACGGTCGGAGTTTAGGTTGATGTGCCAGCACTCCGGCCCTCCAAGGAAGGTCAGACGCACATCTCCCAAAAATCCGCGCATGCGTGCAGACATCGTCGCAGTCAAAGTCAATCCTGTGTAGGCCAGAAGCCGGGGAAGGCAGGCTCTTCTGTCTCTTCACCGTCGTCTTCGATCAGCACAAGGTGCACATAAACAGCAAGTAATAGAAGCACAGGGAAAGAGGTAAGATATCCTACACTCAATACCAATACAGCAACCAAGAACCGAACGACGCATAACGCCCACATAGCATGTAAAGGCAATAAATAAGCTTTTAAACAGATAACCAGTCAATCAATCATAAATAGAGGTAATGAATAATTCACAATATCCAGGCAGTTAAATTCAGACAGTTAAATATCATGTAAACAATAATTTTCAGATGACAGAATATTCCATGATGCATGGACACAACATTCAATTTCCTACTCCATGGAGCTAGACTCAAACAGTCGGAGAGAAAGATCAGGAGACATGTCTGTGACTCGGCTGCCGAGGCCAGTGCTATCAATAAATTTTCTCGTGCACAATCATGGCATTGCACAGACATTCTACACTAGATCACGATATGGGGACAGTGTCAAGTCCGGATCGTCGGTGCGTTTGCATCGGTTTGCCCCACGGGCAAAGGAGCTACCAACTACCCATTGTGGAGGACCCGCACCCCGACGCCCCCAAGGTCATAACAAGACCCACACTTGTCTACTCGCACCCGCACTAAGGTGTGTTCAATCTCCTAGGCAACTTGGCCTTACAACAGTCTACAAGGACACCACAATGCATAAGACACTATGCATGCTCATGTATGATCCACAATCTCATACAAATTCATAATATACCATATTTGATCAAGAGAGTGCGATAAGCAAATTTGCATCCAAAAAGAACCCAATATCAACATAATATCAATTTATAATTCAAGGAACGTAATTTAGGTCCATTATGGATTTCTAAAATCTCTAAGTCTTATGAAAATTATCTCATTGGTTCATTAAGGTTTATGAAGTCCTTAAGCTCTTGTATTCTTTGATTACTTGTAATCCTAGTATTGGGTTATGAAGTCTTAACTCAAATTTTCACCTAGAGGTCTTGGTCTTCCCAAGGTTTCAAATAAATCATGCTCACATCATTAGGTCCATTTACTTGTTGTTTTGATCCAAGCTATTTGATTCTTACAATTACCTTCCAAATTTAGCACATTTCCTAAGTCTTAACCACAATCCATCATAAAAATTATTGTTGCAAGTTTCCTACTATTAATTCTACATTTAGTTACTTGATTAATTCAAGTCTTGACATCTCAAATTTGTTATCTTTTCCCCTCCTTCAAGCCCTCAAAACCGTGGCACACCATAGGGTCCTAGGTTACCAATTTTCTTCTCACTAGTTTAGTCTTCCTTTACTTAATTCACCTAGCATTATTCTTGACACAATTTTAACCAAATTTCGCTCTTAAGAACAGCCCAAAATCGTGGCACTCACCAAGGTCCAACAACCAGAATTTTGTCCACTTAAATCAACCTTAACTACTTGATTTAATTAGCCTTGCATTGATCAAAATTTAAGCATCAATTCCATTCAATTTCCAGCCCAAAAACAGCCCCAAAACAGAGTCAAAACCGTGACACATGTAATGGTCCAAGCAACCAGAATTTTGTCCACTTTAATCACCCTTAACTACTTGATTTAATTAGCCTTACATTGATCAAAATTTAAGCATCATTTGCATTCATTTTCCAGCCCAAAAACAGCCCCAAAACAGAGTCAAAACCGTGGCACATTCAGGGGGTTCCAGCACCAGAATTTTCAGCAAGCAAGCCTGGATATCAACCACAAAATTACATGAATAATTAACCACTCAATCAACTACTCAAAGCTAGATTAAAATAGCATTCAAGAAACCAATTTCAAGCAATTTTCAAGAACAACCACCATGTGGTTTTTCTTCCAAAAATCAAATACGAGATTCCTAGTTGCTAAAGAGGTTGAGGAGGATTAATCTTCCTCTTACCAAGATGAAGAACCAAGAAAATTCCAAGAAGCACTTGATTTTCGGATTTGAAGCTCCAAAAACCCTAGAAAATGTGGTCCAAGTTAGAACAATGTAGTGATGTGAAAAAGAAGAAGAAAATGACCACAAAATCAAGAGAAAACCAGAAACGAAAATGGGAAGGCAAGTCTGAAAATTTTCAGCCATGGGAGCTCACCTTCAAAGCTTGAGAAATGGTTGAAGATGGAAGCTTTCTTGAAAACTCCAAGCACAAAAGATGATGAGAAGGAGTAGGAGATTAAGAAAATATGGTTGAAGTAAATTTTTATGAAGGTTGGGGTCTTGGAGGGTGGCTGGACGTGTGGTGGCTGGAAGAGAAAAAGGAGAAATGGTTGAAGAGGAAGAAAAAGAAGAAGAAACGTAAATGAAGAAGGAAAAATGTGTTTTGGTGATAAAGAGTTAAATGAATTATTTGGATAATTAAAACCAATTCTTTTCTCCTTCATGGGCTGTAGATCACGTACAAGAGAGAGAGAATTGAGTGACAAAATTGGCTTCCTTTGGAAGCTAATTCATGTGGTCAAAGTTTGGGGTCAAAGCTTCTTAAGGAAGCTTGAATATTTAACTATTAAATTTGAATTAAAGTAGGTAGATTGGACATAAAGTGGATTACATTAGGATAATGTGATAGTATTTTTATTACACACTATTATCCAATAGATAATAGTTACAGTTGACAGGAGTCAGTATTTAATTAATCTGACAGATGAATTTTTCGCTGTACTGATTTAATTGTATCAGTAAAGATTTCCTAAAAATTGCGAAACCTCGTAAACTATGTCAAGTCTCGGGTTTAGTAAGATCCCCCGTCGACTTATCCATAGTCCAAGGTTCTCCGAGAAAACATCGCGTTTCCCGATTACGCTTTCAAGACGCATAAAACGAGGAATATATTAAAATATTCGACGATTCCGGAAAATTCCCAGAAAATTCTCAAAAATTGCAAATATTATAAAACGACTATCCGTCATATAATTTTCCAATTTTTGAAGCACTACAGTCGTTTTCACGACTCTGCTCTAGTTTCACGTAGAACGAGGAATATAATAAAATATTCGTCATTCCCGAAAAATTCCAGAAAAATTCTCATAAATCACAAATATTAGAAAATGACTATTCATGGTGAAATAATCAATTTCCGAGGTGTTACACTGGTCTCAGCAATTCTCAGCCCAGTGTGCACGCAAAACGAGGAATATATTAAAATATTCATCGTTTCCGAAAAATTCTGGAAAAATTCCTAAAAATCAAGAATATTATAAAACGATGATTCATGATCAAATATGTATTTTTCGAAATGTTACACAATAAGAAGACGACAAACAACAGATATACAGTTCATGCAATATGAAAAGCTATAACATTAATAAGTAACAGAGTAGTGTAAAGATTCAAAAAGATTTAAATATCCTAACAATATACCATCACAGATAAAATAAAACAAAAACAAATGATACAATACAACAATAGATAAAACAAATACAGTAAACAAATAAATCAATATCAATATAATAAACAGATAAGACAAATATAAATAGATAAGACAAAATAAATAGATAGATCTCAATAAATAAACATAAGACACACCCTACTCCATGGAGCTAAAAAAACACAAAGATATCAGAGAGAATGACTCGTAAAAATTTATTAGTACCACGGCTGCCCAACCAACTATTGCGCGGTCACACGTTGCGTCTATAGCCCCACGACACAGGAATCCATCATCCAGGCGTGGTGTAGTTCACGGTCTCACGTTGTGGCACTACAGGCAAATGTACTACTAGACTTTACAAATCTCGATTAAATATAGTGCGTGTCGAGTCCATTAGTGTGCTATCGGTTTACCACGGCCCAACGGAGCTACCAACTGTCCACATATGGGATACCGTACACTAACGTCTCCAAGTTCATTAGAACAATGAACCACACTACGTTTATCGCATCGACAACACGATGTGATTCATCTCATCAACCAATCCACCAAAAATTTGGCATAAACTCAATACATAATTCTAAAAATATGAAATTATGAAAATGCCCTCAAGATAATAATATGCCCTCAATGGCAGAAAAATAGAAAGCATACGGGTTCACATTTTTCCGACAGCGAAAAATCCTCAAAAGCCTGTACGGGTTCACATTTTCCCGACAGCGAAAAATAAATACAGTAACGGTCAATCGCGTAGAAATTTTATCGCGTTTTCACAATCTCGTCGTTTTTATAAACGTTTTGAAATCGCGTAAATATATTTTTCTGTTTTCAAAATCGCGTAGGATTTTTTTTTAATACTTTTTCTCAATCGCGTAAGATTTTTAAATTATTTTCTTGACCGAATTCCTTAAAAATTACTGTTTAAATAAACAAAAATAATAAATAATACTGTTAAGCTACGTATAATATTTTCTATACCGTATACTGTCTTTTGGACATCTTTCCTATCTTATTTGTTCATTTTTACTAAAAATTGACAGTATTTTGTTTAGAAAATTATATTAATGGTTTCCTAATTTTACCGTAAAAATCCTGTTTATTAAATTTTTAAACCATATACTTAATCCTTTTGAAAACTACTAACATGCTTCAAAATACAAAGACATGAACTATATGTTAGAAATTTTTGAAAGTTCTTTGTATTTCATTTCTAATAATAAAATCATTAGTTCTAAGTTCTCAATCTTATTTCTAATTGATTCTTTTCTTTAAAACTCATTTTAGAAAAATTCTTTTTAACACATATTGCATCCTTATACTTAGAAAAGGTTTGGATTTAATTTTAGAAACCATGGATACTTGGTTTGGCATGTTGGCCGAATTTCCTAAATACTTTGAAATTGATTTCTAAATTATTTCTCATCTTCTAAATATATGTCAAACTTATTGTATTGTCTAAATTCATTTGACCATTGTTTTAAAAAAATGGTTTTTGAAATCAACACATTCATTTTAGGCATGTTGGCCGAAAATAATAAGTCTTACCATTTGATTTCTAAATTCATTTTCTTCGATCTAATCAACTTGAAACCTTCTTAATTCTCCTAGGTTAATTAAATTACCTTTTAAGAAAATTAAGAGAACATTTTGGTTCTCCATTTGGTTAGTGGTCGTGAGCCTCATGGAATGTTCTTTGGAACACACATGCATTTCCTTGACATGTTATTCACATCCTATACATTATCATGCAATTCTATACTTTATCATGCAATTCTAACACATGCAATATTATCAAAGCTTATAGACATGCAACTTAAAGCTTGTAGACATACAATTTATTACAAACAACAAATAGAAAAGCTACTAACAAATACACAACCACATCAAATAAGCTACTAACAAGCACAAACATGAATCCTTATGGATTCTACAATCACAAAATCAAACTCCATCTTCTTACCACCACCCATAGGTGATAAGATTTGTCTTCCTCTTACCTTAAATGAAGACAAATGGTTTTCTTTCACTCCTCCTAGGTCACGGTTTTCTCCTTCAAAATACCTAGCAAACTTAAACAAAATTACAAGTTACTAACCATTAAAAGAGAACCTAAACCATGGATAAATCATGGCTTAGAACTTTGAAAAAGGATTTAGAAAAGAAAAACAAGAAATTTCACCTCCTTGGTACAAACTTCCAAGTAGGTTTTCAAGCTTCAAATGAAGGAATTTGAAAGAACTCTCAACTAGAGATGTTCTTAGGATTGTGTTTAGGTTTAGAAAACTTGGTTGGATAGAATTTTAGGTGGTTGGATGGTAGAGTATGAAGCTTGGCCGAATGGTGAAGAAAGAAAGCAACAATGGTGGCTAGGGTTTTGGATGAGAGAGAAGAGAGAAAAGCATGAAAGATGAAGTGAAGAATGGTCTTCCAACCTTCACTTGGCCGTAGACATCACTCCATGCAAGGTGTCCATGGCTTGGCTTCATCCTAGCCTTAGAATGCATCAAAGGTTAAGATTAAAACTTGGTTAGCAAGCTTGTTTCTATTGGTTGGTTCAAGCATAGTCACCATGCTTAGTCATTAAGTTTCATTAACTCTTAAGCCTAGTCATTAGTGAGTCACCATGTTTCTTGAAAGTTCCTTCACTAATGATGATTAATTAAGCTACTAAGTTAAGCGTATTAGCTAAACGTGGGTCCAAAGAAAATATTTACGGGTCCACTTTGTCACTAAGTTATCTTGACTAATAAAATAATATTATAATAATACAAAATTATTTTATTTGTGATTAAATCCTAAAAATTAAATGATTAATTTTAGGCTCATTTAGAATGGGTTTAGTAAGATCCCCCGCTCTACGAATAATTAAAAACAGATTTTACCGGTCAGGAAAAATATTATTTTCTGCCAGTAGCAAATCACACAAAAAGTCCATATAAAATCACAGACAGTAATATTGGACACTAAATCAAGTAGAAAACAATTAAAAACAGCAAAAACAGTACAAACAGCACGTTCGGGACGTAATGGTCATTTTCTTATTTTTTCCCACAACGTAGCTAATCACCCAAAAAGTTCAAATAAAATTATAGACAGTATTAATTGTCTGTATATCTTCCAGAAAAATTAAAACAGTAGCTCGGAAAAATTTTTATTTTACCGTCTCGAAACAAATTACGTTAAAGGACCAAATAAAATTTGAGCCTGTATAAACGTATTTGTATTTCATGCAGAAATCGAGAAACAGTAAAATAGGGACACAACGGTCATTCACACGAAAACTTGAAAAACAGCAAACAGTACATTCAGAATATTTTCTAAAAATTGGGGTGTTACAACTCTCCCCAACAAATAAAAATTTTGTCCTCGAAATTCGTTGTTCCTCAAAACAAATGAGGATACTGATCCTTCATTTTATCTTCCAGCTCCCAGGTAGCTTCACCCGTCACATCATTCCATATGACCTTCACTAGCTCGATCATCTTTCCTCGAAGCTGCTTTACCTTTCTGTCCTCAATTCTGACAGGTAAAGTTTCATAAGTCAAATTCTCCTTCAGCTGCACTTCATCTGGCTGTATAACATGCGTCGGATCTGGTATATACTTTCGTAACTGAGACACATGAAATACGTCATGCAGATTCGACAGAAACGGCGGCATAGCAATCTGATATGCTACAGGACCTATACGTCGGATAATCTGATACGGTCCAATGAACTTAGGAGTAAGTTTCTTAGACTTAATAACTCTTCCGACACCAGTCGTAGGAGTAACTCTTAGAAACACATGGTCACCCTCCTTAAATTCAAGAGGTCGTCTTCGTTTATCCGCATAACTCTTCTGTCTGCTTTGCGTCGTCTTCATCTTCTCTTGTATCATCTTTACCTTCTCTGTAGTCTGTTGTATAAGATCTGGTCCAACAGTCATACTTTCCCCATCTTGATACCAACATAACGGTGTCCGACATCGTCTTCCATACAATGCCTCATAAGGTGCCATTCCGATGCTTGAGTGAAAACTATTGTTATAGGTGAATTCTATCAGAGATAAAAATTCATCCCAACTTCCTCGTTGTTCCAAAACACAAGCACGCAACAGATCTTCCAAAGACTGTATAGTTCTCTCTGTCTGACCATCTGTCTGCGGATGATATGCTGAACTCAGTCGCAACTTGGTTCCCATAGCTTCTTGCAGACTCCGCCAGAACCTTGACGTAAACCTCGGATCTCTATCAGAAACTATACATGTTGGTACACCATGTAATCTGACAATTTCACTGATGTACAACTGGGTTAATCTTTCCAATGAATACTTAATATTAATTGATAAGAAATGAGCCGATTTCGTAAGCCTATCGACTATAACCCATATCGAATCATGACCTTTCCTTGTCTTTGGCAAACCAGTAACGAAATCCATCGATATACTATCCCATTTCCATTCTGGAATAGATAACGGTTGTAACATTCCAGCTGGTCTTTGATGTTCCACTTTTGCCTTTTGACAGACTAGACAAGTTGACACGCACCTAATAACATCACTCTTCAATCCATGCCACCAGAATAACTTCTTCAAGTCTTGGTACATCTTTGTTATGCCTGGATGCATACTCAATAGACTAGTATGGGCATGTTCCACAATACATCGCCTCAGCTCCCGATCACGAGGAACACAGACTCTACCCTGAAACCTCAGGATTCCATCAGTTCCTTCTTTGAACTCTATTGTCTCGTCTTGCTTTATTTGTTCTCTTATTCCTTGCAAAAATTCATCGGCATTCTGCTTTTTCCTTATGTCTTCCATCAGCTCACTCGAGATAGTAACCATGTTAATACAGATCTTCCCCGGTTTTAACTCAACACATGACCACACATCTCTAAACTGTTCAATGAGCTCCTTTTCCTTGATCATCAGAGCAGAAGCACTGATAATCTTTCTACTTAAGGCGTCAGCCACGACATTCGCCTTGCCAGGGTGGTACAACAGTTGAAAATCATAATCTTTCAGGAATTCTAACCATCTCCGCTGCCTCATGTTCAACTCCTTCTGATCATACAAGTACTTCAAGCTCTTATGATCACTGAAAATGTTGAACGTTGCTCCATAGAGAAAATGTCTCCATATCTTTAGAGCAAAAACCACAGCGGCCAATTCCAAATCGTGCGTTGGATAATTCCTCTCATGAACCTTCAATTGTCGAGAAGCATATGCCACAACGTTCCGATCTTGCATCAACACGCATCCTAGCCCTTGATAAGAAGCGTCGCAATACACATCAAAAGATTTCGTCGAATCTGGTAGGATCAACACCGGTGCAGTTGTTAATCTCTTCTTCAACTCTTGAAAACTGGCTTCACGTTCTTCCGTCCATTCAAAAGCTTGATTTTTCCTCGTAAGCTGTGTAAGTGGTCCAGCAATCTTCGAAAAACCCTCGATAAACCTCCGGTAATATCCAGCAAGTCCAACAAAACTTCGAACTTCTGTTACCGTCTTAGGTCTTTCCCATTGTAAAACAGTCTCCACTTTAGATGGGTCCACCGCAATACCTTCTTTAGAAATTACGTGACCAAGAAATTGGACTTCTTCCAACCAGAACTCACACTTAGCCAATTTCGCATACAGCTGCTTCTCCCTCAAAATCCGAAGGACAACACCAAGATGTTCAGCATGCTCTTCCTTCGATTGAGAATAGATCAGAATGTCATCGATAAAGACAACGACAAATCTGTCTAGATACGGACGAAAAATCCTGTTCATATAATCCATAAATATGGCAGGAGCATTCATCACCCCGAATGGCATCACCTGATACTCATAATGCCCATATCGAGTTCGGAAAGCGGTTTTCGGTACATCTTCCCCTTTAACACGAATTTGGTGATAACCAGATCTCAGATCTATCTTGGAAAATACCACAGCTCCTTTCAACTGATCCATCAAGTCGTCAATTCTTGGAAGCGGATATTTATTCTTGATAGTCACCTTGTTCAGCTGACGATAATCCACACAAAGCCGAGACGTTCCGTCCTTCTTCTTGATCAAAAGCACTGGCGCACCCTATGGCGAAACACTTGGTCGCACAAACTCTTTCTCCAACAGTTCCACCAATTGCTTCTTCAGTTCCTCTAATTCCACTGGCGACATACGATACGGTGCAATTGAGATAGGACCTATTCCTGGTACTAAATCAATTGAGAACTCGATCTCCTTCTCAGGTGGCAAACCAGGTACGTCATCAGGAAAAACATCAGGAAACTCGTTGACAACAGGAATAGTATTCACATCCTTCTCATTCTTAACTTCTAGAGAAGACAATACCATATATCCCTGCGCTCCATCTCTTAACAAAGACTTGACCTTAACAGCAGTTAAGAACCCAGACTTTTCTTCCTTAGGAAAAACTATGGTTTTACTTGCACAGTCTATAAGGATATGGTTAGAACATAACCAGTCCATCTCTAAAATTACATCTATCTCAACAAGAGGTAAACAAATCAAGTTGACCATAAACAAACGGCCCTTCACAACAATAGGACAATCCAAACAGATCTTAGATGTAACAACAGGTTTAGCAGTTGGAGTAGAAACACTCAACTTAACATTCAGAGAAGACACAGGCAACTTCAATCTTTCCACACAATCATAGGAAATAAATGAGTGTGTAGCACCAGAATCATACAATACAGTCAGAAGATTACCTCCAATGTCTCCTTCTCCCTGAATAAGATCATCAGACTTAGAAACCTCAGATCCCATCATTGTATATACTCGTCCTCCTGACCTTGGTTGAGTACTTCCATATTTTTGCTGATTAGCTCTAACATACCGAACAGCAGGTTTCTTCTCTGGTCGAGTACAATCTTTCGACATATGTCCAGGCTGTCCACAGTTAAAACAGACTGTCCCCTTGATTGTACAATCTGGAGATATATGGCCCTTCTTACCGCACTTAAAACACGTTGGCGTAAACACCACCTTCTGTCCAGTTCCACTACCACTTGCACCTCCACTAACCGATGGTCGTTGAGATTGAGTCCCTGTTGGTCTGGAATACGGCTTACGCTGAAACCGATTCGTATTACTACCTCCACCTCTCTGAAACCTTGTCGGCCCAAAGTTCCGATTCCTCTGATCTCTAGATGGCTCCAACTCCTCAAGTCGAGCACAAGCATCCACCAAAGCATGAAACTGAGTCATTCTCAAGGATACCACTCCTCGTTTCAGTTCCACCCTTAAACCTGATTCAAACTTCCTACATCTCCACACATCGTCTTGCCGTGTCTGAGCATAATCTGAGAATTGAGACAAATTCTCAAACTTTGTGGCATACTCATTCACCATCATATTCCCCTGTCGCAAACCAAGAAATTCCATTTCTTTGGCATGCCTAGCACTCGCAGGAAAATATTTATCCAGAAAAATATTAGAAAACACTTCCCATGTGATTTCAGTCCCTTCAGCTTGCAATACTCGGCGGGTTCCTCTCCACCAATGTTCTGCATCTCCTCTCAGCATGAAAACAACATAAGTCACCTTCTTATCATCTACGCATCTCATTCCTTCAAAGATCCTCTCCAAATCTTGCATCCACTGACTTGCTTTTTCCGGATCCACCTCGCCTCTAAACTGTGGCGGATTATGACGCCTAAACTTAGCCAAATTTAGGGCATCAGCAGTAGCATCTTGCTGTTGAGCTGCTCTCAGATTTTCTTCGAGTAATCACTTCGACCATCCATTGCATAGCCTCAAGACGGCCGCAATCATAGGGTCCACATCACGATTCACATTCGCACGTCCTCTACCTCGTCCAAACATCTTCAAATAGAACAAAACAAAATTAGATACATCCTTTTAGATACTTCCGAAAGGATATAAATCCTGAGAGAAGCACACAAAGACAAACAAAAACAGACCCAACCACAACCCCAAAAGACTCTAACTTGGGCTCTGATACTAACTAATGTAACACCCCTTTGGGGATGCCACACATATAAAGAAAATTAAAATAAATAAATAAAATCTACCCAAGTTATAAAATATTTATTACATAATAATATGGGTCGTAAAGTAATTCCTGATAAACAGATTATTAAAAATAAAATATTTCGGAAAACATAAAATAAATAGAACAACACTACTCATAATATACATATGTTCCAAGTTATAAGTTATACAAATAATTTACAACTACAATTACAAATATTTAAACAGAAACAGTAAATAAAAACAATAAAAGAGTCAATATATACATCCATACGCAGACGCGCCCAAAAAAAACATCATGCATATTTACTCCTCTGAAGGATCACTCTCAACATGAAAATGATCATCAGGAGACAAATATCCTGGATGTCTCGACACTCGGCGATAACGAGATCGCGCAGTCGATACGATACTAATCTCACTAGGCTCCGTGGTCATACCACCAAAATATCGCCTAAAAGATAAGGGTAACTCTAAATGTAAAAATACAGTAGTAGGCATAACCGGCTCTCCATCAAACTGTTAATGTAGGGTCACTGTCAACCGTCCTACATACGTCACAGAGTCTCGGTCTCCTCGCAGATGCCAAGCTAGCGATCCTCCATGAAACTCCAACTGTACAAATCCTAAAAATCCAGGTACCGCCATACCCACTCAAATCAATCCAATGGATATGGATGATCAGATGGTTCTTGATCATAAAACTGGTCGTCGATTTGCTGATCTTCCTCCTCCTCCTCCTCGGGGTACAGGATCTCAAGAGGCTGTTCCTCTTCCTCGAACTCTTTACCATATAAACAGGTATATACAGAAACACATACAATAAAGAGGTAAGACAATCTAAAATCACCACAAACATGGCCAATAAGAAGACGACAAACAACAGATATACAGTTCATGCAATATGAAAAGCTATAACATTAATAAGTAACGAGTAGTGTAAAGATTCAAAAAGATTTAAATATCCCAACAATATACCATCACAAATAAAATAAAACAAAAACAAATGATACAATACAACAATAGATAAAACAAAACAGTAAACAAATAAATCAATATCAATATAATAAACAGATAAGACAAATATAAATAGATAAGACAAAATAAATAGATAGATCCCAATAAATAAACATAAGACACACCCTACTCCATGGAGCTAAAAAAACACAAAGATATCAGAGAGAATGACTCGTAAAAATCTATTAGTACCACGGCTGCCCAACCAACTATTGCGCGGTCACACGTTGCGTCTATAGCCCCACGACACAGGAATCCATCATCCAGGCGTGGTGTAGTTCATGGTCTCACGTTGTGGCACTACAGGCAAATGTACTACTAGACTTTACAAATCTCGATTAAATATAGTGCGTGTCGAGTCCATTAGTGTGCTATCGGTTTACCACGGCCCAGCGGAGCTACCAACTGTCCACATATGGGATACCGTACGCTAACGTCTCCAAGTTCATTAGAACAATGAACCACACTACGTTTATCACATCGACAACACGATGTGATTCGTCTCATCAACCAATCCACCAAAAATTTGGCATAAACTCAATACATAATTCTAAAAATATGAAATTATGAAAATGCCCTCAAGATAATAATATGCCCTCAATGGCAGAAAAATAGAAAGCCTGTACGGGTTCACATTTTCCCGACAGCGAAAAATCCTCAAAAGCCTGTACGGGTTCACATTTTCCCAACAACGAAAAATAAATACAATAACGGTCAATCGCGTAGAAATTTTATCGTGTTTTCACAATCTCGTCGTTTTTATAAACGTTTTGAAATCACGTAAATATATTTTTCTGTTTTCAAAATCGCGTAGGATTTTTTTTTAATACTTTTTCTCAATCGCATAAGATTTTTAAATTATTTTCTTGACCGAATTCCTTAAAAATTACTGTTTAAATAAACAAAAATAATAAATAATACTGTTAAGCTACGTATAATATTTTCTATACCGTATACTGTCTTTTGGACATCTTTCCTATCTTATTTGTTCGTTTTTACTAAAAATTGACAGTATTTTGTTTAGAAAATTATATTAATGGTTTCCTAATTTTACCGTAAAAATCCTGTTTATTAAATTTTTAAACCATATACTTAATCCTTTTGAAAACTACTAACATGCTTCAAAATACAGCATGAGCTATATGTTAGAAATTTTCGAAAGTTACTGTATTTCATTTCTAATAATAAAATCATTAGTTCTAAGTTCTCAATCTTATTTCTAATTGATTCTTTTCTTTAAAACTTATTTTAGAAAAATTCTTTTTAACACATATTGCATCCTTATACTTAGAAAAGGTTTGATTTAATTTTAGAAACCATGGATACTTGGTTTGGCATGTTGGCGAATTTCCTAAATACTTTGAAATTGATTTCTAAATTATTTCTCATCTTCTAAATATATGTCAAACTTATTGTATTGTCTAAATTCATTTGACCATTGTTTTAAAAAAATGGTTTTTGAAATCAACACATTCATTTTAGGCATGTTGGCCGAAAATAATAAGTCTTACCATTTGATTTCTAAATTCATTTTCTTTGATCTAATCAACTTGAAACCTTCTTAATTCTCCTAGGTTAATTAAATTACCTTTTAAGAAAATTAAGAGAACATTTTGGTTCTCCATTTGGTTAGTGGTCCGTGAGCCTCATGGAATGTTCTTTGGAACACACATGCATTTCCTTGACATGTTATTCACATCCTATACATTATCATGCAATTCTATACTTTATCATGCAATTCTAACACATGCAATATTATCAAAGCTTATAGACATGCAACTTAAAGCTTGTAGACATGCAATTTATTACAAACAACAAATAGAAAAGCTACTAACAAATACACAACCACATCAAATAAGCTATTAACAAGCACAAACATGAATCCTTATGGATTCTACAATCACAAAATCAAACTCCATCTTCTTACCACCACCCATAGGTGATAAGATTTGTCTTCCTCTTACCTTAAATGAAGACAAATGGTTTTCTTTCACTCCTCCTAGGTCACGGTTTCTCCTTCAAAATACCTAGCAAACTTAAACAAAATTACAAGTTACTAACCATTAAAAGAGAACCTAAACCATGGATAAATCATGGCTTAGAACTTTGAAAAAGGATTTAGAAAAGAAAAACAAGAAATTTCACCTCCTTGGTACAAACTTCCAAGTAGGTTTTCAAGCTTCAAATGAAGGAATTTGAAAGAACTCTCAACTAGAGATGTTCTTAGGAATGTGTTTAGGTTTAGAAAACTTAGTTGGATAGAATTTTAGGTGGTTGGATGGTAGAGTATGAAGCTTGGCCGAATGGTGAAGAAAGAAAGCAACAATGGTGGCTAGGGTTTTTGGATGAGAGAGAAGAGAGAAAAGCATGAAAGATGAAGTGAAGAATGGTCTTCCAACCTTCACTTGGCCGTAGACATCACTCCATGCAAGGTGTCCATGGCTTGGCTTCATCCTAGCCTTAGAATGCATCAAAGGTTAAGATTAAAACTTAGTTAGCAAGCTTGTTTCCTATTGGTTGGTTCAAGCATAGTCACCATGCTTAGTCGTTAAGCTTCATTAACTCTTAAGCCTAGTCATTAGCTGAGTCACCATGTTTCTTGAAAGTTCCTTCACTAATGATGATTAATTAAGCTACTAAGTTAAGCAGTATTAGCTAAACGTGGGTCCAGCAAAACATTTACGGGTCCACTTTGTCACTAAGTTATCTTGACTAATAAAATAATATTATAATAATACAAAATTATTTTATTTGTGAGTTAAATCCTAAAAATTAAAAGATTAATTTTAGGCTCATTCGAGAATTGGGTTTAGTAAGATCCCCGCCTCGAATAATTAAAAATAGATTTTACCGGTCCGGAAAAATATTATTTTCCGCCCGTAGCAAATCACACAAAAAGTCCATATAAAATCACAGACAGTAATATTGGACACTAAATCAAGTAGAAAACAATTAAAAACAGCAAAAACAGTACAAACAGCACGTTCGGGACGTAATGGTCATTTTCTTATTTTTTGCCACAACGTAGCTAATCACCCAAAAAGTTCAAATAAAATTACAGACAGTATTAATTGTCTGTATATCTTCCAGAAAAATTAAAATAGTAGCTCGGAAAAATTTTTATTTTACCGTCTCGAAACAAATTACGTTAAAGGACCAAATAAAATTTGAGCCTGTATAAACGTATTTGTATTTCACGCAGAAATCGAGAAACAGTAAAATAGGGACACAATGGTCATTCACACGAAAACTTGAAAAACAGCAAACAGTACATTCGGAATATTTTCTAAAAATTGGGGTGTTACAGATAGACAAAATAGCCCAGATAAATATTGGTACAGATAAATAAAATAATACAAATAGATAAAACAGAGCAAATAAAAACCTTAAAATGTATAAATCATAATTATATGAGATGTGACACAACCCTACTCCATGGAGCTAAAAAAAATACAGATATCAGAGTGAACGACTCGCAAAATCTATTAGTACCGTCGACCGCCCATAACTATTGCATTATTTTGTCACATGTTGCGTCTATAGCCCCATCGAAATAGCATAGTGGTGTAGCACACTTGTCATACGTCGTGTCACTCACTGAGGCTTGCACTAATAGATTTCACAAGATCTTGATTAAGTATAGTGCGTGTCGAGTCCATTAGTATGTTACCAGTTACCACGGCCCAGAGGAGTGACCAACTGTCCACATATGGGATTATGCACACTAATGTCTCCAAGTCCATTCAAATTTGAACAACACTAATCTTATCACACCGACAACACGATGTTATTCACCTCGTCAATCAATCCACCAAAACTGGCATGACTCAATGCATGATAAAAAAAATTCCAGATATGCCCTTACTGGCAGAAATTACGATAATGCTCTCATTGGCAAATCGCATATACATACAGTACGCACCCACCTGGCAATACTGTTTCACCATATGCCCTCACTGGCAAAAATTATGAAAATGCCCTCACTGGCAAATCGCATATATATACAGTGGCACCCACCTGGCAATATTGTTTCACCATCTTTCCGGGTCCACCACTTTAGCCCGACAGTAAAAACTTGCTGTTTTTGTCAATCGCGTAGAAATTTTATCGCGTTTTCAAAATCTCGTCGCTTTTACAAACGTTTTTAAATCGCATAAATATATTTTGCTGTTTTTAAAATCGCGTACTGTTTTTCAAACGTTTTCTCAATCGCGTAAGATTTTTAAATCATTTTCTTGTCTGAATTCCTTAAAAATTACTGTTTAAATAAACAGAAATAATATTTAGTACTTTTGAACTACGTAGAATAATTTTTCATACTGTATACTGTCATTTGGACATCTTTTCTATCTTATTTGTCCGTTTTTACTAAAAATTGATAGTATTTTATTTAGAAACTTATAATAATGGTTTCCTAATTTCTCTGAAAAAAAGTCCTTTTACTTAATTTTTAACCGTATAATTTAACTTTATGAAAATCACTAACATGCTTCAAAATATAATATGAGCTATATGTTAGAAATTTTACAAAAGTTACTGTATTTCTTTCTAACCATTGAAATCACTAGTTTAAACTCCTTAAACTTACTCTAATCATTTTTATTTCTTACAACTCATTGTAATAAAATTCCTTTTAGCATTATTACCTAACCTTTGTTAAAAAAAAAAAATTTTAGGAATCAAAATCTTCAACTTAGGCATGTTGGCCAAATTTGTCAAAACTTTAATATTTGATCTTTGGATCATTTTTCTTCTTCTAAATCATGTTGCATTTTGTTCTTTTACCTAAGTCAATTAAATCACTCTTTTAGAAAATTGTTGAGAACATTTTGGTTCTCCTTTTTGGTTGAGGCCGTGAGCCTTGGTAATGTGTTCTTTGGAACACTCATGCAAACCTTAGCATATTATTCACATCCTACTAATTATCCATGCATTTCTAACACATACAATATTTTTAAAGCTTGTAGACATGCATATTAATACAAATCACAAATAGGAAAACTATTAAATCAAACACACCAATGAATCCTTATGGATTCTACAAACACAAACAATTCCATCTTCTTACCACCACCCAAGGATGATAAGATTAAGTCTTCCTCTTACCTTAAGTGAAGACAAATACTCTTTCACTCAACCTTAGGGTTTCGGTTTTCACTCCTCCAAAACCTAATAAGCTTAAACAAAATTCTACAAATTATAACCATGAAAGAAAGCTTAAACCATGGATCAATCATGGCCTAGAACTTTGAAAAAGAATTTAGAAATGAAAAACAAGAAATTTCACCTTCAAAGTAGAATCTTCCAAGTAGGTTTTCAAGTCCAAGATGATGGATTTTGCAAGAACTCTCAACTAGAGATGTTCTTAGAATTGGGTTTAGGTTTAGAAAAGTTGGTTAGAAGAAATTTTGGATGGATGGATGGTGTATAAGGGTGCTTGGCCGAAAGCTTCACAAAGGAAACAACAATGGAGTTTTGTGTTTTTGGAAGAGAGAGAAGAGAGAAAATGCATGAAAATTAAGTGAAGAATGGCCTTGAATGAGTGAATGGCCGTAGACTTCAAAGGGCAAGAGGTGTCCATTAGCTTGGCTCCATCCTAGCCTTAGAATTGATCAAGGGTGAGGATTAAGACTTGCTCACCAAGCTTAGCTCCCATTGATTAATCCTAGCCTTGTCACTAACCTTGTCATCAAGCTTAGTCACTAATTAAGCCTAGTCATTAAGCTTAGTCACATGTTCTTGAATGTTCCACCACTAATGATGCTTAATTAAGCTACTAATCCTATTAAACTTTTACTAAACGTGGGTCCCGCAAAATATTTTCGGGTCCATTACCGCTTATTTGTACTGACTAATAAAATAATATTATAATAATATAAAATTATTTTATTTTACGATAAAATCCTAAAAATTAAAAGATTACTAACTTCGTATCATTCAGAATTGGGTTTAAAAGATCCCCTAGCTCCGAATAATTAAAATAAGATTTCCCCGGTCTGAAAAAATATTATTTTCCTGTCCCAGAGCAAATCACACAAAAAGTTCAAATAAAATAACAGACAGTATTATAAAGCAGTAATTCATACAGAAAAATAACAAACAGTACAAAAAGGACACAACAGTCATTTATCCTAAAGTTGAAAAACAGAAAACAGTACATTCGGGACACAACGGTAATACCCCAAAAGTTTAGGGTATTACAATTATAAATTTTTATATTTCTCTGATTGTTTTTGGGCTGTCTGTGGGCCCAAGGTGGCCTTACAGGGGATCTTACTAAACCTGAATCCAGAAACAGTTTTAAAAAATTTCTTGTACTGTGTTTTGTACTATATTTAATTATCGGGCGATAAAAATATAGTTAATATATTCTTTCGTGGGGTTATAACAGATAAAAATAGAAATTATACTGCTTAAGTCAACAATAGTGGTTATGACAACTTTTGATGGACCAATAGGAAACAAGTTTAATTCTTTTGACGGATCAATAGGAAGCAAGTCTAATATTGAAGACTTTGATATCAACCGTTGATTTAATCAACGGTGTAGGATTAGTCTAATAAAATGGCTATGACCATTTATAACCGTTGGATTTAGAATTAGATCAAGGGTGGAGTTTGATCTTATAAAGTGGCTAGGACCATTTGTGACCGTTGGATTTGGATTTAATCAACGGTGGAGTTGGATCATTTATAACCATTGGATTTGGATTTAATCAATGGTGGAGATTTGGTCTTCTAAAATGGCTATGACTAATTATGACCCTTGGATTGAAAGTAAGAAGGAGTAATATTGACTCTTCATTTTTGGAGATGGATCTAATGGCTAAGAATTCAAGGAGGAAAAATCTAATGGCCTAGATTAAGTCTTCTAATCAAAAGTCTACCTAAATCCTAACCATTGATCTAATCAATGGCTTAAATGGCTCTAAATGGTGGCTAGAAAAGATGACAACTTTGTAGAATGCATGGATGGAGGGGGGACAGTTTTGTGCTTGTTTTAGGAGCTAAAGGAAAGTTTGAAGACCATTATTAGTGGTCTTGGTCTTTATGAATCATTATTGATTCATTTTGCACTCTTAGGAGAATGCATGGAGGGGGGGGACGGTTTTGGTGCATGCTTAAGAACATAGAATGGTTTCAAGACCATTATTACTCCATCTTGATCATTATTGATCATTTCCAAAAAACCTAAAGCTCTTAGAAAAATTTCTCTCCTTCTCCTTCAAGCATAGTTCGGTCATGATCACTAAACCTACCTTCCATCACTCAAAAATTTTATCCAACCTAGTTTCTTGAATCCTTACCTTATTCTAAGAACATCTCTAGTTATGAGTTTTCACAAAATCATTCATCTTGAGCTTCAAATCCAAGCTTCAAGTTTCTATCAAAAAGGGTAAAGTTCATATTTCTTCACCCAATCTTTTAGTTTTGATTTTCTAAGCCATGCTTGAACCATGGTTTACCTATTTCTACACTTGTTATTGATTTTAACATTTGTTTATGATTTTTAGGGATTTTTCTTTGGAGATCTACGAAATTGGTAGGAAGGAAAACTAAGTGTTTTCACTTCATTCTTTATCTTAACCAAGTCTAAGAAGCCTTTCTTTCACAAAAATAAAAAACTCTAACCTTGTTCTTCAAGAGGAACTATTCGGCCATTCACCCAAAATCACCATCCAATCTCTTTTAATTTCATCTAACCATAGATCTTGAATCTACATGATATTCTAAGCAACTTTCATGTTGGAGACTTTCTCTAAATCATTCATCTTCAACCTTGTTCTTCAAGCTAAAGATTGAAGCTTTATTGGTGAAGTTTGTTAATCTTCACTTTTCTTTTGATTTTCAAGGTTCTAACCATGATTCATATCCATGGTTTTCTTATTCAAGTCCTATATATATATATTAAATATGTGTGTTTTGTTTTGTATTTGAGAAGCCCTTGGTGGTGAAGGACTTGGAAAAAGAAGCAAAACAAGGAGCTTTTGAGGATCTTCAAGAGGTAAGAGGGAGATTCATCTCACCAACCAAGTAGGTGGTGAGAGATGGTTGTGTATTTGATGGATGGTGAATCCATGTGAGGATTCATATCCATAGTCATGTAATAATTTGTGGATGTTTATGTGCTTTGATTATTTGCCTATGCTTGGTATGATTTGCATGATTTATTGCTTTGATTATGGCATGCTTGTGATATATATTTGAATATGTATATGTATGTCATGATTTGATGATGGAAAGGAAATTGATTTTTTTGGTTCCAAAGACCAAGAGGAATTTCAGCCAAGACATCTCAAAATAGGTGTTTACAAATTAATATTTTCATGAATGGTAAAATTGGATGACTAGGAAAGCATGGAAGATAAACAAAGGGTTTGTTTTTCAAGAAGTAGTGTTCACGGTTTTGAGAAGGATTTTTATTGATTTATTTTGTGCAAAAAGTTTCTAAGCATTTTACTAAACATGAGTTTTAAATGAAAAAGGCAATGTTGATTTTAAGGATTTGCAAAGAAAGTGAAAATGGATTTGCAAAGAAAGTGAAAATGAAAAATGAACAAATGATTTGATTTCAAAGACCAAGTGCTCACGGTTTTTATAAAGAATTTTTAATGATTTTGTTTGTGTAAAACCATATTGACTTAGAAGGAAAAATATTTGATGGTTTAAATAACCATGTACCACGGTTTTGAAGGTTTGTAATGCCTTGATTTTGATGAAACAAAGTGATTTTTCAAATGGAAATATAATTGATTTAGTATAAGGAATTTGGAAAGGGAATCAGAGTGTTTTATCACTTGAGAAAATGAGATTTTTATATATGAATGGAAAAGAGAGGTTGAAAGTGTTTGAACCTCAATTTATTTTGAAGAGAATTGATTTTAGAATTGATTTGATAAAAATGGAGAAAATAATAGTGATTTGATATTTTCTAACGTGTAACTCATCCTTTAGGTTTTGGAGAGCGTTAGTAATTTTTAAAGTTAGAAACATTGATTTAATTTAATGGAATTGTGATTTTGTGGAATATATTGTAAAAAGCATTTTCTTGAGTAAGAAAATGTAGAAAATAATGTGAGTAGTCATATTATTTGGAGAAAGGTTGAAATGGAATTTTTGAAGGTTGAGAAATATTTTTCGTAATGGAATTATGGTGAAAAATGATTTACGTAACTTAAAAACGTGATTTTTAAGCTACGCGATT
Source organism: Ormosia emarginata (assembly GCA_029884605.1). Lineage (NCBI taxonomy): Eukaryota > Viridiplantae > Streptophyta > Magnoliopsida > Fabales > Fabaceae > Ormosia > Ormosia emarginata. Next base: position 579,793 of record JAQQTP010000050.1, read on the forward strand.
AAATATTTCTACGCGATAAAACACTTGTCTTTAAAAACGTGAAAAATAATCCTTTTCTTGATTTTTGACCCTCTTGGAAGACAAAGTTGTCTCTAAACTTCGTCATTCCCTCTTAGTCATAACAAAATCCTTAAGGGTTCCTTTGAAAATCTGCTCACACTTGTCCCTTAGAGCTTCATTCTCCTTCTGAGCTTCAAAGAAATCTGAGCCTTTAGGCCTCTTACTATGTCCACCTTGCTCACTAAGAGACTATCTGGAATCATAGTCACCGCTAGACTCAAATTCTCGAAAACTCTCAAGAAATTCAATCTCTCTTGGACTATCATCTAGGATAACCACTACATTGGCATTACCTGAATGATATCTCATCTCAAGGTTATGAGCTTTGAAAAATTCTATCCATCTATTCTGCTTCATGTCCAGCTTCCTCTGATCAACAAGCATCTTGAGCTATCATGATCGCTGAACATCTCTAACTAGACTCCTTATGAGTTATGTCTCCAAAACTATAAGGTAATCACTACTATGGCTAATTCCAAATCATACCTAGGGTAGTCCTTCTCTTGCAGACTGAACTGCCTTGATGCGTAGGCATCTACCTACCTCTATTGCATCTAACATACCCTAGTCCCATCTTTGAAGTATAACTGTCTACCTCAAAGTTCTCTCGGGAATTTGGAATTACCAAAACTAACGTAGTAATCAACCTTCTCTTCTACTCTTGGAAAACAAACTCACTATCTAGAGTTCATTGCTGGGTACTACCTCTCTTAACTGGCCTAAACTAGGTAGCACTACTTAGAAAATCTACTGCTAGATTCTCTGCTCTCGGATACAATGGCTACTCTACCCATTGTACCTCTGCTTAAACTCTGCTGGGGTTCTCTGTAATTCCTATCTTAAGAAATTACATAACTCTTAAACTGTACCACTTGTAATCCAAAACTGACTTTCGGCTTTCTTGGTACTACTTAACCCCTTCTTTTCAAAAGTTTCCAAAACAACCTTTGACATACTTTTCATGTCCTTTCGTAATTCTGGAAAACTCTCGAAGATCTGCTTTACTTTACTATGCTTCTATGACAACCAAGTCTTAGATCATCTCCTGAGAAAATTCAAAGATTCTCTCAACTGATCTTACTTGATCATCCTTCTCTCTAAAACAACCAAACCATACCAACAAGGTAAGCAACTAGATTCACAAAGTAAATCAACATGATCTACAAAGTAAATCTATTCTCTTCTTATACACACCTTAAAAGATTTCTCTTTACATGTGTTCTCATCTCATACCAAGTTGGAAGATTTCGTCACTTTCTTTTGTCCAAGAACCATCTCTCTTACGATGTCCTGGTTACTTACTTATGTAGCACACGGATTACCCATCAAAAATGGTCTACATCCATGTATCTTACTACATCTAGCACATCTTAGTGACTTGAAGCTTGATTTACCTTTTTCCTTAGAGTTGCTCCTCTACAAGCACTCTGCTTATACTTATCATCTCTCCAAGCTTTCACCGTGCAACTCTATAACAAATTGAGATCAAAAGGCACCCTTACTGATCTCAACATCTAATCTCTTCCTCTTTAGGAACCTTCTAACTCTCGTTCCATAGAGGCTCTGAGATTATCTACTTCTACAACTCTACATTCACTGACTAGACCAAGAAGTCCATAATCTTCTTTTGCATTGCAACTCTTCTAATGCCTTCTCCAAGTTCTACTTCAAATTTTACTCACTTCCAGTCTTTATCTGGATTGGACGTAAAATAAGAAAAGAACTCTTGACATTCTTGAATTGCTTCGCATCTCGGTCTTGATACTATCCCCTTGCTTTAACTTTAGGAATCCCTGTTCCTTTGCTTTCTCTAACTCAAGGGAATAATACTTATCTAGGAAAGTAACTCTAAACACCTCTCAGGTGGTTCGAGTACTAACCATCTCTAATAACCTCTCTGCTTCATCTCATCAGCTTTCGCCTTCACCTACTAACCCTTACGAAGCAAGGTTACCTTCTGTTCATCAGCGCACGACATGATCTCAAGGATCTCTTCCATCGCATGAAACCACCTTTTGACTATGACTGAACCAACCTCTCCTTTCAAGAACAAAGGAGTAACTTTCTTGAACTCTGAGAAACACTGATTCCTCAAAAGTTCCTTCTCGTTCCCGCAACTAACTATGCGAGTCTGTTCTATCACTTCTGATAGACTTCTACTAATAATGACTGCTCTCTCAACACAGTAGCCATTTCTCTAAAAGCTCTGGTTATCTCCTCCTTTACCAGATTCCTAGTCATGCAATTCCATCTGCATATCTCAAAAAGAGATAAAAGAATGCATAACTTTCTACTAAACTGCTACTTATGCCTAAGCACGGCAAGTCCATACCTCGGCTCAACAGGATGAACTGCTCTGATACCAAAATGTAACACCCTAATACAGATATCCAGATATATCCTAGATAGATAGAGATATATAAAGATAACCAGTACTAGAGACGTCACTTCTATACTACATACTAACATATATCTATAATCACAATTGAGTAATTATAGAAAGCCTTAAGAGATTGCAGAAAAACTTAAACTCATACATATACATATACAAACTTAGCCACCTGAGGGCTTATTGTAATACATATAACATAAAACTTACAGAACAAACATGAACTTATTACATAAGTTCTGTCTACTTAAAGCAATAAAAACTACTCTAGTCTTCATGCTTTATCTTCTCATCCTTAGCAGGGTTTGTACCTCTATACCTGAGCCTTTGCCTGTACTTGAATCTGCATCAGTACCTGCATCTGGATTTATATGGAATAGCAACTGGGGTGAGAATTAACATTCTCAGTAAAAGCAATTCCAATACCAGTTCTCTATAACATTGTATATAACAAATATATAATAAATGCTATAATTCTAACTTAGGAGCTTTATCCCCATTTCTCATAACTATTTCTATCTTAGGAGTTTTCTCCTCTTTTCTTATAACTTAGGAGTTTCCTCCTCTTTTCTCTTAACTTAGGAGTTTCCTCCTCTTTTCTCTTAACTTAGGAGTTTCCTCCTCTTTTCTCATAACTGCACACTTTCTTATAGTGTGATGTCAACCGATAGCCTACACACTGTTAATACATACAACGCCTATACAGCTGTACATACTAACAGCGACGGACAATGTCCATACAACTGTCCGTGAATGCAATGATAATGATATGTAATATGAATATGCCTAAGGAATCCTAAAAGCATGTGAATGAAATGCAAATGCAAAAGTCTATTCGAAGAACAAGGAAGTTTGCTAGGAACTAGTCAGTATATCATCTAGTGGTAATTAGAGGGAAATCTCATCCTCACATTATACATATCCTGGCACACTGAGAAATTCGGGCTTCATTCTTGCTCAAAGAGCGTCTATGGATTTCCCACTTATCTCCTTTGGCCTTGGCATTATCGAGACATCAGGGTTATGTCCTTCTCAAAAGTCCTTCGGACACCCGTCTATCTTCTTTTTGCCTCCATGAATGAACATCAAATGATATCCACTAGATCGATACTACTTAACTAATTCATAGACTTTCATTCATACTTATATACTTAGTTCCTCTTTGATCTAAGCATATTCTACTAATAACTTTGGCTTCTTATGTTTACCCTTTACAATGAGGAGAATCTGTAACCTCATACTATATGTAACCTTAGCACTTGGTTAGCAATACTTGTCCCCTAAGGAACTTCTCTGATTCCTTACCTTCTAGCTAAATGACCTCACGTCATATAACGTTACATTCTCAGGTAAACATCACCAGTTCATTTCTCATACTTGTACCTAAACTCCACCTCATCACTTCTATCTCTTAAGTGATCTCTAACACAACACTATGTTGCTGAGGTGTAAGGTACTTACCTATGGCAACCACTAGTCTTAGTTGCACTAAGGTTCTTTCTCTTCACATATATACTAGCTTAACTGACTAGTGTGTGAAAAGCTTAGTGTTATGTTTAACTCTTACATAAACACCATCTTACTTTCCTATAGACTCAACTCATCCTAGTGAAAGAGTCTATCTTAACTAATGCCTCATCTATCCTTGCTTAAGGACATAATGAGCATCTCTCTAAAACTTTGCATAATTAACTCAACTTTAACTAAAGTGAGTAATTCATGCATCTAACTTTCCTTTTTATCACACTTCTGGTAGTAGCTTATACTACACTTGTGTGCTAACATACATATTCTAGCTGTATCTAGCTTTCCATTCTATCACACGTCTGGTAGTAGCTTATACTACACTTGTGTGCTTAAGGTTCCAGATACCTCTTTAACTATTCCAAACTCATGGAATGCTTAAGAACTTAACTTCCACACTTTGGTTAGTATCTAAGGAAGTAAATTCTCTTTATCTTGCATTTCTAACTCATCTTTACTAATACATGAGTTATTGCACATTTCTGCTCTACCTTATGATTATGACATCTTCTTAGTCATATATCATGTTATTGTGTATTTAGCAATGCAACAAGTCTCACTTAACTAGAGACTTAGTACCTAAACGTTCCCTCTTTGGAACCAATACACAATCTCGTCTCCACTCAAGTAACTCTAATGCAAAAGTGGTTCTTACTTGCAACTCTTTGTTGCCTAAGGTTCTAGGTACCTTCCTAAGGTAATCCACTATTCTTGGATCTCCTAAGTTTCATACCTTTCTCATTCTCTACTAGAGTGCTTACTAATACACTTGTCTTCATTGCACCATCTCATCACATCTTAAGTGATATCTAATGCAACATTAAGTTGCCTAAGGTGCAATGTCATTACTTAAAGCAAACCTTTCCTTTAGGATGTTTAAAAGCCTATGCTTTCTCATTCTTGATGGGTAGGTATTTTCCACTTGAAAATATCCCCATTTATGCCTTATTACACTTAGGAAATATAAACATATGAATCCATCAAAGGCAATATATCTAATGGTGAGATAAAACAATTTTTCATGGTTCTGGGCAGCACGCCGCGGCATCCTTCTCTCAACGCCGCAGCGCCCGTAGCTGAAAACGTGATTTCTGACTCCTTACGCCGCGGCGCCACTAAAGCATGCCGCGACGCTCATAGCAAAACCCAGATTCTGCAGAATTCTGCAGCTACGAGTTTGTTGTTCTTTTGATCATTTTCTTGGATTTTGGCCATTTCTTACCAACTTCTAAGTGATTCTAGGTTCCTAACTAGTTTCTTAACCATTAGGAATCATCAATCACTAATTTAAACCTCTTAATTTGGATTATGGCTCAAAATCCTTCATTCTATGGCCTATGGCTTACTTTGTGAATCAAGGGTCTAAATGAGTTGTTCTAAGTTCCTAACTTAATCTTATGCTATGAACAAGTCATAAATGACCAAAGAAACACGTCTATGCAAGCCAAACACATCTAACATCTCTAAAACTCAATTTGGCATATTATGTTGTTTATATGCATACATAGAGAAAGAGATGAATAAAGGCTCTAAACCCCTACCTCTTGAAGACTTGAAGCCTTGAACCTTGAAGCTTGAAGCTTGATCTTCCTCTTCCTTCTCCCTTCTTCCTTCTTCCCCTTTCTCCCTTCTCCCCTTTCTCTCTTTCTGTTTTCAGTTTCTCCTTCTCTGCCGAGAGAAGATAGAAATAAATTTGGGACGTGAAGGAATACGAGAAAAAGATTAACTTAAGTTTCTACTTGAAACTTATATCTGCTATGGACACCCGAATTGTGCTAATTCGAGTTTTCCTGCTTCTAACAACTTTAGAATAAATCATAAGATTCATCTAAATTGTTGTTTCATAATTCTCATCATTTTCTATATCTGCTAGGGATCAATCTGGCATTAAAAGCACAACCTGTATGCCTAAAAATACCAAACTGACTCCGATTCTCTTGAAACTTTTACCACATCTTACTTGGCTTATTTGTGACCTAGAAATAAACTCTCTATGTTTATTTCTCTTAACTCAACAACTTATGCTATTATCTGAGTCATTTTAAGCCACTTTACAACTTCTATGTTACAACTAAGTGCCTAAATGAACTCAGATTGTCACAAAACTTTACTGACATGCTAAACAAGTCAAATGCTACCTTCGGTAACCATTTACCAGTCTAACATGTACTTAAGGGTATTACACTAGGCATTACAATTCTGCATAAAATTTTGCAGAACATGTTTCTGCATAATCTTGAATCCAAATCAAGTTTTCTTCATCAAACTCACTTTCTTAAAGCTTTTCCATTCAACAATCATAGTATATCATCAAAATACAATCTTAATACTTCAATCTAGCATCAAAACTTAATCCATTTTCCATGAAAAACCCATTTTAAATGCATCAAAATCCATAGAAAATTAAAAGCGTAATCTTACTCTCAACTTCATCCCTAATCAAAACAAATCAAAACAAACTTCATAATTCACTTAATCTTGTCTTATTACATCATAAAGAACCACCTCATAGAAGAAAAAGGGATAAGAAAAGAAGAATAAACAAGTTAGAAATAAATCCCCCTACCTCTTTGTGGAGTCTCTTTGTGAAGTTATTGCTTAAACCTTGGCCTTACCTCTTTCTGTTTTCTTCCTCTCCTCTTTTTCTTTCTCTTTTCTTTTCTTTTCTTCTCCTCTCCCTCTTTTGTTTTGTGCTTCTTTCGTATGATGGAAAATGAGAGGTGAGAAGTCATTTATTTGACTTCTTTCTTAACTTAATAACTAAGCATTATAACCTTATACATCTTAAGAAGACTTTGATCTTATTATTTCAAGTTTTCTCACATCCATAGGTATTAGAATAAATATTAAGATTTATCTAATTACTAAATTCATCATTATGTTAAATTTTCATATCTGCGTGAGTCCATTCGGTATCCAAACACTTACTCAGTGTGCTTAAAAATACCAAACGAGCTCAGTTTACCTCCAAACTTTAACTAAATCTTCTTTAACTTACTTATGACTTATAAACAACTTATCCCTAATTATTTCTCTTATCTAGGCCATTTATACTATTTTCTGAGTTATTTTAGGCTAATTTCCATATTCTGTGTTGCTTGCGGCAAAGTGCCTAAACTAGCTCAGCTTGCCATGAAACTTTACAGACATGTTAAACAAGTATCAAACTATCTCTGGAACCTTATACTAGCCTAACATGTTCTCAGGGATGTTACAATCGATTGTCAAGAGCATCTGACTATGTGCAACTCGATGATGCTCCTGAGTGGTGGGACAAACCCGATCAAGTGCAGAGCTTTTCCTACCACTTTGAAAAAGTCAGCACTCCTTTGATTCTCAACCCTTGAAGCCAGGTCAATCTATGATTTCTTGAAACTTTTGGCCAAATTCCTCAACCATTTTTCCACTAACAAGATCCATAAAAAAACTTTAGCCAATCTAATCAACCTGAAGCAAAGACAAAATGAGTCACTGAAGGAGTTCATGAAAAGACTCAGCGAGGTAGCAATCCAAATCTGGGATCTGAACACTGATGTATCATTGCATGCCATCATGGTCGGCCTAAAACTAGGCCTTTTTGTAGATTCACTGGCTAGCCATAGACCTAGAAGATCTGAGGACTAGGTCAGTGGGATACATCAATATGGAGAAATAATGGCTGCGAGAAAACAAATGGACTAAGAATTCTCCCAACTAAAAGGAAGGCTGATGAGAGCAGAAACGCGATCCTACCGATTTGATCATAGTAGCTCGATTACTTCAAGCAACCCCTAGCCTCGGTATGATGTATACACCCTGTTGACCACCTTATGAGAGCAGATCTTCCGGGAGGTTTACAACACAGGCATCATTCAACAACCTAAAATATACAATCACACAACGAAAGAATGCATCAACCTCAAAGATAAAATTAAGCAGTTGATCTGAGAAGGACATCTTGAAAAATACATTTATTGAAGAACAAGCTGAAATAGAAAATCCAAAGGGGGAGACCAATCTAAAGGAAGGAGCCCGAGTCCAAGAGGAATAAGGAAAATGATCGTAGCGATCATGGATGCACGAGACCAAGTAATAAGGGGTGTGATTGATTTAATAGCTAGAGGGTTTGTAGGTGGCAAAAGCTCGAGTTCAACTAGAAAATGCCATCTCAGGGAAGTTATGTCTACAAGTCATCCACCTCCTCTTCAAGCTAAACAACACAATGAAGGACCAATAATTTCATTTTCGAACAAAGATTTCGTTGGTCTAGATGAGAATTTAGATGATCCAATGGTGATTTCCATAATAGCTAGGAATTATCATGTCAGAAGGGTATTTTTATCAATGGAGCTTGGCTGATATCCTACACATGTCCACCCTCCAGAGACTTCAGATTCCAGAAGATGTCTTAACTCCTTTCAACGGAAGCTTGGTCTGCTTTTCCAGAGAGCAAGTAAACCTTAAGGGATATATTGAGCTCCGAACAACTTTCAGAATAGGTTCCCTACTCAAAACTAACCTAAGATATCTAGTGATTGACTGTCACACTCCCTATAATGCAATCTATAACATCCCAATGTCAATACTAGTAGTATATCTGGAACTACACTCTAGTAACTAGGATTAGGCACGTCACAACTAACTAATTTCATTCTTCTTTAAAAATATTCCTAATATATATAAAAATATGAGCCTATTAAGGAAAGAATAATGTACATATAACTACAATTCAAATTTGTACATCATTGTACAATATATACAAACTAGGCCCTAAAGGCACAAATTTGTATATACTATATACAAACGGTTGAACATAAGTAGAAACAAAGCTATTCTACATCCACAATCTTCGTCTCACTTTGCTGAAGACTCCTTCCCTAGAATTATCATGAAAATACAAATACATAGGGTGAGAATTGTACAATTCTCAGTAGTTCTAACATATATACTAACATCACAATAATTCTATCTGCTTCGGAAAAAAATGTTACCAAGTGGCTTCCAGTACTCAAGAGGGGGGGTGAATTGAGTAACAAAAACTTTTTCAAAAGCTTTAAACAAATAAAGTTTGCTCAATATAATTATTAAAGAATGTGGAAGAGATGAGAAAAATGAAGAACAATTAATAAATAAATTGCAGAAATCAATAAATAAAGTGCATAAAATAAAGAGAATAAGGGAAGGAAAAACAGGCACAGAGTTTATCCTGGTTCGACCACCAACCACTTGTGGCCTACGTCAGTCCCGAAACACCGTTCGAGATTTTCACTATTCAAGACAAGCTTAAACAACAGTGCTTGCAACCTTTACAATACGGAGCACTTTTCACACACGGGAAACTCTACCCTTGTGCTCAAGCCTCAATCAAACAAAAGGGATACCTCACCCTTATACAATCCTTGGGGATACCTCACCCTCAATATACGAGAAATAGATAAAGAGATGAAGTGAAACTCTCACTAAGAGTAGATAAATACAAATTGAAGCACTAAGGAAATTTGTTTCTCAAATATCTCGGGAGTTAAACAATTTTAAGTTCGAGAAAAAAGAGAATAAAGCGAGCACGTTTTCAAGCAAGCAAAAATTGATCACAATGTTCGGGGGTTTCGAGAGAAGTCCCAGGCCTCTATTTATAGAGCTCGTGGAGAGGAAATGGCCGTTGGGAGCAATTAATAACATTAAAAACTTTCGATTCTTCGTATCTTTGTTCAAAACGTAGCTCTGTTTCTCGTGGGGTATTCGAATGCACGAAGGAGGTATTCGAATACCTCTGTCAAAAACTCTTTTAGAAAAGCGCTTAAGTTGGAGTTATTCGAATACGGTCAAGGGTATTGAATACCTCGAAAATAAGGCATGTTTCGAAAGCAGGGTATTCGAATACCATATGGGGTATTCGAATGCCTCATTAAAACGGTTCATTCTGAAACTAGGTATTCGAATACCATATGGGGTATTCGAATGCCTCTGTTTTAGCAATGAAGAATATCGATTCTGAATCGGGTTATTCGAATACCATATTGAGGTATTCGAATACCTCGATTAAAAATGATTCAAAATCCTTTCCAAAAAGCTTGAAATGCTTGTTTTTAACTTTTAAAACATTTGATCTTTTAAAACCTTCGGTTTAGGTTATCTTTGATCATTTGAGATATTTAATTAACACTCCATACATGATAGATCCTAAGTCCTAAAGCTAATCTTTAAATACTTGGACTTGGTCTTCTCATCATCCTCATGTTTGTTATCATCAAAATACATCTTCATTGTTGCGTAGCAAACACAAAAAATCATTTCAATATATAAAATATAGCATAGAAAGGTGGCAAAAGAAAAAACAAGTTGTTTCTCTTCCTGAGGCAGAGATTCATTTATTACAATTACTAAATAATTCATAATAATTCATTATTAAAATATCATAGTTTACATATACCATGAACATTCAGATATGAGAAACAATTCAACATCACTATAATAATTTCATAATCTCATGTGAACTCTATGATCTTTATCAATAATAGTCCCATGATTCATTCATTCATATACAATTCTCATGCTAGTGCTTATTTAATTATCATTTTTCTAAGTATATTCCCTGGACTTATGTCCTTTTTATCTAATAGATAGGGAGGGAATATCTGTCCTCGTACTACCTTGGTAAGGAAGGAATGTCCATCGCAATACCAATCACTTGGTGGTAGTCTGCTTATCAGATCGGTGCACTTAACCTATACATAACATTACATTATTACACAACACTACCTCAGGTAACCCAGGCCACATCTAGTGAAGGAATATCTATCCTCAACCTAAAATCTCAAGTAGGGAGGGAATGTCCATCCTCAACTACTTTGATAGGGAGGTAATGTCCATCCTCACACTATTAATCATTTAGGATAACCCCAAGTAGAGAGGGAATGTCCATCCTCAACTACCTAATATCTAGGATTAACCCTAGTTATGAGGATCATTTCTTATATCAATCTTTGGTCAAATCAATCAATGAGTTACCCTTCATAAGGAAATAACATCTTAGGATCACCTGGAATGAGGATCATGTCCAAAATCATTTAAAATTTGAGCACTATATATATATATCAATTCAATTCTTGTTCATCTTTAACAATTAAAGAAGCAAGTAATGCTCCTGGTACACTTCATGAATATGACAAGTGTATAATGTAAATGTATCTCATTATGTATTTAACTAGTGCACAACGTTACCACTTCATAAGTGAACCCAATACATAATATCGTCACATCACAAATGGACTAAACACGTAATACCATTACTTCTCAAGTGAACTAAGTGCACAATGTAACGCCCCAATTTTTAGAAAATATTCTGAATGTACTGTTTGCTGTTTTTCATGCTTTTGTGTGAATGACCGTTGTGTCCTTATTTTACTGTTCTCGATTTCTGTATGAAAACAATTACGATAATACAGACTCAAATTTTATTTGATCGTTTTACGTAATTTGCTTTGAGACGGTAAAATAAAAATTTTTCTCGAAGCTATTGTTTTAATTTTTCTGAAAGATATACAACTATATAATACTTCTTTGGATATTTTATTTGAACGTTTTGGACGATTACCTACGTTGTGGGAAAAAATGGGAAAATGACCGTTACGTCCCGACGTCTTGTTTTTATTTTTTTTCTTGTTTTTAATTGTTTTCTTCTTGATTTAATGTCCGATAATCTTGTCTGTGATTTTATATGGACTTTTTGTGTGATTTGCTCAGAGCAGGAAAATAATATTTTCCGGGCCGGAGAAAATCTTATTTTATTATTTAGAATTGGGGGATCTTACTTAACTCGATTCGAATGAGACTAAAAATAATCTTTTAATTTTTAGGATTTAAGCTTGTCAAATAAAATAATTTTATATTATTATAATATTATTTTATTAGTCAAGTATATTTTAGTGACAAGTGGACAGGAAATATTTTGCGGGACCCACAATTAGCGAAACGGTTAGATCGGTAGCTTAATTAATCACCGTTAGCGGTAGAACTTTCGAGCAGTGACTCAACTAGTGACTCAATGAGAGAGAATTAAATGAGCTGTGTGACTCAGCATGTGAGTCATCATGAACCAACCAATAGAAATCAAGCTTGTTCACCAAGATTTAATCCTAGCCTTTGATGTATTCAATGGCTTGGATGAAGCCAAATCCATGCACATCCTTGCCACTTGAAGGCTACGGCCATTAGGAGTGAGAAGGCCAAAACAACACTTCATCTTCATCACTTTTCTCTCTTCTCTCTCTTCCAAAAACCCTAGCCACCATTGTTGTTCCTTTTCCCTACCATTCGGCCAAGACCTATCCTACACCATCCAACCATCAAAAAATTTTTCTAACCAAGTTTTCCTAACCTAAACACCATTCTAAGAACCTTTCTAGTTGGGAGTTTCTTCAAAATCTTCCATTTAGGGCTTGGAAATCAACCTTGAAAGTTTTACCTAGAAGGTGAAATTTCATGCTTTTCTTTTCTCTCTTCATTTTCAAAGTTCTAAGCCATGATTTCTCCATGGTTTAGCTTCTTTTTCATGGTTAGTAACATGTAAATTTTGTTTGAGATTTCTAGGTATTTTTGAAGGTGAAAACCAAACCCTAGGAGGTGTGAAAGCAAGCCTTTTGTCTTCATTTAAGGTAAGAGGAAGACAATTCTTATCATCCCTTGGTGGTGGTAAGAAGATGGAATGTTTGTAGAATCCATAAGGATTCGGTGGTGGTGTGTTTGTTGATGTGTATTTGTTAATTTTTGTGGTTGCTAGTAGTTTATGTGATGTATGTTAGTAGCTTTCTTGTTTGATGATTGTAATAATTTTGCATGTCTATTAGCTTTTGAATGCATGTCTATAAGCTTTAATTTAGGTTTTATGTGTTAGAAATATTTTGCATGTGTTAGAAATATAATGCATGTGTTAGAATTGTATGATAAGGTATAGGATGTGAATAACATGTGTAAATTTGCATGAGTGTTCCAAAGAACACATTCACTAGTTCACGGCAATGACTAAGTTAGAGGACCAAAATGTTCTCTTGATTTTTCCTAAAGTGTAACTTAATTAACCTAGGAGAATCAAGAAAGTTTCAAATTTATTTAATCAAAGAAAATGCATTTAGAAATCAAATGGTAAAGACTTAGTATTTTGGGCCAACATGCCTAAAGGATTAATTTAACTCTTACTAACTATTTTCTAAATATGATTTAATGAACTTAGACAATATAATATATTTGATATGATTGGAAGGTGAAAAACAATTTAGAAATCAAATGCAAAAGTTTTATGAAATTTGGCCAACATGCCAATATAGGTAATCATGATTTCTAAAACTTGATTCCAAACCTTTTTCATTCAAAAAGAGACAATACAAGTTAAAAAGAAATTTTCTATAATAGTTTTTGAAGAAACAAATTGAGTAGAATTAAGCTTAAAGGATTAAAACTAATAATTTTATCATTAGGAAGTAAAATACAGTATTTTGAGAGTTTTCTAACATATAGCTCACTTTAGGTTTTGAAGCATGTTAGAAAGTTTTCAAAAAGAATTAAAGTTATATGATTGAAATTTTAGGTAAACAGAAATTTTATGGATAATTTAGGAAACCATTATTATGATATTCTAAACAAAAATCTTGTCAATTTTTAGTAAAAATGAACCAATAAGATAGCAAAAATATCCAAAAAAGGCAAGTATACGGTATGAAAAATTATTCTACGTAGTTTAAATGTACTAAGTACTATTTCTGTTTGTTTAAACAGTAATTTTAAAGGCATTCGAATAAGAAAATGATTTGAAAATCCTACGCGATTGAGAAAACGTATTAAAAATGCTACGCGATTTTAAAAATAGAAAAATATCTTTACCCGATTTTTAAACGTTTGTAAAAACGACGGAATTATGAAAACGCGATAAAATTTCTACGCGATTAACCGTTACCATATTTATTTTATGTTGTCGGGAAAATGTGAACCCGTACAGATTATTTTGAGGATCTTTCGCTGTCGGGAAAATGTGAACCCGTACAGATTATTTTTGAGAATCTTTCGCTGTCGGGAAAATGTGAACCCGTACAGATTATTTTTGAGAATCTTTCGTTGTCGGGAAAATGTGAACCCGTACAGGCTTTCTATTTATGTGTGCCAAGTTTTTTTTGGTGGATTGGTTGACGAGACGAATCACATCGTGTTGTCGATGCGATAAACGTAGTGTGGTTCATTGTTCTAATGAACTTGGAGACTTTAGTGTACGGGATCCCACATGTGGACGAGTTGGTAGCTCCATTTGGGCCGTGGTAAACCGATAGCACACTATGGTACTCGACACGCACTATATTTAATCGAGATTTGTGAAATCTAGTAGTACATTTGCCTGTAGTGCCACAACGTGAGACCGTGAACTACACCACGCCTGGATGATGGATTCCTGTGTCGTGGGGCTATAGACGCAACGTGTGACAGCGCAATAGTTGGTGGGGCAGCCGTGGTACTAATAGATTTTACGAATCATTCCGCTCTCTGATACTTGTGTTTTCTTTAGCTCCATGGAGTAGGGTTTTGTCATATTGTTTATTTATCTCTATGTCTATTTATTTTCATCTTATCTATTTATTTCTATTTTAACTATTTATACGTATTTTATTTGTTTATTTTATCAGTTCTTGCTTCTATATTTGGTTATTTTTATTATATCTTATCTGTTTATTCTTATCTTTCTTATTTTATCCGTGATGTTTTATACGTGGTGTGATATATTGTTATGATATCTAAATTTTACTTCAATCTGTTATTATAATTATTAAAGCTTTTCGTATTGCATGAAGCGTATATATGTTGATTGTCGTCTTCTTATTGGCCATGTTGTGATGATTTTATGTTGTCTTACCTCTTTGTTATATGTATTTTCTGTTTATTTATTTTACGCGGTAAAGACTTTGAGGAAGAGGATCAGCCCCTTGAGATCTTGTACCCGAGGAGGAGGAAGGTCGCAAGCGGACGATCGTTTGATGATCAAGAACCATCCGATCATCCATATCCCTCTGGATTGATTGTGAGGGATGGCGGCGCCGAGATTTTTGGGGTTCGTAGAGCTAGTATTTCATGGAGGTTCTGCGGCTTGGCATCTACGAGGCGATCGTGATTCGTGACATATGCGGGACGTGTGACCGTGATTCTACGTCGGCGATTTGATGGAGAGCCCATTATGACTACGATGTTATTTACGCATTTAGAGTTACCCTTATCCATTAGGCGTCACCGGGGTGTCTTGAAAACCCCGAGCCTAGTGAGATAAGCATCGTATCGACCGCGCGATCCCGTTATCGCCGTGTGTCGAGACATCCAGGATATTTGTCTCCGATGATCATTTTCATCGAGAGTGATCCATCGAGGATTAGATAACCATGATTTTTTTTGGTAGCACAACGTATGTACGTATATATTAACTCTTTTATTGCTTTCTTTCTTGTTTTTGTTTAAATATTTGTAGTCTTTGTTGTAAATTATTTGTACTGACTTATAACTTAATCATATGTATATTATCAGTAATGATGTTTTTTTTTTATTTCGTACTTTCCGCATTATCTTTTTATATCATATTTCTGTCTATCAGGAATTATTTTACAACCCGTAATAATATTTAACAAATGTTTCACAACTTGGGTAGATTTTATTTCTATTTCTTTTATTTTCTTTTATGTGTGACATCCTCCAAAGGGGTGTTACACACAATGTAGTCATCATTTCATAATTCTACATTAACAACAAATCTCAAGTCATTGAGTGCACATTTATATCATAAGATATTGCAATTAGTGAGTTTATACACACCATGTAACATAAACATATGTATCATTTAGTCTCACGAAGCATAGAACTCTGTTTTCCACAAACTAGGGAACTGGAAATCGATTACCACATGCTATTTTCTCAAAAAAGAAGTTTGGTAATCAATTACTTTCTCCTAATAATCGATTACCAGCTGCAAATGTCACAAGTTAGGGACTTGGTAATCGATTACCCTTATGTGGTAATTGAATACCACCATTATTTCTCATTTTATAGAAGCTTGGTAATCAATTACCCACTTGTGGTAATCAATTACCACTTGTATTTCTCATTTTACAGAAATTGGATAATCAATTACCACTCATGTTAATCAATTACCACCTGCAATTTATCAATAAACTTAAGTTTTCCGAGCCTAACAACTCAAGATCAAACCATATCAACATTCCACAACATATAGAATCTTATACCAACACCAAAAGGGTTTATCAAAAGAGATCAAAGTATAAAAACCCATATTATCACTCTCATACACATGGATTTTCTTAAAAACTACTATTATATCCAATATTCATATACATCTATACCTCAATAGCTATATACCATTCACAATCTCTAAACCAAGTTTACAAATATAAATCCTTGGTGCAAAGAGCAAAGAGTAGAGTAAAGAAACATCACAACCCCTACCTTAGCTTCTTTAAAGATGGTATTTCCTTCCCCTTCTCTTGTTCCTCCTTGTTTCCTCTTCTTTCTTTGTCTTTCTTTCTTCTTTCTTTCTCTAGTTGTAGCCAACCGTAAGATGAGAATGAAATGAGAAAGAAAAATGCAAAGATGAAGAGATGAGGTGGTGGAATAAGTGGAAGGATAAGGGTGGTTTGACTTTCATGATTAGGTGGAAGTTTTGTATCTCTTAAGGATACTTTGATCTTCCATAATCGAGTTTTTTAACTGTCATAAGTGTTATAGAAAATTCTATGACTCAATTTAGTCCTTATACTCATCATTCCATAATTTTTCATACACTTTTAACTGTCATATTAGCTCTATTACTGTTCCTTAAATTAAATTAAACATAAGGAATTAAGCTAATAGGATTACAAGTATTTGTCTTAACTTGTACTAATTTCCTAAATATTTTTCATCCCTTATTTGATATCACCACAAAATCTTATAATTTTGAGAGCTATTTTCCTATTTAATTTGGCCTTTAAATATTTATCCTGTGTTATTTAAAATACCAAACTAGTTCAGTTAATTCTCCAAAATTTACCACAGCTCATTCTAAATTATATGTGATCTAGCAATAAATCTTCTATATTTATTTCCATCATCTAAGCCATTTATGTCAAGTTCTGGGTTAATATAAGATATTTTCACATTTTTTGTTATAACATCATGCTAACCTATCCTAGAAAACCACCAAAATTATTAGTTAACTCACACAAGTGTTATTGAACTTCTCTATTAATAATTAAAACTATTATGTTAGGAGGATGTTACACAATCCTCGAAAGACGATCTCTCAATGTTCTCGGAGCAATAGTTGTAACACCCCAAATTTTCCTAATTATTTGACAGTAATTTTGACAGTTAACAGAATTCTACTGTTTAGTGAATTCTCGTTTTGTGTGATTTA
This sequence comes from Ormosia emarginata, assembly GCA_029884605.1. NCBI lineage: Eukaryota > Viridiplantae > Streptophyta > Magnoliopsida > Fabales > Fabaceae > Ormosia > Ormosia emarginata. Next base: position 597,180 of record JAQQTP010000050.1, read on the forward strand.
CTCCATGTTAAGAAAATAATAATTTTCGAGCTGAGGAAAATCTTACATATTTTAATTATTACTGTTAAGTCTTAATTATTTTACGTAATCTGATTTGATTTTTGTAAGTTTTATAATTTTTGTGATTTTGTGGATGATTATGAAATTTTTATGTTTCTCTAATTATTTTAATATTATCCATGGGCTGTCTGTGGGCCCAGGGGGGCTGTACGTGGGCCCAGGTGGGTCCGAAAAAGTAAAAATTTTTCTGCAGCTAGGAAATTTTGTACTGTTAAGACGGAGACAGGGGGTCTTACTAAACCTGAATCTGGAAACAGTTTTTGAAATTTTCTTTTACTGTGTTTTGTACTGTATTTAATTATCAGGTGATAAAAATACAGTAAAAATATTATTCGTAGGGTTATAGCAGATAAAAATAAATATTGTACTGCGTAGTCAACATTGGTGGTTTGGATATCCACCATTGATTTAATTAAGGGTGGAGATTTGGTCTTATAAAAATCAAGGGTGGAGATTTCGTCTTATAAAGTGGTTATGACCATTTTTGACCATTGGATGTAAAGTTTGAAGGAGTAATCTTGACCCTTCATTTTGGAGATACATTTAATGGCTAGGATTTCAAGGAGAAAGATCCAATGGCCTAGATTAAGTCTTCTAATCTAAGGCTAAACCTAGAATCTACATTAATCCTAACCATTGAACTAATCAATGGTTAGGAATGCTTAAAATGGTGGCTAGTGAGATTGATCACATTTTGAAGAAGCAAGAAGGGGGGGATGGTTTTGGTGTTGATTTAGGAGCTAAAGCAAAGTTTGAAGACCATTATTAGTTGTCTTGGTCATTATTGATCATTCTTGATCATTTCCAAGAAGCTAACTCATCAAAAAATTTTCTCTCCTTTCTCTTCAAGCCAAGCTCACGGCCAAACACCAAGGACCACCTTCCATCACTCTTTAATTTCATACAACCTTATTTATTGAATCTATACCTCATTCTAAGACACTTTGTAGTTTGGAGCAAGTTCTAAATCCATCATCTTCAAGGACTTTCTTCAAGAGCAAAGTTATAGGATTTTTATGGTGAAGTGTAAGGAAACTTCATTTCTTATCTCTTTTTCATATTCTAAGCCATATTTGATCCACGGTTTACCTTGTTCAAGCTTAATATGCTAATAAATTTGTGTTTTATTTTGTATTTGAGAAGCTTTTGGTGGTGAAGGACTTGGAACAAGAAGCAAAACAAGGAGCTTTTGAGGTTCTTCAAGAGGTAAGAGGGAGATCCATCTCACTAACCAAGTATAGTGGTGAGAGATGGTTTTGTATTTGATGGATGGTGAATCCATGTGAGGATTCATATCCATGGTCATGTAATTATTTGTGGGTGTTTGTGTTTTAATTATTTATTCTTGCTTTGTATGATTTGCATGATTTATTGCTTTTGTTTATGGCATGCTTGTGATATATATGATGAATATGTATATGTATGTCATGATGTGATGATGGAAAGAAAAATAATTTTTGGTTCCAAAGAATCATAAAGGCACATGGCCTCAAGAATATTTTTGGAGCAAAAGATTCTAAATATTTTATTAGTCATGAGATTTTAGATGAAAAGGGTTATACGTTGATGATTTTAAGGATTTGCAAAGAAAGTGGACATGAAAATGAACAAATGATTTGATTTCAAAGACCATGAGTCTCACGGTTTTTGAAGGAATTTTAATAGTTTGGTTTGTGTAAAAACAAGAATAGTACTTAATTGATTTAGAAGGAAAAATATTTGATAGTTTCAATGGCCAAGTACCACGGTTTTAAAGACTTGTAATGCCTTGGTTTTATGAAACAAAGTGATTTTCAAAGTGGAAATATAGTTTAATTTAGTACAAGGATTTTGGAAATAGAAACAAAGTGTTTTATCACTTGAGAAAAAGAAATTTCGGTTATGAATGAAAAAGAGAGGTTGTAAGGGTTTGAACCTCAAATTATTTTGGAAGAGGATTGAATTTGAGAATTTATTTTGAATTATAAAGGAAACATTGGTGATTTAAAATTTACTAACGTAAAACTCATTCTTTGAGTTTTGGAGCGCGTTAGGAAATTTTAAGTGAGAAACATTGATTTAATTCAATGAAATGGTGAAATTGTGGAATTTATTGTGAAAAGGATTTTCTTGAGTAAGAAAATGTGGAAAATAATGTGAGAAGTCATATTATTTTGAGAAAGGTTGAAATGGAATTTTTGGAAGGTTGAGAAATATTTTAAGTGGTTGTAAAATGGTGAAAAATGATTTACGTAACTTAAAAACGTGATTTTTAAGCTATGCGATTTGAAAAACGTTTAAATGTTTCCACGCGATTTGAAAAATGTTGAAATATTTCTACGCAATTTGGAAAGCGTTTAAATATTTTTATGCGTTTGAGATATTGTTGAAAAATCACTACGTGATTGAAAAATGATGAAATATTTTTACGTGATTGAGAAAATGATAGAAAATCGCTACGCGATTTGAAAATGTAACAGAAATGTTGCGAAATTATGAAAACATTACAGAAATGTTGCGCGATTGTGATAACATGACAAAAGTGTTATGCGATTATGAAAACGCGATAATATGATTTCACTATTGAATAAACAGTAAGATTACTGTTGGACTAGTGTATAGACATTGTATGAGAAAATGATGAGTTTTGTTTGTGATTGGCAATGGTGCATTTTACATGCATGGATTAGTGTATGGACATTGTATGAGAAAATGATGAATTTTGCCTGTGATTAGCATTTGGTGCATTATACATGCATTAGAAAGATATGCAATGAGAGACATATGATGAAATTGAAAAATATGCATTGAGGCATATGATGAAATTGAACAGAATTGCATTGAGATATTCGTGCATTGAACGAAAATTAATAGCTGATAGCTATTATGACCCTTGTGGTTGAAGAGAGAATGAGAATTGAAAAGTGAGGTCTATGATGGATCTTGGGGGCGTCAAGGCGCGGTGGTCGACCAGTTGTAACACCCTTGTGGGGATGTCACATATATAAAAAGAAATAAATAAAATATACCCAAGTTGTAAAACATTTATTACGTATCAATATGGATTGTAAAATAATTTCTGATAAACATAATATTATTAAAATAAAATAAAATGAAAATCTAAAGTAAACAGAACAACATCACTCATAATATACATATGGTCCAAGTTATAAGTTATACGAATAATTTACAACTACAATTACAAATATTTAGACAGAAACAGTAAAGAAAAACAGTAAAGAGTCAATATATACATACGCAGACGCGCCCAAAATACACATCATAAACATTTATTCCTCTGATGGATCACTCTCGGGAAACTCATCAGAAGATAAATATCCTGGATGCCTCGACACTCGGCGGACATGAGACCGCGCAGTCGATACGAGTGTCATCTCACTAGGCTCAGTGGATACACCACCCCAATGACGCCTAATGGATAAAGGTAACTTTAGGTGTAGAAACACAGTCGTCGTCATCACTGGCTCGTCATCAAACCTATGACGTAGGGACACAGTCAGCCGTCCCGCATACGTCACGGAATCTCTGTCTCCTCGCATATGCCAAGCTAACGATCCACCGTGAAACTCGAGTGTTACAAACCCCAAAAATCCAGGCACCGCCATACCCAAACCAATCAATCCAAGGGATATGGATGATCAGATGGTTCTTGATCGTCGAACTGATCTTCGGCTTGCTGATCTTCCTCCTCCTCGGAATATAGAATCTCAAGAGGCTGTTCCTCTTCCTCAAACTCTTTACCGCATAAAAATAAATACAGAAAACATATACAATAAAGAAAGAGGTAAGACAATCTAAAATCATCACAAACATGGCAGATAAGAAAACGACAAATAACAGATATACAGTTCATGCAATATGAAAAGCTATAACAGTAATTTAATAACAGTATAGTGTAAAAATCTAATTATCATAACAACACATGATTTCACAAATAAATCAATAACACATACAATATAACATCACAGATAAAATAAATTCAGATACAGACAATTTCTCAGAATCAATAACTAAATAAATAAATAAATAAATAAACAGATAAGATAAATAATGTTCAAGATATAATTCAGATATAATATGACACGACCCTACTCCATGGAGCTAAACACAAATAGATATCAGAGAGAGAATGACTCGCAAAATCTATTAGTACCACGGCTGCCCAACCAAACTATTGCGCTGTCACACTTTGCATCTATAGCCCCAAGTCATATGGAATCCATCATCCAAAGCATAGTGTAGTTCATTGTCTCACATTGTGGCACTACAGGCAATGTACTATTAGACTTTACAAAATCTCGATTAAAAATAGTGCGTGTCGAGTCCATTAGTGTGCTATCGGTTACCACGGCCCAGCGGAGCGACCGACGATCGTCCATATATGAAATCCCGTACACTAACGTCTCCAAGTTCATAAGAATAATGAACCACACTACGTTTATCGCATCGACAACACGATGTGATTCCCCTCGTCAACCAATCCACCAAAAACTGGTATAACTAAGATAAAAAGATACAGTAAGTCCCACAGGACAAATACTGCTCCAAAGCCTATACGGGTTCACCTCTTAGCCCGACAGCAGAAAAATACAGAAAATCCAAAAAGAATATGGAAAATACCGTTTCGATCAATCGTGTAGAAATTTTATCGCGTTTTCACAATCTCGTCATTTTTACAAACGTTTTTAAATCGCGTAAAATTTATTTTTCTGTTTTCAAAATCGCGTAGAATTTTTAATACATTTTCTCAATCGCGTAAGATTTTTAAATCATTTTCTTGTCCAAACTCCTTAAAAATTACTGTTTAAATAAACAGAAATAATAAATAATACGTTTAAACTACGTAAAATATTTTCAATACCGTATACTGTCTTTTGGACATCTTTCCTATCTTATTTGTCCGTTTTTACTAAAAATTGACAGTATTTTGCTTAGAAAATTATATTAATGGTTTCCTAATTTTACCGTAAAAATTCTGTTTATTGAATTTTTAAACCATATAATTTATCCTTTTGAAAACTACTAACATGCTTCAAAATACAGCATGAGCTATATGTTAGAAATTTTCGAAAGTTACTGTATTTCTTTTCTAACAATAAAATCATTAATTTTAATCTTTAAACTTAATTCAAATCATTTTGTTTCTTTAAAACTCGTTGGAGAAAAATTCTTTTTAACATATATTGCATCTTTATACTTGAAAATAGTTTGGAATTGATTTTAGAAATCATGAATTCTTGGTTTGGCATGTTGGCCGAAATCTATGTTTGGATCATTTGATTTCTAAATTCATTTTTCTTGATCTAAATAATGCCATCTCTTGTTAATTTTCCTAGGTTAATTAAATTACACTTTAGGGAAAATATGAGAACATTTTGGTTCTTCTTTTGTGTCCATGGCCGTGAGCCTTAAGATTGTGTTCTTTGGAACACTCATGCATACCTTAGCATGTTATTCACATCCTATACATTATCATGCAATTCTAACACATGCAATATATTTCTAACACATATAACCTAAATCAAAGCTTGTAGACATGCCATCAAAGCTTATAGACATGCAAATTATTACAAACATCACATAGGAAAGCTACTAACAAATACACAAACACATAAACAAGCTACTAACAAATACACAAATGAATCCTTATGGATTCTACAATCACAAAAATCACACTCCATCTTCTTACCACCATCCATAGATGATAAGATTAGTCTTCCTCTTACCTTAAATGAAGACAAAAACTATTCTTTCACTCCTCCTAGGGTTTCGGTTTCACTCCACCAAATCACCTAGCAAGCTTAAACAAAACCACAAGTTACTAACCATAGAAAGAGAGCTTAAACCATGGAGAAATCATGGCTTAGAACTTTGAAAAAGAGTTTAGAAAAGAAAAACTAGGAATTTCACCTTCTTGGTTGAATCTTCCAAGTAGGTTTTCAAGCTTCAAATGAAGGATTTTGTAAGAACTCCCAACTAGAGATGTTCTTAGGATTGTGTTTAGGTTTAGAAAACTTGGTTGGATAGAATTTTGGGTGATTGGATGGTGTAGAACTAGGTTTGGCCGAAACTAGCTCCAAGAGAACATCAATGGTGTTTAGGGTTTTTGGAAGAGAGAGAAGAGAGAAAGTTGCATGAAGACAAAGTGATTTTTGGTCTTCCAAGGGTGGCTTGGCCGTGGACTTCATGCCATGCAAGGTGTCCATGGCTTGACTTCATCCAAGCCTTAGAATGCATCAAAGGCCAAGATCAAAACTTGGTTAGCAAGCTTGTCTCCCATTGGTTCCTTCTAACCTAGTCACTAAGCCTTGTCACTAAGCTTCATCATTACACTAACCTAGTCACTAAGCTAGTCACCATGTTCTAGAGAGTTCCTTCACTAATGATGATTAATTAAGCTACTAAGTTAACTGTATTAGCTAAACGTGGGTCCCACAAAACATTTTCGGGTCCACTGTCATCTAATTATACTGACTAATAAAATAATACACAAAATTATTTTATTGGACAGTTAAATCCTAAAAATTAAAAGATTAATTATTGTCTCATTTAGAATTGGGTTTAGTAAGATCCCCCAGTCTGAATAATTAAAACAAGATTTTCCCGGCCCGGAAAAATATTATTTTCCTGTCCCGGAGCAAATCGCACAAAAAGTCCAAATAAAATCACAGACAGTAATATTAAGCACTGTAACATATAGAAAAATTAAAAACAGTACAATCGGGACATAACGGTCATTTTTTCATTTTTCCCCACGACGAAGCAAATCATCCAAAACGTTCAAATAAAATTACAGACAGTATTAATTGTCTGTATATCACCCAGAAAAATTAAAACAGTAGCTCGAGAAAATTTTTATTTTACCGTCTCAAAGCAAAATACGTAAAACGATCAAATAAAATTTTAGCCTGTAAAATATATTTGTATTTCATACAGAAAAATAAGAAACAGTAAAATAGGGACATAACAGTCATTTACACAAAAACTCGAAAAATAGCAAACAGAACATTCGAGACATTTTCTAAAAATTGGGGTGTTACACCAGTGGACGTTGATTGGCAAAAGACCATGTGCCACTTGGCGATGCAGTCCGTTGCAATGCATTGACGATACCCGACAAGAACACGATTCTTTTCGAAGAATGGAGATTGTCTGTGGGCTAAGGCTGGGCAATTAACCAAAGCATTCTTCTCGAAATTATAAAAACCTCCATGGAGTAGGAAATTGAGTCTATATGCACATGCATAATAACTGAGTATTGGTTATGATAATTGAACTATTGAATACTTGGATAATGTTGAGGGCATTATCGTAAATATTGAATATTTATATCTGTGTGATATAATAATTGAGGAATGTTTGATGATGATGATGATAAATAATGTTGATGGCGTGATTGTAATTATGATATGATATATCTGTATGATATGTTGTTTGTGTTATCTCTATGCTACCATATTGGTATTGGCGTAGGTGATCTCACCTCTTTGTTATATTGTTTTATTGTGCTCGTATTGTTAAAAAGTATATAATAGATGGAATGAGTTTCTTAGACGTGATAGGAGGTAGATATTCTGAGTTCGGTGACAACATCGAGGAGTGACCATCCCGGACTAGTTGGTGTACAGATTTGAGGAATAGATATATGATGCATCAAGATGAATACAAGAAGGAATAAGTATGTTGAGTATTTATCGTTAGTGTTTTATCGTGCTATTGAGTAGGACTCGTTATGGGGTTTGCTACTGTTTAAAATTAAGTCTGTAAGTTTTATATTTCTTGAATAATTGTTAAATATTAAGTGGTGTCTGTTATATGAGTTTTAATCAGTTTAAATCTTTTTTTCAGTATGACTTATAAAAATATCAGTAAGTTTTTGTTTCCGTGAAAAGAAATTTTGAAACCCACCTTTTATAACTCAAACATTTTCTGAAATCATTTTCAGGTTATAAGTTGGTAGTCAGAAATATGATGCCCTAAGGAGGGTGTTACAATAGTCTCGACTCCCCACCTGACGATAAAGTTTCCCATCTTAAAGAATAAGGTTGGGGTGGTTCACATAGATCAAAAGGAGGCCAAAATATGCTATAACGAAAATCTGAGACTAAAGCCTACAGTCCCGGCTGACCATGTAGATTAGTCCATCAATGGCCATTCGTTGATGTCAACATTACTGAGCTCAATTCAAGGGGCGACGAACAAGACTGATCTTAACCAACCAATGAATTGCAGCCTGCTCCTTTGGGTCCAAAACCTAACCAAATAACTCATATTGGGGTTCATTTACCAACTAGTGTCAAGTAAGAGTTGAATGATATATTGAAAAAGAATTCGGACTTATTCGCTTGGATTGCTTCAGACATGCCAAGAAGTGATCCTAAATTCATCTCACACAAGTTGTCTTTGGATCCTAAAGCAAATTCAGTCGCCCAGAAGAAAAGGAAATTGGGTGTTGAAGGGCAAAATGTTGTGGCTGAGGAGACTAAGAAGCTTCTGGAAGATGGATTCATCAGAGAAGTGGAATACACGACTTGGCTATCTAGTATAGTCATGGCGAAGAAATCATCAGGAAAATGGAGGATGTGCACGGACTTCACCGATCTTAACAAAGTATGTCCTAAAGACTCCTATCCACTACCTATCATAGACAGATTGGTTGATAGGGCATCTAGCTGCCAATTCCTTAGTTTCATAGATACATATCCTGGTACAATCAAATCCGGATGCATCCAGATGATGAGGAGAAGACCGCCTTCGAAGCCCACATTGGTCGAAATATATTAAGGTCTATGTGGATGATATAGTAGCCAAAATTTTTGCTCAAAGCTAACAAAAATTTTTGCTCAACTCAGAAAACATTGTATAAGGTTGAACCCTGAGAAGTGAGCTTTTGGGGTTCAGGTAGGGAAATTCTTGGGTTTTCTTCTTACTAGTAGAAGGATCGAAGCCAATCTAGACAAATACAAGACTATCATGGAGATGAGGAGCACAACTATAATAAAAGAAGTCCAGAGGTTAACAGGGAGAATTACTGCTTTGTCCAAATTCCATTCAAAAGTTACTGATCAAGCTTTACCTTTCTTTCGGTGTCTCAAAAAGCCAAAAAAACTTTCACTAGACCGAATATTATGAGAAGGTTTTCAAAGAACTCAAGAACTTCCTAACCACTCCACCCATTTTGACCAAGCCTGAGCCAGGTGATCAACTATTCCTCTACATTTTTGTTTCCAACCAAGCTATAAGCTCAGTCTTGGTGAAGGAAGATGGAAAGGATCAGAGACCAATTTACTTCATCAATAGAGTCTTACAAGGTCCAGAAATAAGATATCAAAAAATCGAAAAGATGACACTTGCTTTGGTGGTAACAACTCGAAGACTTCAATCATATTTCCAAAGCCACCTACTCATTGTAAGAACCGACCAACCTATCAAGCAAGTGCTCAGAAAACCTGAACTCATCGGGCAAATGATCTCATGGTCGATCGAATTGTTTGAGTTCAGTATACAATATCAACCTAGAGGTTTAATAAAATCACAGGTATTATCTGACTTTCTGGTTGAATTATCCCCACCCCTTCCACATGATACGAATTGTAATACTTGGACTTTATTTGTTGATGGAGCTTCCAACATAAAGGGAAGTGGGCAAGGATAATCTTGGAGGGATCAAATGAAGTCTTGATCGAGTAATCTTTGCAATTCGATTTCAAAGCAAGCAACAATCAGGCTGAATATGAAGTTCTCATAGTTGGGCTTACCTTGGCAGTAGAAATAGAAGCAACTCAACTAATTGCTAAATCAGGCTCTCAACTGGTAATAGGACAAGTCAAATGGGAGTATCAACAAATTTAAGTAGTTCGAGATCCTCCACATCCTAAGGGATCAAAACTCCTGAGCTGATTTACTTTCAAAATTAGCTACCACGAACGGGCCCAAAAATATCCAATATGTTATTCAGGAGGTAATTGAGAAACCGAGCATTGAAGTAGAGGAATTCTTTGCCATCAACGACAGTCCTAATTCTCGGAAAAGCCTAATTATCAGATTCCTATGAGATGGTGAACTATCGGTTGATGACAAGAAAGTGAAGAAACTGAAGAAGTCAGCCACCTATTATACTCTGGTCGGTGATGGACTTTTTAAAAGAGGTTTTTCACTCCCGTTGTTGAAATGTATCAACCAAGATCGAGCTTGGTCGGTCATGGAAGAGGTTTATGAAGGAGTTTGTGGTAGCCACATAGGAGGGTGGTCTCTGGAAATAAAGGTATTAAGGGCATGATTTTATTGGCCGATGATTGAAGGTCGATTGCTTAAAATATGTCCAGAAATGCGAAAGATGTCAAAAGTTTACAAATTTACACAAAGCCCCACCTGAAGAGCTACACAGTTTGGAGACTCCATGGTCGTTTTATAGATGGGAGATCGATCTACTAGGCCCATTCCTAGCAGCAGTCAGACAGTTGACGTATATTGTAGTCTCAATAGACTATTTCACAAAGTGGATTGAGGCTGAACCTCTCTCCAGTATTACATTAGAAAAGGTTATAAAGGTTGCTTGGAAAAATATAATTTTTTGATTTAGTTTACCATTTGTGATTGTATCTGATAATGGAACTCAGTTTGCTGATAAGAAGTTCTTAGAATTTTGTTAAAAGAATAGAATAAAGTAGGCTTTCACCTCGGTCGAACATCCCTAGACAAAAGGGCTGGTCGAGGCTGCAAACAAGGTTATCCTAGCTGGATTAAAAAAAGAGGTTGGACCAAGCTAAAGGGTTATGGGCAGAAGAGTTGCCTAATGTCCTCTAGGCATACCATACCATTACACAGTTGTCTACTCAGGAAACTCCCTTCTGATTAACTTTTGGAGTTTATGCAATGATTCTTGTTGAAGTAAGATAACCAAGCTTCATAAGATTAGCATTCAACAAAGAAGTCAACGAGGAAGGAAGAAAGACCGATCTTGATTTGTTGGAGGAAGAAAGGGAAATTGCACATATCCGAGAAAAAACTGCCAAAGCCAAGACAACTGTAACATCTTCCCTAACCTAACTAAATTTTGAGGACAAAATTTTTAAAAGAAAGGGAGAAATGTAACATTCTTCCTAATCTATTAGTCTTAATCATGGTTATATAAGTTTAGTAATACTTATATGAGAAACCTTTTAATTCTGGTGACCTTTTGAGTTACTTTGGATATATTGCTATAACATTGAATGTGAAAAATAGCTGATAATGACTCAGAAGTTAGCATAAACTGCTTCGATGAAGGAAATAAATATGAAAATTTTATTTATAGGATATACATGGTTAGAACTAGTTGTATATTTTAGAGAATCAACTGGATTAGTTTAACATTTTTAATAACATAGGATAAGTGTTTAAAAGCCAAATTAAATAGGTAAATATCTTCGAGAATTATGAGAATTTGTGAAGATATCAAGTAGAGAATAAAGATTTTTCTAAAAATGAATACAGGTAAAGTTATATACCTGTGAGTCTATTAGCTTAATTCCTTAGGTTTAACTTAACATAAAAAAGAGTAATAGAACTTAAGTAACAGTTTAGTGTATGAAAAATTATGGAATGATGAATCTAGGAATGAAATGAGTCCTAGAATTTTCTATGACACTTATGGAAGTTAGAAAACTTATAATGGAAGATCAGAGTATCCCTAAGAGATACAACTTTTCTAGTTGCCACAAAAGTCTCACATCTTTATCCTTCCATTTCTCTTCACTACCCTTATCTTCTTGTTCTTTGACTTTTCTCTCATTTTCACTCACATTCACACGTCCAGCAGAGAAAGAGAAAAATAGAAAGAAAATAAGGAAAACAAAGAAAAGGGAGAAGTAAGCAAGAAGAAGAAGGAAAAAAAGAAAGAAAAGGGAAAGGAACTTCATCAAGATAGAGTTGAGGTAGGGGTTGTGATATTCCTTTACTTCACTTTTTTCTCTTCTTACTACCAAGAACTTATATGGATGAACTTGGTTTGGAAGTTGTGATTAGTATATTAAAATGATGATGATGTTTAAGTTGATAAGATTGGTTTTGTTGATTTGCCTATTGTTGATAGGCCTTCTTGATGTTGGTTTGAGAACATATATATATGTTGAGAAGTTTTGTTGTTTTAGTTTAAAAGTGGTTTGTTTTGGGTTTTATACTTAAAAAATCTCTTTTTGTTGATAAATTCTAGCTGGTAATCGATTACCATGAGTAAGTAATTGATTACTAAGCTTCAAGGAATGCTGCTAGAAAGGTGGTAATCGATTACCAAGGTTATAGAAAATAAGATTTGCATGTGGTAATTGATTACCACAAATGAGTAATCGATTACCAAGCCACTGACTTATAAATTTTCAGCTAGTAATCGATTAGCATGAGTGAGTAATCGATTACCGGTTCCCTCTTTTGAGAAGACAAAGTTTTTTGCTTTGTGGGACTAAATGTAACTCATATTTATGCTAAGTATAGGAGTATTTTACGATGTTAACACTCATCTAGCATATCTATGAAGGGTAATGACATTGTACACTCATTATACTTGTGAAGTGATAATTGTGTATGCCTAGTCATTGGAGGATAGATGTTACTGTAGAATTATATAATGATGTCTACAATGTGCACTGAGTTCACTTGAGAGGTGAAACATTGTGCACTAGATAAATACATAATGAGATGAATTTGACTTGTATGTTTGTAATGTTCATAAAGTGTACTAAAAATATGAATTGCTCCATTAATTGCTTAAGTTGAGCCAATAATGCATGTTTATTGATCTTTGATCCTTTATTTGCTAAAGTTAAGCAAGTAAAGCATGCAATATGTGATTTGCTCCTTTACATTGTTAATGTTGAGCTTGTACTGATGTGATATGATATATGCCCAAGTTAAAGGTACTTTGGATATGAACCTTGATTAGAGGTAATCTATACTTATTATTCCATATCAAGGTAGTGTGAGGGGGAAACATTCCCTCCCTACTAAAAGATATACAGAACCAGGTTCCTGGGAACATATATAGCATAATGGCACCAAATGGACATTGGCACATGGCATTACATGAGGAAAATCTAGGACAAGACAGTGATCCTAGATAGGTATCCTTTGGAAACGATGGTGATCCTTTGGATGTCTTAATTTGGATATGATTTAGGAAATAAAGGTGATCCTAAGTCATTGATCTAGGAAATGATGGTGATTCTAGATCAGATACATATATCCTTTGGAAATGATGGTGATCCTTTGGATATTGGATGTGGCCGGTAATGGATTTAGGAAAAATGTCGGTGATCTTAGATTTGACGTATGTATTGTAACGCCCCTTTTTCTAAGAGAAGAAGGAATGTCACACCATAATAAAGTGAAACAAAATGCAAAAAATATAAATAAAATCGTACATTAAGACCTAGTTCATTTCTAATATATGAATAAACATCTTCAATCGTAATTGTGTATTAATCGGGTATTGAAATATATGTATTTTTTTTGGTAGTGAGAGAATAATAAAACATAGTTACAGTAAAAATTAGCATGAAAGGAAATCATAAATCCATATAAATATATATAAATCCATATATTATATATATATTATATATATATATATATATATATATATATATATATATATAGTTGCATCAACTGTTTAATTACATCATCAAATATATAAAAAGTAAAAGGCTTTACCTACCCCCAAGATGTTTACAAATGTACAGCCTATCAAAATAGCAAAACATCAGCTTCCCAAAAAGATATACGGATAGTCGTTTGTAGCCACCGACAGTACCAGCCCCTTAAGACTGACGAGAAGGAACCGTAGCAGGGTCCTCCTCAGGATCTTCCTCGTCAGATGAAATCATCATCGGAGCGACCGAATTTCGAGCAGAGGCTTGACCAGTGGATAGGAATGATGATATGAACCTAATTTGCTCGTTAGGATTCAGAATAGGATCTACTAGGAATTTAGGTGATGGGTGCAGACTTTGTTTTAAACTCTGCGCATGGAAATGATCAATTAAAACAGAAATGCAGAAAATTCGTTTTGATATCACGGAACTATAACTCGAGCTGTAGAACTCCAAATTGAATGAGACCAAAACGAGGAGAAAGCTCATGTTCTGAATCGCAATTTTGGCTCAAGAATCACTCAAAAAGCTTTCGTATAACATGAGATATGATCAGGAGTTATTCTGCATGAAAATTGAGGCTTTCGTGGAATTAGGGTTTGATTCAATCAGAATTGAGGGAAACAGAATTATATGATCATGGAAAAGAAGAGAAATTGGTATGGGAATGATGATGGACGTCACACTTCTAAGGATGGAAGATAAGTCCAGAGATTGCACACACAAAGGATGTAATTCCTTTGATAAATCTCAATAATTGGATTGCAAGAACTCAAAGAGAAACAAGCTCACCAAACTGTGTTTGTTCAAAAACCAAAACTATCCTCCTTCTCCTAGTGGGTGCTATTATGTAGCCCCTTTACATTCAGAAACTTACAAAAATAAACTCTTAATAATAACCATCATAAAAACTATAATTGGCCAAAGTGTAAGCGCAAAGAAATAAAAGCATAACTTACAAAAATAAAGCATTCATCCTACAATTTTTAACCTAAAAGCATTGACTTAGCTGATTGCATTATTCTATCAATTTGTATGATCACATGTCCTTGTTATTTGCATTTAATCAGCCAATAATTCCACCAAGTCTAGCTGCCCCTATTCAGCATAGTTAGCACTCCATACTTGAGTTGAATTTATGACAAGCTACCCTCCCATTAAAGCCATGCAACCTCCTCTTCAGTCATGAGGCAATTGATCAATTTGAGTTTTGATTCTTCAAGGCGTGGTTCTATTTTAGTAAAGGCTGCCAACATTTGTTGTAAAGCTTCCTTGGCTCTCCTTGTCCTTGCTCTTGTCATAGGTCCTCCAAGTCCTTCAAGGGCTTCAAGCTCCTTGTTCTTGGTCATGTCCTCATCACTCCTCCCCTCTTGAAGAGGATTTGTCCTCAAATCAGAAACATCATTATCTGCATCAAAGAGAGTTAAATCAGACACATTGAAAGTAGCACTGATATTGTACTCACCAGGTAGATCAATTTTATATGCATTATCATTGATCTTTTCTAGCACTTGAAAAGGACCATCTCCCCTTGGTTGGAGTTTTGACTTTCTTTGTTCAGGGAACCTTTCCTTCCTCATGTGTACCCAAACCCAATCACCAGGTTGGAACACTACCTTCCTTCTTCCTTTGTTAGCTTGCCTTGCATAGCTCTCATTTTTATTTTCAATCTGTGCCTTCACTTGCTCATGCAGCTTCTTCACATATTCAGCTTTAGCCTGCACTTCTTGATGCTTAAACATAGAAATGTTAGGCATAGGCAGCAAATCAAGAGGAGTCAAAGGATTAAATCCATACACAATTTCAAAAGGTGAACAGTTAGTTGTGCTATGGACAGCCCTATTATAAGCAAATTCAACATAAGGCAAACATGCTTCCCAAAACTTAAGATTTTTCTTTAAAACAGTCCTAAGCAATGTGCCTAAAGTCCTATTGACTACCTTAGTTTGACCATCAGTTTGTGGGTGACAAGTAGTAGAAAACAATAATTTAGTACCAATCTTACCCCACAAGGTCCTCCAAAAGTGGCTTAGGAATTTTGCATCCCTATCACTTACAATGCTCCTAGGCAGCCCATGGAGCCTCACTATCTCTTTGAAGAACAAGTCAGCCACGTGACAAGCATCATCTACCTTTTTGCAAGGTATGAAGTGTGCCATCTTAGAAAACCTATGAACAACAACAAACACAGAATCCTTTCCATTCTTTGTTCGAGGCAGCCCCAAAACAAAGTCCATAGAAATGTCAGTCCAAGGATATTCAAGAACAAGCAAAGGAGTGTACAAACCATGCCGCTTAACTTTTGATTTAGCCTGTTTACAAACAATACAATGATCACAAAATTTGTGCACATCACGCCTCATATGGGGCCAATAGAAATGTTCTTGCAAAATTTTGAAAGTCTTTTGGATCCCAAAATGACCCATCAAGCCTCCCTCATGTGATTCACTCACAAGCAGCTCTCTAATGGAACACTTAGGCACACACAATCTATTTGCTTTAAACAAGAATCCATTATGCCTATAGTAACCATTTTCAGACAACTTTTCACATGCAGCAAAAATTTCAGCAAAGTCCTCATCATTCACATACATGTCTTTCAAAGATTCAAGACCAAACAATTTAGTTTCAAGCACAGAAAGCAATGCATTTCTCCTAGAAAGCGCATCAGCCACTACATTCCCTTTCCCTTTTTATGCTTGATGACATATGGAAATTGCTCTAGAAACTCTACCCACTTAGCATGCCTCTTATTAAGCTTACCTTGTTCTTTTAAGTACTTTAAGGACTCATGATCACTATGGATGACAAACTCTTTGGGTAAAAGGTAATGCTGCCAAGTCTTTAAAGTTCTAACCAATGCATACAATTCCTTATCATAAGTTGAATAGTTAAGGGCAGCCCCTCCTAACTTTTCACTAAAATAAGCAATTGGATGACCTTCCTGCAATAAAACAGCCCCAATACCCACATTTGATGTATCACACTCAATTTCAAATGATTTTGCAAAATCAGGCATAGCAAGAATGGGTGCATTAGTTAACCTATGCTTAAGGGTAGTAAAGGCCTTTTCTTGTTCCTCACCCCATTTGAAACCCACATTTTTTTTTAACAACTTCATTTAGAAGTGCAGCCAATGTACTAAAATTTTTAACAAATCTCCTATAGAAACTTGCTAAACCATGAAATCCCCTCACCTCACTCACGGACTTGGGTGTTGGCCATTCTTGGATGGCCTTAACCTTTTCCACATCTACTTGTACTCCCTTAGCACTAACAACAAATCCAAGGAATACCACATGATTAGTACAAAAGATGCATTTTTCCATATTGGCATACAATTGTTCTTTCCTAAGCACATTCAAAACAGATTGTAAATGCTCAACATGCAAATCAAGGCTAGTGCTATAGATAAGAATATCATCAAAGTACACCACAACAAATTTGCCAATAAACTCTCTTAAAACATGATTCATCAATCTCATGAAAGTACTAGGCGCATTAGTCAAACCAAATGGCATAACCAACCACTCATACAATCCATATTTTGTTTTAAAGGCAGTTTTCCATTCATCACCTTCTCTAATCCTAATCTGATTATAGCCACTTTTTAGATCAATTTTGGAAAACACACGTGCACCATACAGTTCATCAAGAAGATCATCTAACATGGGAATTGGATGTCTATACTTGATGGTGATGTTGTTTATGGCTCTACAATCGAACACATCCTCCATGAGCCATCTTTTTTGGGCACTAGAATGACCGGTACAAAGACACACGGACTCATGCTATCCCTCACCCAACCTTTGCTCATGAGTTCTGCCACTTGCCTTTCAATCTCCTTTATCTCTTGTGGGTTGCTCCTATATCTTTGGCCGATTGGGCAAAGAAGCTCCCGAGAATGAGATCAATGTGATGCTCAATTCCCCTCAAAGGTGGCAAGCCATCTGGTAGATTTGCTGGAAAAACATCTTGAAAGTCTTGCAAAAGAGATTCAATACAAAAAGGCAATTCAAACTTGTCAAATTGGTTAGCATATAAAATTTGACTTTGACAAAACAATAAGTAGAGAGGCTGCCTTGCGCAAAGCACCCTCCTTACCTCCCTTTCTCTTGCCAAGCAAAGGTTTTTGCCCTCAAGTGTTTCATTCTTTTTCTTTTCACTCTTTTTCCTCTCAAGTGTTTCACTCTTTCTCTCAATTGCAATCTTTTCTCTCATTTTGATTTGATCCTCACACACCTCTCTAGGAGTCAAAGGCTTGAGAACCACTTTCTTGTCCTGATACACAAAAGAAATTTTGTTAGTAAAACCATCATGGATAACTTTGGTGTCATACTGCCACGGCCTCCCCAAAAGAATGTGGCTGGCCTCCATTGGAACTACATCACATAAAACTTTGTCTTGGTATTTTCCAATGGAAAGAGAGACTTCTACTTGCTGCCTTACTTGCACTTCTTCTCCTTCACTAAGCCATTGAAGCTTGTATGGCATAGGATGTGGTTTAGTGTCCAAATTCAGTTTTGACAGTAATCTCGAACTCACCACATTTGTGCAGGTTCCTCCATCAATAATTACCAAACATACCTTACCATTGATTGAACATCTTGTATAGAAAATGTTCTCCCTTTGAGATGCATCCACTGCTTTGATTTGGCTTCCAAGTAACCTTCTAATCATGTACAACTCTCCCTCCGCAGCCACCATCTCTTCTTCACTCTCCTCTTCCTCTCCACCACTATCTTGATTAGCTTGTGTACTCCCATTATCCTTGAGAAGAATTGTCTTCTTTGTAGGACACTCGTAGGCATAATGACCTATGCCCAAGCACTTAAAACACTTCACTTCTCTAGTCCTCTTTGGTGGATGTTCAGCTTGCTTTTGAGGTGCTTTCCTATGATTAGAAAGCGCTGCATTGTTAGAGGAGGCAATACCTTCTTTCTTGACTCTATCCTTCCAATTTGAAGGATTATAGCTAGTAGAACTCTTCCTTGTTGTACTCTTTCTTTTGAGTTGTTATTCTACTTGAATTGTCTTATGCAAAAGATCCTCTATTTCTACAAATTCCTGCAACTCCACAACATCTCTAATATCATGATTTAAACCATTAAGAAAGCGAGCCATAGTTACCTCAGGATCTTCTTCAATTTTGGCTTGGATGATTAACACTTCCATCTCCTTATAATACTCTTCCACTCCTTTGCTTCCTTGAGTCAATTTCTGCAACTTGAGTTTCAAGTCCCTATGGAAGCTAGATGGTACATAGCACTTCCTCATGATTCTCTTAATTTCTGCCCAAGTGTCCACCATAGGCTCTTCATTCCTTGTCCTCTCCCTCTATAACTTATTCCACCAAATGAGTGCATAATCAGAAAATTCAGCAGCTGCAAGTCTCACCTTTTGCTCCTCATTATAATTGTTGCAAGAGAACACATGCTCAATCTTGAGCTCCCATTCCAAGTATGCCTCTGAGTCACTCCTACCCTTGAAAGGAGGTATATTCAGCTTGATTCCTTCTATTCTTCCTTCATTCCTATTCGGCCTTCCTCCTCCTCCAGGTGGTGTCCTATTCTCCAATTAATCCAACCTCTCATGGAACTCATCTTGCTGTTGCTTCATCAACCTCTCCAAGTGTTGAGTAAGAATTTGTGATTTGGAACTGAATATCATTGTTGATGATTCTTTCTGCCATTGATAAACAAACAGATCAAAGGTAACAAGAACCAATATATATATTTGCTGTTTGAGAAACCTTACCCACTCAAGTGTTTGCAAACAATTAGGCTTTTACTATAATGATCACTCTTGCCTTTTTCCTTTCTATTCCTCCTTGAATTCTTATCAACCAAGAAGAGAAAACACAATGAAATTCTACCAATCTGTGTGCAGCCACAAATGCAGAATTTGTGCACAAATTTCAACCAACAAAAGTACAACCAAGAATTTAGAAATTCAAACAAACAAGGTGCAGTAATTCTTCCTTCAATCAACCACAATATTACCTTAAAGAATAAGCTTAAAAATTTCTAACAGCATGAACCATTCAGCCTATATACTCATTTTGCATGCTTCCTTCTCTTTTGTTTTTGGTCTATTTTTATTTTTATTTTTTTTAAAGGCCTAACTTTTGCAATGGTTCAGCCTAAGAGAAAAATGACAATAAGGTAATATTAAGGATGGTGAAATCAAGGAAAGAAATTACCCGAAGTGCAGCCTTGCAATTCCTAGAACCGGAGCTCTGATTACCAAATGATATGAACCTAATTTGCTCGTTAGGATTCAGAATAGGATCTACCAGGAATTTAGGTGATGGGTGCAGACTTTGTTTTAAACTTTGCGCATGGAAATGATCAATTAAAACAGAAATGTAGAAAATTCGTTCTGATATCACGGAACTATAACTCAAGCTGTAGAAATCCAAATTGAATGAGACCAAAACGAGGAGAAAGCTCGTGTTTGAATCGCAATTTTGGCTCAAGAATCACTCAAAAAGCTTTCGTATAACATGAGATATGATCAGGAGTTATTCGCACGAAAATTGGGGCTTTCGTGGAATTAGGGTTTGATTCAATCGAATTGAGGGAAACAGAATTATATGATCATGGAAAAGAAAAGAAATTGGTATGGGAATGATGATGGACGTCACACTTCCAAGGATGGAAGATAAGTCCAGAGATTGCACACACAAAGGATGTAATTCCTTTGATAAATCTCAATAATTGGATTGCAAGAACTCAAAGAGAAACAAGCTCACCAAACGTGTTTGTTCAAAAACCAAAACTATCTGCCTCCTTCTCCTAGTGGGTGCTATTATGTAGCCCCTTTACATTCGAGAAACTTACAAAAATAAACTCCTAATAATAACCATCATAAAAACTATAATTGGCCAAAGTGTAAGCGCAAAGAAATAAAAGCATAAACAAAAATAAAAGCATTCAGCCTATAATTTTTAACCTAGCTGACTGCATTATTCTATCAATTTGTAATAGTCATATGTCCTTGTTATTTGCATTTAATCAGCCAATAATTCCACAAAGTCTAGCTGCCCCTATTCAGCATAGTTAGCACTCCATACTTGAGTTGAATTTATGACAAGCTACCCTCCCATTAAAGCCATGCAACCTCCTCTTCAGTCATGAGGCAATTGATCAATTTGAGTTTTGATTCTTCAAGGCGTGGTTCTATTTTAGTAAAGGCTGCCAACATTTGTTGTAAAGCTTCCTTGGCTCTCCTTGTCCTTGCTCTTGTCATAGGTCCTCCAAGTCCTTCAAGGGCTTCAAGCTCCTTGTTCTTGGTCATGTCCTCATCAAATGAATCCTCCCATGGGGGTGTAAAAGAGATCATCCCACAGATCACAGACAGGTAGGTAAAACTCTAAATGAACAAAAGCAGTAAAGTTAAAGACAGGAGGGTTATAGCGACCCCAAGCTAATGACACCATCAAGTCCCTATGATAAATACAACGGTCCGTGCGCAGGTTTATATGCCAACAGTCAGGACCTCTATGGAAGGTCATCCACGCATAACCCAAAAATCTATGTGGATGAGACAACATCTTCAAGCAAGCTCTAATCGTAGTCAGACCAAAAACCAGGGAACTCAGGCGCTTCCCTTTCTTCACGAACGTCTTCTCAAAAGCATATAAATAAAACAAAAATATAGAGATACAGGAAAGAGGTGAGACACCCAGTATTCAATACCAATAGGGTAGTAAGAAAACAAAATGGCGTTGGATATCCACATAACACCATAGTACATATATACATCAGCAGTAATAATAAAATAAGCAATAAAAGAGAAATAACAACAGTATCTCAGGCAGTAAACAGTTTATCAATCAAATAATTATTTCAACAATTAAAAGGAGACAATTTAATAGTTATGGACACTCATTCCAGAAGGAATATGAGACCGACAATGCATAATGCATGAAGTACCAAAAATCCTACTCCATGGAACTAGACATAAACATTCGGAGAGAATGATCAAGGAGTCATGTTAGTATCTCGTTAGCCCATAAATAAAGTGCTTATCATAAAAATAATATTTTGTGCAACATGGCTTATACATGGCACTCTCAACAAGATCGCGATATAGGATAGTGTCTCGGTTCGGATCGTTGGTGTGTTTACATCGGTCTATCCCACGGCCCTAGTGGAGCTACCACTGTCTATTGTGAGACACCCGCACCCCGACGCCCCCAAGACCTACAATATGACCTACACTTAGTCTACTCGCATCCGCACTAAGGTGTAATTCAATCTCCTAGACATACACAACCTTAACAAAAGAGTCCAACGGACTTTCACAAATGCATGATGACTCAATGCATATCATGTATATTCATCAATGATATACTTCTCATGAAACATACCACGAATTGGTCATATTAAATGTCAACAAGTCTTTGGTCCTACACATGGACTCACAATAGCATATAATTCATTCTCAATATCAACATGCATATATAAGGTTCAACACATGCCACAAATCCATTTTTTTTAATCTAACATTCCTAGTTACCTAAGTCTTGATTAATTACATAAGTCTAGGTCAAGTAGACCCTTGAGGTCGTGACCTCTAAAAGACAAAATCCAACTATTTTTCTTCCATCACATTATTAATTTCATATCTCTAAATTGCTTAAATCACGAGGATGCACAAAAGCACCACTTAGAATAAAAAAAACCCCTTAGAGGCCGTGAGCCTCCCAAGAGTATCAAAACCCAATTTTTCCATTACATGCATCAATCATTTAATACCTAATTATCTAAGTTTCATTTCATACAAAAAGTAACTCAAACCCCCAAAATCTAGTCCAAAACCGTGACCTCCCCAGAGGGTAGGAAACCCTATATTTTTTCATTTATTTAATCCAAGCAATCCAACATCATCAAGGTATTCAAGACAACCAACATTTTAATATAAACCAAATATACACAAAAGCATGAAAAACAAACATACAAAGTAAGCAATCCATTATGGATTCCTCCATCAACAACCACTCAAAAGTTCCTTCACCACCAATAATGGTTGAAGTAAGTGAATCTCCCTCTTACCTAAAGGAAGAACACGAAAATCCACCCCTTATTGGTCCTTGTGATTCTACCAAACCCTAAGAATCATAACTCAAAGGGTCAACACCAATGGCTTGAAAAAGAAAGGATCCATGGCCATGAAAATAACTATAGAAACGAAAAGGAATAAGAGAAAGTAAAGAATCAAAGATTATCCTCAAAAGCTTCAAGCTTTGTTCTTGAAGAAAAGTGAAGAAGATGATGGATTTAGAAGAAAATCTCTAAAGAGAAAAGGTTTAGAATGAGAAGAGAAGTGTAGAAATGGTGGTAGTGAAGCAAACAAATGAAGATAGCCACCAAGATGGGCTACTTGTAACAACCTAAAACAATACTTCCTTGCCACGTTAAAAGAGATAACTTAGTTATTACAACTTTTAATTAACTAGATTATTAAGGTGACATTTTCATGATTTCTTTTAGATATAGGACCAGTAATTTAAATTATTTGCATGCATAATACTATAGTACGAATTACCAAACACAAGTTCAAAAGATAGTCACAAAATTTGACCTATAATAGGTCTTATACAAGCCGATGATTAAAACAACACCCAAAAAAACAAACAACACTTTTCTCATCTTGTTCAAGTAATATATATAGAGGAGAAATCAGCAGGGGGTCACGGTCAGCATGACTGAGGCGGCTACATCAGGATCACCATGGGGGAAGGACCACTTGAAAGGTGAAGTGGCCAGAGATGGTTATGGTACCGAATTCCGGGTGGGCTATGGAAGAAACCTGGATAGTGATCTGCCCAGTGAAGGTGAACAACTTGGTCTCCAGATCATAGGACCTGTTTCCCTCTCCTAACCAAACTACAATGGTACTCATGTTTACGGGTCTAGAATACCACGATAAAATTATAAGGGGTGAGAAACTAATTCTCAGTAGGAAAATATTTTAAAACAGAACTAATGGCATTCTAGGGGAATCGATTCTTTGGTAGAATACTCATAACAGTAATTAATTTAGCTTTAAGAAAATCTCTGATTCCCAAAATAGTTTACCTTTCAAAAATACCTTCTCTACAAAATAAATAAATGTTAGAAGTTTAGGTGATAAGGAATAATATTACATACAACAATAAAATTACATTAATAAAGAATAGATACATCCACACATACAGAATTATAAGAAACACAAGTTAGAATAATCATAAAAGAATGTTTTAAGTATCTTTTATTACACCAACTCCATGGAGTGCTCCTTTGGGATAGCGGATGGATGAGAGTACACATACCTCCCTCTGTATGCTCTCCATCGTCCTGGAGAAAAAGGGCATGTCAAAGTAATGCCACCTCTGGAAGCGACCCCCACGATAAACAAAATCACAGTCCACCCAGGACACATACGTGTGGTCACAATAGCATTACTCCCAAGGGTTTCACCACCCCCCAATCTACTCCTCACATATCATCGTGTAGGCTAACCCCAAGGAAACCTTATCTTTCCACTTTTATTATATTTACACATTCCATAATTTAAGAGCTTGTAGTGTCATAAAATAGAACTCATTACTCTAATGATGCAATTTCAAGGCTCACGGCCATCTAACAATTTTCAACATCCAATCTCCATTTTCGAATTCCTCATAAGCATAGGTGTGAGATCATTTTGTACAAATCACTATATTCCAAACAGCATAGGATAGTAACCAAGATTATGTCAACCAAATAATATTAGTCAAATACAATGCAAGCAAACTCAAGCTTTGTATGTTTAAGCAATTTCAAACATAGATGTATTTCATAAACATAATCCATCATATCATCCTTCCAGTAACCATTAAAGTACGGTTGTCTTCTTAAATCAAAACTTACCATTATATTCTTCCAAGTTACAAGAAAACGTTAAGAGCCAAAGGTGGCCAGCATGAGGTTTAAAATCACAAGTGATGAATTAAATCTAAAACAACAACAAAACTTATAATAAAGTGTTAGTACTTTAATTTAAAGTCCTCCTTCATAAATCAAAAGTTAAAAACAGAATGTAACCTTGTTAGAAGTAAGTATAAGAATGAAGATTTAAGAAGAGTTTCATGGAGAAAGTTGTAGAGAAGAACTTCCCCCTTCATTTTCCTACCTTAACCACGTTCCTAAAAGAGAGAAAGAGGGATGATACTTCTTCCAACGTCCTTGATTAATGAAAACAAGAATGGAAAGTGATTAAGGGTAGGGTGATTTAGAAAGGAGTTTAGATGGCTCACGGCTAAGTAGAAGAGGAAGTGAGGAGCATAGGCTATCCAAGGGAAACCTTAAAAGCTCAAGTCTTCTTAAAATGGTAGTCATGGCCTTCTTAGGCAGAAGCAAGGCTGCTACCATTGCATCCTTGACTAGGCTAGGTTTAGGTTCATTTTGGTGGCATTTTCTAGCAATGGATGAGTGCTCTTGGTAGATACTTGGAGTGATCATTTTGTGACAGCAAAGAGTGCAAAAAGGAAGAGAAGATGAAATGAAAGGTGTGATGGTTCTGCTGCCCATCTATTCTCTTCATTACTCAAGTAGCTTCCTAGACTTCTATGGTGTCATTTGCATGAAGAAAAAGAATGGCATGAAAGCCATGTGTCTCACGGATTGGAGTGCTTGGTGTGAAGTGTTAAACTTTGATTCCCTTGAGGCTGAACACATTGTGGCTGGTTGAATGGAAGATTTGGCGTGAATTTCTCATTTTTGGTGGTAATGGTGTGCTTCGGTTTTGCACACTTGGCTTGGAGTGATTTAGGAGCTTGAGAGGTGTCAAACAAGCCTTGATTGTCTTCATGCAGCTGGTCCAGCCATGAGTGTCTTAGCATGCCAAGAATCCTTACTTTTGATGTGTCACTTTGCATGGCTTAGCAAACCATGCAGCTGGCCACTTGGTCCAGCCTTGATTATCTCACATTTATGAACATTTGAGATCATTCCACATGCTATAATCTTTGTCCAGCCGTGGGTGTATAGGTGTCATGTTGGCATGACCATGAAAACACATGCAAACACTTGTTTTTGAAGTAACATGCAGCACTCCATGTGTGATGGTCGTGGCTCCTTGCATGACAAAGTAATGGATGGCTTTGACACTTGTAAAGGATGAAAACAAATGGAATCTTGCATGTGTGGCCTTATTGCCGTGGCTTGCTTCAAAGAAAATGAATGAAATCTACTTATTATTCCTTCTTTGACCACTTGATGCATGGCATACATTTGTCATCCTTTAATCATCCTTGTAGTCGTGCATTAACATGCAAATGTTCACTTGTTGACTCGCATGATTTCCTTTTCCATTTTCGTGGCAACTCAAGTAGTTATGAATTATTTTATCACATACTTAGTTATGATAATTAATTTTGAATGGATCATTTCTTTGAATTAAAATTAGCACTAAAACTAAATTAAGTTACCTTTCACTTAGTCTTTGCTTAGGGGTTCTAATTGAATCAAGGTTCCCAACTTAATACTAAATGTTAACCTTAATAAAAAAAATCTAGAAGATTAAAATACTAAAGATTACAGGATGTTACACTACTGCCATGGAGAAGAGAAAAGGAAGAAAGGAAGAAGAGAGAAAATGGTGAAGAGGAAATGAAGAGAAAGAGTAATAGGTTTTTGTGTTTTAGGATTTTTGGGGTAAAATGATAAGGTAAAAATTGAATTTTTGGCTCCCCCCTAAAGGTCCCTTATAACATCCCCGAGAATATGTTAGGCTAGTATAAGGTTCCAGAGATGGCCTAATACTTGTTTAACATGTATGTGAAGTTTTATGGTAAACTGAGCTATTTTAGGCAATTTGCCGCAACATAGAATGTGAAAATTAGCCTAAAATAACTCAAAAAATAACATAAATTGCCTAGATAAGAGAAATAATTATGGATAAGTTATTTTTAAGTTATAAATGAGTTAAAGAAGTCGTAATTAAAATTTGAAGAAAAACTAAGTTTGTTGATATTTTTAAGCACACCGAGTAAGTGTTTTGATACCGAATTGACACAATGCAGATATGGAAATTAAAGATAATGATGAATTTGGAAATTAGATAAATCTTAAGATTTATTCTAATACCTCTGGAGGTGAGAAAATTTGAAATAATAAGATCAAAGTGTTCCTAAGTGGTATAAGTTTTAATACCTAACCATTGAGTTAAGTCAATATATATGACTATTTCACTTTCTCTTTCTCAAACGGGAGAAGCAGAATACGAAAGGGAAAAGGAGAAAAAGAAAATAGAAAAGAGAAAGAAGAAGAGGAAAGGAAGAGAAGAGAAAAAGGAAAGGCCAATGTTTAAGCATCAACTTCACTAAGAGGTAGGGGGTGTGTGTTTCTATCCATTCCTCTCTTTCTTCATCTTAATTCATTAGTTTGTCATGATGAGGAAAAATGAGTTTGGGTGAATTAGTGAATTTAGATGCTAGTTTCTTGCTTCCAAAGGTGAAATAAGTTGAGTTTAAGTTTAATTGATGTATAAGGATTAGTTTTTGGACCTTTGGAATTCATGAATAATGATTGAGTTGCTTCCTAATATAGATATTTGGATATATCATAGTTACACAACGATATATAAAGATAACGATACTAGAAACGTCACTTCCTCATACTATATTCTACCATATATCCATAATCACAACTGAGTAATTATAGAAAGCCTTGAGAGATTGCGGAAAACTTAAACCTCATACATATATATATACAAACTTAGCCACAAGAGGGCTTATTATAATACATATAACATAAAACATACAGAACAAATATAAACTGATTATATAAGTTTTGTCTATATAAAGCAATAAAAACTACTCTAGTCTTCATGCTTTATCTGCTTACCCTTAGCAGGGTCTGTACCATTGTACCTGTGCCTGATCCTGCATTTGTTCTTGAATATGCTCCTGCATCTGGATTTACATGGAATAGGAACTGGGGTGAGAATAAACATTCTCAATAAAAGCAATTCCAATACCATCTAAGTATAGCATTGTATATAATAATTATATAACAGATGCTATAATTCTAACTTAGGAGCTTCCTCCTCTTTTCTCATATCTGCACATTTTCTTATAATATGATATCAACCGATAGCCTACACACTGTTAATACATACAACGCCCATATAGCTGTAAATACCAACAGTGACAGACAATGCCCATACAACTATCCGTGAATACAATGAGAATGATATGTAATATGAATATGCTTAAGGAATCCTAAGAGTATGTGGATGAAATGCCAATGCAGGGTTTTCTTTTTAAATACATGCAGAAGTTTATTTTGAAAACAAGGAAGTTTGATAGGAACTAGTCAGTATATCATCCAGTGGTAATTAGAGGGAAAGCTCATCCTCGCATTACACATATCCTGGCATGCTGAGAAATTCAGGCTTCATCCTTGCTCAAAGAGCATCTTTGGATTTCTCACTTATCTCCTTTGGCCTTGGCACTGTCGAGACATCAGAGTTATGTCCTTCTCAAAGTCTTTCGGACACTCATCTATCTCCTATTGCCTCCATGAATGAACATCAAAGGATACTCACTAAGATCGATACTACTTGACTAATTCGTAGACTTACATACGTACTTATATACTTAGTTCCTTTACGATCTAAGCATATTCTCCTAGGAACTTTGGCTTCTTATGTTTACCCTTTGTAATGAGGAGAATCTGTAACCTCATACTACATGTAACCTTAGCATTTGGTTAGAAGTACTTGTCCCCCTTAGGAACTTCTCTGATTTCTTATATTCTTAGCTAAATGACCTCACGTCATATAACGTTACATTCTCAGGTAAACATTACCATACCATTTCTCATACTTGTACCTAAACTCCACCTCATCACTCATATCTCTTAAGTGATTTCTAATGCAACACTATGTTGCTGAGGTGTTAGGTACTCACCTATGGCACACCTCTAATCTTAGTTGCACTAAGGTCCTTACTCTTCACATACATACTAGATTAATTAACTAGTGTGTGAAAAGCTTAGTGTTATGTTTATCTCTTACATAAACACCATCTTAACTTTCCTATAGACTCAACTCATCCTTGTGAAAGAGTCTATCTTGGCTAATGCCTCATTCAACCTTACTTAAAGGAATGAGTGAACATTTCTCTAGAACTTTACATACTTAATGAATGTAACAAGCTTACAAGTTAACATTCATCCTATTGTGTATTGTACAATGCACAAGGTCCTACTTAACTAGAGACTTAGTACATAAACATTCTATCTTTGGAATGGATACACCATCTCATCTTATCTCCACTCAAGCAATCTAACTCAAGTGTGATTCTTACTTGCAACTCTTTGTTGTTCAAGGTCTTAGGAATTTTCCCAAGATAATCCACTTCTCTTGGATATTCTAAGGTTCACACCTTTCTAATTCTCTACTAGAGTGAATACTATTATGCATACTAGCATACTTATCTTCATTGCACCATCTCATCACATTTTAAGTGATATCTAATGTAACACTAAGTTGCCTAAGGTGCTACTAAAGATTCTAGTGTCCCACTTTCTCAAAAACACCTCCAACCTTGCCTAAAAAGGCTGATTTTCAAGATTGCACCAAACATGCATCATAACTTCTAAAATTTTAAAATTTTAGGGACCACTAGCTTTCTCTCATATCTTTCCAATGCCACAAATCTTGCCTCATTTGGCTAAGTGTAACCAAAGTTATGTAACATTTTGTAGAGGTCAAAACAGAGCATTCTCTGATTTACCCATTTCTGACCTAACTTTAAACTAAAACTGGGAATAAACTACATGTGGGAAAATTCTGAAATTTTTACCACATGAAGCCTTATGTCTTCAGTTTCATGTCCATACGACATCGGAGCAAGAAATTATGCAATCTGGTTTACTGACTGCCAGAATGCCTTTTTCTACAGAATTTGCCTTGGATTCAAATAGAAACTGGTATTGATTGGCTTATTCAAAAATTCTGAAATTTTTACCACATGAAGCCTTATGTGTTAGCTTTCAAATGGCACTAGAATCAAGTGATTCCGATATCTACAGCTCGAGTTATATAGCAAACATCGCTAATTGCCCACTGGATTCTTCAGAATTCTACAGAATCCGAAAATGGTTCCTGTGGAACAATTCTCAATTCCAATCATTCAAGATCATTTTCTATGTGATTTCTAACACCAAT
This sequence comes from Ormosia emarginata, assembly GCA_029884605.1. Taxonomy (NCBI): domain Eukaryota; kingdom Viridiplantae; phylum Streptophyta; class Magnoliopsida; order Fabales; family Fabaceae; genus Ormosia; species Ormosia emarginata. The sequence goes on from JAQQTP010000050.1 coordinate 627,065, forward strand.
CTAGGCCTCTAAACTTGTTGTAACTCTTTTACAATCTATTAATTCTCTTGGGGCATAGATCTAGGTCCAAAATCGCATAACTTTAACTATTCTTCAAATCCATTTTCTATGGATTCTAAGGTTGTTCTTGAACCATAACTAGCCATCTAGCATTATCTAAGCTTAAGTTATCCTATTTCTTGGAATCAAAAACCAAGTTAAGAACATGGATTTGGCTATCCAAACCCCTATTTCTATTCAAAACCCCAAACTATATTCAAGGATAATCAAAGAGGGAGAAATGAATAGAAATCCCCTTACCTCTTGATGGATATGAAGATCTTCAAGCTTGAGCCTTGATCCTTGATCTTCATCTTCCTCTTTTCCCCTTCCCTTCTTCTTCTTCTCCCTTTTCTCCTTTCTCCCTTTCTCTTTTCTTCTTTTCTTTCTGCTTTTCGGTTCTTTGCTTCCTTCTACCGAGAGAGAAGAAAGAAATAGGGGGTGGGACATGGAGGGAGTTAAGGGAAAAGATTAACTTAAGTTTCTACACTGAAACTTATATCTGCTAAGGACACTTGAATCATGCTAATTCAAGTTTTCTAGCTTCCAACAACTTTAGAATAAATCATAGGATTCATCTAAATTGTTGTTTCACCATTTTCATGATTTTCTATATCTGTTGCTAGTTATTCGGTATTAAAACGCACAACCAGTATGCCTAAAAATACCAAACTGACTCTGATTCTCTTGAAACTCTTACCACATCTTACTTGGCTTATTTGTGACCTAGAAACAAACTCTCTATGTTTATTTCCCTCAACTTAGCAAAAGTTGTTATTATCTGAGTCATTTTAAGCTACTTTTCAACTTCTGTGTTGCAACTAAGTACCTAAATGAACTCAGTTTGTTACAAAACTTCACTGGCATGCTAAACAAGTCAAATGCTACCTTTGGTAACCATTCACCAGTCTAACATGTGTTTAAGGGTATTACATTTCTCCCCTCCTTTTTAAAATTTTGTCCCCAAAATTGCTCACCTCAAGCAAACAATTCTGGTTTAACAAATCTCTACATAGAACTTCTGCTTCCATGCAGTTCTTTTTCAGTACCAGCTTCTCCCAACCATCTTCTCTTGAGGAGACTTGCTCATCTTAAAGCTCTTGATCCCTTTGCTTATGGATGGTAAGTTGTACTAAAACATAACTTGGCCTTGAACTCCTTCTTATAAGGCTTCAAAACCTGGTATGAATCTAGTATCTCTATCAGACACTACATCTACTGAAACTCCATGAATCCTAACTATTTCTTTCAAAAGTAGTTGAACTACCTTATCTAGAAAATAGTTAACTGTACTTGGCAAAAGATGGGCAGATTACTTAATCTCACCACCTTTACCTACAACTCAACATATTCTATTATGTTCTTTAACATAGTATGCCACTATACATCTTCCGTACTCTTGGAAAACCTTAGTAGCCTCTTGATAGATGGTATACTTTCTCTGGTGAGCTTCCTCCGGAATCCTTTTTCTTGGTTTTTGACCCTCTTGGAAAACAAAGTTGTCTCTAAACTTCGTTATTCCCTCTTTGTCATAACAAAATCCTTTAGGATTCCTTAGAAGATCTGCTCACACTTGTCCCTTAGAGCTTCATTCTTCCTTTGAGCTTCAAAGAAATATGAGTCTTTAGGCCTCATACTATGTTTACCTTGCTCACTGAGAGACTATCTGGAATCATAGTTACTGCTAGACTCAAATTCTCAAAAACTCTCGAGAAATCCACTCTCTCTTGGACTATCATTTGGGACACCTGTAGGAATTTCCTATCTAGGGAATCGACCACTTCTTTGGCCTTACCTGAATGATATCTCAACTCAAGGTTATAAGTCTTGAAAAACTCTATCCATCTATTCTACTTCATGTCCAATTTCCTTTGATTAATAAGCATCTTGAGCTATCATGATCACTGAGCATCTCAAACTAAACTCCTTATGAGTTGTGTCTCCAAAACTATAAGGTAATCACTACTGTGGCTAATTCCAGATCATACCTAGGGTAGTCCTTCTCTTGCAAACTTAACTGACTTGATGCGTAGACATCTACCTACCTCTATTGCATCAACCACACCCTAGTCCCATCTTTGAAGTATATCTGACTACCTCAAAGTTCTCATGGAAATTTAGAATTACCCAAGCTAACGTAGTAATCAACCTTCTCTTCTACTCTTGGAAAACAAGCTCACTATCAAAGAGTCAAACAACCGAGTACTTCTTGAATGTATGCCTCATTTTAAGGCCAATACGTTTTGTTTGTATTTACATACATTATATTATCTATTTTATATGAGGCATTTCATTTATTATCAAAGTTGTTTTTTTGGTAAACATGATAAAGTCCTTAGAATAGTAAATTTGATACCATAGGACATCAAGTGGATGACTTGATCGTGAGATATCTATTGATAAAACACTATTCTTAAATGTCCCTAGTCAAGTATTATTGTTAATTAGACAACAATAATGCTTTGAGACTAGTATGTGCAAGACCATGACCACATCTCACGGGTCATGGATATGAGATATCAAGTCTACACATGGATACATATTAGAGTAATGATGTATTGGATGGATGGTGAATCCATGAGAACGCTACGTGGATCGTTACGTGAGTGTCATAAGCAATTCTCATAGTGATAATGGTGTATGTGGTCCTTTGACCGAAATCACTACGATTCCTACATGAGGAGTTGTGTGTTTTAATGCCATCAAATTCATGGTAACAAGATGATTATAAAGTTGATTATTAGACATACCCATATACATTGGAGGGATGTGAGTGACCTAATGGGATTTGATCCCTCCACATACCATGAGTGATTCTCCGGGGACCCCAAAATAGAGTGTTATGAAATGCATAATGCTATTGAGTCAATATGAGATATTGATCTCATTTGTCATTACTATGTCTACTCGGGAATGTTTTGAAGATTCAACTAAACAAGGTGACACGTTCCATGCCTTGTGTTCAATTTGGATATTGTTTGGACAAAGGGACTCTTAAACATTGGAAGGAAAAATATTTGGTTATGTCAAATCACCGACATTCTCATTTTGGGTAGCTTGTAATGATGTGTTTTAGAAACAAAATGTTTGTAATATTAAAATGAGATTTTAATATTACTACCAACGATCAAAGAATGGGAACATGTTCGCACACTTAAAAATGAACTAAATTGAGTAATGGAATCCAGAGTTGAGTGTTTCCTCAATTCAATTTGGGCCTAAATGACGATGGGTTTTGGGTTGCACCACTTACCTTATGCTCAAACTATTAAGGTAACTTGAAAATTTATAAATGTAACTCACTGGGTTTTGGGCTGCTACTAGGTTACATCAGAAACATTGACCTACAATGAAAGTGAGTGAGAGATATATTGCAAAAGCCTAGACTAAGAAAATGTGCGTGACTCTTTTGCAAGTCATATTATTTACCGAGAAACATCGTCGCTATTAGATTTTGGTTGATTCAATATTTTACGACACGCTTCAAGAGGTAAAATTTGAAAAATGATTTCGGATTATGGATTTTTCGCATGGATTGTGAGGGAAGCGTTTAAATATTCCACTAATTGAGATATTTGATACGCAAATTCCCAACAAGATACTAGAAAGTCGGTTTAAACCAGCTAGCACTAATTAGAAAATGTTGAAAGATTCACTCTTGGATACAATGGTTATTACCCATTGTACTTCTACTTAAACTCTACTAAAATTCTCGCAATTTCTATCTTGAGAAATTACATAACTCTTAAACTGTACCACTTGTAATCAAAAACTGACTTTCGGCTTACTTGGCATTTAATCACTTCTTTTCCAAAAGTTTCCAAAACTACCTTTGACATACTCTCATGTCCTTTCGTAATCCTGGAAAACTCTAAAAAATCTACTCTTATTTACTCTGTTTCTATGACAACCAAGTCTTAGATCATCTCCTGAGAAAATTCAAAGCTTCTCTCAACTGATATACTTGATCATCCTTCTCTTAGACAAAGACATTTATTCTTGATATTTCCTTTGTTCAACTTGCCTTTAACTTAAGGCACAGTCTCACACACCAACCAAACAAGAACATAACATCATTTGTCTCTCTAAAACAACTAAACCATACCAACAAGGTAAGCAAACTAGATTCACAAAGTAAATCAACATAATCTACAAAGTAAATCTATTCTCTTCTTATACACACCTTAAAAGATTTCTCTTTACATGTGTTCTCATCTCATACCAAGTTGGAATATTTCGTCGCTTCCTTTGTCCAAGAATCATCTCCCTTACGATGTCCTGGTTACTCACTTATGCAGCACATGGATTACCCATCAAAAACGCTCTACATCCATGTATCTTACCACATCTAGCACGTCTTAGTGACTTGAAGCTTGATATACCTCTTTCCTTAGAGTTGCTCATCTAAAAGCACTCTACTTATACGTATCATCACTCCAAGCTTCCACTGTGTAACTCTGATAAAAATTAAGATTAAAAGGCACCCTTACTGATCTCAACATCTGATCTTTTCCTCTTTAGGAACTTTCTAACTCTTGTTCCATCGTGGTCCTGAGATTATCTACTTCTACAACTCCGCATTTACTGACTAGAGCGAAGAAGTCCTTAACCTCCTTTTGCATCGCAATTCTTCTAATGCCCTCTCTAAGTTCTACTTCAAATTTTACTTACTTCCAGTCTTCATCTAGATTGGACATAAAATAAGAAAAGAACTCCTGACATTCTTTGAATTGCTTCGCATACAGGTCTTCAGTAATATCCTCTTGCTCCAACTTTAGGAATTCCTATTCCTTTGCTTTCTATAACTCAAGGGAATAATGCTTATCTAGCAAAGTAACTCTAAACACCTCTCTGGTGGTTTGAGTACTAACCATCTCTAGTAACCTCTCTGCTTCATCTTAATAGCTTTCGGCTTCTCCTACTAACCCTTACGAAGCAAGGTCACCTTTTGTTCATCAGCGCACAACATGACCTCAAGGATCTCTTCCATCATGTGAAGTCATCTTCCGGCTCTGACTGAACCAAACTCTCCCTTGAAAACAAAGGAGTAACTTTCTTGAACTCTGAGAAATACTGATTCCTCAAAAGTTCCTTCTCGTCCCCGCAACAAACCATGCGAGTCCTATTCTATCACTTCTGATAGACTTCTACTAATGGCAACATGCTCTCTCAATACAGCAGCCATTTCTCTAAGAGCTCTGGTTATCTCCTCCTTTACCAGTCTCCTAGTCTCATAGGTTCACCTGGTAGTTGCCATAGTTTCCTGTACACGCAGCACAATACATACTGAGTTAGCTAAGCTCAATATCATGTAACTATGTGACAGTAGCTATTAGCACACATACCTAAGGCTAGTTATGCAATTCCATCTGCATATCTCAAAAAGAGATAAAAGAATGCATAACTTTCTACTAAACTGCTACTTATGCCTAAGCATAGTCAGTCCATACCCCGGTTCAACAGGATGAATTGCTCTGATACCATAATGTAACACCTTAATACAGATATCTGGATATATCATAGTTACATAACGATATATAAAGATAAAGGTACTAGAAATGTCACTTCCTCATACTATATTCTACCATATATCTATAATCACAACTGAGTAATTATAGAAAGCCTTGAGAGATTACGAAAAACTTAAACCTCATACATATATATACACAAACTTAGCCACAAGAGGGCTTATAATAATACATATAATATAAAACATACAGAACAAATATAAACTGATTACATAAGTTCTGTCTACTTAAAGCAATAAAAACTACTCTAGTCTTCATGTTTTATCTTCTTACCCTTAGCAGGGTCTGTACCATTGTACCTGTGCCTGATCCTGCATCTAGATTTACATGGAATAACAACTGGGGTGAGAATAAACATTCTCAGTAAAAGCAATTCCAATACTACCTAACTATAACATTGTATATAACAATTATATAACAGATGCTATAATTCTAACTTAGGAGCTTCCTCCTCTTTTCTCATATCTGCACACTTTCTTATAGTGTGATATCAATCGATAGCCTACACACACTTGTTAATTAACACCAAGAATGATATACAAATTTGTAAATACTAACTTGTTTTGATTTACAATGCCAATACAACTGTCCGTGAATAAAATGAGAATGATATGTAATATGAATATGCCTAAGGAATCCTAAGAGTATGTGGATGAAATGCAAATGCAGGGTTTTGTTATTAAATACATGCAGAAGTTTATTTTGAAAACAAGGAAGTTTGCTAGGAACTAGTCAGTATATCATCCAGTGGTAATTAGAGGGAAAGCTCATCCTTGCATTACACATATGATGAGGACTTCATGGGAGAAGCCCAAGCCCGGAGAGGCCCAAGCCCAGGCCCAAGTCCAAAAAGAAGTCCAAGATCCAATACAAGGTCTAGGAGGGCTCATGACAAGAGCAAGAGCTAAAAGAGCCCAAGAAGAACTTAAAAAGATGGTGAACAACTTATTAGAGGCCCAACATCAGATTGAAGCCCAATATGTGGAGCCTAGGATTTACGCATGCATAGCCCACTTGGAATTAAAGGAGAAGAGCCAAAAGAGTCAATTTGAATTTCAAGACCTTTATATATTTTTGGACTGTTTTTATTTTATTTAATTTTATTACATTCTAGTTCTATTTGGTGTATGACTGTGTTTAAAAATATATATTTTGTCTACAGCAGGATTAGAACCCAGGCACTTGAAGCTGAATATGTCTCCTTAACCACTGGAACATATCAGTGATGCTTATGCTATGGGTTTTGTTTTATTTTAGTTAAGTCCTAAATGGACAAACCCTAAACTAAATTGTATTAAAACATTTGGGGATCATGAGAGAGACAGACTTTTGGCATATAAGAAAATTGGGTGTTTTGCTCTGCTAGGGTTCTTCCTTGCATCATTTGATCTTATCAAGAATTAATCTTTTCTTGTGGCAATCCTTCTTGGCTTATCAAACTAGGTTTGTGGCGCCATCCTTATCTTTTTCTTTTCATCAATTTTCGTTTCTAATTCTTCTTTCAATTTTTGCAATTTTCTCAATTTTTGTCTTAATTTTCTCGTGCTCATAACTCAAGTTATACGTACTCTTTTTTAGTGATTCTTGAGTCTAAATCGTAATTCAGAAAGAGATCTTTTACTTCGTTTTAGAATCACCCAATTCTGAAATCTGTAGCGTGAGTTATAGAAATTTCCTAAAATGGACAGAATTAGTTCTTTTGCTTCTTTATTCTTCTTTTTAATTTCATCTTCCAAATTCTGTTTGTTCTAGTCCTAATAGGTCCGAAATCAAGAGGCTTAAGGAAAACCTCATCATTTGGTATCAAAGCTAGTCATTAGGGCTAGTGTTTGGTGTGTGATTTGGAGCCAAAAGAGGGTTTTTTTTTTTTGAAGTTGTGTTTGGAGGAACGAAGGCTGCACAAAGAGGCATACTGATGGGCGCCAAGTAAGTGAAAACAACACTTATTTGTGATTTTTTTTTTCTGAATCGCTTGAATTGTACTAAGATTGTAGAGGCTGAATTTGATTGTTGAATTTATAAAAAAAAAGAATTGGAGTTTTAAAAAAAACAAAAAAAAAGGAGATTTGGAAGTGCTTCAACATTTGGTTTGAGGAAGCTATTTGAATTTCGGACCTAAACCTTGTTCTTGTCTCTTGTTTGAATTTATGAATCACTTGTCTTTCTAATTGTGAGTAGTGAACTTGTTCTTTGCTACTTGTCTTGTGATATTAAAAGTCTTGTGATTGCTGCAAATTAAAAATTTATTTCTTGAAGAGATTGTTTGATTCTAGTAAGAACTTTAAGCAAGAGAAAGAGTGGAAAAAGGCAAGAGAGATACATTAGCTTAAAAGCCAAATTTGTGTGAAACACTTTGAGTGAAATAGTTTTAGAGAGGACTTCTTTACATCAAATTAATCTATGGTTGAAAGAGAGGGACCCCCATCCCCTACTAGGGAGCATAGGTTGTTGTTAGATGCCTTAACTCAAAGGATGAATGAGGTGTTGAGGGAGCATACGGAGGGAATTTATGAGAGACTTGAAACTTTAGAAAACCAAAGCCAGAATGGGGAGAATGACCAACATAGAGATAAGAGGAGACATGAGAGGCATGAAAGGAGAGAACATGATGGAGAACAAAGGAGAAATACAGAGGAGGTTGTGAAAGTTACCATACCACCATTTAAAGGAAAAAGTGATCCTTAAGCCTATATTGAGTGGGAGATAAAGGTAGAACAAATTTTCTCATACCACAACCTAAATGAGGAGAAGAAGGTCAAGCTAGCTACCTTGGAATTCACTGACTATGCCTTAGTTTGGTGGGATCAATTCCAAAAGGAGAGGAGGAGGTATGGAGAGCCTATGTTAGAGAGTTGGGAGGAGTTAAAAAGAGTGTTGAGAAGGAGGTATGTTCCATCCCACTACCATAGAGAGCTTCTCAATAAACTTCAAAGAATGACCCAAGGGAGTAAGAGTGTAGATGAGTTCTTTAAAGACCTTGAAATAGCCATGATCCGAGCCAATGTAGAGGAGGAAAGGGGAGGTTACCATGGCTAGGTTCCTTAATGGGCTGAATGGAGATATAAGAGATGTTGTTGAGCTTCAAAATTATGTAGAAATGGAGGACTTAGTTCACCATGCTATGAAAGTGGAACAACAACTAAAAAGAAAAAGTGTGAGAAAGAGTGTATCAAACTATGATAACTCTAGATGGAAGGATAGGTTCAAGAAGGAGGGTACCTCATCTTCTAGGATCTCCACGATAGCCCCAAACCCAAGCCCAAAACAAGGGCAAAGAAATGGCAAACAAGTCTCGGTCTAGAGACATAAAGTGTTTCAAATGTTTGGGTAGGGGGCACATTGCATCCGAATGCCCAACTAAGAAGGTTATGGTGTTAAAAGATAATGGAGAAATCACTAGTGAGAGTTCCCAAACTGAATCCTCAAGTGAGGAGAGAGAGAGAGGAAGAGGAGGAGATTCTGAAGGAGATTTGTTCATTGTGAGGAGAATGTTAGGAGGAATAGCCAAAGAGGGTGAGGAAAGTCAAAGAGAAAATATTTTCCATACTAGATGTCTTATCCAAGGAAAACTGTGTTCCTTAATCATTGATGGAGGGAGTTGTACTAATGTGGCAAGTACTAGGTTGGTGACAAAAATGAATTTGGAGACTAAGCCCCATCCTAGACCATACAAGTTGTAGTGGTTGAGTAAGGAGGGAGAATTGGGGGTGGATAAGCAAGTGGAGATTGAGTTTTCTATTGGAAAATATAAAGATAAAATTTTGCGTGATGTGGTTCCAATGGAAGCTAGTCATTTGCTTCTTGGGAGACCATGGCAGTTTGATAGAAAAGCTCACCATGATGGTCACGTAAATAAACACACTTTTCACCATGAAAACCGCAAGGTTACATTGGTTCCATTGTCTCCAAAAGAGGTATGTAATGATCAAAATATCATGAGAGAAAAAAGAAGGCAAGAGAGGAAAGAAAGGAAAGAAAATGAAAATGAAAGCAAAAAGAAAGAGAGAAAGAATGCTTTGTTTGTGAAGAGTGGAGAGGTGAGGAGAGCTTTAATGGCAAGGAAGTCTATGTATATACTCTATAATAAGGAGATTACTGCACTTGATTCTGACCTTGAACTTCCTAGTGGAGTTAAATCTATTTTGCAGGAATTTCAAGATGTTTTTCCAGAAGATATACCACCAGGACTTCCACCATTGAGAGGTATTGAACACCAAATTGATTTGGTGCCAGGGGCTGTGTTGCCTAATAGGCCAGCATATCGGAGTAATCCTCAAGAGACCCAAGAAATTCAAAGGCAAGTTGCTGAATTGATGAGCAAAGGATGGGTTGAGGAGAGCTTGAGCCCTTGTGCTGTTCCAGTTATATTGGTGCCAAAGAAAGATGGAAGTTGGAGGATGTGTTCTGACTGTAGGGCCGTCAACAACATCACCATCAAGTACAGGCATCCCATTCCCAGGTTAGATGATTTGTTAGATGAGTTGTATGGCTCTTGTTATTTCTCTAAGATTAATTTGAAAAGTGGATATAATCAAATTAGGATTAGAGAAGGTGATGAGTGGAAAACAACTTTTAAAACCAAGTATGGTTTGTATGAGTGGAAAGTAATGCCATTTGGTTTGACAAATGCCCCTAGTACTTTCATGAGATTGATGAACCATGTTTTGAGAGAGTTTCTAGGGAAATTTGTGGTTGTTTATTTTGATGATATTCTTGTATATGTAAAAATTTGGATGAGCATTTGCATCATTTGCAAACTGTTTTACATGTGCTTAGAAAAGAAAGATTGTATGCTAATTTGGAAAAGTGCACGTTTTGTAAGGACCATGTTGTGTTTTAGGATTTGTGGTTAATTCTAGTGGAGTGCATGTAGATAAAGAGAAAATAAAAGCAATCCAAGAATGGCCAACTCCTAAGAGTGTGAGTGAGGTAAGAAGTTTCCATGGGCTTGCTAGTTTCTATAGGAGGTTTGTTAAGGATTTTAGTACCATTGCTGCACCTCTAAATGAACTAGTCAAGAAGCATGTGGGTTTTAAATAGGGAGAGAAACAAGAGAAAGCATTTGCTGTCCTAAAGGAGAAATTAACACATGCACCCATACTTGCTTTGCCTAACTTTGCTAAATCCTTTGAGCTTGAATGTGATGCATCTGGGGTAGGCATAGGTGAGGTTTTAATGCAAGAGGGACATCCCATTGCTTATTTTAGTGAGAAAATGAATGGGGCTGCCCTTAACTACCCTACATATGATAAAGAATTGTATGCTTTAGTTAGAGCTTTGCAAACTTGGCAACACTATCTTCTGCCAAAGGAGTTTATTATTCATAGTGATCATGAGTCTCTAAAGTATTTGAAGGGACAGGGAAAGTTGAACAAGAGACATGCCAAGTGGGTGGAGTTTCTTGAACAATTCCCCTATGTGATCAAGTACAAGAAAGGTAAGTCCAATGTGGTTACTGATGCTTTGTCACGCAAGTATACTTTATTGACTACTCTTGAAACTAAATTTCTTGGTTTTGAATATATTAAGAAATTGTATGAACATGATGCTGATTTTTCTCATATTTATCAAACATGTTCTCATGCTGTATCTAATGGGTATTTCAAGTATGATAGTTACTTAATAAAGGACAAGAGACTTTGTGTGCCAAAAGGTTCAATTAGGGAATTGCTTGTTCAAGAGGCACATGAAGGGGGTTTAATGGGACACTTTGGGGTGCAAAAGACATATGACATCTTGCATGAGCATTTTTACTGGCCCTGTAACACCCTAATCTTTAGAAAATGTCCCGAATGTTCTATTTGCTGTTTTTCAAGCTTTTATGTAAATGACTATTGTGTCCTTATTTACTGTTTCTTGTTTTTCTGTATGAAATACAAATATGTTTTATAAGCTAAAATTTTATTTAATCGTTTTACGTATTTTGCTTCGATACAGTAAAACAAGAATTTTCTTGAGCTACTGTTTTAATTTTTCTGGGAGATATCGAGACAATTAATACTGTCGTAATTTTATTTGAACCTTTTGGATGATTTGCTACGTCGTGGGGAAAAATAAAAAAATGACCGTTACGTCCCGATTGTACTGTTTTTAATTTTTTTTATATGTTACAGTGCTTAATATTACTGTCTGTGATTTTATTTGGACTTTTTATGCGATTTGCTCCGGGATAGGAAAATAATATTTTTCCAGGCCGGGGAAATCTTGTTTTAATTATTCAGACTGGGGGATCTTACTAAACCCAATTCTGAATGAGATAATAATTAATCTTTTAATTTTTAGGATTTAACTGTCCAATAAAATAATTTTGTGTATTATTTTATTAGTCAGTATAATTAGATGACAGTGGACTCGAAAATGTTTTGCGGGACCCACGTTTAGCTAATACAGTTAACTTAGTAGCTTAATTAATCATCATTAGTGAAGGAACTCTCTAGAACATGATGACTAGCTTAGTGACTAGGTTAGTGTAATAATGAAGCTTAGTGACAAGGCTTAGTGACTAGGTTAGAAGGAACCAATGGGAGACAAGCTTGCTAACCAAGTTTTAATCTTGGCCTTTGATGCATTCTAAGGCTTGGATGAAGCCAAGCCATGGACACCTTGCATGGCATGAAGTCCACGGCCAAGCCACCCTTGGAAGACCAAAAATCACTTTGTCTTCATGCAACTTTCTCTCTTCTCTCTCTTCCAAAAACCCTAAACACCATTGATGTTCTCTTGGAGCTAGTTTCGGCCAAACCTAGTTCTACACCATCCAATCACCCAAAATTCTATCCAACCAAGTTTTCTAAACCTAAACACAATCCTAAGAACATCTCTAGTTGGGAGTTCTTACAAAATCCTTCATTTGAAGCTTGAAAACCTACTTGGAAGATTCAACCAAGAAGGTGAAATTCCTAGTTTTTCTTTTCTAAACTCTTTTTCAAAGTTCTAAGCCATGATTTCTCCATGGTTTAAGCTCTCTTTCTATGGTTAGTAACTTGTGGTTTTGTTTAAGCTTGCTAGGTGATTTGGTGGAGTGAAACCGAAACCCTAGGAGGAGTGAAAGAATAGTTTTTGTCTTCATTTAAGGTAAGAGGAAGACTAATCTTATCATCTAAGGATGGTGGTAAGAAGATGGAGTGTGATTTTGTGATTGTAGAATCCATAAGGATTCATTTGTGTGATTGTTAGTGGCTTGTTTATGTGTTTGTGTATTTGTTAGTAGCTTTCCTATTTGATACTTGTAATAATTTGCATGTCTACAAGCTTTGATTGCATGTCTACAAGCTTTGATTTAGGTTATATGTGTTAGAAATATATTGCATGTGTTAGAATTGCATGATAATGTATAGGATGTGAATAACATGCTAAGGTATGCATGAGTGTTCCAAAGAACACAATCTTAAGGCTCACGGCCATGGACACAAAAAGGAGAACCAAAATGTTCTCATATTTTCCCTAAAGTGTAATTTAATTAACCTAGGGAAATTAACTAGAGATAGCATTGTTTAGATCAAGAAAAATGAATTTAGAAATCAAATGATCCAAACATATATTTCGGCCAACATGCCAAATCAATAATTCATGATTTCTAAAATCAATTCCAAACTATTTTCAAGTATAAAGATGCAATATATGTTAAAAAGAATTTTTCTCCAATGAGTTTTAAAGAAACAAAATGATAAAAATTAAATTTAAAGATTAAAGTTAATGATTTTATTGTTAGAACAGAAATACAGTAACTTTCAAAAATTTCTAACATATAGCTCATGCTGTATTTTGAAGCATGTTAGTAGTTTTCAAAAGGATTAATTATATGGTTTAAAAATTTAATAAACAGAATTTTTACGGTAAACTTAGGAAACCATTAATATAATTTTCTAAGCAAAATACTGTCAATTTTTAGTAAAAACGGGCAATTAAGATAGAAAAGATGTCCAAAAGACAGTATACGGTATGAAAAATATTTTACGTAGTTTAAACGTATTATTTATTATTTCTGTTTATTTAAACAGTAATTTTTAAGGAGTTTGGACAAGAAAATGATTTGAAAACCTTCCGCGATTGAGAAAACGTATTAAAAACTCTACGCGATTTTGAAAACAGAAAAATAAATTTACGCGATTTAAAAACATTTGTAAAAACGACGAGATTGTGAAAATGCGATAAAATTTCTACGCGATTGATCGAAACGGTATTTTCCATATTCTTTTTGGATTTTCTGTATTTTTCTGCTGTCGGGCTATGAGGTGAACCCGTACAGGCTTTGGAACAGTATTTGTCCGGTGGGACTTACTGTATCTTTTTATCTTAGTTATACCAGTTTTTGGTGGATTGGTTGACGAGGGGAATCACATCGTGTTGTCGATGCGATAAACGTAGTGTGGTTCATTGTTCTTATGAACTTGGAGACGTTAGTGTACGGGATCCCATATATGGACAGTCGGTCGCTCCGCTGGGCCGTGGTAACCGATAGCACACTAATGGACTCGACACACACTATTTTTAATCGAGACTTCGTAAAGTCTAATAGTACATTGCCTGTAGTGCCACAATGTGAGACCGTGAACTACACCATGCCTCGGATGATGAATTCCATGTGACGTGGGGCTATAGACGCAAAGTGTGACAGTGCAATAGTTTGGTTGGGCAGCCGTGGTACTAATAGATTTTGTGAGTCATTCTCTCTCTGATATCTGTATGTGTTTTAGCTCCATGGAGTAGGATCGTGTCATGTTGCATTTAATTATATCTTCAACATTATTTATTTTATCTGTTATTTAATTATTTGGTTATCGTTTTGAGAAATTATCTGTTTCTGAAATTATTTTATTTGTGATATTAAATGGTATGTGTTATTGTTTTATCCGTGATATCATGTGTTGTTGTGATAATTAGATCTTTTCACTATACTGTTATTAAATTACTGTTATAGCTTTTCATATTGCATGAACTATATATCTGTTGTTTGTCGTTTTCTTATTTGTCATGTTTGTGATGATTTTAGATTGTCTTACCTCTTTCTTTATTGTATGTGTTTTCTGTATTATTTTTTTTACGCGGTAAAGAGTTTGAGGAAGAGGAACACCTCTTGAGATTCTCGTATCCCGAGGAGGAGGAAGATCAGCAAGCCGAAGATCAGTTCGACGATCAAGAACCATCTGATCATCCATATCCATTGGACTGATTAGTTTGGGTATGGCGGTGCCAGGATTTTTTTGGGGTTCGTGACACTCGAGTTTCACGGTGGATCGTTAGCTTGGCATATGTGAGGAGACGGAGACTCTGTGACGTATGTGGGACGGTTGACTGTGTCCCTACGTCATAGGTTTGATGACGAGCCAGTGATGACGACGACTGTGTTTCTACACCTAGAGTTACCTTTATCCATTAGGCGTCATTGGGGTGGTGTATCCACTGAGCCTAGTGATATGACACTCGTATCGACTGCGCGGTCTCATGTCCGCCGAGTGTCGAGGCATCTTTGGATATTTATCTTCGATGAGTTTCACGAGAGTGATCCATCGAGGATTAAATATATTATGATGATGTATTTTTGGGCGCATCTGCGTATGTATATATTGACTCTTTACTGTTTTTCTTTACTGTTTCTGTTTAAATATTTGTAGTTATAGTTATAAATTATTTGTATAACTTAAACTTGGACCATATGTATATTATGAGTAATGTTGTTCTGTTTACTTTATATTTTCGCATTATTTTATTTAATAATATTCTGTCTAACAGGAATTGTTTTACAACCCATATCAATACGTAATAAATGTTTTACAACTTAGGTAGATTTTATTTATTTCTTTTTATATATGTGACATCCCCACAAGGGTGTTACATTAGTTGGTATCAGAGCCCAAGTTAGAGTCTTTTGGGGTTGTGGTTGGGTCTGTTTTTGTTTGTGCTGTGTGATTCTCTGTGATTTACTTTTGAAAGGATGTATCTAATTTTGTTTTATTTTGTTTGAAGAAAGAAGATGTTTGGACGAGGTAGAGGACGTATGAACGTGAATCGTGATGTGGATCCTATGATTGCGGCTGCTGAAGCTATGCAGCGGATGGCTGAAGTAATGATGCAGCAGAATTTGAGAGCAGCTCAACAGCAAGATGCTACTGCTGATGCCCTAAATTTGTCTAAATTTAGGCACCACAATCCACCACAGTTTAGAGGCGAGGTTGATCCGGAGAAGGCAAGTCAATGGATACAAGATTTGGAAAGGATTTTTGAAGGAATGAGATGCACGGATGATAAAAAGGTGACTTATGCCGTCTTTATGCTAAGAGGAGATGGAGAACATTGGTGGAGAGGAACTCGCCGGGTTTTACAAGCTGAAGGAACAGAAATCACATGGGAAGTATTTTCTGATGCTTTTCTAGGAAAGTATTTTCCAGCAAGTGCTAGACATGCCAAGGAAATGGAATTTCTTGGTTTGCGACAGTGAAATATGACGGTGAATGAGCATGCGACAAAATTTGAGAATTTGTCTCAATTCTCGGATTATGCTCAAACTCGACCGGATGATTCATGGAGATGTCGGAAGTTTGAATCGGGCTTGAGAGTGGAACTGAAGCGAGGGGTGATATCCTTGAGGATAAATCAGTTTCATGCTTTGGTTGATGCATGTGCGCGACTTGAAGAATTAGAGCCGTCAAGAGATCAGAGGAATCGTAGCTCTGGGCCGACAAGGTTCCAGAGAGGTGGAGGAAGTACGAATCGGTTTCAGCGCAAGCCGTATTCCAGACCATCAGGGAGCCAATCTCAACGACCACCAGTTGGGGGAAGTGCAAGTGGTAGTGGAGTTGGACAGAAAGTGACGTTTACACCAACATGTTTTAAGTGCGGAAAGAAAGGTCATATCTCTCCGGAGTGCACGATTAAGGGGACAGTTTGTTTTAATTGTAAACAACCTAGGCATATGTCAAAGGATTGTACTCAGCCGGAAAGGAAACCTGCTATTCGTTATGTTCGTGCTAATCAACGGAAGTCAGGGAATACTCAACCGAGATCTGGAGGGCGAGTATATACTATGACGGGAACAAAAATTTCTCAATCTGATGATCTTATACAAGGAGAAGGTGACATTGGAGGTAACCATCTGACTGTGTTATATGACTCTGGTGCTACACACTCATTTATTGCATATGATTGTGTGGAAAGATTGAAGTTGCCTGTGTCTTCTTTGAATGTTAAATTGAGTATTTCTACTCCAACTGCTAAACCTGTGATTGCATCCAAGATATGTTTGGATTGTCCTGTTGTTGTGAAGGATCGTAAGTTTTTGGTCAACTTGATTTGTTTACCTCTTATTGAGATAGATGTAATCTTAGGGATGGACAGGTTATCTTCTAACCATATCCTTATAGATTGTGCAAGTAAAACCATAGTTTTTCCTAAGGAAGAAAAGCCTGGATTCTTAACTGCTGTTAAGGTCAAGTCTTTGTTAAGAGAGGGAGCACAGGGATATGTGGTATTGTCTTCTCTAGAGGTTAAGAATGAGAAGGATGTGAATACTATTCCTGTTGTCAACGAGTTTCCAGAAGTTTTTCCTGATGACGTACCTGGTTTGCCACCTGAGAGGGAGATCGAGTTTTCAATTGATTTAGTACCAGGAGCAGGTCCTATCTCAATTGCACCGTACCGTATGTCGCCAGCAGAGTTGGAGGAGCTGAAGAAGCAATTGGTGGAATTGTTGGAGAAGCAGATTGTGCGACCAAGTGTTTCGCAATGGGGTGCGCCAGTGCTTTTGGTCAAGAAGAAGGACAGAACTTCTCGGCTTTGTGTGGATTATCGTCAGTTGAACAAGGTGACTATCAAGAATAAATATCCGCTTCCAAGAATTGATGATTTGATGGATCAGTTAAGAGGAGCTGTGGTGTTTTCCAAGATAGATCTGAGATCGGGGTATCATCAGATTCGTGTTAAAGGGGAAGATGTGCCCAAAACTGCTTTTCGAACTCGATATGGACATTATGAGTATCAGGTGATGCCATTTGGGGTGACGAATGCTCCTGCCATATTTATGGATTATATGAACAGGATTTTTCGTCCGTATCTAGACAGATTTGTCGTTGTCTTTATCGATGACATTCTGATCTATTCTCAATCTAAGGAAGAGCATGTTGAATATCTTGGTATTGTTCTTCAGATTTTGAGAGAAAAGCAGCTGTATGCGAAGTTGGCTAAGTGTGAGTTCTGGTTAGAAAAAGTTCAGTTTTTAGGTCATGTGATTTCAAAAGAAGGTATTGCAGTAGACCCATCAAAAGTGGAGACTGTTTTGCAGTGGGAAAGACCTAAGACGGTAACAGAAGTTCGAAGTTTTGTTGGACTTGCTGGTTATTACCGGAGGTTTATCGAAGGTTTTTCGAAGATTGCTGGACTGCTTACACAACTTACGAGGAAAAGTCAAGCTTTTGAGTGGATGGAAGAACGTGAAGCCAATTTTCAAGAGTTGAAGAAGAGGTTAACAACTGCACCTGTGTTGATCTTGCCAGATTCTAAGGGAACTTTTGACGTGTATTGTGATGCTTCTTATCAAGGGTTAGGTTGTGTTTTAATGCAGAATCAGAATGTTGTAGCGTATGCTTCTCGTTAATTGAAGGTTCATGAGAGGAATTATCCAACACACGATTTGGAATTGGCTGCAGTGGTTTTTGCTCTGAAAGTGTGGAGGCATTTTCTGTATGGAGCATTTGTTCAATGTCTTTAGTGATCACAAGAGTCTGAAGTACTTGTTTGATCAGAAAGAATTGAATATGAGGCAAAGGTGATGGTTGGAATTCTTAAAGGATTATGATTTTCAACTTCAATACCATCCGGGAAAAACTAATGTGGTAGCTGATGCCTTGAGCAAAAAGGTGCTTAGTGTTTCGGCAATGATGATCAAGGAGGAAGAGTTAATCAATAAGTTTCGAGATCTATGGTTGTCTGTGGAGTTTCTACCTGAAAAAGTTCGTTTGTTTAAGGTTGTGATCATAAACGAATTTCTTGATGTTGTCCGAGATAAACAAAAGGAAGATGTGTTTTTGCAGAATGCGAGAGAATTGCTAAAGCAAGGTCATAAGGCAACAGTAGAAGAAGGAGCAGATGGAATCTTAAGGTTTAAGGGAAGGATTTGTATGCCTGATGATTCTGAATTGAAGAAGTCGATTCTAGATGAAGCTCATACTAGTGACCTTAGTTTACATCCGAGAATGACCAAGATGTACCAAGACTTGAAGAGGTTGTTTTGGTGGCCCAAGATGAAAAGAGACGTAGCAGAGTATGTGGAGTCTTGTCTGGTTTGTCAGAAAGCGAAAGCGGAACATCAGAGACCAGCTGGAATGTTGCAACCGTTATCTATTCCAGAATGGAAATGGGATAGTATCTCGATGGATTTCGTTACTGGTTTGCCGAAGACGAGGAAAGGTCATGATTCAATATGGGTTATAGTCGATAGGCTTACTAAATCGGCTCATTTCTTACCAATTAATATCAAGTATTCGTTGGAAAGATTAACCCAGTTGTACATCAGTGAGGTTATTAGATTACATGGTGTACCTACATGTATAGTTTCTGATCGAGATCCGAGGTTTACGTCAAGGTTTTGGCAAAGTCTGCAAGAAGCTATGGGAACTAAGTTGCGACTGAGTTCGACGTATCATCCGCAGACTGATGGTCAGACAGAGAGAACTATACAATCTTTGGAGGATCTATTGCGTGCTTGTGTGTTGGAGCAACGAGAAAGTTGGGATGAATTTTTATCTTTGATAGAATTCACCTACAACAATAGTTTTCACTCAAGTATAGGGATGGCACCCTATAAGGCGTTGTATGGAAGACGATGTCGAACTCCGTTATGTTGGTATCAGGATGGGGAAAGCATGACTGTTGGACCAGATCTTGTACAATAGACTACGGAGAAGGTAAAGATGATACAAGAGAAGATGAGAACGACGCAAAGCAGACAGAAGAGTTATGCGGATAAACGAAGACGACCTCTTGAGTTTGAGGAGGGTGAGCATGTGTTTCTAAGAGTTACTCCTACGACCGGGTGTCGAAAGGGTTATTAAGTCTAAGAAGCTTACTCTTAATTTTATTGGACCGAATCGATTATTCGACGTATAGGTCCCTGTGGCGTATCGATTGCTTTGCCGCCTTTTCTATCCAATCTGCATGATGTATTTCATGTATCTCAGCTCAGGAAGTATATACCAGATCCGATGCATGTTATACAACCAGATGAAGTACAATTGAAGGAGAATTTGACTTACGAGACTTTACCTGTTA
Source organism: Ormosia emarginata (assembly GCA_029884605.1). NCBI lineage: Eukaryota > Viridiplantae > Streptophyta > Magnoliopsida > Fabales > Fabaceae > Ormosia > Ormosia emarginata. Next base: position 646,894 of record JAQQTP010000050.1, read on the forward strand.
GAATCGAGGACAGAAAGGTAAAGCAGCTTCGAGGGAAGATGATCGAGTTAGTGAAGGTTATATAGAACGACGTGACGGGTGATGCTACCTGGGAGCTGGAAGATAAAATGAGGGATCAGTATCCTCATTTGTTTTGAAGTGCAGCGAATTTTGAGGACGAAATTTTTTATTTATTAGGGAGAGTTGTAACACCCTAATCTTTAGAAAATGTCCCGAATGTTCTATTTGCTGTTTTTCAAGCTTTTGTGTAAATGACTGTTGTGTCCTTATTTACTGTTTCTTGTTTTTCTGTATGAAATACAAATATGTTTTACAAGCTAAAATTTTATTTAATCGTTTTACGTATTTTGCTTCGATACAGTAAAATAAGAATTTTCTTGAGCTACTGTTTTAATTTTTCTGGGAGATATACAGACAATTAATACTGTCTGTAATTTTATTTGAACCTTTTGGATGATTTGCTACGTCGTGGGGAAAAATAAAAAAATGACCGTTACGTCCCGATTGTACTGTTTTTAATTTTTTTTATATGTTACAGTGCTTAATATTACTGTCTGTGATTTTATTTGGACTTTTTATGCGATTTGCTCCGGGATAGGAAAATAATATTTTTCCGGTGGGAAATCTTGTTTTAATTATTCAGACTGGGGATCTTACTAAACCCAATTTGAATGAGATAATAATTAATCTTTTAATTTTTAAGATTTAATGTCAATAAAATAATTTTGTGTATTATTTTATTAGTCAATATAATTAGATGACAGTGGACCCGGAAATGTTTTGCGGGACCCACGTTTAGCTAATACAGTTAACTTAGTAGCTTAATTAATCATCATTAGTGAAGGAACTCTCTAGAACATGATGACTAGCTTAGTGACTAGGTTAGTGTAATAATGAAGCTTAGTGACAAGGCTTAGTGACTAGGTTAGAAGGAACCAATGGGAGACAAGCTTGCTAACCAAGTTTTAATCTTGGCCTTTGATGCATTCTAAGGCTTGGATGAAGCCAAGCCATGGACACCTTGGATGGCATGAAGTCCACGGCCAAGCCACCCTTGGAAGACCAAAAATCACTTTGTCTTCATGCAACTTTCTCTCTTCTCTCTCTTCCAAAAACCCTAAACACCATTGATGTTCTCTTGGAGCTAGTTTCGGCCAAACCTAGTTCTACACCATCCAATCACCCAAAATTCTATCCAACCAAGTTTTCTAAACCTAAACACAATCCTAAGAACATCTCTAGTTGGGAGTTCTTACAAAATCCTTCATTTGAAGCTTGAAAACCTACTTGGAAGATTCAACCAAGAAGGTGAAATTCCTAGTTTTTCTTTTCTAAACTCTTTTTCAAAGTTCTAAGCCATGATTTCTCCATGGTTTGAGCTCTCTTTCTATGGTTAGTAACTTGTGGTTTTGTTTAAGCTTGCTAGGTGATTTGGTGGAGTGAAACCGAAACCCTAAGAGGAGTGAAAGAATAGTTTTTGTCTTCATTGAAGGTAAGAGGAAGACTAATCTTATCATCTAAGGATGGTGGTAAGAAGATGGAGTGTGATTTTTGTGATTGTAGAATCCATAAGGATTCATTTGTGTGATTGTTAGTGGCTTGTTTATGTGTTTGTGTATTTGTTAGTAGCTTTCCTATTTGATACTTGTAATAATTTGCATGTCTACAAGCTTTGATTGCATGTCTACAAGCTTTGATTTAGGTTATATGTGTTAGAAATATATTGCATGTGTTAGAATTGCATGATAATGTATAGGATGTGAATAACATGCTAAGGTATGCATGAGTGTTCCAAAGAACACAATCTTAAGGCTCACTGCCATGGACACAAAAAGGAGAACCAAAATGTTCTCATATTTTCCCTAAAGTGTAATTTAATTAACCTAGGGAAATTAACTAGAGATAGCATTGTTTAGATCAAGAAAAATGAATTTAGAAATCAAATGATCCAAACATATATTTCGGCCAACATGCCAAATCAATAATTCATGATTTCTAAAATCAATTCCAAACTATTTTCAAGTATAAAGATGCAATATATGTTAAAAAGAATTTTTCTCCAATGAGTTTTAAAGAAACAAAATGATACAAATTAAATTTAAAGATTAAAGTTAATGATTTTATTGTTAGAACAGAAATACAGTAACTTTCGAAAATTTCTAACATATAGCTCATGTAACACCCCTTTGGAGGATGTCACACATAAAAGAAAATAAAAGAAATAGAAATAAAATCTACCTAAGTTGTAAAACGTTTATCAAATAATAATATAGGTCGTAAAGTAATTCCTGATAGACAGTTTAATAAAATAAAATATTGCGGAAAACATAAATTAGACAGAATAACATTGCTCATAATATACATATGTTTTAAGTTATAAGTTATACAAATAATTTACAACTACCATTACAAATATTTAAACAGACACAGTAAATAAAAACAGTAAAAGTGTCAATATATACATCCATACGCAGACGCGCCCAAAAAAAACATCAAACATATTCACTCCTCTGAAGGATCACTCTCATCATGAAAATGATCATCAGGGGACAAATATCCTGGATGCCTCGACTCTCGGCGATAACGTGATCGCGCAGTCGATACGATACTTATCTCACTAGGCTCAGTGGTCATACCACCAAAATGACGCCTAATGGATAAGGGTAACTCTAAGTGTAGAAACACGGTCGTAGTCATGATCGGCTCTCCATCAAATCTATGGCGTAGAGTCACCGTCATCCGTCCAGCATATGTCACCAAATCTCTATCTCCTCTAATGTTCCACGATAGAGAACCACCATGAAACTCCAAAGTCACGAACCCCAAAAATCCGGGTACAGCCATACCAAAACTAATCAATCCAATGGATATGGATGATCAGATGGTTCTTGATCGTAAAACTGGTCGTCAGTCTGCTGATCTTCCTCTTCCTCGGGGTACAAGACCTCAAGAGGCTGTTCCTCTTCTTCTTCCTCAAACTCTTTACCACATAAAATAAATATACAGGAAACACATACAATAAAGAGGTAAGACAATCAAAAATCACCACAAACATGGCAAATAAGAAGACGACAAACAACAGATATACAGTTCATACAATATGAAAAAGCTATAATAGTAATGAGTAACAGAGTAGCGTAAAGATTCAAAAAGATATAAATATTCCAGAAGTACACCATTACAGATAAAATAAGAAACAAATGCTACAATGCAACAATAGATAACACAAACACAGTAAAGAAATAAATCAATATAATAAACAGATAAAACAAAATAAATAGATAACATAAAATAAATAGATAAGATAAAATAAATAGATAAGATGAAATAGATAGATAAGATAAAATAGATAGATAAGATCCCAATAAATAAATATAAAACACACCCTACTCCATGGAGCTAAAAACACACCAAGATATCAGAGAGAATGACTCGCAAAATCTATTAGTACCACGGCTGCCCAACCAACTATTGCGCTGTCACACGTTGCGTCTATAGCCCCACGACACAGGAATCCTTCATCCAGGCGTGGTGTAGTTCACGGTCTCACGTTGTGGCACTACAGGCAAATGTACTACTAGATTTCACAAATCTTGATTAAATATAGTGCGTGTCGAGTCCATTAGTGTGCTATCGGTTTACCACGGCCCAGCGGAGCTACCAACTGTCCACATGTGGGGTCCCGTACACTAAAGTCTCCAAGTTCATTAGAACAATGAACCACACTACGTTTATCGCATCGACAACACGATGTGATTTGTCTCGTCAACCAAAACACCAAAAATTGGCATAAAGACAACACATAATTCCAAATATATGAAATTACGAAAATGCCCTCAAGATAAAAATATGCCCTCAATGGCAGAAAGTCTGTACGGGTTCTCATTTTCCCAACAGCGAAAGCTTGCCCTCATTGGCAACAAATATAAAGAAAACCTGTACGGGTTCACCTTTTCCCGACAGTGAAAAATAAATATAGTAACGGTCAATCGCGTAGAAATTTTATCGCGTTTTCAAAATCTCGTCGTTTTTATAATCGTTTTGAAATCGCGTAAATATATTTTTCTATTTTTAAAATCGCGTAGGATTTTTAATACGTTTTCTCAATCGCGTAAGATTTTTAAATCATTTTCTTGACCGAATTCCTTAAAAATCACTGTTTAAATAAACAGAAATACTAAATAATACTTTTAAACTACGTATAATATTTTCCATACCGTATATCTTTGTCTTTTGGACATCTTTTTACCTTATTTGTCCGTTTTTACTAAAAATTGACAAGTATTTTGTTTAGAAAATTATATTAATGGTTTCCTAATTTTACCATAAAAATTTTGTTTATTAAATTTTTAAACCATGTAATTAATCCTTTTGAAAATAACTAACATGCTTCAAAATACAGCATGAGCTATATGTTAGAAATTTTCAAAAGTTACTGTATTTCTTATTACAGTGAAAATCATTAGTATTAACCTCTTAAACTTAGTTCTAACCACTTTATTTCTTTAAAACTCATTGTATAAAATTTACTTTAACTTGTATTGCTTCTTCTTGATTGAAAATAGCTTGGAGTTAATTTTAGAAATCATGAATTGTCTAATTTGGCATGTTGGCCAAATTTGATAAAAACTTTGCATTTGATTTCCAAATTGTTTTTCACCTTCTAATTGCATGTTAAATCTCTTATATTGTCTACATTGAGTAAATCATTACCTTAGAAAATAATTTTAGAAATCAAAATGTTGAAGTTAGCCTTGTTGGCCGAAAATGTAAAGTTATGCTATTTGATTTCCAAATTCATTTTTCTTGACTTAAACAACTTGAAACCTTCTTAATTCTCCTAGGTTAATTAAATCACCTTTTAAGAAAATCAAGAGAACATTTTGGTCCTCCATTTTTGTTAGTGGCCGTGAGCCATCATGGAAGTGTTCTTTGGAACACACATGCATTTCCTTGACATGTTGTTCACATCCTATACATTATCATGCAATTCTATAATTTATCATGCAATTCTAACACATGCAATATTATCAAAGCTTATAAACATGCAACTTAAAGCTTGTAGACATGCAAAATTATTACAATCACCAAATAAAGAAAGCTACTAACAAATACCATATAACTACTAACAAACACAAAAATTAACAATTAAACACATAACAACCACATCACCACCGAATCCTTATGGATTCTACAAACACCACAAATTAATCCATCCTCTTACCACCACCAAGGGATGATAAGATTAGTCTTCCTCTTACCTTAAATGAAGACAAATGGTTTGTTTTCACTCCTCCTAGGGTTCGGTTTTCCTCCACCAAAATACCTAGCATCTCAAACGAAATTTTACAAGTTACTAACCATGAAAAAGAACCTAAACCATGGATAGATCATGGCTTAGAACTTTGAAAAAGAAGAGAGAAAAGAAAAGCATGAGATTTCACCTTCTAGGTAAAATCTTCAAGGTTGGTTTCCAAGCTCCAAATGCAAGAATTTGCAAGAACTCTCAACTAGAGATGTTCTTAGGATAGTGTTTAGGTTTAGAAAAGTTGGCTTGATTTAATTTTGGGTGGTTGGATGATCAAGAAGTAAGCTTGGCCGAAAATGGTGAAGAAAATGAACAAGAATGGTGGCTAGGGTTCTTGATGAGAGAGAAGAGAGAATTGTTGCATGGAAACAAAGTGGTCTTTGGTCTCCTAACACCCTTGGCCGTAGCTCATCAAAGAGCATGCAAGGTGGGCACCTTGCTTGGCTTCATCCAAGCCATTGGATGCATCAAAGGTTAGGATTAAAGCTTGCTTAACAAGCTTGCCTCCTATTGGTTGATCATGGGTGACTCACAAGCCTAGTCACACTGTCCATTTATTATCAGCTTAGTCAGCTAGCTGAGTCAGCTTGTTCTGGAAAGTTCTACTGCTAATGATGTTTAATTAAGCTACTAAGTTAACCGTATTAGCTAAACGTGGGTCCCGCAAAACATTTCCGAGTCCACTGTCATTTTATTATACTGACTAATAAAATAATATTATAATATTATAAAATTATTTTATTTGACAAGATAAAATCCTAAAAATTAAAAGATTATTTCTTGTTCTCATTTAGAATCGGGTTGAGTAAGATCCCCAATTCTAAATAATAAAATAAGATTTTCCCGGCAGGAAAATATTATTTTCTGCCTCGAGCAAATCACACAAAAAGTCCATATAAAATCACAGACAGTAATATCAGGCATTAAATCAAGTAGAAAACAATTAAAAACAGCAAAAACAACAAAAACAGCACGTTCGGGACGTAATGGTCATTTTTCCATTTTTTCCCACAACATAGCTAAGTGTTCAAAAAGTTCAAATAAAATTACAGACAGTATTAATTGTCTGTATATCTTCCAGAAAAATTAAAACAGTAGCTCGGAAAAAACTTTTATTTTACCGTCTCAGAACAAATTACATAAAAAGACCAAATAAAATTTGAGCCTGTATAAACATTTTTGTATTTCATGCAGAAATTGAGAAACAGTAAAATAAGGACACGACGGTCATTTACACAATAACTTGAAAAACAGTAAACAGTACATTTGAAATATTTTCTAAAAATTGGGACGTTACAGCTCATGTTGTATTTTGAAGCATGTTAGTAGTTTTCAAAAGGATTAATTATATGGTTTAAAAATTTAATAAACAGAATTTTTACGGTAAACTTAGGAAACCATTAATATAATTTTCTAAGCAAAATACTGTCAATTTTTAGTAAAAATGGGCAATTAAGATAGAAAAGATGTCCAAAAGACAGTATACGGTATGAAAAATATTTTACATAGTTTAAACGTATTATTTATTATTTCTGTTTATTTAAACAGTAATTTTTAAGGAGTTTGGACAAGAAAATGATTTGAAAACCTTCCGCGATTGAGAAAACGTATTAAAAACTCTACGCGATTTTGAAAACAGAAAAATAAATTTACGCGATTTAAAAACGTTTGTAAAAACGACGAGATTGTGAAAATGCGATAAAATTTCCACGCGATTGATCGAAACGGTATTTTCCATATTCTTTTTGGATTTTCTGTATTTTTCTGCTGTCGGGCTATGAGGTGAACCCGTACAGGCTTTGGAACAAGATTTGTCCGGTGGGACTTACTGTATCTTTTTATCTTAGTTATACCGTTTTTGGTGGATTGGTTGTGGGGAATCACATCGTGTTGTCGATGCGATAAACGTAGTGTGGTTCATTGTTCTTATGAACTTGGAGACGTTAGTGTACGGGATCCCATATATGGATAGTCGGTCGCTCCGCTGGGCCATGGTAACCGATAGCACACTAATGGACTCGACACACACTATTTTTAATCGAGACTTCGTAAAGTCTAATAGTACATTGCCTGTAGTGCCACAATGTGAGACCGTGAACTACACCATGCCTTGGATGATGGATTCCATGTGACGTGGGGCTATAGACGCAAAGTGTGACAGTGCAATAGTTTGGTTGGGCAGCCGTGGTACTAATAGATTTTGCGAGTCATTCTCTCTCTGATATCTATATGTGTTTTAGCTCCATGGAGTAGGATCGTGTCATGTTGCATTTAATTATATCTTCAACATTATTTATTTTATCTCGTTATTTAATTATTTGGTTATCGTTGTGAGAAATTATCTCTTTTTGAAATTATTTTATCTGTGATATTAAATGGTATGTGTTATTGTTTTATCCGTGATATCATGTGTTGTTGTGATAATTAGATCTTTTCACTATACTGTTATTAAATTACTGTTATAGCTTTTCATATTGCATGAACTGTATATCTGTTGTTTGTCGTTTTCTTATTTGCCATGTTTGTGATGATTTTAGATTGTCTTACCTCTTTCTTTATTGTATGTGTTTTCTGTATTATTTTTTTTACGCGGTAAAGAGTTTGAGGAAGAGGAACAGCCTCTTGAGATTCTGTATCCCGAGGAGGAGGAAGATCAGCAAGCCGAAGATCAGTTCGACGATCAAGAACCATCTGATCATCCATATCCATTGGACTGATTAGTTTGGGTATGGCGGTGCCAGGATTTTTTTGGGGTTCGTGACACTCGAGTTTCACGGTGGATCGTTAGCTTGGCATATGCGAGGAGACAGAGACTCCGTGACGTATGTGGGACGGTTGATTGTGTCCCTACGTCATAGGTTTGATGACGAGCCAGTGATGACGACGACTGTGTTTCTACACCTAGAGTTACCTTTATCCATTAGGCGTCATTGGGGTGGTGTATCCACTGAGCCTAGTGAGATGACACTCGTATCAACTGCGCTGTCTCATGTCCGCCGAGTGTCGAGGCATGCTGGATATTTATCTTCTGATGAGTTTCCTGAGAGTGATCCATCAGAGGATTAAATATTTATGATGTATTTTTGGGCGCGTCTGCGTATGTATATATTGACTCTTTACTGTTTTTCTTTACTGTTTCTGTTTAAATATTTGTAGTTATAGTTGTAAATTATTTGTATAACTTATAACTTGGACCATATGTAGATTATGAGTAATGTTGTTCTGTTTACTTTATATTTCTGCATTATTTTATTTAATAATATTCTGTCTAACAGGAATTGTTTTACAACCCATATCAATACGTAATAAATGTTTTACAACTTGGGTAGATTTTATTTATTTCTTTTTATATATGTGACATCCCCACAAGGGTGTTACAGGCCCCATATGAAGCATGATGTGCATAAGTTATGTGATAAGTGTCTTGTTTGTAAAAAGGCTAAGTCTAGGGTCATGCCGCATGGATTATATACTCCCTTGCCTGTTCTTGAACACCCTTGGATTGATATTTCTATGGATTTTGTTCTAGGTTTGTCTCGGTCTAAGGGAGGGAAGGATTCTATTTTTGTGGTGGTTGACAGGTTCTCAAAGATGGCTCACTTCATACCATGCAAGAAGGTGGATGATGCATGTCATGTAGCTGATTTATTCTTCAAAGAGGTGGGTAAGACTGCATGGTTTGCCTAAGAGTATTGTAAGTGATCGGGACTCTAAATTCCTTAGTCATTTTTGGAGGACCTTGTGGGGGAAAAATAGGCACAAAACTATTATTTTCTACTACTTGCCATCCCCAAACTGATGGGCAAACAGAGGTTGTAAATAGGACTTTATCTACTCTCCTTAGAGCTGTTGTAAAGAAAAATCTTAAGTCTTGGGAGGAATGTTTGCCACATGTTGAGTTTGCTTATAATAGAGCAATACATAGTACTACTCAGTTTTCACCTTTTGAAATTGTATATGGTTTTAATCCTTTGACTCCTTTGGATTTATTACCTTTGCCTAACATTTCTCAATTGCAAGATAAGTCGGGCAAGTTAAAGTGATTATGTCAAGAAATTACATGAGAAGGTTATGGCCCAAATTGAGAAGAAAATGGAAGGGTATGCCAAGCATGCAAACAAAGGAAGGAAGAAGGTAACATTTGAACCAGGTGATTGGGTATGGGTACACTTCAGGAAGGAAAGATTTCCATCTCAAAGGAAGTCTAAGCTTATGCCAAGAGGAGATGGACCTTTTCAAGTATTGGCTAAGATCAATGACAATGCATATAAGATTGACTTGCCAGGTGAGTATGGTGTGAGTGCTACCTTTAATGTGGCTGATTTGTCCTTTTATGATGCAGGTGATGAATTAATAGATTTGAGGACAAATGCTTCTCAAGAAGGAGGGAATGATGAGGACTTTATGAGAGAAGCCCAAGCCCATGCCCAAGTCCAAAAAGAAGTCCCAAATCCAATATAAGGTCTAGGAGGGGCCATGACAAGAGCAAGAGCTAAAAGAGCCCAAGAAGAACTTAAAAAGATGGTGAACAACTTATTAGAGGCCCAACATCAGATTGAAGCCCAATATGTGGAGCCTAGGATTTACGCATGCATAGCCCACTTGGAATGAAAGGAGAAGAGCCAAAAGAGTCAATTTGAACTTCAAGACCTTTATATATTTTTGGGCTGTTTTTATTTGATTTTTATTTTATTTAATTTTATTACATTCTAGTTCTATTTGGTGTATGACTGTGTTCAAAAATATATATTTTGTCCACAGCAAGATTAGAACCCAGGCACTTGAAGCTGAATATGTCTCCTTAACCACTGGAACATATTAGTAATGCTTATATTATGGGTTTTGTTTTATTTTAGTTAAGTCCTAAATGGGCAAACCCTAAACTACATTGTATTAAAACATTTGGGGATCATGAGAGAGACATACTTTTGGCATATAAGAAAATTGGGTGTTTTGCTCTGCTAGGGTTCTTCCTTGCATCATTTGATCTTATCAAGAATTAATCTTTTCTTGTGGCGATCCTTCTTGGCTTATCAAACTAGGTTTGTGGTGCCATCCTTATCTTTTTCTTTTCATCAATTTTCGTTTCTAATTCTTCTTTCAATTTTTGCAATTTTTTCAATTTTCGTCTTAATTTTCTCGTGCTCATAACTCAAGTTATACGTACTCTTTTTTAGTGATTCTTGAGTCTAAATCGTGATTCAGAAAGAGATCTTTCACCTCGTTTTGGAATCACCCAATTCCAAAATCTGTAGCGTGAGTTATAGAAATTTCCTAAAACGGACAAAATTAGTTCTTTTGCTTCTTTATTCTTCTTTTCAATTTCATCTTCCAAATTCTGTTTGTTCTAGTCCTAATAGGTCCGAAATAAAGAGGCTTAAGGAAAACCTCATCAACATATCCTGGCACGCTGAGAAATTCGGGCTTCATCCTTGCTCAAAGAGCATCTTTGGCTTTACCACTTATCTCTTTTGGCCTTGGCACTGTCGAGACATCAGGGTTATGTCCTTCTCAAAAGTCCTTCGGACACCCATCTATCTCCTTTTGCCTCCATGAATGAACATCAAAGGATACTCACCAAGATCGATACTACTTGACTAATTCGTAGACTTACATACGTACTTATATACTTAGTTCCTTTACGATCTAAGCATATTCTCCTAGGAACTTTGGCTTCTTATGTTTACCCTTTGTAATGAGGAGAATCTGTAACCTCATACTATATGTAACCTTAGCATTTGGTTAGAAGTACTTGTCCCCCTTAGGAACTTCTCTGATTTTTTACCTTCTTAGCTAAATGACCTCACGTCATATAATGTTACATTCTCAGGTAAACATTACCAGATCATTTCTCATACTTATACCTAAACTCCACCTCATCACTCATATCTCTTAAGTGATTTCTAATGCAACACTATGTTGCTGAGGTGTTAGGTACTCACCTATGGCACACCTCTAATCTTGGTTGCACTAAGGTCCTTACTCTTCACATACATACTAGATTAATTAACTAGTGTGTGAAAAGCTTAATGTTATATTTATCTCTTACATAAACACCATCTTAACTTTCCTATAGACTCAACTCATCCTTGTGAAAGAGTCTATCTTAGCTAATGCCTCATTCAACCTTACTTAAAGGAATGAGTGAACATTTCTCTAGAACTTTACATACTTAATGAATGTAACAAGCTTACAAGTTAACATTTATCCTATTGTGTATTGTACAATGCACAAGATCCCACTTAACTAGAGACTTAGTACATGAACATTCTATCTTTGGAACGAATACACCATCTCATCTTATCTCCACTCAAGCAATCTAACTCAAGTGTAATTCTTACTTGCAACTCTTTGTTGTTCAAGGTCTTAGGAATTTTCCCAAGATAATCTACTTCTCTTGGATATTCTAAGGTTCACACCTTTCTAATTCTCTACTAGAGTGAATACTATTATGCATACTAGCATACTTATCTTCATTGCACCATCTCATCACATTTTAAGTGATATCCAATGCAACACTAAGTTGCCTAAGGTGCTACTAAAGATTCTAGTGTCCCACTTTCTCAAAAACACCTTAAATCTTGTCTAAAAAGGCTGATTTTCAATATTGCACCAAACATGCATCATAACTTCTAAAATTCTGAAATTTTAGGGACCACTAGCTTTCTCTCATATCTTTCCAATGCCATAAACCTTGCCTCATTTGGCTAAGTGTAGCCAAAGTTATACGACATTTTGTAGAGGTCAAAACAGAGCATTCTCTGATTTACCCATTTCTGACCTAGCTTTAAACTAAAACTGGGAATAAACTACATGTGAGAAAATTCTGAAATTTTTACCACATGAATCCTTATGTCTTAGCTTTCAAATGGCACCAGTTTCATGTCCATATGACATCGGAGCAAGAAATTATGCAATCTGGTTTACTGACTGCCAGAATGCCTTTTTCTGCAGAATCTGCCTTGGATTCAAATAGAAACTGGTATTGATTGGCTTACTCAAAAATTCTGAAATTTTTATCACATGAAGCTTATGTGTTAGCTTTTAAATGGCACTAGAATCAAGTGATTTCGATATCTATAGCTCAAGTTATGCAGCAAACATCGCTGACTGCTCACTGGATTCTGCAGATTTCTGCAGAATCCGAAAATGGTTCCTTTGGAACAATTCTCAATTCCAATCATTCAAGGTCATTTTCTATGTGATTTCTAACACCAATCTAGGCCTCTAAACTTGTTGTAACTCTTTTACAACCTATTAATTCTCTTGGGGTATAGATCTAGGTCCAAAATCACATAACTTTAACTATTCTTCAAATCCATTTTCTATGGATTCTAAGGTTGTTCTTGAACCATAACTAGCCATCTAGCATTATCTAAGCTTAAGTTATCCTAACCTAATTCTTGGAATCAAAAACCAAGTTAAGAACATGGATTTGGCTATCCAAACCCCTATTTCTATTCAAAACCCCAAACTATATTCAAGGATAATCAAAGAGGGAGAAATGAATAGAAATCCCCTTACCTCTTGATGGATATGAAGATCTTTAAGCTTGAGCCTTGATCCTTTGATCTTCATCTTCCTCTTTTCCCCTTCCCTTCTTCTTCTTCTCCCTTTTCTCTTTTCTCCCTTTCTCTTTTCTTCTTTTATTTCTGTTTTTCGGTTCTTTGCTTCCTTCTACCGAGAGAGAAGAGAGAAATAGGGGGTGGGACATGGAGGAAATTAAGGAAAAAGATTAACTTAAGTTTCTACACTGAAACTTATATCTGCTAAGGATACTTGAATCATGCTAATTCAAGTTTTTCAGCTTCCAACAACTTTAGAATAAATCATAAAATTCATCTAAATTTTTGTTTCACCATTTTCGTGATTTTCTATATCTGCTGCTAGTATTCGGTATTAAAACGCACAACCAGTATGCCTAAAAATACCAAACTAACTTTGATTCTCTTGAAACTTTTACCACATCTTACTTGGCTTATTTGTGACCTAGAAATAAACTCTCTATGTTTATTTCCTCAACTTAGCAAAAGTTGCTATTATCTGAGTCATTTTAAGCTACTTTTCAACTTCTGTGTTGCGACTAAGTGCCTAAATGAACTCAGTTTGACACAAAACTTCACTGGCATGATAAACAAGTCAAATGCTACCTTTGGTAACCATTCACCAGTCTAACATATGTTTAAGGGTATTACAAGATATGGGTATGAAATTACCCATATTTGTTTTATTATTTTAAGATTGATGTGTCATGGTTTCTATAGAGTTTTGTTGTTGATTTTGATGTATAAGTGATTGGTTTGGATTATCCTAGCCTGAAAACTCAAATTTTCTACATAAAACTAGGTTGTAATCGATTACCACGAGTTCATAATCGATTACCCAATCATGAAATGCATTTTTTTGGGTTTCTGTGCTGAAGTAATCGATTACATAAGCCTTGTAATCGATTACGCAGTTTCTATTCGACTTGTAATTGATTACATAAGTCTTGTAATCGATTACGCAGTCTCTGTTTGACTTGTAATTAATTATAAAAAGCTTGTAATCGATTACCATCAACTGAATTGAAGAAATAGAATTCTTTAACCATCAGGAACACAATGTAACCCCAAATCATGACCTATAACATCATATTCAACTTCTTAGGATACAATTTAGCATTAATTGAAAAAATATCTTAGGGAGAAAGATTTTCTTGTGTATGAGAAAAATTAAGAGAATAAAAGTAAGATTAGAATTAGAAATGGTGATCAAAGGCTGAATTTAGTTAAGATATGGGTATGAGGATCTCTATAAGCTTTAATTATACCATTATGATATAAAAGGGTGTTAGACTCTGATTGATGGAAGTAAGTAAGTAAATATCCAAGTAGATTTGATTTTAATAAATGATATTTTCATTACATTTAGAAAGTGGGTTAAGGAGGTTAACAGATTCCCTCTCCACTACAAAGATGAAATGCATGATAATAAGGACATTCAGAAAGTGGGTTAAGGAGGCAATAGATTCCCTCCCCACTATATGGAGAATAGCAAGTTCATAACATTCATGACATTATTCATGACATTTTATTAACACAACTCACATTGCATAATACCCATACCTCATAGCATGACATATGCATTTTTAGACAGCTGTATAGGTGGTTGTCTTATTCATTACATTTTCAGGCAGCTGTATGGACAGTTTGCCTTACTTTTGTAAGAAATAGTTCCGATTATGGTTGCTAGGAAGCAATTCAATTTTAATTATTGTTTTGTTTTTACTGTTATGAGTTGTATACATATTCAATATGAATATTATAACTGCTGGTATTGGTACATTACTACTGAGAATATTTGATTCTCACCTCGAGTGTTGCCATGTAAATCCAGGTGGAAGTTCTCTTCAAGCATGGATCAGAAGAAGATGGAAGAGTAGTTTAGTATTATTATCTTTTAGTTCAATTTGTACATCATGTATATATTTATTTTGGTAATATAAACAGTTGTATATAGAACAATATGTATATGAAAGTGGATATTATTTCCACAAGGCTCTCCATGATCATTTATTTGTTTAAATATTATGGATTAGTTTTATTTTCAAATATAAAGTAGTAACACTAATATTGTTTATTCTAGTATATAATAGATATACTGAGATATCAGTATTAGGATGTTACATCCCTAGCTGCGACACACAAGAGAAAAGGAGAGGGAGAGATTAGTTTCTCTTGCAAGTTTTGGGCATTTTGGTCATTTAGAAAAACTATTCTACGCATGAATTGGGGTCGGTAGCCGTTGTGTTTGTATTAGAAGAATGGAGATACTTTCTTTATGGAGTAACATTCAACATCTTCAGTAAATATAGGAGTCTGAGATATCTGTTTGATCAGGAGAAGTTGAATGAGAGGCAAAGAGATTTCATTGGTCAAAGTAGTCTGGAATGATGTAAGCGGTGAAGCTACATGGGAATTGGAAGAAAAGATAAAAGAACATTATTCATATTTATTCTGAGGATGTGAAATCAGGTTTATCAAGTTTCGAGGACAAAACTTTTTTTTAGAGGTGGAGTATTATAACACCCCAAATTTCCTAATTATTTGACAGTAATTTTGACAGTTAACAGAATTCTACTGTTTAGTGATTTAGGTGTACTGTAAAATTATTTTGAATATTCTGTGAATACATTTGACCATTTTGTGTGATTTACTATGTGTCAGGAAAATAATAATTTTCGGGTCGGGAAAAATTTTACATAATTTAATTATTACTGATAAGTCTTAATTATTTTACTTAATCTGAATTGATTTTCATACGTTTTATAATTTTTATGATTTTGTGGATGATTATGAAATTTTTATATTACTCTGATTATTTTAGTGTTATTCGTGAGCCGTCTGTGGACCCAAGGGGGCTGTATGTGGGCCTAGGTGGGTCCCGAAAAGTGAAAATTTTTCTGTAGCCAGGAAATTTTTTACTGTTGAGATGGAGACGAGGGGATCTTACTAAACCTGAATCCGAAAATAGTTTTTAAAATTTTCTTTTACTGTGTTTTGCACTGTATTTAATTATCGGGTGATAAAATTACAGTAAAAATATTATTTGAAGGGTAATAGCAGATAAAAAAATAAATATTATACTACGTAGTCAACATTAGTGGCTTGGATATCCACCATTGATTTAATCAACGGTGGAGACTGGATCTTGATTTAATCAACAGTGAAGATTTAGTCTTGCAAAGTGGCTAGGATCATTTATAACCATTGGATGTAAAGTTTGAAGGAGTAATCTTGACCTTTCATTTTGGAGATACATCTACTGGCTAGGATTTCAAGGAGGAAAGATCCAATGGCCTAGATTAAGTCTTCTATCTAAGGCTAAACCTAAAACCTACATTAATCCTAACCATTGATCCAATCAATGGTTAGGAATGCTTAAAATGGTGGCTATGAAATTTGTCACACATTTGGAGTGCATGAAGGAGGGGGGACAGTTTTGAGATGGTGTAGGAGATTAGAATGGTTTCAAGACCATTATTGATCACTCTTGGTCATTATTGATCAATTTCAAGAAGCAAACTCATCAAACTTTTCTCTCCACCTCTTCTCCAAGCTAGTTTCGGCCAAGCACCATAGAACCACCTTCCATCACCAGGTTTTCAAGCTCCTGCAAAAAAACAAAACTTTGAAAATCTTGTAATGAAGTACATGCAGAATTCAGAAGCCAGAATGAAGACCATGGAGACTCAAATCAGTCACTTGACCACTCTGATGACAGAAAGGGCGCCGGGATCTTTGCCTAGTGCTACTGAAACTAACCCAAAGGAACAGGTGAAGTCAATCACTTTGAGAAGTGGAAAAGAGCTTGGGGATCTCTCCAATAATAAAGAAGAACACGTGCAAGAACATGAAGAAACTCTTGATGAGCCAAATATTACAGAAAAGAAAAAGACTAGTGAAGCACCTCCTGTGGTGCAGATCAACAAGCCACAAAAGTCATCCATTCCATTTCCTCAAAGGCTCCAGAATACCAAGCAGGATAAACAATTTGCAAAATTCTTGGAGATATTCAAGAAATTGCAGATTAACATTCCGTTTGTGAAAGCTATCTCTCAAATGCCAAAATATGCAAAGTTCTTGAAAGAGATCATTTCAAACAAATGCAAGCTTGAGGAATATGAGATAGTCAGATTGAATGAGGAGTGTTCTGCCATTCTCTTAAAGAAACTACCACCGAAAGTAAAAGATCCAAGGAGTTTTACTATTCCTTGCACTATTGGTAATTCTTATTTTGAGAAAGCATTATGTGATTTAGATGCTAGTATAAATTTGATGCCTTTCTCTGTATTTAAGAAATTGGGAATGCAGGAACCAAAGCCTACAAACATTTCTATACAATTGGCTAATAGATCAATTACATATCCTCGTGGTGTGTTGGAAGATGTCTTAGTAAAGGTGGACAAGTTCATTTTTCTAGCTGATTTTACTGTGTTAGACATGGAGGAGGATTCTGAAGTCCCAATCATACTTGGGCGACCATTCCTCGCTACTGGAAAGACTATGATTGATGTCTACCAAGGAAAGTTGACATTGCGATTAAATGACGAGGAAATTGTTTTTAATGTTTTTAATTCTGTGAAGCATCCTAGTTCTTATGACTCATGTAATTGCATTAATTCGATTGATATTGTGGATAGTGCTGTGAGTTCATGTTTGTAGGATTCATTAACCGATGATGTTCTAGAAAGCATTTTGACCATGGTCACCCATGAACTTGAGAATGTTGAAGAAGTCACAAAAATGATAATGCGGTTAGAAGTTGGCATGTCTGTTGACAATAGAAGAAGTTGGGGGTATTATGAGGATTTGGATAGGAAAAACATTCCTACCCCAAAACTCTCAATTGAGGAGCCTCCCGAACTTGAGCTCAAGCCCCTACCCTCCAATTTAAAGTATGCTTTTTTAGATCCTCCGTCAAATTTACCTGTGATTATCTCTGCTTTGCTTTCAGATCCAATGGAGGAAAAGCTCATGAGAGTATTAAGGGAGAACAAGAAAGCATTTGGGTGGACCATTCATGACATTATGTGTAACATCCCGGGACTGCCTGCAGGATTGACGAGTGTCTTCACAAACCAACACGGGTCTTTTCAGCGTGCTTTGTCCTCACTCACACGCATCCTAGGAAACTTCCCAGGAGGTCATCCATCCCACAATTGCTCCAGGTCAAGCACGCTTAACAATGGAGTTCTTATGTTCTAGGCTCCTGAAAAGAAGTTGTAACTTGTTGATATGGTTACGCCTAATCAATTCCTTTAAGCCATCCTCAACTATGCAGTCCCATACCTGCACAGTTTTTGAATCCCTCTCATTCCAGTGCGTATTTAGTTCATTCATGGGACCCTTCGCCTAGAAGCATGCCAGGAGCTGCCCATTGTACATGCTTCAATTCGCACCGGCGTCCACTCCCCGCCCTCATCTGCCCCAGGACACCACATGTCCACCAGCTTCCGCCTGGTTCGTCCCCGAACCACACCGTACTGGGAGAGGTCCCGTCTCTGATACCATTTGTAACATCCCGGGACTGCCTGCAGGATAGACGAGTGTCTCCACAAACCAACACGGGTCTTTTCAGCGTGCTTTGTCCTCACTCACACGCATCCTAGGAAACTTCCCAAGAGGTCACCCATCCCACAATTGCTCCAGGTCAAGCACGCTTAACAATGGAGTTCTTATTTTCTAGGCTCCTGAAAAGAAGTTGCAACTTGTTGATATGGTTACGCCTAATCAATTCCTTTAAGCCATCCTCAACTATGCAGTCCCATACCTGCACAGTTTTTGAATCCCTCTCATTCCGGTGCGTATTCAGTTCATTCATGGGACCCTTCGCCTAGAAGCATGCCAGGAGCCGCCCATTGTACATGCTTCAATTCACACCGGCATCCACTCCCCGCCCTCATCTGCCCCGGGACACCACATTATGGGCATCAGCCCTACCATATGCACCCACAGAATTCATATGGAGGCACAGAGCAAGCCGATTGTGCAACCACAAAGGCGCCTCAATCCAAACATGAAAGAGGTTGTAAAAAAAGAGGTAATAAAGCTGCTTGACGCAGGTATCATTTACCCTATCTCTGACAGTCCTTGGGTAAGTTCAGTACAAGTCGTACCTAAAAAGGGGGTACAACAGTTATGGAAAATGAAAGAAAGAACTCATTACTGTTAGAAATGTGACTGGGTGGCATATATGCATTGACTATAGAAAATTAAAATGATGTCACTTGTAACACCCTTGTAGGGATGTCACATATATAAAGAAAATAAAAGAAAGATAAATAAAATCTACCCAAGTTGTAAAACAGAGGTTACGTACTAACATGAGTTGTAAAAATATTTCCTGTTAAACAGAATATTATTAAATAAAATAATGCGGAAATATAAAATAAACAGAAACAACATCACTCATAATATACATATAGTCCAAGTTATAAGTTATACAAATAATTTACAACTACATCTACAAATATTTAAACAGAAACAGTAAAGAGAAACAGTAAAGAGTCAATATATACATACGCAGACGCGCCCAAAAATACACATCATAAACATTTAATCCTCTGATGGATCACTCTCAGGAAACTCATCAGAAGATAAATATCCAGGATGCCTCGACACTCAGCTGAAACGAGACTGCACAGTCGATGCGATAGTCATCTCACTAGGCTCAGTGGATACACCACCCCAATGACGCCTAAGAGATAAAGGTAACTCTAAGTGCAAAAACACCGTAGTCGTCATCACTGGCTCTCCATCAAACATATGTCGTAGGGACACAGTCAGCCGTCCCACGTAAGTCACTGAGTCTCTATCTCCCCGTAGATGCCAAGCTAACGATCCACCGTGAAACTCGAGTGTCACAAAACCCAAAAATCCTGGCACCGCCATACCTAAACAAATCAGTCCAATGGATATGGATGATCAGATGGTTCATGGTCGTCGTACTGATCTTCAGCTTGCTGCTCCTCTTCCTCCTCAGGATACAAAATCTCAAGAGGCTGTTCATCTTCCTTAAACTCTTTACCACGTAAATAAATGTACAGAAAACACATACAATAAAGAGGTAAGACAAACTAAAATCATCACAAATATGGCAAATAAGAAAACGACAAACAACAGATATACAATTTATGCAATATGAAAAGCTATAACAGTAATTAGTAACAGAATAGTGTAAAGATTCAAATGTCATAACAACACATAATATCACAGATAAAATAATATTACAGATAAAATAATATAAGAATTAGAGAATAAACAGATAAAATAAAACAGATGAATTAAAATAAAGTTCAAGATATAACCATATGCAATATGACACGATCCTACTCCATGGAGCTAAACACATATAGATATCAGAGAGAGAATGACCCGTAAAATCTATTAGTACCACGGCTGCCCAACCAAACTATTCTGCGGTCTCACGTTGCGTCTATAGCCCCACATCACATGGAATCCACTATCCAAGGCGTGGTGTAGTTCACGGTCTCACGTTGTGGCACTACATGCAATGTACTATTAGACTTTACGAAATCTCGATTAAATATAGTGCGTGTCAAGTCCATTAGCGTGCTATCGGTTACCACGGCCCAGCGGAGCGACCGACTGTCCATATATGGGATCCCGTACACTAACGTCTCCAAGTTCATAAAGACAATGAACCACACTACGTTTATCGCATCAACAACACGATGTGATTCACCTCGTCAACCAATCCACCAAAAACTGGCATAAACTCAATATATGAGAAATTACCAAAATACCCTCATTAAAAAAAATATATCCTCAAAGATAAAAAGATACAGTAAGTCCCACCGGACAAATACTGTTCCAAAGCCTGTACGGGTTCACCTCATAGCCCGACAGCAGAAAAATATAGAAAATACCGTTTTGGTCAATCGCGTAGAAATTTTATCGCGTTTTCACAATCTCATCGTTTTTACAAACATTTTTAAATCGCGTAAATATATTTTGCTGTTTTTGTAAATCACATAGGATTTTTAATACGTTTTCTCAATCGCGTAAGATTTTTAAATCATTTTATTGTCCAAATCCCTTAAAATTACAGTTTAAATAAACAGAAATAATAAATAATACGTTTAAACTACGTAAAATATTTTTCATACCGTATACTGTCTTTTGGACATCTTTTCTATCTTATTTGCCTGTTTTTACTAAAAATTGACAGTATTTTATTTAGAAAATTATATTAATGGTTTCCTAATTTTTCCGTAAAAATTCTGTTTACTAAATTTTTAGACCATATAATTTAATCCTTTTGAAAACCACTAACATGCTTCAAAATATAGTATGAGCTATATGTTAGAAATTCTCAAAAGTTACTGTATTTCCTTTATAATAGTAAAATTATTACTTTTAATCCTTAAACTTAATTCTAATCAATTTGTTTCTTTAAAACTCATTGTAGAAAAATTCCTTTTTAACATATCTTACATCTTTTTAATTAAAAATGGTTTGGAATTGATTTTAGAAATCATGGATCTTTGGTTTGGCATGTTGGCCAAAATATGCACTTGTGTTATTTGATTTCTAAATTCATTTTCTTTGATCTAAACAATTCTATCTCTTGTTAATTTTCCTAGGTTAATTAAATTACACTTTAGGAAAATAATGAGAACATTTTGGTTCTCCTTTTTGGTCAATGGCTGTGAGCCTTAAGGTGATGTTCTTTGGAACACTCATACATTTCTTAGCATGTTATTCACATCCTATACATTATCATGCATTTCTAACACATACAAATTATCAAAGCTTGTAGACATGCAAATCAAAGCTTGTAGACATGCAACATCATACAATTTATTACAAACATCAAATAGGAAAACTACTAACAACCACACAAACAAGCTACTAACAAACACAAACAAAGGAATCCTTATGGATTCTACAATCACAACAATCAATCTTCATCTTCTTATCACCACCCATGGATGATAAGATTTGTCTTCCTCTTACCTTAAATGAAGACAAAAATACTCTTTCACACCTCCTCTAGGTTTCGGTTTTCACTCCACCAAGTCACCTAACAAGCTTAAACAAAACTACAAGTTACTAACCATAAAAGAAAGCTTAAACCATGGAGAAATCATGGCTTAGAACTTTGAAAAAGAGTTTAGAAATGGAAAACAAGAAATTTCACCTTCTAGGTAAAATTTTCCAAGTAGGTTTCCAAGCTTCAAATGAAAGATTTTGCAAGAACTCTCAACTAGAGATGTTCTTAGGATTGTGTTTAGGTTTAGAAAACTTGGTTGGATAAAATTTTGGGTGGTTGGATGGTGCAGAATAGGGCTTGGCCGAATCTAGCTTCAAGAAAGCTTTAATGGAGTTTAGGGTTTTTGGAAGAGAGAGAAGAGAGAAAATGCATGAAAGATGAAGTGATTTTTGTCCTCCAAAGGCCAAATGGTCGTGAACATCAAGCCATGCAAGGTGTAGCCTTGCTTGGCTTCATCCAAGCCTTAGGATGGATCAAAGGTCAAGATTAAAACTTGGTTAGCAAGCTTAGCTCTCATTGGTTCATCCTTACCTTGTCACCAACCTTAGTCACTAACCTAGTCATTAGCTTAGTCATTAACCTAGTCATTAGCTAGCTTAGTCACTTGTTCTAGAGAACTCCTTCACTAATCATGTTTAATTAAGCTACTAAGTTAACTGTTTTAACTAAACGTGGGTCCCGCAAAACATTTCCGGGTCTACTGTCATTTTATTATACTGACTAATAAAATAATTTTATAATAATACAAAATTATTTTATTTGACAGTTAAATCCTAAAAATTAAAAGATTAAATACAGTATCATTCAGAATCGGGTTAAGTAAGATCCCCCAGTTCTGAATAATTAAAACAAGATTTCCCCGGCCCAAAAAATATTATTTTCCTGTCCCGGAGCAAATCGCACAAAAAGTCCAAATAAAATCATAGACAGTAATATTAAGCATTATAACTTTTAGAAAAATTAAAAACAGTACAATTGGGACATAATGGTCATTTTTCTATTTTTCCCCACAACGAAGCAAATCATCCAAAATGTTCAAATAAAATTACAGACAGTATTAATTATCTGTATATCTCCCAGAAAAATTAAAACAGTAGCTTGAGAAAACTTTTATTTTACCGTCTCGAAACAAATTACGTAAAACGACCAAATAAAATTTTAGCCTATAAAACGTATTTGTATTTCATACAGAAAATAAGAAACAGTAAAATAGGGACACAATGGTCTTTTACACAAAAGCTTGAAAAACAGCAAACAGAACATTCGGGACATTTTTCTAAAAATTGGGGTGTTACAACTCTCCCCAACAAATAAAAATTTCATCCTTGAAATTCGCTGTACATCAAAACAAATGAGGATACTAATCCCTCATTTTATCTTTCAGCTCCCAGGTAGCATCACCCGTCACATCATTCCATATGACCTTCACTAGCTCGAACATCTTCCCTCGAAGCTGCTTTACTTTTATGTCCTCGATTCTAACAGGTAAAGTCTCGTAAGTTAAATTCTCCTTCAACTGTACTTCATCTGGTTGTATAACATGCGTCAGATCCGGTATATACTTCCGTAACTGAGATACATGAAATACATCATGCAGATTGGATAGAAAAGGCGGCAAAGCAATCTGATACGCCACAGGACCTATACGTCGGATAATTTGATATGGTATGATGAACTTAGGAGTAAGCTTCTTAGACTTAATAACTCTTCCGACACCGGTCGTAGGAGTAACTCTTAGAAATACATGCTCACCCTCCTTAAATTCAAGAGGTCGTCTTCGTTTATTCGCATAACTTTTCTGTCTGCTTTGCATCATCCTCATCTTCTCTTGTATCATCTTTACCTTCTCCATAGTCTGTTGTACAAGATCTGGTCCAACAGTCATACTTTCCCCATCTTGATACCAACACAACGGTGTTCGACATCGCCTTCCATACAATGCCTCATAGGGTGCCATCCCTATGCTTGAGTGAAAACTATTGTTGTAGGTGAATTCTATCAAAGATAAAAATTCATCCCAACTTCCTCGTTGCTCCAAAACACAAGCACGTAACAAATCCTCCAAAGACTGTATAGTTCTCTCTGTCTGACCATCAGTCTGCGGATGATACGCCGAACTCAGTCGCAACTTAGTTCCCATAGCTTCTTGCAGACTTCGCCAAAACCTTGACGTAAACCTCGGATCTCGGTCAGAAACTATACATGTAAGTACACCATGTAATCTGACAATCTCACTGATGTATAACTGGGTTAGTCTTTCCAATGAATATTTGATATTAATTAGTAAGAAATGAGCCGATTTAGTAAGCCTATCGACTATAACCCATATCGAATCATGACCTTTCTTCGTCTTCTGCAAACCAGTAACGAAATCCATCGAGATACTATCCCACTTCCATTCTGGAATAGATAACGGTTGCAACATTCCAGCTGGTCTCTGATGTTCCACTTTCGCTTTCTGACAAACCAAACAAGACTCCACATATTCTGCTACGTCCCTTTTCATCCTTGGCCACCAAAATAACCTTTTCAAGTCTTGGTACATCTTGGTCATCCCCGGATGTAAACTAAGGTCACTAGTATGAGCTTCATCTAGGATCGACTTTTTCAATTCAGAATCATCAGGCATACAAATTCTTCCCTTAAACCTTAAGATTCCATCTGCTCCTTCCTCTACCGTCGCCTTATGACCTTGTTTTAACAATTCCCTTTCATTTTGAAAAATACGTCTTCCTTTTTTTTATCTCGAACTACATCAAGAAATTCATTTATGATCACGACCTTATATAGACGAACTCTTTCAGGTAGAAACTCCACAAACAACCATAGATCTCGGAACTTGTTAATCAACTCTTCCTCCTTGATCATCATTGCCGAAACACTAAGCACCTTTCTACTCAAGGCATCAGCTACCACATTAGCTTTTCCTGGGTGTTATTGAAGTTTAAAATCATAATCCTTTAAGAATTCCAACCATCGCCTCTGCCTCATATTCAATTCTTTCTGATCAAACAAGTATTTTAGACTTTTGTGATCACTAAAAACATTGAACAGCGCTCCATATAGAAAATGCCTTCACACTTTCAGAGCAAAAACCACCGCGGCCAATTCTAAATCGTGCGTTGGATAATTCCTCTCATGAACTTTCAACTGTCGAGAAGCATACGTCACAACATTTCGGTTTTGCATCAATACGCATCCTAACCCTTGGTAAGAAGCGTCACAATACACATCAAAAGTTCCCTTAGAATCCGGTAAAATCAACACCGGTGCAGTTGTTAACCTCTTCTTCAACTCTTGAAAACTGGCTTCACGTTCTTCCGTCCATTCAAAAGCTTGCCTTTTCCTCGTAAGTTGTATAAGCGGTCCAGCAATCTTCGAAAAACCTTCGATAAACCTCCGGTAATAACCAGCAAGTCCAACAAAACTTCAAACTTCTGTTACCGTCTTAGGCCTTTCCCACTGTAAAACAGTCTCCACTTTTGATGGGTCTACCGCAATACCTTCTTTCGAAATTACGTGACCTAAAAATTAGACTTCTTCCAACCATAACTCATATTTAGCCAATTTCGCATACAACTGCTTTTCTCTCAAAATCTGAAGAACAACACTAAGATGTTCAACATGCTCTTCCTTAGATTGAGAATAAATCAGAATGTCATCGATAAAGACAACGACAAATCTGTCTAGATACAGACGAAAAATCCTGTTCATATAATCCATAAATATAGCAAGAGCATTCGTCACCCCAAATGGCATTACCTGATACTCATAATGTCCATAACGAGTTCGAAAAGTTGTTTTTGGCACATCTTCCCCCTTAACACGAATCTGGTGATAACCCGATCTCATATCTATCTTGTAAAATACCACAGCTCCTCTTAACTGATCCATCAAATCGTCAATTCTAGGAAGTGGATATTTATTCTTGATAGTCACCTTGTTCAACTGACGATAATCCACACAAAGCCAAGAAGTTCCGTCCTTCTTCTTGACCAAAAGCACTGGCGCACCCCATGGTAAAACACTAGGTCGCACAAACTGTTTCTCCAACAGCTCCACCAATTACTTTTTCAGCTCTTCCAACTCTGCTGGCGACATACGATATGGTGCAATTGAGATAGGACCTGCTCCTGGTACTAAATCAATTGAAAACTCGATCTCCCTCTCAGGTGGCAAACCAGGTACGTCATCAGGAAAAATCTCTGGAAACTCATTGACAACAGGAATAGTATTCACATCCTTCTCATTCTTAACTTCTAGAGAAGACAATACCACATATCCCTGTGCTCCCTCTCTTAACAAAGACTTGACCTTAACAGCAGTCAAGAATCCAGACTTTTCTTCCTTAGGAAAAACTATGGTTTTGCTCGCACAATCTATAAGGATATGGTTAGAAGATAACCAGTCCATCCCTAAGATTACATCTATCTCAACAAGAGGTAAACAAATCAAGTTGACCAAAAACTTATGGTCCTTTACAACAATAAGACAATCCAAACATATCTTTGATGCAATTACAGGTTTAGCAGTTGGCGTAGAAACACTCAACTTAACATTCAAAGAAGACACAAGCAACTTCAATCTTTCCACACAATCATATGCAATAAATGAATGTGTTACACCAGAGTCATATAACACAATCAGATGATTACCTCTAATGTCACCTTCTCCCTGAATAAGATCATCAGATTGAGAAATTTCCGTTCCCGTCATAGTATATACTCGCCCTCCAGACCTCGGTTGAGTATTCCCTGACTTCTGCTGATTAGCACGAACATAACGAACAGCAGGTTTCCTTTCCGACTGAGTACAATCCTTCGATATGTGCTCAGGCTGTTTACAGTTAAAACAAACTGTCCCTCTAATTGTGAACTCTGGAGAGATATGGCTTTTCTTTCCGCACTTAAAACATGTCGGCGTAAACGCCACTTTCTGTCCAACTCCACTACTACTTGTACTTCCCCCAACTGGTGGTCGTTGAGATTGACTCCATTGTGGTTTGGAATACGGCTTGCACTGAAACCGATTCGTATTACTACCTCCACCTCTCTAAAACCTTGTCGGTCTAAAGTTATGATTCCTCTGATCTCACGACGGCTTTAATTCCTCAAGTCGCGCACAAGCATCAACCAAAGCATGAAACTGACTTATCCTCAAGGATATCACCTCTCGCTTCAGTTCCACTCTTAAGTCAGATTCAAACTTCCGACATCTCCATGTATCATCCGGTCAAGTTTGAGCATAATCCGTGAATTGAGACAAATTCTCAAATTTTGTAGCATACTCATTCACCGTCATATTTCCCTGTCGCAAACCAAGAAATTCCATTTCCTTGGCATGCCTAGCATTTGCAGGAAAATACTTTCCCAGAAAAGCATAAGAAAATACTTCCCACGTAATTTTCGTTCCTTCAGCTTGTAAAACTCGGCGGGTTCCTCTCCACCAATGTTCTCCATCTCCCCTTAGCATAAAGACAGCATAAGTCACCTTCTTATCATTTGTGCATCTCATTCCTTCAAAAATTCTCTCCAAGTCTTATATCCATTGACTTGCCTTCTCCGAATCAACCTCGCCTCTAAACTGTGACGGATTGTGGCGCCTAAATTCAGATAAATTTAGGGCATCAGCAGTAGCATCTTGCTATTGAGCTGCTCTCAAATTCTGCTGCGTCATTACTTCAGCCATCCGTTGCATAGCTTCAGCAACCGCAATCATAGGGTCCACATCACGATTCACGTTCGCACGTCCTCTACCTCTACCAGACATCTTCTTTCTTCAAACAGAATAAAACAAAATTAGATACATCCTTTCAGAAGTAAATCACAGAGAATCACACAGCACAAACAAAAACAGACCCAACCACAACCCCAAAAGACTCTAACTTTGGCTCTGATACCAACTAATGTAACACCCTTGTGGGGATGTCACATATATAAAGAAAATAAAAGAAAGATAAATAAAATCTACCCAAGTTGTAAAACAGAGGTTACGTACTAACATGGGTTGTAAAAATATTTCCTGTTAAACAGAATATTATTAAATAAAATAATGCAGAAATATAAAATAAACAGAAACAACATCACTCATAATATACATATGGTCCAAGTTATAAGTTATACAAATAATTTACAACTACATCTACAAAGATTTAAACAGAAACAGTAAAGAGAAACAGTAAAGAGTCAATATATACATACGCAAACGCGCCAAAAAATACACATCATAAACATTTAATCCTCTGATGGATCACTCTCAGGAAACTCATCAGAAGATAAATATCCAGGATGCCTCGACACTCGGCGGAAACGAGACCGCGTAGTCGACGTGATAGACATCTCACTAGGCTCAGTGGATACACCACCCCAATGACGCCTAAGAGATAAAGGTAACTCTAAGTGCAAAAACACCATAGTCGTCATCACTGGCTCTCCATCAAACATATGTCATAGGGACACAGTCAGCCGTCCCACGTAAGTCACTGAGTCTCTATCTCCCCGTAGATGCCAAGCTAACGATCCACCGTGAAACTCGAGTGTCACAAAACCCAAAAGTGAGAAGATTTATAATATGTGTGAAAATCTTATTAACAAAGTGTTGAGATGTTTGAGCAGGGATTGGCAACCTAAAGTGACGGCTATTTCGGAATCAAGAAAACTAGCAATAATGACATTGGCCACACTTTTTGGCAAGCTTCAAGAACATGAATTGGAATTGAATAGACTCAACCAAAATGAGGAGCTTGACAAGAAAAAGAAGGGAATTGCTCTCAAGGCCACCTCCTCTTTGATCAATGATGATGATGATGATGATGATGATGATGGAGATGGCTTGGAAATTAGTGAAGAGAATCTTGGCCTACTAGTAAAGAAGTTTAGAAGATTCTTCAAAAAGAATAGAGCTCAAGGAAGACCTCCCTTTCCCTCAAAGAATGCCTATCACAAAGGGGAAGGAACCTCAACCACTCCTAAATGCTATGAATGTGGAGAATTGGGACACATGAAGATGGAGTGCCCAATCTATCAAAGGAAAGTGGAGAAGTATGAAAAGAGGTACTCAAAGGAAAAGAAAGAAAGAAGAGCCTACATAGCTTGGGATGATAATGACATGGATTCAACCGATAGTTCTGACAATGAGGAAGCCAATCTATGTTTCATGGCTAGAGGAGAAGAGGAAGATGAAGATGACATGGAGGTAACATCCTCAAATTTTGAATCAAATTCTTCTCCTTCTTATGATGAATTGCAAGATGCATTTGAAGAATTGCATAATGAATCTATGAGACTTACAAAACTCGTTTCATCATCTAAGAGAACAATTTCCTCTTTTGAAAACAAAATCTCTATTTTAAACAAGGAAATTGAGGAACTTAAAATTGAAAATGAAACTCTTGGACTCATTGATGCAAATTCCTCATGCTTAACATGTTCTTTACTTGATAATACATCTACATCCTTTTCTTGCTCATCATGTAAAACTTTTGAAAAGGAAATTGAAGATTTGAAAAATACTCTTTCAAAATTTACCCTTGGAAGAGATAATTTGAACATATTGCTTGGGAATCAAAAATGTGTGTTTCAAAAGGCTGGTTTAGGGTACAATCCCAAAAATCAACAAAAACTTTACAAGAATTTCTTTGTTCCCTCAAGTTTATCAACAAGTCCTTTTATAAAATGTTTTCATTGTGGCAAGAAAGGACATAGTGCATCAACTTGTAATGTGAGGAAGAATATCAATAACAAGATTGGAACTAAAATGGTTTGGATCCCTAAGGGCACCTTGCCTAACATTAACACACAAGGACCCAAGAGAATTTGGGTACCAAAAGCCAAAAATTAAAGTGTGTTGTAGGTGTGCTTGAAGGCCAAGAACGGACTTTGGAATATCAAAAGTGGCTGCTGCAAGCACAAGATCAGAAATTACTCCAAGTTCTCTTCCTTGTCTCCAAGAAGCTTGGACTTGCAATGTTTGGATAAGTGGAGACTTGTTCTATGCCTTAACTTGTTTTAAAATTGCATTTTTTTAAAGCTTTATATCTTGAAAATATCTTTATATGTAATAATATGCTGGATAAGTTCATTTCTTGTTTGAAATAGCATATTTGATATAAAACATCTTTGAACTTGGCATATTAGATCAATCATGCATCTAAACTCTTGTAACACAATTTTGATGCATAATTTTCTGCATAATGTGTCATATGCTGTATAATCTGTGATTTTCTGCAAAATGATGCATAACTTGTCACTTGTATGGCACAAAGTCACAATCTTCCGCATAATCTCATTTTTGCTGCATAATGAACTCAATTGCTGCATAAAATGCACCTTTTCTCGCACAATGCATGATTTTAAATGAATAATCTATTTCTTTTCTGCATAATGTGCTATTGTGATGCATAACATGCTACCTTGCTGTATAATCATGACATTTTTGCTGCATATCATGATGGTTCTTATCATATTTGAATCCAATACTGACTTGAGCGTTGGAGATTCCCCTTAAGTTATTTTGCTGGTACTACATCATGACAAAAACCCTCAAAAAGCTCAAAAACTTCACCAATCCATCAAAAGGGTGTAATTCTTGGTAAAAGTAGCATTTTCGCATGATCATATGTTTTAGATCACAATCTATCTGGATTATATGCCTACATGATGTTTGAAATTGTTTTGGAATGCTTTGGAACAAATTTGAAAGGTTTAAAATTGATCTTTTTCTGTTTAAAATGCAAAATCTGAGTTTTAGTGAACTGGTAATCGATTACAACACCTTTGTAATCGATTATAAAGGCTCTGCCAAGCGTTCCAAGCCAAGTCAGAAAGCAGGTAATCGATTACACCTCCAATGTAATCGATTACATCTATTCCAGAAGGCATGTAATCGATTACACCACATATGTAATCGATTACCGGGAATCCAGAACATGCGTAATCGATTACACAGACATTGTAATCGATTACACAAGGTTTTTAAAAGGCAAAAATTCATGGGTTATACCTTTTTATCTGCCATCAAGCCTTTTCATGATGCTTTCCTTATGCTTAATCTTTATCTAACCCCATTTGCTCTTGTATATGACTCTGAATTCTGTTGGCATAAATGATAATTATTATCTACGATTTCTTTTTCATATGCATTTGCTATTGGCATCACTAATTGTTATGCTAAACCATTCATACTCTGATATTGATCCTGCTGGGCTGAAATGTGTATACAATGTTGAATGCTTATGTTGTTTTTGATAATGCCAACGGGGGAGAGATTAGTGAAATATGTTGCATGTGTACAGGGGAGCTTTGTGCTTTTACATGAAAATCATTTATCCTATCTCATGCATACATTATGGGGGAGAGTTGCGCTTAATCTCTGATAGATAAATGAATGCAAATATTTCTCTATTTTCAATGCTTATTTTGTCATCATCAAAAAGGGAGAGAATGTGAATGCTTATGTCATGAAGCATATCAAATAAGTTTTTGATGATAACAAAGCCAAAAGAAGAAGACCAAGATCAAAAGAAAAGACCAAGATCAAAAGAGAAGATCAAGATCAAAGGAAAAGAACAAGACCAAAAGAAGAAGACCAAGATCAAAGAGGTATATTAGATATAGGTCTTAGAACATCAATGTGAAATGCTCTCAAGGTATCTCAATTATATTCAAATGGTTTTTCAAAGATCTCATAAATCAACTTGTTTTCAAAGTTCATATTTTAAAAAGAAATGTTGATTTCAATCTTGGATTATGGTAAACATTTATAAATCTTGTTTTGTCCAAGTACCCAAATGATAAAAATGGCCTAGAGACTTAATTGGGATTGAAAAATGTGTTCAAAGTGGAAAGTAATCAATTACACACTCTTGGTAATCGATTACCAGCAAGTCAGAGGACTTGTAATCGATTACAGCATCCATGTAATCGATTACCATGTTCCCAGAAATCCAAGAACACGTTCAAAGGGCCATGTAATCGATTACATTGATATTGTAATCGATTACGTAAAGTCGAGGCGTGTAATCGATTACACAAGTCTTGTAATCGATTACCACAAACCCGTAAAGCCAAGAACACGTTTTAAGCTGTTATGTAATCGATTACGAACCCATGTCGATCGACACAAAGATTCTCGACAAGCCCAACGACTATATTATTTGGCTTTTAATGTTGCCCATTAAAGCCTCCAACGGCTCTTTTGTTCCAACAACTTATAAATATTCATCTTGGGGCATCATTTGTGGTTGAACAACACTTAAGAAACATCTTTCAATCACTATAATCCGAGATTCATCCTTAAATCACTTTTGCTCTGTTTTTGTATATATTGTTGAGATATTCTTGAAGAGCATTATAGGGCTTCAATTTGTATCATCTACTCTTGTGAGAGTTTTCATTTTATAAACACTTTGATTCTTTGTAAAGGTATCCCTCTAGAGAAAAGAGAGTGAGGTATCTCTCAAAGTTTGTAAAGGGTGAGGTATCCCTTATTGAAGGTGAGGCATCCTTCAAAGGTTGTAAAGAGGGTGAGGTATCCCTCTAGTGAAAAGGGTGAGGTATCCCTGGTTTGAGGCTCAAGCTCAAGGGTGAGGCATCCCAAGGAGTTGAGTGCTCTTTTGTGTAAAGGTTTTCAAGCACCCGTTCAAGCTTGAAGTTAAGTGGAAAATCTCGAGTAGTTTGCTTGAGGACTGGACGTAGGTCACAAGTGGATTGGTGGCTGAACCAGGATAAATCTTGTGTTTGTTCCTCTCAACTCTATCTCTTTACTTTGTGCTTTAATTATATATGCTTGAGTTGAGTTTGATATCTTGCTTTGCTTGAATTCTTTCTATCTTGGGTTGTTTATTTATGAGTGAAGTATTCAATCTCATTTATGCATTCACCTCAATCATCCAATAGCTTCAACGAAAATTGTCAATCAAACATTTTACGAAAGATTTACGAAAATATTTTACATACTCAATTCACCACCCTCTTGAGTATTGAGGCCACTTGGTAACAACTATATGTTAGAAATTCTCAAAGGTTACTGTATTTCCTTTCTAACAGTAAAATTATTACTTTTAATCCTTAAACTTAATTCTAATCAATTTGTTTCTTTAAAACTCATTGTAGAAAAATTCCTTTTTAACATATCTTACATCTTTTTAATTAAAAATGGTTTGGAATTGATTTTAGAAATCATGGATCTTTGGTTTGGCATGTTGGCCGAAATATGCACTTGTGTTATTTGATTTCTAAATTCATTTTCTTTGATCTAAACAATTCTATCTCTTGTTAATTTTCCTAGGTTAATTAAATTACACTTTAGGAAAATAATGAGAACATTTTGGTTCTCTTTTTTGGTCAATGGGCGTGAGCCTTAAGGTGATGTTCTTTGGAACACTCATACATTCCTTAGCATGTTATTCACATCCTATACATTATCATGCATTTCTAACACACACAAATTATCAAAGCTTGTAGACATGCAAATCAAAGCTTGTAGACATGCAACATCATACAATTTATTACAAACATCAAATAGGAAAACTACTAACAACCACACAAACAAGCTACTAACAAACACAAACAAAGGAATCCTTATGGATTCTACAATCACAACAATCAATCTTCATCTTCTTATCACCACCCATGGATGATAAGATTTGTCTTCCTCTTACTTTAAATGAAGACAAAAATACTCTTTCACACCTCCTCTAGGTTTCGGTTTTCACTCCACCAAGTCACCTAACAAGCTTAAACAAAACTACAAGTTACTAACCATAAAGAAAGCTTAAACCATGGAGAAATCATGGCTTAGAACTTTGAAAAAGAGTTTAGAAATGGAAAACAAGAAATTTCACCTTCTAGGTAAAATTTTCCAAGTAGGTTTCCAAGCTTCAAATGAAAGATTTTGCAAGAACTCTCAACTAGAGATGTTCTTAGGATTGTGTATAGGTTTAGAAAACTTGGTTGGATAAAATTTTGGGTGGTTGGATGGTGCAGAATAGGGCTTGGCCGAATCTAGCTTCAAGAAAGCTTTAATGGAGTTTAGGGTTTTTAAAAGAGAGAGAAGAGAGAAAATGCATGAAAGATGAAGTGATTTTTGTCCTCCAAAGGCCAAATGGCCGTGAACATCAAGCCATGCAAGGTGTAGCCTTGCTTGGCTTCATCCAAGCCTTACGATGGATCAAAGGTCAAGATTAAAACTTGGTTAGCAAGCTTAGCTCTCATTGGTTCATCCTTGCCTTGTCACCAACCTTAGTCACTAACCTAGTCATTAGCTTAGTCATTAACCTAGTCATTAGCTAGCTTAGTCACTTGTTCTAGAGAATTCCTTCACTAATGGTGTTTAATTAAGCTACTAAGTTAACTGTTTTAACTAAACGTGGGTCCCGCAAAACATTTCCGGGTCTACTATCATTTTATTATACTGACTAATAAAATAATTTTATAATAATACAAAATTATTTTATTTGACAGTTAAATCCTAAAAATTAAAAGATTAAATACAATATCATTCAGAATCGAGTTAAGTAAGATTCCCCAGTTCTGAATAATTAAAACAAGATTTCCCCGGCCTGAAAAATATTATTTTCCTGTCCCAGAGCAAATTGCACAAAAAGTCCAAATAAAATCACAGACAATAATATTAAGCATTATAACTTTTAGAAAAATTAAAAATAGTACAATCGGGACATAATGGTCATTTTTCCATTTTTCCCCACAACGAAGCAAATCATCCAAAACGTTCAAATAAAATTACAGACAGTATTAATTGTCTGTATATCTCCCAGAAAAATTAAAACAGTAGCTTGAGAAAACTTTTATTTTACCGTCTCGAAACAAATTACGTAAAACGACCAAATAAAATTTTAGCCTGTAAAACGTATTTGTATTTCATATAGAAAATAAGAAACAGTAAAATAGGGACACAACGGTCTTTTATACAAAAGCTTGAAAAATAGCAAACAGAACATTCGGGACATTTTTCTAAAAATTGAGGTGTTACATCACTCGAAAAGATCTCTTTCCCTTACCTTTCATTGATCAAATGTTAGAAAAACTTTCAGGTCATGCATTTTTCTGTTGCTTGGATGGATATTTTGGCTATATGCAAATACCTGTGGCACTTGAGGATCAAGAGAAAACCACTTTCACATGCCCATATGGTACATTTGCATATAGACGAATGCCCTTTGGATTATGTAATGCACCAGCTACTTTTCAGCAGTGTATGATGGTCATTTTTTCTGATTTGATTGAGGATTGTATTGAAATTTTCATGGATGATTTCTCCGTGTTTGGCCCTTCTTTTGATGAATGCTTACATAATCTCAGTTTGGTTTTGGAACGATGCAAGACCACTAACCTTGTTCTAAATTGGGAAAAATGTCAATTTATGGTACAAGAGTGTATTGTTTTGGGGCATAAAATTTCACCCAAAGGTATGGAGGTTGATCCGGCAAAGGTGGAAGTAATTACGAAATTACCCCCACCTAAATCTGTTAGGGCCATTCGAAGTTTTTTGGGTCATGCAGGTTTTTATAGGAGATTTATTAAGGACTTTTCAAAAATTGCTAAACCAATGACTAACCTCCTACTGAAGGATGCACCATTTGATTTTTCTGATTCTTGTTTAAATGCATTTGTTTTCTTAAAAGAAAAATTAATTAGTGCACCCATCATTATTTCCCCTGATTGGTCCTTACCTTTTGAACTGATGTGTGATGCAAGTGATATAGCAGTTGGAGCTGTTTTGGGCCAACGAAAAGGTAAAATTTTTTAAACTATTTACTACACTAGCCATGCTTTGAATAAGGCACAAAAGAAATTACACTACCACAGAAAAAGAGTTGCTAGCGGTAGTATTTGCTTTTGATAAATTTCGTCCTTACCTTATTCTTTCTAAAGTTATTTGTTATACTGACCATTCTGCTATTAAGTATTTGCTTGCTAAACAGGATGCTAAGCCGAGACTTATTCGGTGGGTTCTTTTGTTACAAGAATTTGATATTGAGATACGTGATAAAAAGAGGACGGAGAATCTTGTAGCTAACCACCTATCTCAATTGGATGAAGAGGTGTTAGAGCCCTCTACTGAGTGAGCCATAAATGAATCATTTCCTGATGAACACCTCTTTGTAGTCTCCTCTTTACCATGGTATGCTAATATTGTTAACTTCCTCGCAGGTAATATCCTTCCATCGGATCTCAATTATCAACAAAAGAAGAAATTCTTCTATGATGTTAAGCATTATTTATGGGAGGATCCTTACTTGTTTAGGATATGTGTTGATAATGTTATTAGAAGATGCATTCATGGTAGTGATAATCATTCCATTCTTGAACATTGTCATACTAGGGAAATTGGTGGCCACTTTGGTCCTACTAGAACTGCACACAAGGTATTGCAAAGTGGATTTTAATGGCCAACTTTGTTTAAGGATGCATATGAATTTGTTAGATCTTGTGGCAATTGTCAACGTAGTGGAAACATCTCTAGGAGACATGATATGCCATTGAAAGGCATCTTGGTTTGTGAACATTTTGATGTCTGGGGCATTGATTTCATGGGCCTTTTCCCAAAGTCTTTTTCTAATAAATACATTCTTGTTGCTATGGATTATGTTTCTAAATGGGTTGAGGCAGTGGCATTACCTACTAATGATACTCGAATGGTGGTAAGATTTTTGAAACGAAATATTTTTACTAGATTTGGTACACCCCGAGCAATCATAAGTGATGGTGGCACTCATTTTTGCAATAAATAATTTGACAATCTTCTGAGCAAATATGGTGTCACCCATAAAGTCGCCACTCCTT
Source organism: Ormosia emarginata (assembly GCA_029884605.1). Classification (NCBI taxonomy): domain Eukaryota; kingdom Viridiplantae; phylum Streptophyta; class Magnoliopsida; order Fabales; family Fabaceae; genus Ormosia; species Ormosia emarginata. Next base: position 683,566 of record JAQQTP010000050.1, read on the forward strand.
ATCATCCACAAACAAGTGGCCAAGTAGAGGTTTCCAACCGTGAATTGAAAAAGATTTTAGAGACGACTGTTAATGCATCTCGTAAAGATTGGTCTTTAAAGTTAGATGATGCATTATGGGCTTATAGAACTGCGTTTAAAACACCTATTAGCATGTCTCCTTATAAACTTGTGTTTGGTAAAGCCTGTCACTTACTTGTGGAACTAGAACACAGAGCATATTGGGCACTTAAATTTTTGAATTTTGATATGAATACTATAGGTGCACAATGACGTGACCAGCTTAATGAGCTGGATGAACTTCGTCTTGAGGCATATGAAAATGCTAAGCTCTATAAGGAGAAAACTAAAAAATGGCATGACATGCGTATCCAACAAAGTAAGTTTAATATTGGAGATCAAATTCTTGTTTATAACTCACGTCTTCGTCTCTTTCTAGGAAAACTACGATCAAAATGGTATGGACCATATACGGTTGTTGGAGTATTTCTATATGGTGTACTTGAAATAATGAAAGAAGGCCAACAACCTTTTAAGATAAATGGACACGAGCAAAACATTATGAAAAAGGAGTGGAGACTGAGAGCCACTCTATTTGCCTCACTTAGGTTTTATACCAGGCTAACGTCAAGCTAATGACATTAAACAAAGCGCTTAACAGGAGGCAACCTGTGTTTCTTATTTTAGTTATTTCTATTATTTTTGTTATGTTTGTTTTTGCAGGGTTTGTTGCGGCGCTGACTTTTGCGCTTCTCCTCTCCCTGACACTGTTTCACTACTCATCAGGTTGTGTTGCTCTTTTCTTTGCCCCTTCATTTCTTTCTTTTCGACATTGAGGACAATGTTTATATTAAGTGTGGGGGGTATTGTATATTAGTACTGTATTTTTTTTTAAAAAAAAACACAACTGATGAACACTTGAGTAATGCTGATATTTGAGTTGGAATTGTGTGTTAATTGCTTGATTTATTCTAAGCTGATAGAAATTTGTTGAAAAGGGAAATTCAACGATCATGATATGATTTTGTGTAAAGCGATCTTTTTCAATTGAGAAAAGTGAAGTTTAGCATCTTATTTGAAAAAAAAAATCATGTTTGCTTGCTTCTGTTTTCTTTATCAAACTTAGCCAGAAAGTGAGTTTTGAGCTTTACTGATTAAATTTTTTTTTCTTCTGGGGTAAGTTTTCTCTTGATTAATGTGTACTAGAACTTGCTTTGATATCTTGTTGAGGCTTTAATGATTCACATACGTACTTGAATATGATTAAGGCAATTAGGCTTTATTCTTTCTTGACTTTCAGACTTGTATTGATAAAATAACCCTTTAGTTGCCCCATTTGAGCCTGAAAATGATTTCTTTGAATACCCAATTTCTTGGAGCATCTGATGTGTTGAATTAAAAGTCTTGAAAAGCAGTTATATCTTCAAGGGTATATATAGTTCAAAAAAAAATTATATCTATATAAAAAAAAGGGAATTATTGGTAAAGAATGATGAAAATTCTGAGTTGAAATTGAGAATTGGTAAAATTCTTGTGCATCATGCTTTATTCATCTTTTCAGACAGATTCTGCTTTGAATTGATTTATCCATAAAAATCTTTACCCTTACTTGACGCATACAATGAGAATTTTCAGGAGTTGAAAATGTGTTTGACTATTTCTCTGGAATTAGTTTTGTCTAATCCTAGTAAACTATTGGAGGTGTACTGTGATGCGTTACATCGGAGTTTAAGATGTGTGCTTATGCAGAATAGAAGAGTTGTAGTGTATGTTTCAAGGAAATTGAAGTTACATGAGAAAAATTATTCTACGCATGAATTGGGGTCGGTAGCCGCTGTGTTTGTATTAGAAGAATGGAGATACTTTCTTTATGGAGCAACATTCAACATCTTCAGTAATTATAGGAGTCTGCGTATCTGTTTGATCAGGAGAAGTTGAATGAGAGGCAAAGAGATTTCATTGGTCAAAGTAGTCTAGAATGATGTAAGAGGTGAAGCTACATGGAAATTGGAAGAAAAGATAAAATAACATTATTCATCATATTTATTCTGAGGATGTGAAATCAAGTTTATCAAGTTTCGAGGACGAAACTTTTTTTTAGAGGGGGAGTATTGTAACACCCCAAATTTCCTAACTATTTGACAGTAATTTTGACAGTTAACAGAATTCTATTGTTTAGTGATTTCTGTGTACTGTAAAATTATTTTGAATATTCTGTGAATATATTTGATTGTTTTGTGTGATTTACTCTGTGTCAGGAAAATAATAATTTTTAGGCTGGGAAATTTTTTACATAATTTAATTATTACTGATAAGTCTTAATTATTTTACGTAATTTGAATTGATTTTCGTATGTTTTATAATTTTTATGATTTTGTGGATGATTATGAAATTTTTATATTACTCTAATTATTTTAGTGTTATCCGTGGGCCGTCTGTGGGCCTAGGGGGGCTGTATGTGGGCCAAGGTGGGTCTCGAAAAGTGAAAATTTTTCTGCAGCTAGGAAATTTTGTACTGTTGAGATGGAGACCGGGGATCTTACTAAACCTGAATCCGAAAATAGTTTTTCAAATTTTATTTTACTGTGTTTTGCACTGTATTTAATTATCGGGTGATAAAATTACAGTAAAAATATTATTTGAAGGGTAATAGCAGATAAAAAATAAATATTATACTGCGTAGTCAATATTAGTGGCTTGGATATCCACCATTGATTTAATCAACAGTGGAGACTTGATATTGATTTAATCAACGGTGGAGATTTAGTCTTACAAAGTGGCTAAGACCATTTATAACCATTGGATGTAAAGTTTGAAGGAGTAATCTTGACCCTTCATTTTGGAGATACATCTAATGGCTAGGATTTCAAGGAGGAAAGACCAATGGCCTAGATTAAGTCTTCTATCTAAGGCTAAACCTAAAACCTAAATGGTGGCTATGAAATTTGTCACACATTTGGAGTGCATGAAAGAGGGGGGGACAATTTTGAGATGGTGTAGGAGATTAGAATGGTTTCAAGACCATTATTGATCACTCTTGGTCATTATTGATCAATTTCAAGAAGCAAACTCATCAAACTTTTCTCTCCACCTCTTCTCCAAGCTAGTTTCGGCCAAGCATCATAGAACCACCTTCCATCACTCTTCAATTTCATACAACCTTATTTCTTCAATCTATACCTCATTCTAAGACACTTTGTAGTTTGGAGCAAGTTCTAAATCCATCATCTTCAAAGACTTTCTTCAAGAGCAAAGTTATAGGGGTTTTATGGTGAAGTGTAAGGAAACTTCATTTCTTATCTCTTTTACCTGTTCTAAGCCATGTTTGATCCATGGTTTACCTTGTTCAAGCTTGATTTACTAATAAATATATGTTTTGTTTTATGTTTAAGAAACTTTTGGTGGTGAAGGACTTGGAAAAAGAAGTAAAGCAAGGAGCTTTTGAGGTTCTTCAAGAGGTAAGAGGGAGATCCATCTCACCAACCAAGTATGGTAGTGAGAGATGGTTTTGTATTTGATGGATGGTGAATCCATGTGAGGATTCATATCCATGGTCATGTAATTATTTGTGGGTGTTTATGTGTTTTAATTATTTGCTTATACTTGATATGATTTGCATGATTTATTGCTTTTGATTATGGCATGCTTGTGATATACAATGAATATGTGTATGTATGTCATGATTTGATGATGAAAAAGAAAACAATTTTTGGTTCCAAGGACCAAGAGGAATTTTGGCCAAGACACCTCAAAATAGGTGTTCACAAATTAATTTTGGGAGCAAGAGATTCTAAGTATTCTACTAATTATGAGTAATAAGTTGATGATTTTGAGAATTTGCAAAGAAAGTGGACATGAAAATAAACAAATGATTTGATTTTAAAGACCAAGTATTTTTGGTTTTTGTTAAGGAAATTTTAATGATTTGGTTTGTGTAAAAATAAGAATGGTACTTAATTGATTTAGAAGGAAAAATATTTGATGGTTTCAATGGCCATGTACCATGATTTTGAAGGCTTGTAATGCCTTGATTTTTATGGAACAAAGTGATTTTCAAAGTGGAAATATAATTTGATTTAGTACAAAGATTTTGGAAATGGAATCAGAGTGTTTTATCACTTGAGAAATAGAAATTTCGGTTATAAAAGGAAAATGGAGGTTGTAAGGGTTTGAACCTCAAATTATTTTGGAAGAGGATTGAATTTGAGAATTTATTTTGATTTATAAAGGAAACGTTGATGAATTAAAATTTACTAACGTAAAACTCATCCTTTGGGTTTTGGAGCGCGTTAGGGAATTTTAAGTGAGAAATATTGATTTAATTCAATGAAACGGTGAAATTGTGGAATTTATTGTGAAAATCATTTTTTGAGTAAGAAAATGTGGAAAATAATGTGAGAAGTCATATTATTTTGAGGAAAGAATTTCTTAAAGGCGAAAATGTGAAAAATGATGTTGGAAATGACATTGATTTATTTGAAAGTCCAAAATGATGTTTGGAATATTGAGGAATATTTTACATGATTGTAAAATGTTGAAAAATGCTTTAAGTAACTTATAAACGTGATTTTTAAGTTACGCGATTTGGAAAACGTTTAAATATTTGCACTCGATTAGAAAAATGTTGAAATATTTCTACGCAATTTGGAAAGCGTTTAAATATATTACGCGTTTGAGATATTGTTGAAAAGTTGCTACGTGATTTAAAAATGGTAGAATATTTTTACGTGATTGAGAAAAAGATGGAAAATCGTTATGCGATTTGAAAACGCAACAGAAATGCTGTGAAATTGTGAAAACGTAACAGAAATGTTGCGCGATTGTGAAAAACGTGTCAAAAGTGTTGCACAACTATAAAAATGCGATAATATGAGTTCGCAATGGAAAAATACAGTAAAGATACTGTTGGACCAGTGTGTGGACCTTGATTATGAGATTATGAAATTGAATTGAGAATGGGCCAGTGTATGGACCCTGAATATGAAATTGTAAATTTTGCCTGTGATTGGCATTGGTGCATTTTATATGCATGAACTAGTGTATGGACACTGTATGAGAAAATGATGAATTTTACCTATGATTGGCATTGGTGCATTGAACATACATTGGAAAGGTCCGATGGACTGTATGAGGCTATTTGCCTAGGAGAGACGTACACCTCTTGAGTGGGTGCAATATGCATAGTGTAAGTCACTTGTTGACCTTGGGGGCATCGGGGTGCGGGTTGCCTACATGGGCAGTTGGCAGCTCTTCTGTACCGTGGGTTAGACCGACGCGACACACCGATGATCCTGACCGAGACACTATTCTTAATCAAGATCTAGTAAAGACTGTCGTGTATATGCTAGATGTGCAAACACATATGAGAAATGTGGCACGTGGTCTGAGGCATGTTGGTACAGATAGATCTTTCGGATCAATTTCTCCGAATTGAGTATTAGCTCCATGGAGTAGGACATTGAGTCTATGTGCACATGCATAATTATTTAGTATTGGTTATGATAATTGAACTGTTGAATACTTGGATAATGATTGAGGGCATTATCATAAATATTGAATATTTATATCTGTGTGATATAATAATTGAGGAATATTGGATGATGATGATGATAAATAATGTTGATGGCATTATTGTAATTATCGTGTGATTTGAATAATGTTGATGGCATGATGGTAATTATTATTTATTATATTTATCGTGATAAATAATGATGATGGCATGATTGTAATTATGGTATGATATATCTGTATGGTACGTTGTTTGTGTTATCTCTGTGCTACCATGTTAGTATTGGCGTAGGTGATCTCACCTCTTTGTTATATTGTTTTGCTGTGTTTGTATTATTAAAAAAAATTATATAGTAGATGGAACAAGTTTCTTAGACATGACCGGAAACAAATATTCTGAGATTGGTGATAACATTGAGGGGTGAACATCCCGGATTCGTTGGTGTGTAATTTTTAATGAGGAACAAATATATGATGCATCAAGATAAATACAAGACGGAATAAGTATGTTGAGTTTTTACCATTAGTGTTTTACTGTGCTATTAAGTAGGATCCGTCATGGGATTTGCTACTGTTTAAAATTGAGTCTGTAAGTTTTATATTTCTTGAATAATTGTTAAATATTATGTGGTATCTGTGATATATATTAATCAGTTTAAATCTATTTTTCAGTATTACTTATAAATATCAATAAGTTTATTGCGAAAAGAAATTTTGAAACCCACCTTTTATAACTCAAACCTTTTAATGAAATTATTTTCAAATTATAAGTTGGTAGTCGGAAATGTGATGCCCTACGGGGGGTGTTACATATGATTATGCTCAAACATGGGTGTATGATGGAGTAAATGCAATGTCATGAGATGTCATGAAACTTGACTATTCCTCTTTATGGTAGGGAGGCAATATATAACCTCCTATAACCTACCATATCTCTCTGTGGATACAATGTTATGAATGTCATGAATTTGCTATTCCTCTCTACAGTGGGGAAGGAATACATTACCTCCTTAACTCACCAGGTAGGAATCCACCTACCTTCTGAACTATGATGCTTAACTTTTCTTTAGTGTCAAACTTACTTGGCACACTTGAACCTTTCCTTCTTTTCGCTTCTCAGTTCATACCTATGCAACTCTTGGTTACTTACTCACTAATTTTCATCATATAAGGATCTAACACCCTTTTTATCACATCATCCTAACTCAACATTAGCCAAAAAGAGAGCAACACTAAGTTGCTTAAGGTGCTAGATACTTACCTAAGGCAAACCATAAATATTGGATGCTTTAAAGTTTACATATTTCCTATACATACTGATATGATCCAAGTTGGATGCATATTGTTTTTACGGATCGTCCTTGAGTTGATTTCGTATTTTAAAGAATTAAATGATGAAGGGATGAATAGTACATGAACAGTACTGTGAACAGTGCATGAACAGTATATGAATAGTAAAAAAAGAAAAGATGGAAGAAAGACAAGGAATGGAAGGAAGAAGACGCCACACTCTTGGAGAGTGATAAGTCAAGTGAAGATTCGCCACAAAGGTAAGGAAACCTTTGATAAGAACCAAGATGGTTCTTCCAAGAACCCCAAGAGAACTAAGCTCTCAAAACTCACAAAGGAGTGCAATAATATTCTTGAATTCAAAAGTGTCAAATGCAGTAAACACAAGCCTATTTATAGGCATTAGGTATGCAGCTAGGTCTAGCTAAAGGAGGCAGCAAGCTAGCGCATTTTTAATCCTAACCCTAGCGCAAATGTGGCCTGACGAGCGCCGAACTCAGTCAAAATTATAACCGAAGTTATTACCTAAGCTTGTAGCACAGTGACAACACCGGATCGTCTCCTCAAGGATCGTAGATGCAATTTGATCAAATCAAGTGAAAGTTAGCAAAGGGGGGTTTGACAGTTTAAGATCGTACTTAACAAAATTAACGGAAGAAATGACAATTAAAGAGTAGTCAATTTAGAAACCTATCCAAGATTGGGTGGATTCAATCATAGACCCTTCATAGAACACTTGAAGCGCAATTGAATTGTTAATTTGGATCTAACCGAGATCTCTGCATCAAATCCAGAATTCATACTAGACGATCGTCTAGAATTCAATTAACAAGTGATAAACACAAATCCTGCAATCGCACCATTCATGAAAATCTATGTTAATTTCAAGTACCGAATTCAATTAACTTAGGCACAAATCAAGTAACCTAACCTCTTCAATTGCGTGATTAATTTAGATCAATCAGTTCTAAGTTTCATCACAAATCTCAATCTTCATTTATGTGATTAGTTTAGATCAATTAGTTCTAAGTTTCATCACAAATCTCAATCTTAAACCAAGATCAATCAGATCAACATAAATAGAATCACCATTCATGCATTCAAGATCAAGAAGAAGAAAAAGAAGAAGAAAGAGGAATTCAATTACAAATCAAATACAATGCATAACCAAGGTCTCAAGAATCCAAACCACAATCTCTTCAAGAGTTCTAAATTGACCCAAAGTAGCTTAGCCCTCCATTACCATGAAGGGGAGCATCAAAATATACAAAACTATGAGAAACTATGAAGAAGCAAGAAGAAACTTAGAGAGAAATGAAGGAGAATTACTCGAAGAAATGATAACCAATGGTGCCTTTTATAGAAGTCTAGGGTAACAAAATGACAAAGGGGAGTGAGTGGATGAGTGGGTGAGTGAGTGGAGTGTTTGAGTGGAATGGTTGAGTGGGTTGGTTTAGTGGATTAGTTTAGTGGATGAGTGAGTGGAATGGTTAAGTGGGTTGGTTGAGTGGAAAATGCCAAAGGACTTTTGGTGAGTGGGAAATTATGGACATGAATGGGTGAGTGGATGGATGAGTGGGTGGATTAGTGGATGAGTGGGTGGAGTGGTTAAGTGGTTGGATTAGTGTATGAGTGGATGAGTGGATGAGTGGATGAGTGGATGAGTGGATTAGTGGATGGATGAGTGGGTGGTTGAGGACGAAAATTTCGTGTCTGACTTGGAAGCCAAAAATGACCAACTATACTTCAGATCCACGAAAAGTGCTCTTCATGAAAGTTGTAGATCCTTGTCTTGGCTATAAAATGGATAGCTGGTTCGTCCAATTTAGATTCCTTCAGCCCAGGATATGTCCTAAATACCGTAGGTTGCTCAAACCCAACTTCAGCTCCTTTGTTCCGACTTGCAAGCTCAAAATGACCTACTAGAATTCCTTTTTTCAAAAAGTGTTCTTCAAGAAAGTTGTTTATTTGGATCTTGACTATCCACTATCCAAATTTGAGCCCATCTTCATTATTACATCTTGAGATATGATTTTATGAGTGCACACTGTTCGGATTCTACTGACAGAACCCGTATTCTGACTTCCATGTAAACTTAGGTCCTTTAGACATCTTTTTGGGACTTCGAGCTCTTCATCAAAGTTGTAGAGCTTCCTCTTAGCTTTCCTACAAGGTAAAATTCATGTTCATCATATATTAGGAACTCAAGTAATGGCCAAAATACAGAAATAGTGTCAAATCTCAATAATGCTGAAAATATTCAATTAAGACCAATTTGAGCTCAAACTCACAAAATCATACCAAACTCAATCAATTAAGAATATGAAGAGTGTAAATGACTAAACATAAGGGTTTCTTAATGAATAAAATATGTGATTATCATGGCCTAGGCCCAACTAGAAGGCAATACCTATCCCTAGCTCTACTATGCGCAAATTAAGCCCAAACAATACCCTTATTACAAAATTATCCCAAAAAAAGAAAATAAGAACCAAAACTGAGAAAATTAAAAGGTTCAAATGCATAATTAAATAAAATTGACTAAGAAGAAATCATGCCCCCACATTGGGTCCTTCATCAACTTAGATCATTTGGACCATCTTGAGTGCTCCTTCTTCTGGAATAGGCTTAAGTGAGAGAAAGTGGTTGACTTCTTTGTCCAAATCCTCCTTAGCCTTCTTAGCTCTTGACCTTGTCATTGGGCCTCCAAGTCCTCGCAGTGCATCTTTGAGCATTGGGCCCGTTGGGCTGCCACTTGAGCTTCCTTGGTCTCCATCATGCCCTCACCCTTCGAAAGAATTCATCCTTAAATTTGATCCTTCATCACCTATATCAAAAGGACTTAAGTCAGCCACATTAAATGTTGCACTAACCTCATACTCACCTGGTAGGTCAACTTTGTAGGCATTGTTATTGATTCTTTCTAAGATTTGGAAGGGTCCATCTCCTCTAGGTAAGAGCTTAGATTTCCTTTGCAAAGGAAACCTTTCTTTTCGCATGTGCACCCACATCCAATCTCCTGGTTCAAAAACAACTTGCCTCCTTCCCTTGTTTGCTTGCCTAGCATATTGCTCCATCTTCCTTTCAATTTGAGTCTTGACTTGTTCATGGAGCTTCCTCACATATTCAGCTTTTGCCTGTCCATCCCTCCTGGAAAGCGCATCAGCCACTATATTTACCTTACCTTGCTTGTGTTTGATCACATAGGGAAATTGTTCAAGGTATTCCACCCACTTGGCATGCCTCTTATTAAGTTTACCTTGCCCTTTTAAATATTTTAGTGACTCATGATCACTGTGAATTACAAACTCTTTTGGCAAAAGGTAGTGCTGCTAAGTGTGCAAAGCCCTTATGAGTGCATACAATTCTTTATCATAGGTGGAGTAATTTAAAGCAGCCCCATTCAATTTCTCACTAAAGTATGCAATAGGGTGACCCTCTTGTAATAAAACAGCCCCAATCCCAACATTTGATGCATCACACTGAAGTTCAAAAGATTTAGAAAAATTAGGCAATGCAAGTATGGGTGCATGAGTGAGCCTATCTTTGAGTGTGTTGAAACTTGTCTCTTGATCCTCCCCCCACCTAAAACTCATATTTTTCTTAACAACTTCATTTAAAGGGGCGGCTATGGTGCTGAAATCTTTTACAAACCTTCTATAAAAGCTACCTAACCTATGAAAGCTTCTTACCTCATTAACAGACTTAGGGGTAGGCCACTCCCTCATGGCTTTTATCTGTTCTTCATCTACTTGCACTCCCTTAGCACTCACAACAAAGCCTAGGAACACTACATGGTTGGTGCAAAAGACGCACTTCTCTAAATTAGCATATAACTTTTCTTTTCTAAGCACACTCATCACAACCCTAAGGTGTTCTAGGTGCTCTTCTAAGGTTATGCTATAGATTAGGATGTCATCAAAGTATACTACTACAAACTTGCCTAGAAACTCTCTCAACACATGGTTCATCAGCCTCATAAAGGTGCTAGGCGTATTTGTAAGCACAAAAGGCATCACCAACCACTCATACAATCCATGCTTAGTCTTAAAGGCTGTCTTCCACTCATCCCCTTCCCTTATCCTAATTTGATGGTACCCACTTTTTAAATCCACTTTAGAAAAGTAACATGCACCATGCAATTCATCAAGTAAATCATCTAGCCTAGGGATGAGAGGCCTATATTTTATAGTTATATTATTTACAGCCCTACAGTCAGTACACATTCTCCAAGTGCCGTCCTTTTTTAGGACAAGTATGACAGGCACGGCACAAGGACTTAAACTTTCCCTCACCCATCCTTTTTGCATCAAATCCTCCACTTGTTTTTGAATTTCCTTAGTTTCCTCAGGATTTGTCCTATAGGTGGGCCTATTGGGCAAAGAGGCTCGCAGGATGAAGTCCATTTGATGTTCAATCCCCCTCAAGGGTGGTAGTCCGGGAGGGACACTCTTTGGAAAGACATCTTCAAAGTCCTGCAAAAGAGAATCAACTTCACTAGGTAGAGGGTTGGAGTTACAATTTAGGTACAAGTCCTTATATACGCAAATGTACATCTCTTGTTTTGCAAAGCAAGCCCTCTTAATCTCACTTTTCCTAGCAATTAAACATTCATTTTTTCATTTATAAGTTCTTGGTCCCTATTCTTTGCTTCCCCCATTGATTTTACTTTTACGTCTTTCTTCTCTTGCTCCCTTCTTAGCTTCAAGACCACTTGGTCTTCACAAACCTGTTTGGGAGTAAGGGGTACAAGGGTTACCTTTAAGGTATTATGAACAAAGGAGTACTTGTTAGTGAAACCATCATGAATAGCATGCTTATCAAATTGCCAAGGCCTTCCAAGCAAAATATGGCCGGCCTCCATGGGAACAATATCACACAAAACATCATCATTATACTTATCAATTGACAAACTTACCAACACTTGTTGATTCACTATCAACTCACCATTCTCACTTAGCCATTGTTGTATGGTCGGGGCTGAGGAGTAGTTTTAAGGTCAAGTTTTCTTACCAAGCAAGTGCTTGCCACATTGGTGCAACTTCCCTCATCAATGATTAATGAGTACACTTTGCCTTGGATGACACATCTTGTGTGGAAGATGTTTTTCCTTCGGTCTTGGTCCCTTGCAACAACTTGGCTACCCAAGAGTCTCCTTATAATTAGAAAGTCACCATCATGAGCATATGTCTCACATTCTTCCAAGTCACCATCATGAGCATATGTCTCACATTCTTCTTCTCCTTTACTTGAGGGAAGGGAATTTGGACATGAATCACTAGAGAGGTGTCCCTCTCTTATCACCATTGCCCTTTTGTTTGGGCATTAAGAGGCTATATGTCCATTCCCCAAGCATTTGAAGCACTTGATGTTCCTATTTTTAGAAGAAGAAGAGGAGCTGTATTAGTGGAAGGAAAAACATTAGAGTTTTTAGAAGTCATACCTCCTTTGGGTTGTGTAGAGGAGTCTTCCTTTGGTTACTTATCCTTCCAAGTGGGAGGTTTGAGGTTAGAAGAAGGCTTCTTCCATGCACCTTTTCTTTTGAGTTGTTATTCCACCTTTATGGCTTGGTGGACTAACTCATCAAGCTCTTCATAGTTGTGCAACTCCACAATGTCTCCTATCTCACGATTTAAACCATGAAGGAAATGTGACATGGTAGTCTCCCTATCTTCAATGACATTAGCCCTTATCATGGCCACCTCTGTAACACCCTCCCTAGGGTATCACATGTCTGACTCCCGACTCAAAATCTGAAAATATTTTCATAAAAGGTTTGAATTAAAAACGTGGGTTTAAAAAAATTTCTTTCTTGCTGAAATATAAACTTACTGTTTCAATAAATTTACTGAAAATATTAGGTAATATTGAAAATATATTTAAACTGATTCATATACAACATTGACACCAATTAATATTTCACAATTTAAAGAGAAATATAAAATTAACAGACTTTTTTTTTTTAACAGTAGCAAACCCCATGACGGGTCCTACTAAATAGCACGGTATAACACTAACGATAAAACTTAACATACTCATTCCTTATCTTGTATCCAAATTTTGTTGCATCGAACTCTACTCCTTGTCTACTCAGAACACCTTCGAACTTGAGACAACCACTCTTCAATGTTTTCATCAATCTCTGAGTGTCCATCGCCCGATATATCTAAGACAACTCATTCTTTCTACTGTTTAATTTTAACAATACAGACTGACAAAGAAGATAACATAACAAAGAGGTGAGATCACCTACGCCAATACTAACATGGCAGCACAGAGATAACACAAGCAGAATATCATACAGGATATCATATCAAACTTCCAATAATATATTCAAGTATTAATCAACTACCATCATCAAATCATTTATCAATTCAATTATCATAAACAAAATTACGATAATGTCCTAATTATCATCATCATCATCCAAGTATTCAAAACAATTATCATAACCAATATCCCTCAATTAATATATTGCAGATATAAAATGTTCAGATTATGCATGTACACAAGACTCGATTTCCTACTCCATGGAGCTAAAACTCAGGTCGGAGAAATGATCGAAAAGATCACGGTAGGTTCCACGTGCCTCGAGGGACCACGTGCTTTAATTCTCATTTCAATTTTTGCACATCTAGCACATACACCGACGGTCTTTATCGATCTTGATTAAGAATAGTGTCTCGGTCCGGATCATCGGTGTGTTGCATCGGTCTAACCTACGGGAAGAAGCGCGACCAACCACCCGTGTAGGCAACCCGCACCCGATGCCCCCAAGGTCAACAAGTGACCTACACTACGCATATCGCACCCACTCAAGAGGTGTGTTTCTCCTAGGCAATCACCATATCCAAATTCTCATCGAGACCATTCCAATGCATGTATAATGCACCAAATACCAATCACTGGTATATCTCATAATTTCTCGTGATATAGTTTATACAATGCACAAATATATCAAATCAAGTCCAACCACAAGGGCTATTCTTTTCAAATTTGTTTGTTCAATTAAATTATCTTATCATATTTTCATAGTTATAAAACATCTGTTGTCGTGTTTTCACAAAATTTCGCAACATTCCCTACGTTTTCACAATTCCACAACACTTCTGTTGCGTTTTCAAAATACCGTAACACTTTTGTTACGTTTTTAAAATTTCAAAACATTTTTATTATGTTTTCACAATACCGTAACATTACTGTTACGTTTACAAAATTTGTAACATTTCTGTTACGTTTTTAAAATACTGCAACTCTTCTGTTGCACTTTTAAACCACGTACAAATTTTTCAACATTTTTCTCAATCGCGTAAAATATACGTTTCGCAAATCACAAAGTATTTTTTCCATTGTTTCAAAATCGCGTAACTTAAAAATCATTCTTTTACGTCACGTAAATCATTTTCTATCATTCTCAAAATATTTAAAACCCTTTTCAAATCACATAATGATTTTCCGCTATTTTCACAATTACGTAAAAATATTCTATCACTATTCAAATCACGTAGTGATTTTTCAACAATATTTCATCACGTAAAATATTTAAACGCTTTCCAAATCGAGTATAAATATTTAAACATTTTTCAAATCGCGTATAAATATTTTCACTGTATTTCAAATCATTTTTAAGATACGTAAAACATTTTTCAACATTTTACAATCACGTAAAATATTCTTCAATATTCCAAAACACTATTTTGGACTTAAATAAATCAATATCATTTTCAATACTTTTTTTAAATTGCGTAGCTTAAAAATCACATTTTTAAGATACGTAAAATATTTTTCATCACAATTTCATTACAGAAAATATTTCTTAACCATCAAAAATTCCTTTCAACTTTTCTCAAAATATTATAACTTTGTATTTCATTTTTTTACATTTTCTTACTCAAGAAAATCTTTTTCCAAAAATATAATCCACAAAAATCACTTTTCCATTGATATAAATCAACGTTTCAAAACTTAATATTTTCTAACGTGTTTCAAAACTTAAAAATAAGTTATACGTTAGTAAATTTTCAAAACATCATTATATTCTTCATTTTTCCCAAATCAATTCTAAAATCAATTCTTTTCAAAATAAATTAAGATTCAAACCCTTGCAACTTTTCTTTTTCATTTTCATATGAAAGTTCATTTCTCAAGTGATAAAATACTTTGATTCCCTTTCCAAAATCCTTATACTAAAACATTTTGTTCAAACAATTTGTTTTCACTTTAAAATTACTTTGTTTCATAAAACCAAAATTATTCCAACCTCCAAAAATCGTAGAGTCTTTGGCCATTGAAGCCATCAAATATTTTCCTCCTAAATTGATATGGTTTTACACAAACAAAACCATTAAAAATTCTTTATTTTCAAAATTGAAATACCGATGGTCATAAAAACCAAACCCATTTGTTCAAATTCATTTTTACTTTCCTTACAAATCTTTTTTCACTTTCTTTGCAAATCCTTAAAATTATCATTGCTATTTTCATTTAAATCTCATGTTTAGTAAAACACTTAGAAACTTTTTACACAAAATAAATCAATAAAAATTCCTCCAAAAATCATATTCTTGTTCTCTTGAAAAACAAATCCTTTGTTTATTTTCCATATTCTTCAAATCATCCATTTTCATCTTTCATGAAAATATTAATTTGTGAATACCTATTTTTGAGTGTCTTGTTGAAATCCACCATGTTCTAAGTACTCAAAAATTAATTCTTTTGTTCTTGAAAATTTTCAACATGAACCCTAATCAAGGCATCAAAACCGTATTTCTTCCTTGGCTATTGGAGCCAAAAATCAATTTCCTTTCCACCATCAAGTCATAGCATATACATATATATTTCATCATAAATAATATAAGCATACCATCAAAGCCATAAAAGCATGTATAGCATATCAAGCATATCATCAAAGCTATAAAATCATGCAAAGCATATCAAGCATAGAAAATTAATCAAAGCTCATAAACACCCACAAATTAATTACATGACCATGGATATGAATCCTCACATGGATTCTACATCCATCAAATAAAATACCATCTCTCACCACCATGCTTGGTTGGTGAGATGGATCTCCCTCTTACCTCTTGAAGATCCTCAAAAGTTTCTTGATTTGCTTCTTTTTCCAAGTCCTTCATCACCAAGAGCTTCTCAAATACAAAACAAAATACATAGAAATTAGTATACTAAGCTTGATTAAGAGGAACCATGGATCAAACATGGCTTAGATCATGAAAAAGAGAGAAGAAAATGAAGTTTCCTTATACTTCACCTCAAAAACCCAATAACTTTGATCTTGAAGAAAGTCCATGAAGATGAATGATTTAGAGAAAATCTTCAACATGAAAGTTGCTTAGAACATCATGTAGATTCAAGATCTATGGTTGGATGAAATTAAAAGAGATTGGATGGTGATTTTAGGGTAGATAACCGAATGGTTTCTCTTGAAGCACAAAGATGGAATTTTTTATTTTTGATAGAAACTTGAAGCTTGAATTTGAAGATCAAGATGAATGATTTTGGAAAAACTCATAACTAGAGATGTTCTTAGAATGATGTTTAGGTTTAGAAAATCAAGTTGGATGAAATTTTTGAGTGATGAAAGGTGCTCTTGGAGGGCTTGGCCAAAATCTAGAGAAGAAAGGAGATGGAGAGAAAATTTTCTAAGTTTCCTTCTTGAAAATGAATCAATGAAGACCAAGGAAGACAATAATGACTAAAGCATGCAATTATGGTCTTCCAAACTCCTTCATGCAGCACCAAATTCGTAGTCCCCCCTTCTTGCATTCTTCTTGAGTGCAAAAAAATCAAAAGTAAGCCATTATGATGTCTAACTTGACCAAGACATGCAAAAATGACATAAAGCTTTATTTCTTTGTCTTCTAAACACTCCAAAACCATCACCTTCTCTTCATAATGCATTCAATAAAGTTGTCTTCATTATTTGCCACCATTTGAAGCATTTCTAGCCATTGATTAATTCAATGGTTAGGATTTAGGTAGATTTTTAATTTTAGAAGACTAAATCTAGGTCATTGGATTTTTCTCCTTTAAATTCTAACCATTAGATGTGTCTCCAAAATTAATGGTTAAGATTGCTTCTTCAAACTTTAAATCCAAGGGTCCTAATTAGTCTTTGCCATTTTAGAAGACCAAATCTCTACCATTGATTGATTCTTCATCCAATGGTCATAAATGGTCTTTGTTACTTTTTAAGATTAAATCACCACCCTTGATTTAATCTAAATCCAATGGTTATAAATGGTCTTTGTCATTTTTCAAGACCAATTCTACACCTTTGATTACATCTATGGTTGATATCAAAGCCTTCCTAAATAAGCTTATTCTCACACCATTGATTAAATCAATGGTTATTATCCAAGGCTTCTTTATTAAGTTTGTTTCTTAACCTTTGATTAAACCAATGGTTAATATTCAAACTAAGTATTCTCATCCAAGGGTATAGATCAAGTCAAGCTCTCTTTGTTGACTATGCAGTATAATATTTATTCTTGTATCCTACAAATAATATTTTTACTGTATTTTTATCATCCGATAATTAAATACAGTATAAAATACAATACAATAAAATTTTAAAAATTGTTTCCGGATTCAGGTTTAGTAAGATCCCCTGTCTCCATCTAAACAGTACAAATTTTTCTATGCGTAGAAAATTTTTTCACTTTGTGGGACCCACCTGGGCCCATGTATGGCCACCTGGGCCCACATACTTTTATGGGCCCACAGACAGGAAAAATTTCAAAATCATCCATAAAATCACAAAAATTATAAAATGCACAAATATCAAATCAGATTACATAAAATAATTACCTAACGGTAAAAATTAAATTACGTAAAGTTTTCCCCGGTCCGAAAATTTTTATTTTCCTGACACGGAGTAAATCACTCAAAACAATCAATACGCTGACGGAATAATCAAATTAATTTTACAGCGCTCAGAAATCACTAAATAGTGAAATTCTGTTAATTGTCAAAATTACTGTTTAAGAGATACGGAAATTTGGGGTGTTACAACCTCCGTCTCCTTGTAGTACTCATCCACACTCCTACTTCCTTGGGTAAGTCTTTGGAATTTATTGTGTAATTCCCTATGGTGCCATGAAGGGACAAACCTCCTCCTCATCAAACCTTTCATCTCTTCCCAAGTGTCTACGGGGTATTCCCTATTCCTTTCCCTCTCTTTTTGTACTTGGTTCCACCAAATTAGGGCATAGTCTGAAAATTCTAGGGCAGCCACCTTTACCTTCCTTTCTTCATTGTAATGGTGATAGGAAAAGATTTGTTCTACCTTAGTTTCCCATTCTAAGTAGGCTTTGGGGTCATTCTTTCCTTGGAAAGAAGGTACTTGGGTCATTACTCCTCCTAGGTCTCCTCCTGTTTCATCACTCCTATGCCTCCTATTATAACTCCTTTCAATCCTCCCATGCCTCCTTCTCCTATCATTGTTCCTCCTAGTCCTCCTTTCCCTACCCGAATCATAGGTATCTTCACCCGAACATTAGAGTTTTTAGAAGTCATACCTCCTTTGGGTTGTGTAGAGGAGTCTTCCTTTGGTTAATTATCCTTCCAAGTGGGAGGTTTGAGGTTAGAAGAAGGCTTCTTCCATGCAACTTTTCTTTCGAGTTGTTGTTCCACCTTTATGGCTTGGTGGACTAACTCATCAAGCTCTTCATAGTTGTGCAACTCCACAATGTCTCCTATCTCACGATTTAAACCATGAAGGAAATGTGACATGGTAGTCTCCCTATCTTCAATGACATTAGCCATTATCATGGCCACCTCCATCTCCTTGTAGTACTCATCCAAACTCCTACTTCCTTGGGTAAGTCTTTGGAATTTATTGTGTAATTCCCTATGGTGCCATGAAGGGACAAACCTCCTCCTCATCAAACCTTTCATCTCTTCCCAAGTGTCTACGGGGTATTCCCTATTGCTTTCCCTCTCTTTTTGTACTTGGTTCCACCAAATTAGGGCATAGTCTGAAAATTCTAGGGCAGCCACCTTCACCTTCATTTCTTCATTGTAATGGTGATAGGAAAAGATTTGTTCTACCTTAGTTTCCCATTCTAAGTAGGCTTTGGGGTCATTCTTTTCTTGGAAAGAAGGTACTTAGGTCTTTACTCCTCCTAGGTCTCCTCCTCTTTCATCATTCCTATGCCTCCTATTATAACTCCTTTCAATCCTCCCATGCCTCCTTCTCCTATCATTGTTCCTCCTAGTCCTCCTTTCCCTACCCGAATCATAGGTATCTTTACCCGAACATTAGAGTTTTTAGAAGTCATACCTCCTTTGGGTTGTGTAGAGGAGTCTTCCTTTGGTTACTTATCCTTCCAAGTGGGAGGTTTGAGGTTAGAAGAAGGCTTCTTCCATGCACCTTTTCTTTTGAGTTGTTGTTCCATCTTTATGGCTTGGTGGACTAACTCATCAAGCTCTTCATAGTTGTGCAACTCCACAATGTCTCCTATCTCACGATTTAAACCATGAAGGAAATGTGACATGGTAGCCTCCCTATCTTCAATGACATTAGCCCTTATCATGGCCACCTCCATCTCCTTGTAGTACTCATCCACACTCCTACTTCCTTGGGTAAGTCTTTGAAATTTATTGTGTAATTCCCTATGGTGCCATGAAGGGACAAACCTCCTCCTCATCAAACCTTTCATCTCTTCCCAAGTGTCTACGGGGTATTCCCTATTCCTTTCCCTCTCTTTTTGTACTTGGTTCCACCAAATTAGGGCATAGTCAGAAAATTCTAGGGCAGCCACCTTCACCTTCCTTTCTTCACTGTAATGGTGATAGGAAAAGATTTGTTCTACCTTAGTTTCCCATTCTAAGTAGGCTTTAGGGTCATTCTTTCCTTGGAAAGAAGGTACTTGGGTCTTTACTCCTCCTAGGTCTCCTCCTCTTTCATCACTCCTATGCCTCCTATTATAACTCCTTTCAATCCTCCCATGCCTCCTTCTCCTATCATTGTTCCTCCTAGTCCTCCTTTCCCTACCCGAATCATAGGTATCTTTATCCTCATGCGAGACTTCATGTTGAGAGTCTCTCCTCCTTTCATTATCGAGCCTTGTGTTTATTTCCACCCTAAACTTCTCAAGTTCTTTAGCTAAGGCTTGCATAAGATTTGCAGTCCTAGGGGATGGGGGTGTACTTCCTTCACTCATCTTTGCACAAGTAATAAGAATAATATAAGATTGAAAAGGCCCTTACCACTCTTCTCACGTGTGTACACTCTTAGATTGATTCCACTCGTGTTTCACACAATTAGGCTTTTGTTTAATGAAAACGCTCTTGCCTTTTATCACTCAAGTTCTCTTTGCAAGTTCTTAAATGAACCATCTCACATTTCAATTACCAAAAGCTCTTACAAAAGTAGCGGTCCTCACAAGAGTAAGCACTCAGAAGTTGAAGAAAGGATGAAACTCTAGACAAAACTCAAAGGAATTTAAAAGGCAAGCAAGAAAAGCTAATTAAAAAAAAAGAAAGGTAAAACTCAAAAGAAATAAGAAGAAAAAGAAATGCGAAAGGTATGTAGAATAGCACCACTTAATGAAATTCATAAGGCATTCAAACTTAATCTTGCTTAAGTGCAAGGGCGGTCTCTTTTTTTTTTAATAGGCTTTTTTTTTCTCCTTTTTTTATATTATTTTTCACGCCCTTGTTCTCTTTTTGCACTTAAAAATTATAATTGGTTCTTGCAATTTTAGTTCCAAATGTTATGCCCAATTGTGTATTTAGGAGTTTCCTTTCCAATTAAGGTGCTATAAAATATGTAACAACAATGGATATAGAGTTGATACGATCAAAGCTATAAAAATTGCGCATAAATTAAAGAACAAAAACTAAAGGCAGAAAATAAAAGGACTGAAATTTAAATGACAAAAAGTAAAGAACGAAAAGTAAAGAATGTTGTCAATTCTTAGGAATGGCAGAGATCAATGATGATCAAGGTTCTGTACAATTATGACATTCAAGCAATGGTGCTTGATGTTTGGAAAGCAATAAGAACAAGTACAAAAAAAAATAAGAACTCTATTAACTCTAGGATTCGGGCTCTAGATACCACATGATATGATCTAAGCTAGATGCATATTGTTTTTACGGATCGTCCTTGAGTTGATTTCATGTTTTAAAGAATTAAATGATGAAGGGGTGAATAGTACATGAACAGTGCGTGAACAGTATGGTGAACAGTGCGTGAACAGTATATGAATAGTAAAAAAAGAAAAGATGAAAGAAAGACAAGGAATGGAAGGAAGAAGATGCCACACTTTTGGAGAGTGATAAGTCAAGTGAAGATTCGCCACAAAGGTAAGGAAACCTTTGATAAGAACCAAGATGGTTCTTCCAAGAACCCCAAGAGAACTAAGCTCTCAAAACTCAAAGGAGTGAAATAATATTCTTGAATTCAAAAGTGTCAAATGCAGTAAACAAAAGCCTATTTAAAAACATTAGGTATGCGGCTAGGTCTAGCTAAAGGAGGCAGCAAGCTAGCGCATTTTTAATGCTAACCCTAGTGCAAATATGGCCCACGCCCAACTAGAAGGCAATACCTATCCCTAGCTCTGCTATGTGCAAATTAAGCCCAAACAATACCCTTATTACAAAATTATCCCAAAAAAAGAAAATAAGAACCAAAACTGAGAAAATTAAAAGGTTCAAATACATAATTAAATAAAATTGACTAAGAAGAAATCATGCCCCCACATTGGGCCCTTCATCAACTTGGATCATTTGGACTATCTTGAGTGCTCCTTCTTCTGGAATGGGCTTGAGTGAGAGAAAGTGGTTGACTTCTTTGTCCAAATCCTCCTTAGCCTTCTTAGCTCTTGACCTTGTCATTAGGCCTCCAAGTCCTCGCAGTGCATCTTTGGGCATTGGCCCGTTGGGCTGCCACTTGAGCTTCCTTGGTCTCCATCATGCCCTCCCCCTTCGAAGGAATTCGTCCTCGAATTTGATCCTTCATCACCTATATCAAAAGGACTTAAGTCAGCCACATTAAATGTTGCACTAACCCTATACTCACCTGGTAGGTCAACTTTGTAGGCATTGTTATTGATTCTTTCTAAGATTTGGAAGGGTCCATCTCCTCTAGGTAAGAACTTAGATTTCCTTTGCAAAGGAAACCTTTCTTTTCGCATGTGCACCCACACCCAATCTCCTGGTTCAAAAACAACTTGCCTCCTTCCCTTGTTTGCTTGCCTAGCATATTGCTCCATCTTCATTTCAATTTGAGTCTTGACTTGTTCATGGAGCTTCCTCACATATTCAGCTTTTGCCTGTCCATCCCTCCTGGAAAGTGCATCAGCCACTATATTTACCTTACCTTGCTTGTGTTTGATCACATAGGGAAATTGTTCAAGGTATTCCACCCACTTGGCATGCCTCTTATTAAGTTTACCTTGCCCTTTTAAATATTTTAGTGACTCATGATCACTGTGAATTATAAACTCTTTTGGCAAAAGGTAATGCTGCCAAGTGTGCAAAGCCATTATGAGTGCATACAATTCTTTATCATAGGTGGAGTAATTTAAAATAGCTCTATGCAATTTCTCACTAAAGTATGCAATGTGGTGACCCTCTTGTAATAAAACAACCCCAATCCCAACATTTGATGCATCACACTGAAATTCAAAAGATTTAGAAAAATTAGGCAATGCAAGTATGGGTGCATGAGTGAGCCTATCTTTGAGTGTGTTGAAACTTGTCTCTTGATCCTCCCCCCACCTAAAACTCACATTTTTCTTAACAACTTCATTCAAAGGGGCGGCTATGGTGCTGAAATCTTTTACAAACCTTCTATAAAAGCTAGCTAACCTATGAAAGCTTCTTACCTCACTCACAGACTTAGGGGTAGGCCACTCCCTAATGGCTTTTATCTTTTCTTCATCTACTTGCACTCCCTTAGCACTCACAACAAAGCCTAGGAACACTACATGGTTGGTGCAAAAGACACACTTCTCTAAATTAGCGTACAACTTTTCTTTTCTAAGCACACTCATCACAACCCTAAGGTGTTCTAGGTGCTCTTCTAAGGTTATGCTATAGATTAGGATGTCATCAAAGTACACTACTACAAACATGCCTAGAAACTCTCTCAACACATGGTTCATTAGCCTCATAAAGGTGCTAGACGCATTTGTAAGCACAAAAGGCATCACCAACCACTCATACAATCCATGCTTAGTCTAAAAGGTTGTCTTCCACTCATCCCCTTCCCTTATCCTAATTTGATGGTACCCACTTTTTAAATCCACTTTAGAAAAGTAACATGCACCATGCAATTCATCAAGTAAATCATCTAGTGATGAGGACTTCATGGGAGAAGCCCAAGCTCAGGCCCAAGTCCCAAAAGAAGTCCAAGATCCAATACAAGGTCTAGGAGGGCCCATGACAAGAGCAAGAGCTAAAAGAGCCCAAGAAGAACTTAAAAAGATGGTGAACAACTTATTAAAGGCCCAACATCAGATTGAAGCCCAATATGTGGAGCCTAGGATTTACGCATGCATAGTCCACTTGGAATGAAAGGAGAAGAGCCAAAAGAGTCAATTTGAACTTCAAGACCTTTATATATTTTTGGGCTGTTTTTATTTGATTTTTATTTTATTTAATTTTATTACATTCTAGTTCTATTTGGTGTATGACTGTGTTCAAAAAATATATTTTGTCCACAGCAGGATTAGAACCCAGGCACTTGAAGCTGAATATGTCTCCTTAACCACTGGAACATATCAGTGATGCTTATGCTATGGGTTTTGTTTTATTTTAGTTAAGTCCTAAATGGGCAAACCCTAAACTAAATTGTATTAAAACATTTGGGGATCATGAGAGAGACAGACTTTTGGCATATAAGAAAATTGGGTGTTTTGCTCTGCTAGGGTTCTTCCTTGCATCATTTGATCTTATCAAGAATTAATCTTTTCTTGTGGCGATCCTTCTTGGCTTATCAAACTAGGTTTGTGGCGCCATCCTTATCTTTTTCTTTTCATCAATTTTCGTTTTTAATTCTTCTTTCAATTTTCGCAATTTTCTCAATTTTCGTCTTAATTTTCTCGTGCTCATAACTTAAGTTATACGTACTCATTTTCAGTGATTCTTGAGTCTAAATCGTGATTTAGAAAGAGATATTTCACCTCGTTTTGGAATCACCCAATTCCGAAATCTGTAGCGTGAGTTATAGAAATTTCCTAAAACGGACAGAATTAGTTCTTTTGCTTCTTTATTCTTCTTTTCAATTTCATCTTCCAAATTCTGTTTGTTCTAGTCCTAATAGGTCCGAAATCAAGAGGCTTAAGGAAAACCTCATCATTTGGTATCAAAGCTAGTCATTAGGGCTAGTGTTTGGTGTGTGATTTGGAGCCAAAAGAGGTTTTTTTTCTTTGAAGTTGTGTTTGGAGGAACGAAGGCTGCACAAAGAGGCATACAGTGGCTGCCAAGTAAGTGAAAACAACACTTATTTGTGATTTTTTTTTTCTGAATCGCTTGAATTGTACTAAGATTGTAGAGGCTGAATTTGATTGTTGAATTTATAAAAAAAAAAGAATTGGAGTTTAAAAAAAAAAAAAAAAAGGAGATTTGGAAGTGCTTCAACATTTGGTTTGAGGAAGCTATTTGAATTTCTCGGACCTAAACCTTGTTCTTGTCTCTTGTTTGAATTTATGAATCACTTGTCTTTCTAATTGTGAGTAGTGAACTTGTTCTTTGCTACTTGTCTTGTGATATTAAAAGCCTTGTGATTGCTGCAAATTAAAAATTTATTTCTTGAAGAGATTGTTTGATTCTAGTAAGAACTTTAAGCAAGAGAAAGAGTGGAAAAAGGCAAGAGAGATACATTAGCTTAAAAGCCAAATTTGTGTGAAACACTTTGAGTGAAATAGTTTTGGAGAGGACTTCTTTACATCAAATTAATCTATGGCTGAAAGAGAGGGACCCCCATCCCCTACTAGGGAGCATAGGTTGTTGTTAGATGCCTTAACTCAAAGGATGAATGAGGTGTTGAGGGAGCATACGGAAGGAATTTATGAGAGACTTGAAACTTTAGAAAACCAAAACCAGAATGGGGAGAATGACCAACATAGAGATAAGAGGAGACATGAGAGGCATGAAAGGAGAGAACATGATGGAGAACAAAGGAGAAATAGAGAGGAGGTTGTGAAAGTTACCATACCACCATTTAAAGGAAAAAGTGATCCTAAAGCCTATATTGAGTGGGAGATGAAGGTAGAACAAATTTTCTCATGCCACAACCTAAATGAGGAGAAGAAGGTCAAGCTAGCTACCTTGGAATTCACTGACTATGCCTTAGTTTGGTGGGATCAATTCCAAAAGGAGAGGAGGAGGTATGGAGAGCCTATGTTAGAGAGTTGGGAGGAGTTAAAAAGAGTGTTGAGAAGGAGGTATGTTCCATCCCACTACCATAGAGAGCTTCTCAATAAACTTCAAAGAATGACCCAAGGGAGTAAGAGTGTAGATGAGTTCTTTAAAGACCTTGAAATAGCCATGATCCGAGCCAATGTAGAGGAGGAAAGGGAGGTTACCATGGCTAGGTTCCTTAATGGGCTGAATGGAGATATAAGAGATGTTGTTGAGCTTCAAAATTATGTAGAAATGGAGGACTTAGTTCACCATGCTATGAAAGTGGAACAACAACTAAAAAGAAAAAGTGTGAGAAAGAGTGTATCAAACTATGATAACTCTAGATGGAAGGATAGGTTCAAGAAGGAGGGTACCTCATCTTCTAGGATCTCCACGATAGCCCCAAACCCAACCCAAAACAAGGGCAAAGAAATGGCAAACAAGTCTCGGTCTAGAGACATAAAGTGTTTCAAATGTTTGGGTAGGGGGCACATTGCATCCGAATGCCCAACTAAGAAGGTTATATGGTGTTAAAAGATAATGGAGAAATCACTAGTGAGAGTTCCCAAACTGAATCCTCAAGTGAGGAAGAGAGAGAGGAAGAGGAGGAGATTCTGAAGGAGATTTGTTCATTGTGAGGAGAATGTTAGGAGGAATAGCCAAAAAGGGTGAGGAAAGTCAAAGAGAAAATATTTTCCATACTAGATGTCTTATCCAAGGAAAAGCTGTGTTCCTTAATCATTGATGGAGGGAGTTGTACTAATGTGGCAAGTACTAGGTTGGTGACAAAAATGAATTTGGAGACTAAGCCCCATCCTAGACCATACAAGTTGCAGTGGTTGAGTGAGGAGGGAGAATTGAGGGTGGATAAGCAAGTGGAGATTGAGTTTTCTATTGGAAAATATAAAGATAAAATTTTGTGTGATGTGGTTCCAATGGAAGCTAGTCATTTGCTTCTTGGGAGACCATGGCAGTTTGATAGAAAAGCTCACCATGATGGTCATGCAAATAAATACACTTTTCACCATGAAAACCGCGCAAGGTTACATTGGTTCCATTGTCTCCAAAAGAGGTATGTAATGATCAAAATATCATGAGAGAAAAAAGAAGGCAAGAGAGGAAAGAAAGGAAAGAAAATGAAAATGAAAGCAAAAAGAAAGAGAGAAAGAATGCTTTGTTTGTGAAGAGTGGAGAGGTGAGGAGAGCTTTAATGGCAAGGAAGTCTATGTATATACTCTATAATAAGGAGATTACTGCACTTGATTCTGACCTTGAACTTCCTAGTGGAGTTAAATCTATTTTGCAGGAATTTCAAGATGTTTTTCCAGAAGATATACCACCAGGACTTCCACCATTGAGAGGTATTGAACACCAAATTGATTTGGTGCCAGGGGCTGTGTTGCCTAATAGGCCAGCATACCGGAGTAATCCTCAAGAGACCCAAGAAATTCAAAGGCAAGTTGCTGAATTGATGAGCAAAGGATGGGTTGAGGAGAGCTTGAGCCCTTGTGCTGTTCCAGTTATATTGGTGCCAAAGAAAGATGGAAGTTGGAGGATGTGTTCTGACTGTAGGGCCGTCAACAACATCACCATCAAGTACAGGCATCCCATTCCCAGGTTAGATGATTTGTTAGATGAGTTGTATGGCTCTTGTTATTTCTCTAAGATTGATTTGAAAAGTGGATATAATCAAATTAGGATTAGAGAAGGTGATGAGTGGAAAACAGCTTTTAAAACCAAGTATGGTTTGTATGAGTGGAAAGTAATGCTATTTGGTTTGACAAATGCCCCTAGTACTTTCATGAGATTGATGAACCATGTTTTGAGAGAGTTTCTAGGGAAATTTGTGGTTGTTTATTTTGATGATATTCTTGTATATAGTAAAAATTTGGATGAGCATTTGCATCATTTGCAATCTGTTTTACATGTGCTTAGAAAAGAAAGATTGTATGCTAATTTGGAAAAGTGCATGTTTTGTAAGGACCATGTTGTGTTTTTAGGATTTGTGGTTAATTCTAGTGGAGTGCATGTAGATAAAGAGAAAATAAAAGCAATCCAAGAATGGCCAACTCCTAAGAGTGTGAGTGAGGTAAGAAGTTTCCATGGGCTTGCTAGTTTCTATAGGAGGTTTGTTAAGGATTTTAGTACCATTGCTGCACCTCTAAATGAACTAGTCAAGAAGCATGTGGGTTTTAAATGGGGAGAGAAACAAGAGAAAGCATTTGCTGTCCTAAAGGAGAAATTAACACATGCACCCATACTTGCTTTGCCTAACTTTGCTAAATCCTTTGAGCTTGAATGTGATGCATCTGGGGTAGGCATAGGTGTAGTTTTAATGCAAGAGGGACATCCCATTGCTTATTTTAGTGAGAAAATGAATGGGGCTGCCCTTAACTACCCTACATATGATAAAGAATTGTATGCTTTAGTTAGGGCTTTGCAAACTTGGCAACACTATCTTCTGCCAAAGGAGTTTATTATTCATAGTGATCATGAGTCTCTAAAGTATTTGAAGGGACAGGGAAAGTTGAACAAGAGACATGCCAAGTGGGTGGAGTTTCTTGAACAATTCCCCTATGTGATCAAGTACAAGAAAGGTAAGTCCAATGTGGTTGCTGATGCTTTGTCACACAGGTATGCTTTATTGACTACTCTTGAAACTAAATTTCTTAGTTTTGAATATATTAAGAATTTGTATGAACATGATGCTGATTTTTCTCATATTTATCAAACATGTTCTCATGCTGTATCTGATGGGTATTTCAAGCATGATGGTTACTTAATAAAGGACAAGAGACTTTGTGTGCCAAAAGGTTCAATTAGGGAATTGCTTGTTCAAGAGGCACATGAAGGGGGCTTAATGGGACACTTTGGGGTGCAAAAGACATATGACATCTTGCATGAGCATTTTTACTGGCCCCACATGAAGCATGATGTGCATAAGTTATGTGATAAGTGTCTTGTTTGTAAAAAGGCTAAGTCTAGGGTCATGCCGCATGGATTATATACTCCCTTGCACTGTTCTGAACACCCTTGGATTGATATTTCTATGGATTTTGTTCTAGGTTTGCCTCGGTCTAAGGGAGGGAAGGATTCTATTTTTGTGGTGGTTGATGAGGTTCTCAAAGATGGCTCACTTCATACCATGCAAGAAGGTGGATGATGCATGTCATGTAGCTGATTTATTCTTCAAAGAGGTGGTAAGACTGCATGGTTTGCCTAAGAGTATTGTAAGTGATCGGGACTCTAAATTCCTTAGTCATTTTTGGAGGACCTTGTGGGGAAAAATAGGCACAAAACTATTATTTTCTACTACTTGCCATCCCCAAACTGATGGGCAAACAGAGGTTGTAAATAGGACTTTATCTACTCTCCTTAGAGCTGTTCTAAAGAAAAATCTTAAGTCTTGGGAGGAATGTTTGCCACATGTTGAGTTTGCTTATAATAGAGCGATACATAGTACTACTCAGTTTTCACCTTTTGAAATTGTATATGGTTTTAATCCTTTGACTCCTTTGGATTTATTACCTTTGCCTAACATTTCTCAATTGCAAGATAAGTCAGGGCAAGTTAAAGTTGATTATGTCAAGAAATTACATGAGAAGGTTAAGGCCCAAATTGAGAAGAAAATGGAAGGGTATGCCAAGCATGCAAACAAAGGAAGGAAGGAGGTAACATTTGAACCAGGTGATTGGATATGGGTACACTTCAGGAAGGAAAGATTTCCATCTCAAAGGAAGTCTAAGCTTATGCCAAGAGGAGATGGACCTTTTCAAGTATTGGCTAAGATCAATGACAATGCATATAAGATTGACTTGCCCGGTGAGTATGGTGTGAGTGCTACCTTTAATGTGGCTAATTTGTCCTTTTATGATGCAGGTGATGAATTAATAGATTTGAGGACAAATGCTTCTCAAGAAGGAGGGAATGATGAGGACTTCATGGGAGAAGCCCAAGCCCAGGCCTAAGTCCAAAAAGAAGTCCAAGATCCAATACAAGGTCTAGGAGGGCCCATGACAAGAGCAAGAGATAAAAGGGCCCAAGAAGAACTTAAAAAGATGGTGAACAACTTATTAGAGGCCCAATATCAGATTGAAGCCCAATATGTGGAGCCTAGGATTTACGCATGCATAGCTCACTTGGAATGAAAGGAGAAGAGCCAAAAGAGTCAATTTGAACTTCAAGACCTTTATATATTTTTGGGCTATTTTTATTTGTTTTTTATTTTATTTAATTTTATTACATTCTAGTTCTATTTGGTGTATGACTATGTTCAAAAATATATATTTTATCCACAGCAAGATTAGAACCTAGGCACTTGAAGCTGAATATGTCTCCTTAACCACTGGAACATATCAGTGATGCTTATGCTATGGGTTTTGTTTTATTTTAGTTAAGTCCTAAATGGACAAACCCTAAACTAAATTATATGAAAACATTTGGGGATCATGAGAGAGACAGACTTTTGGCATATAAGAAAATTGGGTGTTTTGCTCTGCTAGGGTTCTTCCTTGCATCATTTGATCTTATCAAGAATTAATCTTTTCTTGTGGCGATCCTTCTTGGCTTATCAAACTAGGTTTGTGGCGCCATTCTTATCTTTTTCTTTTCATCAATTTTCGTTTTTAATTCTTCTTTCAATTTTCGCAATTTTCTCAATTTTCGTCTTAATTTTCTCGTGCTCATAACTTAAGTTATACGTACTCATTTTCAGTGATTCTTGAGTCTAAATCGTGATTTAGAAAGAGATATTTCACCTCGTTTTGGAATCACCCAATTCCGAAATCTGTAGCGTGAGTTATAGAAATTTCCTAAAACGGACAGAATTAGTTCTTTTGCTTCTTTATTCTTCTTTTCAATTTCATCTTCCAAATTCTGTTTGTTCTAGTCCTAATAGGTCCGAAATCAAGAGGCTTAAGGAAAACCTCATCATCTAGCCTAGGGATGGGATGCCTATATTTTATAGTTATATTATTTACAGCCCTACAATCAGTATACATTCTCTAAGTGCCATCCTTTTTGGGGACAAGTATGACAAGCACGACACAAGGACTTAAACTTTCCCTCACCCATCCTTTTTGCATCAAATCCTCCACTTGTTTTTGAATTTCCTTAGTTTCCTCAAGATTTGTCCTATAGGCGGGCCTATTGGGCAAAGAGGCTCCCGGGATGAAGTCCATTTAATGTTCAATCCCCCTCAAGGGTGGTAGTCTGGGAGGGACACTCTTTGGAAAGACATCTTCAAAGTCCTGCAAAAGAGAATCAACTTCACTAGGTAGAGGGTTATAGTTACAATTTAGGTACAAGTCCTTATATACGCAAATGTACATCTCTTGTTTTGCAAAGCAAGCCCTCTTAATCTCACTCTCCCTAACAATTAAACATTCATTTTTTTTTTCATTTACAAGTTCTTGGTTCCTATTCTTTGCTTCCCCCATTGATTTTACTTTTACGTCTTTCTTCTCTTGCTCCCTTCTTAGCTTCAAGGCCACTTGGTCTTCACAAACCTGTTTAGGAGTAAGGGGTACAAGGGTTTCCTTTAAGGTATTATGAACAAAGGAGTACTTGTTAGTGAAACCATCATGAATAGCATGCTTATCAAATTGCCAAGGCCTTCCAAGCAAAATATGGCCGGCCTCCATGGGAACAACATCACACAAAACATCATCATTATACTTACCAATTGACAAATTTACTAACACTTGTTGATTCACTATCAACTCACCATTCTCACTTAGCCATTGAAGCTTGTATGGTTGGGGGTGAGGAGTAGTTTCAAGGTCAAGCTTTCATACCAAGCGAGTGCTTGCCACTTTGGTGCAACTTCCCCCATCAATGATTAATGAGCACACTTTGCCTTGGATGACACATCTTGTGTGGAAGATGTTTTCCCTTCGGTCTTGGTCCCTTGCCACAACTTGGCTACCCAAGAGTCTCCTTATCCTTAGTAAGTCACCATCATGAGCATATGTCTCACATTCTTCTTCTCCTTCACTTGAGGGAAGGGAATTTGGACATGAATCACTAGAGAGGTGTCCCTCTCTTATCACCATTGCCCTTTTGTTTGGGCATTGAGAGGCTATATGTCTATTCCCCAAGCATTTGAAGCACTTGATGTTCCTATTTTTAGAAGAAGAAGAGGAAGAAGTATTAGTGGAAGGAAAAACATTAGAGTTTTTAGAAGTCATACCTCCTTTGGGTTGTGTAGAGGAGTCTTCCTTTGGTTCCTTATCCATCCAAGTGGGAGGTTTGAGGTTAGAAGAAGGCTTCTTCCATGCACCTTTTCTTTTGAGTTGTTGTTCCACCTTTATGACTTGGTGGACTAACTCATCAAGCTCTTCATAGTTGTGCAACTCCACAATGTCTCCTATCTCACGATTTAAACCATGAAGGAAACGTGACATGGTAGCCTCCCTATCGTCAATGACATTAGCCCTTATCATGGCCACCTCCATCTCCTTGTAATACTCATCCACACTCTCCTACTTCCTTGGGTAAGTCTTTGGAATTTATTGTGTAATTCCATATGGTGCCATGAGGGGACAAACCTCCTCCTCATCAAACCTTTCATCTCTTCCCAAGTCTCTACGGGGTATTCCCTATTCCTTTCCCTCTCTTTTTGTACTTGGTTCCACCAAATTAGGGCATAGTCAGAAAATTCTAGGGCAGTCACCTTCACTTTCCTTTCTTCGTTGTAATGGTGATAGGAAAAGATTTGTTCTACCTTAGTTTCCCATTCTAAGTAGGCTTTGGGATCATTCTTTCCTTGGAAAGAAGGCACTTAGGTCTTTACTCCTCTTAGGTCTCCTCCTCTTTCATCACTCCTATACCTTCTATTATAACTCCTTTCAATCCTCCCATGCCTCCTTCTCCTATCATTGTTCCTCCTATTCCTCCTTTCCCTACTCAAATCATAGGTATCTTCATCCTCATGTGAGACTTCATGTTGAGAGTTTCTCCTCCTTTCATTATCGAGCCTTGTGTTTATTTCCACCCTAAACTTCTTAAGTTCTTTAGCTAAGGCTTGCATAAGGTTTGCAGTCCTAGGGGATGAGGGTGTACTTCCTTCACTCATCTTTGCACAAGTAATAAAAATAATACAAGATTGGAAAGGCCCTTACCACTCTTCTCACATGTGTACACTCTTAGATTGATTCCACTCGTGTTTCACACAATTAGGCTTTTGTTTAATGAAAACGCTCTTACCTTTTATTACTCAAGTTCTCTTTGCAAGTTCTTAAATGAACTGTCTCGCGTTTCAATTACCAAAAGCTCTTACAAAAGTAGCGGTCCTCACAAGAGTAAGCACTCAGAAGTTGAAGAAAGGATGAAACTCTAGACAAAACTCAAGGGAATTTAAAAGACAAGAAAGAAAAACTAATTAAAAAAAAAAGAAAGGTAAACTCAAAAGAAATAAGAAGAAAAAGAAATGCGAAAGGTATATAGAATAACTCCGCTTAATGAAATTCACAAGGCATTCAAACTTAATCTTGCTTAAGTGCAAGGGCAGTCTCTTTTTTTTTTGGAACAAGCTTTTTTTTTCTCCTTTTTTATATTATTTTTCACGCCCTTGTTCTCTTTTTGTACTTAAAAATTATAATTGGTTCTTGTAATTTTAGTTCCAAATGTTATGCCCAATTGTATATTTAGGAGTTTCCTTTCAAATTAAGGTGCTATAAAACATGTAACAACAATGGATATAGAGTTGATAAGATCAAAGCTATAAAAATTGCGACGAAATTAAAGAACAGAAACTAAATGCAGAAAATAAAAGGACTGAAATTGAAATGACAAAAAGTAAAGAACGAAAAGTAAAGAATGTTGCCAATTCTTAGAAGTGGAAGAGATCAATGATGATCAAGGTTCTGTACAATTATGACATTCAAGCAATGGTGCTTGATATTTGGAAAGCAATAAGAACAAGTACAAAAAAAAACAAGAACTCTATCAAGTCTAGGATTCGGGCTCTAGATACCATATGATATGATCCAAGTTGGATGCATATTATTTTTACGAATCATCCTTGAGTTGATTTCATGTTTTAAAGAAATAAACGATGAAGGGGTGAATAGTACATGAATAGTACCAAGAACAGTGCGTGAACAGTACTATGATCAGTGCGTGAATAGTAAAAAAAGAAAAGATGGAAGAAAGACAAGGAATGGAAGGAAGAAGACGCCACACTCTTGGAGAGTGATAAGTCAAGTGAAGATTCGTCACAAAGGTAAGGAAACCTTTGATAAGAACCAAGATGGTTCTTCCAAGAACCCAAAGAGAACTAAGCTCTCAAAACTCACAAAGGAGTGCAATAATATTCTTGAATTCAAAAGTGTCAAATGCAGTAAACACATGCCTATTTATAGGCATTAGGTATGCGGCTAGGTCTAGCTAAAGGAGGCAGCAAGCTAGCGCATTTTTAATCCTAACCCTAGCGCAAATGTGGCCCAGGCCCAACTAGAAGGCAATACCTATCCCTAGCTCTGCTATGCGCAAATTAAGCCCAAACAATACCCTTATTACAAAATTATCCCAAAAAAAGAAAATAAGAACCAAAACTGAGAAAATTAAAAGGTTCAAATACATAATTAAATAAAATTGACTAAGAAGAAATCATGCCCCCACATTGGGCCCTTCATCAACTTGGATCATTTGGACCATCTTGAGTGCTCCTTCTTCTGGAATGGGCTTGAGTGAGAGAAAGTGGTTGACTTCTTTGTCCAAATCCTCCTTAGCCTTCTTAGCTCTTGACCTTGTCATTGGGCCTCCAAGTCCTCGCAGTGCATCTTTGGGCATTGGGCCTGTTGGGCTGCCACTTGAGCTTCCTTGGTCTCCATCATGCCCTCCCCCTTCGAAGGAATTCATCCTCAAATTTGATCCTTCATCACCTATATCAAAAGGACTTAAGTCAGCCACATTAAATGTTGCACTAACCCCATACTCACCTGGTAGGTTAACTTAGTAGGCATTGTTATTGATTCTTTCTAAGATTTGGAAGGGTCCATCTCCTCTAGGTAAGAGCTTAGATTTCCTTTGCAAAGGAAACCTTTCTTTTCGTATATGCACCTACACCCAATCTCCTGGTTCAAAATAACTTGCCTCCTTCCCTTGTTTGCTTGCCTAGCATATTGCTCCATCTTCCTTTCAATTTGAGTCTTGACTTGTTCATGGAGCTTCCTCACATATTCAGCTTTTGCCTGTCCATCCCTCCTGGAAAGCGCATCAGCCACTATATTTACCTTACCTTGCTTGTGTTTGATCACATAGGGAAATTGTTCAAGGTATTCCACCCACTTGGCATGCCTCTTATTAAGTTTATCTTGCCCTTTTAAATATTTTAGTGACTCATGATCACTGTGAATTACAAATTCTTTTAGCAAAAGGTAGTGCTACCAAGTGTGCAAAGCCCTTATGAGTGCATACAATTCTTTATCATAGGTGGAGTAATTTAAAACAGCTCCATGCAATTTCTCACTAAAGTATGCAATGTGGTGACCCTCTTGTAATAAAACAGCCCCAATCCCAACATTTGATGCATCACACTGAAGTTCAAAAGATTTAGAAAAATTAGGCAATGCAAGTATGGGTGCATGAGTGAGCCTATCTTTGAGTGTGTTGAAACTTGTCTCTTGATCCTCCCCCCACCTAAAACTCATATTTTTCTTAACAACTTCATTTAAAGGGGCGGCTATGGTGCTGAAATCTTTTACAAACCTTCTATAAAAGCTACCTAACCTATGAAAGCTTCTTACCTCACTCACAAACTTAGGTAGGCCACTCCCTAATGGCTTTTATTTTTTCTTCATCTACTTGCACTCCCTTAGCACTCACAACAAAGCCTAGGAACACTACATGGTTGGGGCAAAAGACACACTTCTCTAAATTAGCATACAAATTTTCTTTTCTAATCATACTCATCACAACCCTAAGGTGTTCTAGGTGCTCTTCTAAGGTTATGCTATAGATTAGGATGTCATCAAAGTATACTACTACAAATTTTCCTAGAAACTCTCTCAACACATGGTTCATCAGCCTCATAAAGGTGCTAGGCGTATTTGTAAGCACAAAAGGCATCACCAATCACTCATACAATCCATGCTTAGTCTTAAAGGGTGTCTTCCACTCATCCCCTTCCCTTATCCTAATTTGATGGTACCCACTTTTTAAATCCACTTTAGAAAAGTAACATGCACTATGCAATTCATCAAGTAAATCATCTAGCCTAGGGATGGGATGCCTATATTTTATAGTTATATTATTTACAGCCCTACAATCAGTACACATTCTCCAAGTGTCATCCTTTTTGGGGACAAGTATGACAGGCACGGCACAAGGACTTAAACTTTCCCTCACCCATCCTTTTTGCATCAAATCCTCCACTTGTTTTTGAATTTCCTTAGTTTCCTCAAGATTTGTCCTATAGGCGGGCCTATTGGGCAAAGAGGCTCCCGGGATGAAGTCCATTTGATGTTCAATCCCCCTCAAGGGTGGTAGTCCGGGAGGGACACTCTTTGGAAAGATATCTTCAAAGTCCTGCAAAAGAGAATCAACTTCACTAGGTAGAGGGTTAGAGTTACAATTTAAGTACAAGTCCTTATCTACGCAAATGTACATCTCTTGTTTTGCAAAGCAAGCCCTCTTAATCTCACTTTCCCTAGCAATTAAACATTCATTTGTTTTTCATTTACAAGTTCTTGGTCCCTATTCTTTGCTTCCCCCATTGATTTTACCTTTACGTCTATCTTCTCTTGCTCCCTTCTTAGCTTCAAGGCCACTTGGTCTTCACAAACCTACTTGGGAGTAAGGGGT
Source organism: Ormosia emarginata (assembly GCA_029884605.1). Lineage (NCBI taxonomy): Eukaryota > Viridiplantae > Streptophyta > Magnoliopsida > Fabales > Fabaceae > Ormosia > Ormosia emarginata. The sequence goes on from JAQQTP010000050.1 coordinate 719,547, forward strand.
ACAAGGGTTACCTTTAAGGTATTATGAACAAAGGAGTACTTGTTAGTGAAACCATCATGAATAGCATGCTTATCAAATTGCCAAGGCCTTCCAAGCAAAATATGGCCGACCTCCATGGGAACAATATCACACAAAACATCATCATTATACTTATCAATTGACAAACTTACCAACACTTGTTGATTCACTATCAACTCACCATTCTCACTTAGCCATTGAAGCTTGTATGGTCGGGGGTGAGGAGTAGTTTTAAGGTCAAGTTTTCTTACCAAGCAAGTGCTTGCCACATTGGTGCAACTTCTCTCATCAATGATTAATGAGTACACTTTGCCTTAGATGACACATCTTGTGTAGAAGATGTTTTCCCTTCGGTCTTGGTCCCCTGCAACAACTTGGCTACCCAAGAGTCTCCTTATAATTAGCAAGTCACCATCATGAGCATATGTCTCGCATTCTTCCAAGTCACCATCATGAGCATATGTCTCACATTCTTCTTCTCCTTCACTTGAGAGAAGGGAATTTGGATATGAATCACTAGAAAGGTGTCCCTCTCTTATCACCATTGCCCTTTTGTTTGGGCATTAAGAGGCTATATGTCCATTCCCCAAGCATTTGAAGCACTTGATGTTCCTATTTTTAGAAGAAGAAGAGGAAGAAGTATAAGTGGAAGGAAAAATATTAGAGTTTTTAGAAGTCATACCTCCTTTGGGTTGTGTAGATGAGTCTTCCTTTGTTTCCTTGTCCTTCCAAGTGGGAGGTTTGAGGTTAGAAGAAGGCTTCTTCCATGCACCTTTTCTTTTGAGTTGTTGTTCCACCATTATGGCTTGGTGGACTAACTCATCAAACTCTTCATAGTTGTGCAACTCCACAATGTCTCCTATCTCACGATTTAAACCATGAAGGAAATGTGACATGGTAGCCTCCCTATCTTCAATGACAATAGCCCTTATCATGGCCACCTTCATCTCCTTGTAGTACTCATCCACACTCCTACTTCCTTGGGTAAGTCTTTGGAATTTATTGTGTAATTCCCTATGGTGCCATGATGATGAGGACATGACCAAGAACAAGGAGCTTGAAGCCCTTGAAGGACTTGGAAGACCTATGACAAGAGCAAGGACAAGGAGAGCCAAGGAAGCTTTACAACAAATGTTGGCAGCCTTTACTAAAATAGAACCACGCCTTGAAGAATCAAAACTCAAATTAATCAATTGCCTCATGACTGAAGAGGAGGTTGCATGGCTTTAATGGGAGGGTAGCTTGTCATAAATTCAACTCAAGTATGGAGTGCTAACTATGAATAGGGGCAGCTAGACTTGGTGGAATTATTGGCTGATTAAATGCAAATAACAAGGACATGTGACTATTACAAATTGATAGAATAATGCAGTCAGCTAGGTTAAAAATTGTAGGCTAAATGCTTTTATTTCTTTGGCAGTTACACTTTGGCCAATTATAGTTTTTATGATGGTTATTATTAGGAGTTTATTTTTGTAAGTTTCTGAATGTAAAGGGGCTACATAATAGCACCCAGCTAGGAGAAGGAGGCAGATAGTTTTCGTTTTTTTAAACAAACACAGTTTGGTGAGCTTGTTTCTCTTTGAGTTCTTGCAATCCAATTATTGAGATTTATCAAAGGAATTACATCCTTTGTGTGTGCAATCTCTAGACTTATCTTCCATCCTTGGAAGTGTGACGTCCATCATCATTCCCATACCCATTTCTTTTCTTTTCCATGATCATATAATTCTGTTTCCCTCAATTCTGATTGAATCAAACCCTAATTCCACGAAAGCCCTAATTTTCGTGCAGAATAACTCCTGATCATATCTCTTGTTATACGAAAGCTTTTTGAGTGATTATTGAGCCAAAATTGCGATTCAGAACACGAGCTTTCTCCTCGTTTTAGTCTCATTCAATTTGGAGTTCTACAGCTCGAGTTATAGTTCTGTGATATCAGAACGAATTTTCTGCATTTCTGTTTTAATTGATCATTTCCATGTGCAGAGTTTAAAACAAAGTCTGCACCCATCACCTAAATTCCTGGTAGATCCTATTCTGAATCCTAACAAGCAAATTAGGGTTCATATCATTTGGTAATCAAAGCTCCGATTCTAGGAATTGCAAGGCTGCACTTCGGGTAATTTCTTTCCTTGATTTCACCATCCTTAATATTACCTTATTGTCATTTTCTCTTAGGCTGAACCATTGCAAAAGTTAGGCCTTTAAAGTTAGGCCTTTTAAAAAAAAAATAAAAATAGACCAAAAAAAAAAGAGAAGGAAGCATGCAAAATGAGTATATAGGTTGAATGGTTCATCTTTGTTAGAAATTTTTAAGCTTATTCTTTAAGGTAATATTATGGTTGATTGAAGGAAGAATTACTGCACCTTGTTTGTTTGAATTTCTAAATTCTTGGCTGTACTTTTGTTGGTTGAAATTTGTGCACAAATTCTGCATTTGTGGTGCACAGATTGGTAGAATTTCTTTGTGTTTTCTCTTCTTGGTTGATAAGAATTCAAGGAGGAATAGAGAGGAAAAAGGCAAGAGTGATCATTATAGTAAAAGCCTAATTGTTTGCAAACACTTGAGTGGGTAAGGTTTCTCAAAACAAATATATATATTGGTTCTTGTTACCTTTGATCTGTTTGTTTATCAATGGCGAGAAAGAAACATCAACAATGATATTCAGTTCCAAATCACAACTCTTACTCAACACTTGGAGAGGTTGATGAAGCAACAACAAGATGAGTTCCATGAGAGGTTAGATCAATTGGAGAATAGGACACCACCTGGAGGAGGAGGAAGGCCGAATAGGAATGAAGGAAGGAAGAATAGAAGGAATCAAGCTGAATATACCTCCTTTCAAGGGTAGGAGTGACCCAGAGGCATACTTGGAGTGGGAGCTCAAGATTGAGCATGTGTTCTCTTGCAACAATTATAATGAGGAGCAAAAGGTGAGACTTGCAGCTGCTGAATTTTCTGATTATGCACTCATTTGGTGGAATAAGTTGCAGAGGGAGAGGACAAGGAATGAAGAACCTATGGTGGACACTTGGGCAGAAATGAAGAGAATCATGAGGAAGCTATGGCTCGCTTTCTTAATGGTTTAAATCATGATATTAGAGATGTTGTGGAGTTGCGGGAATTTGTAGAAATAGAGGATCTTTTGCATAAGACAATTCAAGTAGAACAACAACTCAAAAGAAAGAGTACAACGAGGAAGAGTTCTACTAGCTATAATCCTTCAAATTGGAAGGATAGAGTCAAGAAAGAAGGTGCTGCCTCCTCTAACAATGCAGCGCTTTCTAATCATGGGAAAGCACCTCAAAAGCAAGCTGAACATCCACCAAAGAGGACTAGAGAAGTGAAGTGTTTTAAGTGCTTGGGCATAGGTCATTATGCCTACGAGTGTCCTACAAAGAAGACAATTCTTCTCAAGGATAATGGGGAGTACACAAGCCAATCGAAGATAGTGGTGGAGAGGAGAGAGAGTGAAGAAGAAGAGATGGTGGCTGCGGAGGGAGAGTTGTACATGATTAGAAGGTTACTTGGAAGCCAAATCAAAGCAGTGGATGCATCTCAAAGGGAGAACATTTTCCATACAAGATGTTCAATCAATGGTAAGGTATGTTTGGTAATTATTGATGGGAGAAGCTGCACAAATGTGGTGAGTTCGAGATTAGTGTCAAAACTGAATTTGGACACTAAACCACATCCTAGGCCATACAAGCTTCAATGGCTTAGTGAAGGAGAAGAAGTGCAAGTAAGGCAGCAAGTAGAAGTCTCTCTTTCCATTGGAAAATACCAAGACAAAGTGTTATGTGATGTAGTTCCAATGGAGGCCAGCCACATTCTTTTGGGGAGGCCGTGGCAGTATGACACCAAAGCTGTCCATGATGGTTTTACTAACAAAATTTCTTTTGTGTATCAGGACAAGAAAGTGGTTCTCAAGCCTTTGACTCCTAGAGAGGTGTGTGAGGATCAAATCAAAATGAGAGAAAAGATTGCAATTGAGAGAAAGAGTGAAACACTTGAGAGGAAAAAGAGTGAAAAGAAAAAGAATGAAACACTTGAGGGCAAAAACCTTTGCTTGGCAAGAGAAAGGGAGGTAAGGAGGGTGCTTTGCACAAGACAGCCCCTCTACTTATTGTTTTGTCAAAGTCAAATTTTATATGCTAACCAATTTGACAAGTTTGAATTGCCTTCTTGTATTGAATCTCTTTTGCAAGACTTTCAAGATGTTTTTCCAGCAAATGTACCAGATGGCTTGCCACCTTTGAGGGGAATTGAGCATCACATTTATCTCATTCCGGGAGCTTCTTTGCCCAATCGGCCAGCATATAGGAGTAACCCACAAGAGACAAAGGAGATTGAAAGGCAAGTGGCAGAACTCATGAGCAAAGGTTGGGTGAGGGATAGCATGAGTCCGTGTGTTGTACCGGTCATTCTAGTGCCCAAAAAGGATGGCTCATGGAGGATGTGTTTCGATTGTAGAGCCATAAACAACATCACCATCAAGTATAGACATCCAATTCCTATGTTAGATGATCTTCTTGATGAATTGTATGGTGCATGTGTGTTTTCCAAAATTGATCTAAAAAGTGGCTATAATCAGATTAGGATTAGAGAAGGTGATGAATGGAAAACTGCCTTTAAAACAAAATATGGATTGTATGAGTGGCTGGTTATGCCATTTGGTTTGACTAATGTGCCTAGTACTTTCATGAGATTGATGAATCATGTTTTAAAAGAGTTTATTAGCAAATTTGTTGTGGTGTACTTTGATGATATTCTTATCTATAGCACTAGCCTTGATCTGCATGTTGAGCATTTGCAATCTGTTTTGAATGTGCTTAGGAAAGAACAATTGTATGCCAATCTGGAAAAATGCATCTTTTGTATTGATCAAGTGGTATTCCTTGGATTTGTTGTTAGTGCTAAGGGAGTACAAGTAGATGTGGAAAAGGTTAAGGCCATCCAAGAATGGCCAACACCTAAGTCCGTGAGTGAGGTGAGGGGATTTCATGGTTTAGCAAGTTTCTATAGGAGATTTGTTAAAGATTTTAGTACATTGGCTGCACCTCTAAATGAAGTTGTTAAAAAAAATGTGGGTTTCAAATGGGGTGAGGAACAAGAAAAGGCCTTTACTGCCCTTAAGCATAGGTTAACTAATGCACCCATTCTTGCTATGCGATTTTGCAAAATCATTTGAAATTGAGTGTGATGCATCAAATGTGGGTATTGGGGCTGTTTTATTGCAGGAAGGTCATCCAATTGCTTATTTTAGTGAAAAGTTAAGAGGGGCTGCCCTTAACTATTCAACTTATGATAAGGAATTGTATGCATTGGTTAGAACTTTAAAGACTTGGCAGCATTACCTTTTACCCAAAGAGTTTGTCATCCATAGTGATCATGAGTCCTTAAAGTACTTAAAAGAACAAGGTAAGCTTAATAAGAGGCATGCTAAGTGGGTAGAGTTTCTAGAGCAATTTTCATATGTCATCAAGCATAAAAAGAGGAAAGGGAATGTAGTGGCTGATGCGCTTTCTAAGAGAAATGCATTGCTTTCTGTGCTTGAAACTAAATTGTTTGGTTTTGAATCTTTGAAAGACATGTATGTGAATGATGAGGACTTTGCTGAAATTTTTGCTGCATGTGAAAAGTTATCTGAAAATGGTTACTATAGGCATAATGGATTCTTGTTTAAAGCAAATAGATTGTGTGTGCCAAGTGTTCCATTAGAGAGTGCTTGTGAGTGAATCACATGAGGGAGGTTTGATGGGTCATTTTGGGATCCAAAAGACTTTAGAAATTTTGCAAGAACATTTCTATTGGCCCCATATGAGGCGTGATGTGCACAAATTTTGTGATCATTGTATTGTTTGTAAACAAGCTAAATCAAAAGTTAAGCGGCATGGTTTGTATACTCCTTTGCCTGTTTCTCGAATATCCTTGGACTGACATTTCTATGGACTTTGTTTTGGGGCTGCCTCGAACAAAGAATGGAAAGCATTCTTTGTTTGTTGTTGTTGATAGGTTTTCTAAGATGGCACACTTCATACCTTGCAAAAAGGTAGATGATGCTTGTCACGTGGCTGACTTGTTCTTCAAAGAGATAGTGAGGCTCCATGGGCTACCTAGGAGCATTGTAAGTGATAGGGATGCAAAATTCCTAAGCCACTTTTGGAGGACCTTGTGGGGTAAGATTGGTACTAAATTATTGTTTTCTACTACTTGTCACCCATAAACTAATGGTCAAACTGAGGTAGTCAATAGGACTTTAGGCACAATGCTTAGGACTGTTTTAAAGAAAAATCTTAAGTCTTGGGAAGCATGTTTGCCTCATGTTGAATTTGCTTATAATAGGGCTGTCCATAGCACAACTAACTGTTCACCTTTTGAAATTGTGTATAGATTTAATCCTTTGACTCATCTTGATTTGCTGCCTATGCCTAACATTTCTATGTTTAAGCATCAAGAAGCGCAGGCTAAAGCTGAATATGTGAAGAAGCTGCATGAGCAAGTGAAGGCACAGATTGAAAATAAAAATGAGAGCTATGCAAGGCAAGCTAACAAAGGAAGAAGGAAGGTAGTGTTCCAACCTGGTGATTGGGTTTGGGTACACATGAGGAAGGAAAGGTTCCCTGAACAAAGAAAGTCAAAACTCCAACCAAGGGGAGATGGTCCTTTTCAAGTGCTAGAAAAGATCAATAACAATGCATATAAAATTGATCTACCTGGTGAGTACAATATCAGTGCTACTTTCAATGTGTCTGATTTAACTCTCTTTGATGCAGATAATGATGTTTTTGATTTGAGGACAAATCCTCTTGAAGAGGGGAAGAGTGATGAGGACATGACCGAGAACAAGCAGCTTGAAGCCCTTGAAGGACTTGGAGGACCTATGACAAGAGCAAGGACAAGAAGAGCCAAGGAAGCTTTACAACAAATGTTGGCAGGCTTTACTAAAATAGAACCACGCCTTGAAGAATCAAAACTCAAATTGATCAATTGCCTCATGACTGAAGAGGAGGTTGCATGGCTTTAATGGGAGGGTAGCTTATCATAAATTCAACTCAAGTATGGAGTGCTAACTATGCTGAATAGGGGCAACTAGACTTGGTGGAATTATTGGCTGATTAAATGCAAATAACAAGGACATGTGACTGTTACAAATTGATAGAATAATGCAGTCAGCTAGGTTAAAAATTGTAGGCTGAATGCTTTTATTTCTTTAGCAGTTATACTTTGGGCAATTATAGTTTTTATGATGGTTATTATTAGGAGTTTATTTTTGTAAGTTTTTGAATGTAAAAGGGCTACATAATAGCACCCAGCTAGGAGAAGGAGGCAGAGAGTTTTGGTTTTTTCGAACAAACACAATTTGGTGAGCTTGTTTCTCTGAGTTCTTGCAATCCAATTATTGAGATTTATCAAAGGAATTACATCCTTTGTGTGTGCAATCTCTGGACTTATCTTCCATCCTTGGAAGTGTGACGTCCATCATCATTCCCATACCCATTTCTTTTCTTTTCCATGATCATATAATTCTGTTTCCCTCAATTCTGATTGAATCAAACCCTAATTCCACGAAAGCCCCAATTTTCGTGCAGAATAACTCCTGATCATATCTCATGTTATACGAAAGCTTTTTGAGTGATTCTTGAGCCAAAATTGCGATTCAGAACACGAGCTTTCTCCTCGTTTTGGTCTCATTCAATTTGGAGTTCTATAGCTCGAGTTATAGTTCTGTGATATCAGAACGAATTTTCAGCATTTCTGTTTTAATTGATCATTTCCATGCGCAGAGTTTAAAACAAAGTCTGCACCCATCACCTAAATTCCTGGTAGATCCTATTCCAAATCCTAATATGCAAATTAGGGTTCATATCACATGAAGGGACAAACGTCCTCCTCATCAAACCTTTCATCTCTTCTGATGAGGACTTCATGGGAGAAGCCCAAGCCCAGGCCCAAGTCCAAAAAGAAGTCCAAGATCCAATACAAGGTCTAGGAGGGCCCATGACAAGAGCAAGAGCTAAAAGAGCCCAAGAAGAACTTAAAAGGATGGTGAACAACTTATTAGAGGCCCAACATCAGATTGAAGCCCAATATGTGGAGCCTAGGATTTACGCATGCATAGCCCACTTGGAATGAAAGGAGAAGAGCCAAAAGAGTCAATTTGAACTTCAAGACCTTTATATATTTTTGGGCTGTTTTTATTTGATTTTTTTTATTTATTTAATTTTATTACATTCTAGTTCTATTTGGTGTATGATTGTGTTCAAAAATATATATTTTGTCCACAAAGACGAGATTAGAACCATTTGTGCACTTGAAGCCTGAATATGTCTCCTTAACCACTTTGGAACATATCATTGATGCTTATGCTATGGGTTTTGTTTTATTTTAGTTAAGTCCTAAATGGACAAACCCTAAACTAAATTGTATTAAAACATTTGGGGATCATGAGAGAGACAGACTTTTGGCATATAAGAAAATTGGGTGTTTTGCTCTGTTAGGGTTCTTCCTTGCATCATTTGATCTTATCAAGAATTAATCTTTTCTTGTGGCAATCCTTCTTGGCTTATCAAACTAGGTTTGTGGCGCCATCCTTATCTTTTTCTTTTCATCAATTTTCATTTCTAATTCTTTCAATTTTCGCAATTTTCTTAATTTTCGTCTTAATTTTCTCGTATTCATAACTCAAGTTATACGTACTCTTTTTTAGTGATTCTTGAGTCTAAATCATGATTCAGAAAGAGATCTTTCACCTCGTTTTGGAATCACCCCATTCCGAAATCGGTAGCATGAGTTAAAGAAATTTCCTAAAACGGACATAATTAGTTCTTTTGCTTCTTTCTTCTTCTTTTCAATTTCATCTTCCAAATTCTGTTTGTTCTAGTCCTAATAGGTCCGAAATCAAGAGGCTTAAGGAAAACCTCATCATCTTCCCAAGTGTCTACGGGGTATTCCCTATTCCTTTCCCTCTCTTTTTGTACTTGGTTCCACCAAATTAGGGCATAGTCAAAAAATTCTAGGGCAGCCACCTTCACCTTCCTTTCTTCGTTGTAATGGTGATAGGAAAAGATTTGTTCTACCTTAGTTTCCCATTCTAAGTAGGCTTTGGGGTCATTCTTTCCTTGGAAAGAAGGTGCGTGGGTCTTTACTCCTCCAAGGTCTCCTCCTCTTTCATCACTCCTATGCCTCCTATTATAACTCCTTTCAATCCTCCCATGCCTCCTTCTCCTATCATTGTTCCTCCTAGTCCTCCTTTCCCTACCCGAATCATAGGTATCTTCATCCTCATGCGAGACTTCATGTTGAGAGTCTCTCCTCCTTTCATTATCGAGCCTTGTGTTTATTTCCACCCTAAACTTCTCAAGTTCTTTAGCTAAGGCTTGCATAAGGTTTGCAGTCCTAGGGGATGGGGGTGTACTTCCTTCACTCATCTTTACACAAGTAATAAGAATAATACAAGATTGAAAAGGCCCTTACCACTCTTCTTACGTGTGTACACTCTTAGATTGATTCCACTCGTGTTTCACACAATTAGGCTTTTGTTTAATGAAAACGCTCTTGCCTTTTATCACTCAAGTTCTCTTTGCAAGTTCTTAAATGAACCGTCCCGCGTTTCAATTACCAAAAGCTCTTACAAAAGTAGCGGTCCTCACAAGAGTAAGCACTCAGAAGTTGAAGAAAGGATGAAACTCTAGACAAAACTCAAAGGAATTTAAAAGACAAGCAAGAAAAACTAATTAAAAAAAAAGAAAGGTAAAACTCAAAAGAAATAAGAAGAAAAAGAACTGCGCAAGGTATGTAGAATAGCACCGCTTAATGAAATTCATAAGGCATTCAAACTTAATCTTGCTTAAGTGTAAGGGCAGTCTCTTTTTTTTTTGGAATAGGATTTTTTTTCTCCTTTTTTTATATTATTTTTTACGCCCTTATTCTCTTTTTGCACTTAAAAATTATAATTGGTTCTTGCAATTTTAGTTCCAAATGTTATGCCCAATTGTGTATTTAGGAGTTTCCTTTCCAATTAAGGTGCTATAAAATATGTAACAGCAATGGATATAGAGTTGATAAGATCAAAGCTATAAAAATTGCACAAAAATTAAAGAACAGAAACTAAAGGCAGAAAATAAGAGGACTGAAATTTAAATGATAAAAAGTAAAGAACGGAAAGTAAAGAATGTTGCCAATTCTTAGGAGTGGCAGAGATCAATGATGATCAAGGTTCTGTACAATTATGACATTCAAGCAATGGTGCTTGATGTTTGGAAAGCAATAAGAACAAGTACAAAAAAAAATAAGAACTCTATCAACTCTAGGATTTGGGCTCTAGATACCACATGATATGATCTAAGCTGGATGCATATTGTTTTTACGAATCATCCTTGAGTTGATTTCGTGTTTTAAAGAATTAAACGATGAATGAGTGAACAGTGCGTGAACAGGACTATGAACAGTGCGTGAACAGTATGTGAATAGTAAAAAAAGAAAAGATGAAAGAAAGACAAGGAATGGAAGGAAGAAGACGCCATACTCTTGGAGAGTGATAAGTCAAGTGAAAATTCGCCACAAAGGTAAGGAAACCTTTGATAAGAACCAAGATGGTTCTTCCAAGAACCCCAAGAGAACTAAGCTCTCAAAACTCACAAAGGAGTGCAATAATATTCTTGAATTCAAAAGTGTCAAATGCAGTAAACACAAGCCTATTTAAAGGCATTAGGTATGCGACTAGGTCTAGCTAAAGGAGGCAGCAAGCTAGCGTATTTTTAATGCTAACCCTAGCGCAAATGTGGCCCAGGCCCAACTAGAAGGCAAAACCTATCCCTAGCTCTGCTATGCGCAAATTAAGCCCAAACAATACCCTTATTACAAAATTATCCCAAAAAAATAAAATAAGAACCAAAACTGAGAAAATTAAAAGGTTCAAATACATAGTTAAATAAAATTGACTAAGAAGAAATCATGCCCCCACATTGGACCCTTCATCAACTTGGATCATTTGGACTATCTTGAGTGCTCCTTCTTCTGGAATGGGCTTGAGTGAGAGAAAGTAGTTGACTTCTTTGTCCAAATCCTCCTTAGCCTTCTTAGCTCTTGACCTTGTCATTGGGCCTCCAAGTCCTCGCAGTGCATCTTTAGGCATTGGCCCGTTGGGCTACCACTTGAGCTTCCTTGGTCTCCATCATGCCCTCCCCCTTCGATGGAATTCGTCCTCGAATTTGATCCTTCATCACCTATATCAAAAGGACTTAAGTCAGCCACATTAAATGTTGCACTAACCTCACACTCACCTGGTAGGTCAACTTTGTAAGCATTGTTATTGATTCTTTCTAAGATTTGGAAGGGTCCATCTCCTCTTGGGAAGAGCTTAGATTTCCTTTGCAAAGGAAACCTTTCTTTTCGCATGTGCACCCACACCCAATCTCCTGGTTCGAAAACAACTTGCCTCCTTCCCTTGTTTGCTTGCCTAGCATATTGCTCCACCTTCCTTTCAATTTGAGTGTTGACTTGGTCATGCAGCTTCCTCACATATTCAGCTTTTGCCTGTCCATCCCTCCTGGAAAGCGAATCAGCCACTATATATACCTTACCTTGCTTGTGTTTGATCACATAGGGAAATTGTTCAAGGTATTCCACCCACTTGGCATGCCTCTTATTAAGTTTACCTTGCGCTTTTAAATATTTTAGTGACTCATGATCACTGTGAATTACAAACTCGTTTGGCAAAAGGTAGTGCTGCCAAGTGTGCAAAGCCCTTATGAGTGCATAAAATTCTTTATCATAGGTGGAGTAATTTAAAATAGCTCCATGCAATTTCTCACTAAAGTATGCAATGTGGTGACCCTCTTGTAATAAAACAGCCCCAATCCCAACATTTGATGCATCACACTGAAATTCAAAAGATTTAGAAAAATTAGGCAATGCAAGAATGGGTGCATGAGTGAGCCTATCTTTGAGTGTGTTGAAACTTGTCTCTTGATCCTCCCCCCACCTAAAACTCACATTTTTCTTAACAACTTCATTTAAAGGGGCGGCTATGGTGCTGAAATCTTTTACAAACCTTCTATAAAAGCTAGCTAACCTATGAAAGCTTCTTACCTCACTCATAGACTTAGGGGTAGGCCACTCCCTGATGGCTTTTATCTTTTCTTCATCTACTTGCACTCCCTTAGCATTCACAACAAAGCCTAGGAACACTACATGGTTGGTGCAAAAGACACACTTCTCTAAATTAGCGTACAACTTTTCTTTTCTAAGCACACTCATCACAACCCTAAGGTGTTCTAGGTGCTCTTCTAAGGTTATGCTATAGATTAGGATGTCATCAAAATACACTACAACAAACTTGCCTAGAAACTCTCTCAACACATGTTTCATCAGCCTCATAAAGGTGCTAAGCGCATTTGTAAGCACAAAAGGCATCACCAACCCCTCATACAATCCATGCTTAGTCTTAAAGGTTGTCTTCCACTCATCCCCTTCCCTTATCCTAATTTGATGTTACCCACTTTTTAAATCCACTTTAGAAAAGTAACATGCACCATGCAATTCATCAAGTAAATCATCTAGCCTAGGGATGGGATGCCTATATTTTATAGTTATATTATTTACAGCCCTACAATCAGTACACATTCTCCAAGTGCCGTCCTTTTTGGGAACAAGTATGATAGGCACGGCACAAGGACTTAAACTTTCCCTCACCCATCCTTTTTGCATCAAATCCTCCACTTGTTTTTGAATTTCCTTAGTTTCCTCAAGATTTGTCTTATAGGCGGGCCTATTGGGCAAAGAGGCTCCTGGGATGAAGTCCATTTGATGTTCAATCCCCCTCAAGGGTGGTAGTCCGGGAGGGACACTCTTTGGAAAGACATCTTCAAAGTCCTGCAAAAGAGAATCAACTTCACTAGGTAGAGGGTTAGAGTTACAATTTAAGTACAAGTCCTTATATACGCAAATGTACATCTCTTGTTTTGCAAAGCAAGCCCTCTTAATCTCACTCTCCCTAGCAATTAAACATTCATTTTTTTTTCATTTACAAGTTCTTGGTCCCTATTCTTTGCTTTCCCCATTGATTTTACTTTTACGTCTTTCTTCTCTTGCTCCCTTCTTAGCTTCAAGGCCACTTGGTCTTCACAAACCTGTTTGGGAGTAAGGGGTACAAGGGTTACCTTTAAGGTATTATGAACAAAGGAGTACTTGTTAGTGAAACCATCATGAATAGCATGCTTATCAAATTGCCAAGGCCTTCCAAGCAAAATATGGCCGGCCTCTATGGGAACAACATCACACAAAACATCATCATTATACTTACTAATTGACAAATTTACCAACACTTGTTGATTCACTATCAACTCACCATTCTCACTTAGCCATTGAAGCTTGTATGGTCGGGGCTGAGGAGTAGTTTTAAAGTCAAGCTTTCATACGAAGCGAGTGCTTGCCACATTGGTGCAACTTCCCCCATCAATGATTAATGAGCACACTTTGTCTTGGATGACACATCTTGTGTGGAAGATGTTTTCCCTTCGGTCTTGGTCCCTTGCCACAACTTGGCTACCCAAGACTCTCCTTATCCTTAGTAAGTCACCATCATGAGCATATGTCTCACATTCTTCTTCTCCTTCACTTGAGGGAAGGGAATTTGGACATGAATCACTAGAGAGGTGTCCCTCTCTTATCACCATTGCCCTTTTGTTTGGGCATTGAGAGGCTATATGTCCATTCCCCAAGCATTTGAAGCACTTGATGTTCCTATTTTTAGAAGAAGAAGAGGAAGAAGTATTAGTGGAAGGAAAAACATTAGAGTTTTTACAAGTCATACCTCCTTTGGGTAGTGTAGAGGAGTCTTCCTTTGGTTCCTTGTCCATCCAAGTGGGAGGTTTGAGGTTAGAAGAAGGCTTCTTCCATGCACCTTTTCTTTTGAGTTGTTGTTTCACCTTTATGGCTTGGTGGACTAACTCATCAAGCTCTTCATAATTGTGCAACTCCACAATGTCTCCTATCTCACGATTTAAACCATGAAGGAAATGTGACATGGTAGCCTCCCTATCTTCAATGACATTAGCCCTTATCATGGCCACCTCCATCTCCTTTTAGTACTCATCCACACTCCTACTTCCTTGGGTAAGTCTTTGGAATTTATTGTGTAATTCCTTATGGTGCCATGAAGGGACAAACCTCCTCCTCATCAAACCTTTCATCTCTTCCTAAGTGTCTACGGGGTATTCCCTATTCCTTTCCCTCTTTTTTTGTACTTGGTTCCACCAAATTAGGGCATAGTCAGAAAATTCTAGGGCAGCCACCTTCACCTTCCTTTCTTCGTTGTAATGGTGATAGGAAAAGATTTGTTCTACCTTAGTTTCCCATTCTAAGTAGGCTTTGGGGTCATTCTTTCCTTGGAAAGAAGGCACTTGGGTCTTTACTCCTCCTAGGTCTCCTCCTCTTTCATCGCTCCTATACCTCCTATTAGAACTCCTTTCAATCCTCTCATGCCTCCTTCTCCTATCATTGTTCCTCCTAGTCCTCCTTTCCCTACCCGAATCATAGGTATCTTCATCCTCATGCGAGATTTCATGTTGAGAGTCTCTCCTTTCATTATCGAGCCTTGTGTTTATTTCCACCCTAAACTTCTCAAGTTCTTTAGCTAAGGCTTGCATAAGGTTTGCAGTCCTAGGGGATGGGGGTGTACTTTTTCACTCATCTTTGTACAAGTAATAAGAATAATACAAGATTGAAAAGGCCCTTACCACTCTTCTCACGTGTGTACACTCTTAGATTGATTCCACTCGTGTTTCACACAATTAGGCTTTTGTTTAATGAAAATGCTCTTGTCTTTTATCACTCAAGTTCTCTTTGCAAGTTCTTAAATGAACCGTCTCGCGTTTTAATTACCAAAAGCTCTTACAAAAGTAGCGGTCCTCACAAGAGTAAGCACTCAGAAATTGAAGAAAGGATGAAACTCTAGACAAAACTCAAAGGAATTTAAAAGACAAGCAAGAAAAACTAATTAAAAAAAAAAGAAAGGTAAAACTCAAAAGAAATAAGAAGAAAAAGAAATGCGCAAGGTATATAGAATAACTCCGCTTAATGAAATTCACAAGGCATTCAAACTTAATCTTGCTTAAGTGCAAGGGCAGTCTCTTTTTTTTTTGGAACAGGCTTTTTTTTCTCCTTTTTTTATATTATTTTTCACGCCCTTGTTCTCTTTTTGCACTTAAAAATTATAATTGGTTCTTGCAATTTTAGTTCCAAATGTTATGCCCAATTGTATATTTAGGAGTTTCCTTTCAAATTAAGGTGCTATAAAACATGTAACAACAATGGATATAGAGTTGATAAGATCAAAGCTATAAAAATTGCGCAAAAATTAAAGAACAGAAACTAAAGGCAAAAAATAAAAGGACTGAAATGTAAATGACAAAAAGTAAAGAACGAAAAGTAAAGAATGTTGCCAATTCTTAGGAGTGGCAGAGATCAATGATGATCAAGGTTCTATACAATTATGACATTCAAGCAATGGTGCTTGATGTTTGGAAAGCAATAAGAACAAGTACAAAAAAAAAAACAAGAACTCTATCAACTCTCGGATTCGGGCTCTAGATATGATCCAAGTTGGATGCATATTGTTTTTACGGATCATCCTTGAGTTGATTTCATGTTTTAAAGAATTAAACGATGAAGGGGTGAATAGTACATGAACAGTACCAAGAACAGTGCGTGAACAGTACTATGATCAGTGCATGAATAGTAAAAAAAGAAAAGATGGAAGAAAGACAAGGAATGGAAGGAAAAAGACGCCACACTCTTGGAGAGTGATAAGTCAAGTGAAGATTCGCCACAAAGGTAAGGAAACCTTTGATAAGAGCCAAGATGGTTCTTCCAAGAATCCCAAGAGAACTAAGCTCTCAAAACTCACAAAGGAGTGCAATAATATTCTTGAATTCAAAAGTGTCAAATACAGTAAACACAAGCCTATTTATAGGCATTAGGTATGCGGCTAGGTCTAGCTAAAGGAGGCAGCAAGCTAGTGCATTTTTAATTCTATCCCTAGCGCAAATGTGGCCCAGGCCCAACTAGAAGGCAATACCTATCCCTAGCTCTACTATGCGTAAATTAAGCCCAAACAATACCCTTATTACAAAATTATCCCAAAAAAAGAAAATAAGAACCAAAACTGAGAAAATTAAAAAGTTCAAATACATAATTAAATAAAATTGACTAAGAAGAAATCATATCCCCACATTGGGCCCTTCATCAACTTGGATCATTTGGACCATCTTGAGTGCTCCTTCTTCTGGAATGGGCTTGAGTGAGAGAAAGTGGTTGACTTCTTTGTCCAAATCCTCCTTAGCCTTCTTAGCTCTTGACCATGTCATTGGGCCTCCAAGTCCTCGCACTGCATCTTTGGGCATTGGGCCCGTTGGGCTGCCACTTGAGCTTCCTTGGTCTCTATCATGCCCTCCCCCTTCGAAGGAATTCGTCCTCGAATTGGATCCTTCATCACCTATATCAAAAGGACTTAAGTTTGCCACATTAAATGTTGCACTAACCCCATACTCACCTGGTAGGTTAACTTTGTAGGCATTATTATTTATTCTTTCTAAGATTTGGAAGGGTCCATCTCCTCTAGGTAAGAGCTTAGATTTCCTTTGCAAAGGAAACCTTTCTTTTCGCGTGTAAACCCACACCAAATCTCCTGGTTCAAAAACAACTTGCCTCCTTCCCTTGTTTGCTTGCCTAGCATATTGCTCCATCTTCCTTTCAATTTGAGTCTTGACTTGTTCATGGAGCTTCCTCACATATTCAGCTTTTGCCTGTCCATCCCTCCTGGAAAGCGCATCAGCCATTATATTTACCTTACCTTGCTTGTGTTTGATCACATAGGGAAATTGTTCAAGGTATTCCACCCACTTGGCATGCCTCTTATTAAGTTTACCTTGCGCTTTTAAATTTTTTAGTGACTCATGATCACTGTGAATTACAAATTCTTTTGGCAAAAGGTAGTGCTGCCAAGTGTGCAAAGCCCTTATGAGTGCATACAATTCTTTATCATAGGTGGAGTAATTTAAAACAGCTCCATGCAATTTCTCACTAAAGTATGCAATGTGGTGACCCTCTTGTAATAAAACATTAATCCCAACATTTGATGCATCACACTGAAGTTCAAAAGATTTAGAAAAATTAGGTAATGCAAGTATGGGTGCATAAGTGAGCCTATCTTTGAGTGTGTTGAAACTTGTCTCTTGATCCTCCCCCCACCTAAAACTCACATTTTTCTTAACAACTTCATTTAAAGGGGCGACTATGGTGCTGAAATCTTTTACAAACCTTCTATAAAAGCTAGCTAACCTATGAAAGCTTCTTACCTCACTCACAGACTTAGGGGTAGGCCACTCCCTAATGGGTTTTATCTTTTCTTCATCTACTTGCACTCCCTTAGCACTCACAACAAAGCCTAGGAACACTACATAGCTGGTGCAAAAGACACACTTCTCTAAATTAGCATACAACTTTTCTTTTCTAAGCACATTCATCACAACCCTAAGGTGTTCTAGGTGTTCTTCTAAGGTTATGCTATAGATTAGGATGTCATCAAAGTACACTACTACAAACTTGCCTAGAAACTCTCTCAACACATGGTTCATCAGCCTCATAAAGGTGCTAGGTGCATTTGTAAGCACAAAAGGCATCACCAACCACTCATACAATCCATGCTTAGTCTTAAAGGCTGTCTTCCACTCATCCCCTTCCCTTATCCTAATTTGATGGTACCCACTTTTTAAATCCACTTTAGAAAAGTAACATGCACCATGCAATTCATCAAGTAAATCATCTAGCCTAGGGATGGGATGCCTATATTTTATAGTTATATTATTTACAGCCCTACAATCAGTACACATTCTCCAAGTGCCGTCCTTTTTGGGGACAAGTATGACAGGCCCTGATATGAACCCTAATTTACTCGTTAGGATTCAGAATAGGATCTACTAGGAATTTAGGTGATGGGTGCAGACTTTGTTTTAAACTCTACGCATGGAAATGATCAATTAAAACAGAAATGCAGAAAATTCGTTTTGATATCACGGAACTATAACTCGAGCTGTAGAACTCCAAATTGAATGAGACCAAAACGAGGAGAAAGTTCGTGTTCTGAATCGCAATTTTGGCTTAAGAATCACTCAAAAAGCTTTCGTATAACATGAGATATGATCAGGAGTTATTCTACACGAAAATTGGGGCTTTCGTGGAATTAGGGTTTGATTCAATCAGAATTGAGGGAAACAGAATTATATGATCATGGAAAAGAAAAGACATTGGTATGGGAATGGTGATGGACGTCACACTTCCAAGGATGGAAGATAAGTCCAGAGATTGCACACACAAAGGATGTAATTCCTTTGATAAATCTCAATAATTGGATTGCAAGAACTCAAAGAGAAACAAGCTCACCAAACTGTGTTTGTTCAAAAACCAAAACTATCCCCTCCTTCTCCTAGCTGGGTGCTATTATGTAGCCCCTTTACATTCAGAAACTTACAAAAATAAACTCCTAATAATAACCATCATAAAAACTAATAATTGGCCAAAGTGTAAGCGCTTAAAAAATAAATAATAAAAGCATTCAGCCTACAATTTTTAACCTAGCTGACTGCATTATTCTATCAATTTGTAACAGTCACATGTCCTTGTTATTTGCATTTAATCAGCCAATAATTCCACCAAGTCTAGCTGCCCCTATTCAGCATAGTTAGCACTCCATACTTGAGTTGAATTTATGACAAGCTACCCTCCCATTAAAGCCATGCAACCTCCTCTTCTTCAGTCATGAGGCAATTGATCAATTTGAGTTTTGATTCTTCAAGGCGTGGTTCTATTTTAGTAAAGGCTGCCAACATTTGTTGTAAAGCTTCCTTGGCTCTCCTTGTCCTTGCTCTTGTCATAGGTCCTCCAAGTCCTTCAAGGGCTTCAAGCTCCTTGTTCTTGGTCATGTCCTCATCACTCCTCCCCTCTTGAAGAGGATTTGTCCTCAAATCAGAAACATCATTATCTGCATCAAAGAGAGTTAAATCAGGCACATTGAAAGTGGCACTGATATTGTACTCACTAGGTAGATCAATTTTATATGCATTATCATTGATCTTTTCTAGCACTTGAAAAGGACCATCTCCCCTTGGTTGGAGTTTTGACTTTCTTTGTTCAGGGAACCTTTCCTTCCTCATGTGTACCCAAACCCAATCACCAGGTTGGAACACTACCTTCCTTCTTCCTTTGTTAGCTTGCCTTGCATAGCTCTCATTTTTATTTTCAATATGTGCCTTCACTTGCTCATACAGCTTCTTCACATATTCAGCTTTAGCCTGCGCTTCTTGATGCTTAAACATAAAAATGTTAGGCATAGGCAACAAATCAAGAGGAGTCAAAGGATTAAATCCATACACAATTTCAAAAGGTGAACAGTTAGTTGTGCTATGGACAGCCCTATTATAAGCAAATTCAACATGAGGCAAACATGCTTCCCAAGAATTAAGATTTTTCTTTAAAACAGTCCTAAGCAATGTGCCTAAAGTCCTATTGACTACCTCAGTTTGACCATCAGTTTGCGGGTGACAAGTAGTAGAAAACAACAATTTAGTACCAATCTTACCCCACAAGGTCCTCCAAAACTGGCTTAGGAATTTTGCATCCCTATCACTTACAATGCTCCTAGGCAGCCCATGGAGCCTCACTATCTCTTTGAAGAACAAGTCAGCCACATGACAAGCATCATCTACCTTTTTGCAAGGTATGAAGTGTGCCATCTTAGAAAACCTATCAACAACAACAAACACAGAATCCTTTCCATTCTTTGTTCGAGGCAGCCCCAAAACAAAGTCCATAGAAATGTCAGTCCAAGGATATTCAGGAACAGGCAAAGGAGTATACAAACCATGCCGCTTAACTTTTGATTTAGCCTGTTTACAAACAATACAATGATCACAAAATTTGTGCACATCACGCCTCATATGGGGCCAATAGAAATGTTCTTGCAAAATTTCTAAAGTCTTTTGGATCCCAAAATGACCCATCAAACCTCCCTCATGTGATTCACTCACAAGCACTCTCTAATGGAACACTAAGCACACACAATCTATTTGCTTTAAACAAGAATCCATTATACCTATAGTAACCATTTTCAGACAACTTTTCACATGCAGCAAAAATTTCAGCAAAGTCCTCATCATTCACATACATGTCTTTCAAAGATTCAAGACCAAACAATTTAGTTTCAAGCACAGAAAGCAATGCATTTCTCCTAGAAAGCGCATCAGCCACTACATTCCCTTTCCCCTTTTTATGCTTGATGACATATGGAAATTGCTCTAGAAACTCTACCCACTTAGCATGCCTCTTATTAAGCTTACCTTGTTCTTTTAAGTACTTTAAGGACTCATGGTCACTATGGATGACAAACTCTTTGGGTAAAAGGTAATGCTGCCAAGTCTTTAAAGTTCTAACCAATGCATACAATTCCTTATCATAAGTTGAATAGTTAAGGGCAGCCCCTCCTAACTTTTCACTAAAATAAGCAATTGGATGACCTTCTTGCAATAAAACAGCCCCAATACCCACATTTGATGCATCACACTCAATTTCAAATGATTTTGCAAAATCAGGCATAGCAAGAATGGGTGCATTAGTTAACCTATGCTTAAGGGCAGTAAAGGCCTTTTCTTGTTCCTTACCTCATTTGAAACCCACATTTTTTTAACAACTTCATTTAGAGGTGCAGCCAATGTACTAAAATCTTTAACAAATCTCCTATAGAAACTTGCTAAACCATGAAATCCCCTCACCTCACTCACGGACTTAGGTGTTGGCCATTCTTGGATGGCCTTAACCTTTTCCACATCTACTTGTACTCCCTTAGCACTAACAACAAATCCAAGGAATACCACATGATCAGTACAAAAGATGCATTTTTCCAGATTGGCATACAATTGTTCTTTCCTAAGCACATTCAAAACAGATTGCAAATGCTCAACATGCAAATCAAGGCTAGTGCTATAGATAAGAATATCATCAAAGTACACCACAACAAATTTGCCAATAAACTCTCTTAAAACATGATTCATCAATCTCATGAAAGTACTAGGCGCATTAGTCAAACCAAATGGCATAACCAACCACTCATACAATCCATATTTTGTTTTAAAGGCAGTTTTGCATTCATCACCTTCTCTAATCCTAATCTGATTATAGCCACTTTTTAGATCAATTTTGGAAAACACACATGTACCATATAGTTCATCAAGAAGATCATCTAACCTGGGAATTGGATGTCTATACTTGATGGTGATGTTGTTTATGGCTCTACAATCAGAACACATCGTCCATGAGCCATCCTTTTTGGGCACTAGAATGACTGGTACAGCACACGAACTCATGCTATCCCTCACCCAACCTTTGCTCATGAGTTCTGCCACTTGCCTTTCAATCTCCTTTGTCTCTTGTGGGTTGCTCCCATATGCTGGTCGATTGGGCAAAGAAGCTCCCGGAATGAGATCAATGTGATGCTCAATTCCCCTCAAAGGTGGCAAGCCATCTGGTACATTTGCTGGAAAAACATCTTGAAAGTCTTGCAAAAGAGATTCAATACAAGAAGGCAATTCAAACTTGTCAAATTGGTTAGCATATAAAATTTGACTTTGACAAAACAATAAGTAGAGGGGCTGCCTTGCGCAAAGCACCCTCCTTACCTTCCTTTCTCTTGCCAAGCAAAGGTTTTTGCCCTCAAGTGTTTCATTCTTTTTCTTTTCACTCTTTTTCCTCTCAAGTGTTTCACTCTTTCTCTCAATTGCAATCTTTTCTCTCATTTTGATTTGATCCTCACACACCTCTCTAGGAGTCAAAGGCTTGAGAACCACTTTCTTGTCCTGATACACAAAAGAAATTTTGTTAGTAAAACCATCATGGATAGCTTTGGTGTCATACTGCCACGGCCTCCCCAAAAGAATGTGGCTGGCCTCCATTGGAACTACATCACATAACACTTTGTCTTGGTATTTTCCAATGGAAAGAGAGACTTCTACTTGCTGCCTTACTTGCACTTCTTCTCCTTCACTAAGCCATTGAAGCTTGTATGGCCTAGGATGTGGTTTAGTGTCCAAATTCAGTTTTGACACTAATCTCGAACTCACCACATTTGTGCAGCTTCCCCATCAATAATTACCAAACATACCTTACCATTGATTGAACATCTTGTATGGAAAATGTTCTCCCTTTGAGATGCATCCACTGCTTTGATTTGGCTTCCAAGTAACCTTCTAATCATGTACAACTCTCCCTCCGCAGCCACCATCTCTTCTTCACTCTCCTCTTCCTCTCCACCACTATCTTGATTGGCTTGTGTACTCCCATTATCCTTGAGAAGAATTGTCTTCTTTGTAGGACACTCGTAGGCATAATGACCTATGCCCAAGCACTTAAAACACTTCACTTCTCTAGTCCTCTTTGGTGGATGTTCAGCTTGCTTTTGAGGTGCTTTCCCATGATTAGAAATGCTGCATTGTTAGAGGAGGCAGCACCTTCTTTCTTGACTCTATCCTTCCAATTTGAAGGATTATAGCTAGTAGAACTCTTCCTTGTTGTACTCTTTCTTTTGAGTTGTTGTTCTACTTGAATTGTCTTATGCAAAAGATCCTCCATTTCTACAAATTCCTGCAACTCCACAACATCTCTAATATCATGATTTAAACCATTAAGAAAGCGAGCCATAGTTACCTCAGGATCTTCTTCAATTTTGGCTTGGATGATTAACACTTCCATCTCCTTATAATACTCTTCCACTCCTTTGCTTCCTTGAGTCAATTTCGCAACTTGAGTTTCAAGTCCCTATGGAAGCTAGATGGTACATAGTGCTTCCTCATGATTCTCTTCATTTTTGCCCAAGTGTCCACCATAGGTTCTTCATTCCTTGTCCTCTCCCTCTCGCAACTTATTCCACCAAATGAGTGCATAATCAGAAAATTCAGAATTTGCAAGTCTCACCTTTTGCTCCTCATTATAATTGTTGCAAGAGAACACATGCTCAATCTTGAGCTCCCACTCCAAGTATGCCTCGGGTCACTCCTACCCTTGAAAGGAGGTATATTCAGCTTGATTCCTTCTATTCTTCCTTCATTCCTATTCGGCCTTCCTCCTCCTCCAGGTGGTGTCCTATTCTCCAATTGATCCAACCTCTCATGGAACTCATCTTCTTTGTTGCTTCATCAACCTCTCCAAGTGTTGAGTAAGAGCTGTGATTTGGAACTGAATATCATTGTTGATGTTTCTTTCCGCCATTGATAAACAAACAGATCAAAGGTAACAAGAACCAATATATATATTTGTTGTTTGAGAAACCTTACCCACTCAAGTGTTTGCAAACAATTAGGCTTTTACTATAATGATCACTCTTGCCTTTTTCCTCTCTATTCCTCCTTGAATTCTTATCAACCAAGAAGAGAAAACACAAAGAAATTCTACCAATCTGTGTGTCGCCACAAATGCAGAATTTGTGCACAAATTTCAACCAACAAAAGTACAGCCAAGAATTTAGAAATTCAAACAAACAAGGTGCAGTAATTCTTCCTTCAATCAACCACAATATTACCTTAAAGAATAAGCTTAAAAATTTCTAACAGCATGAACCATTCAGCCTATATATATATATATATATATATGCATTCCTATTATATATATATATTCTTTTTGCATGCATTCCTTTTTTTTGTTTTTGGTTTTTTTTTTTTTTTTTTTTTTTAAAGGCCTAACTTTTGCAATGGTTCAGCCTAAAGAAAGAAAAAATAAGGTAATATTAAGGATGGTGAAATCAAGGAAAGAAATTACCCGAAGTGCAGCCTTGCAATTCCTAGAACCGGAGCTCTGATTACCAAATGATATGAACCCTAATTTGCTTGTTAGGATTCAGAATAGGATCTACCAGGAATTTAGGTGATGGGTGCAGACTTTGTTTTAAACTCTGCGCATGGAAATGATCAAATTAAAACAGAAATGCAGAAAATTCGTTCTGATATCACGGAACTATAACTCAAGCTATAGAACTCCAAATTGAATGAGACTAAAACGAGGAGAAAGCTCGTGTTCTGAATCGCAATTTTGGCTCAAGAATCACTCAAAAAGCTTTCGTATAACATGAGATATGATCAGGAGTTATTCTGCACGAAAATTGGGGCTTTCGTGGAATTAGGGTTTGATTCAATCAGAATTGAGGGAAACAGAATTATATGATCATGGAAAAGAAAAGAAATTGGTATGGGAATGATGATGGACGTCACACTTCCAAGGATGGAAGATAAGTCCAGAGATTGCACACACAAAGGATGTAATTCCTTTGATAAATCTCAATAATTGGATTGCAAGAACTCAAAGAGAAACAAGCTCACCAAACTATGTTTGTTCAAAAACCAAAACTATCTGCCTCCCTTCTCCTAGCTGGGTGCTATTATGTAGCCCCTTTACATTCAGAAACTTACAAAAATAAACTCCTAATAATAACCATCATAAAAACTATAATTGGCCAAAGTGTAACTGCCAAAGAAATAAAAGCATTCAGCCTACAATTTTTAACCTAGCTGACTGCATTATTCTATCAATTTGTAACAGTCACATGTCCTTGTTATTTGCATTTAATCAACCAATAATTCCACCAAGTCTAGCTACCCCTATTCAGCATAGTTAGCACTCCATACTTGAGTTGAATTTATGACAAGCTACCCTCCCATTAAAGCCATGCAACCTCCTCTTCAGTCATGAGGCAATTGATCAATTTGAGTTTTGATTCTTCAAGGCGTGGTTCTATTTTAGTAAAGGCTGCCAACATTTGTTGTAAAGCTTCCTTGGCTCTCCTTGTCCTTGCTCTTGTCATAGGTCCTCCAAGTCCTTCAAGGGCTTCAAGCTCCTTGTTCTTGGTCATGTCCTCATCAGGCACGGCACAAGGACTTAAACTTTTCCTCACCCATCCTTTTTGCATCAAATCCTCCACTTGTTTTTGAATTTCCTTAGTTTCCTCTTAAGATTTGCTATAGGAGGTAGTGCCTAGAAGGGCAAAGAGGCTCCCAGGATAAAGTCCATTTGATGTTCAATCCCCCTCAAGGGTGGTAGTCCGGGAGGGACACTCTTTAGAAAGACATCTTCAAAGTCTTGCAAAAGAGAATCAACTTCACTAGGTAGAGGGTTAGAGTTACAATTTAAGTACAAGTCCTTATATACGCAAATGTACATATCTTGTTTTGCAAAGCATGCCCTCTTAATCTCACTCTCCCTAGCAATTAAACATTCATTTTTTTTTCATTTACAAGTTCTTGGTCCCTATTCTTTGCTTCCCCCATTAATTTTACTTTTACGTCTTTCTTCTCTTGCTCCCTTCTTAGCTTCAAGGCCACTTGGTCTTCACAAACCTGTTTGGGAGTAAGGGGTACAAGGTTTACCTTTAAGGTATTATGAACAAAGGAGTACTTGTTAGTGAAACTATCATGAATAGCATGCTTATCAAATTACCATGGCCTTCCAAGCAAAATATGGCCGGCCTCCATGGGAACAACATCACACAAAACATCATCATTATACTTACCAATTGACAAGCTTACTAACACTTGTTGATTCACTATCAACTCACCATTCTCACTTAGCCATTGAAGCTTGTAAGGTCGGGGGTGAGGAGTAGTTTTATGGTCAAGTTTTCTTATCAAGCGAGTGCTTGCCACATTGGTGCAACTTCCCCCATCAATGATTAATGAGCACACTTTGCCTTGGATGACACATCTTGTGTGGAAGATGTTTTCCCTTCGGTCTTGGTCCCTTGCCCTACCCAAGAGTCTCCTTATCATTAGCAAGTCACAATCATGAGCTTATGTCTCACATTCTTCTTCTCCTTCACTTGAGGGAAGGGAATTTGGACATGAATCACTAGAGAGGTGAAAACTCTCTTATCACCATTGACCCTTTTGTTTGGGCATTGAGAGGCTATATGTCCATTCCCCAAGCATTTAAAGCACTTGATGTTCCTATTTTTAGAAGAAGAAGAGGAAGAAGTATTAGTGGAACAAAAAACATTAGAGTTTTTAGAAGTCATACCCCCTTGGATTGTGTAGAGGAGTCTTCCTTTGATTCCTTGTCCTTCCAAGTGGGAGGTTTGAGGTCCGAAGAAAGAAGGCTTCTTCCATGCACTCATTTTCTTTTGAGTAATCGTTGTTCCACCTTTATGGCTTGGTGGACTAACTCATCAAGCTCTTCATAGTTGTGCAACTCTACAATGTCTCCTATCTCATGATTTAAACCATGAAGGAAACGTGACATGGTATCATACAAATGTATTATATCTTCAATGACATTGCCCTTATTCATGGCCACCTCCATCTCCTTGTAGTACTCATGCTCACAACATCCTACTTCCAATTATTCAACTTTCAAGTTTATTGTGTAATTCCCTATGGTGCCATGAAGGGACAAACCTCCTCCTCATCAAACCTTTCATCTCTTCCTAAGTGTCTAGGAGTGTCTTCCTCTTACCTAAGTGAAGGGGTATTCCCTATTCCTTTCCCTCTCTTTTTGTACTTAGTTCCACCAAATTAGGGCATAGTCAGAAAATTCTAGGGTAGCCACCTTCACCTTCCTTTCTTCGTTGTAATGGTGATAGGAAAATATTTGTTCTACCTTAGTTTCCCATTCTAAGTAGGCTTTGGGGTCATTCTTTCCTTGGAAAGAAGGTACTTGGGTCTTTACTCCTCCAAGGTCTCCTCTCTCTTTCATCTAGGAAATTCCTTATGCCTCCTATTATAACTCCATGTTTCAATCAATCCTCCCATGCCTCCTCTTCTCCTATCATTCCATACATATTTCCTCCTAGTCCTCCTTTCCCTACCCGAATCATAGGTATCTTCATCCTCATGCGAGACTTCATGTTAAGAGTCTCTCCTCCTTTCATTATCGAGCCTTGTGTTTATTTCCACCCTAAACTTCTCAAGTTCTTTAGCTAAGGCTTGTATAAGGTTTGCAGTCCTAGGGGATGGGGGTGTACTTCCTTCACTCATCTTTGCACAAGTAACAAGATTGAAAAAGCCCTTACCACTCTTCTCACGTGTGTACACTCTTAGATTGATTCCACTCGTGTTTCACACAATTAGGCTTTTGTTTAATGAAAACGCTCTTGCCTTTTATCACTCAAGTTCTCTTTGCAAGTTCTTAAATGAAATCTCGCGTTTCAATTACCAAAAGCTCTTACAAAAGAAGCGGTCTTCACAAGAGTAAGCACTCAGAAGTTGTAGAAAGGATGAAACTCTAGACAAAACTCAAAGGAATTTAAAAGACAAGCAAGAAAAACTAATTAAAAAAGAAAGGTAAAACTCAAAAGAAATAAGAAGAAAAAGAAATGCGCAAGGTATGTAGAATATCCATTTTTATCATTAATGAAATTCACAAGGTATTCAAACTTAACCTTGCTTAGGTGTTTAAGTGCAGTGAGCAATTCTCTTTTTTTTTGGAATAGGCTTTTTTTTATTCTTTTTTTATATTATTTTTCATGCCCTTGTTCTCTTTTTGCACTTAAAAATTATAATTAGTTCTCACAATTTTAGTTCCAAATGTTATGCCTAATTGTATATTTAGGAGTTTCTGATGACAACCAAATGGGGGTTGCCTGTTTTTAAGATCTTTTTGATTGAAATTATCTAGTGTGTTGCGCCATTTAAAGATTAAAACAAATTCAGTTTGAATTCAGATTTTAGAACAAAGTAAAAGATGAAGAAGAAAAGGATAAAATGGAAGAGATTAGAGATGATTTGAGGCGCCACAAACAAAGGAAACTTTGTTTGATAAGCCAAGTGAAATCCACCACAAGAATGTTGGAATTCTTGATAAGGATGAAAACCTTGGTTCAACCAAGAACTTAGGAGAACAATGCTCACTAACAATGGAAAATTCCAAATGACATTCAAAAGTCCCATTCATGAAAATGGTGTGAATACATATAGGTGGCTGAAACCACTTTGTTTTCCCTCTTACAAAACCTCCCAATAATTCACTCATTCAAGACTCTATAAATTCTCTCTCAAAGCACTTTTACTCAGCCCCCACATGTGTTTCACGCCACTTACACTCACATAGGATCCTAGGACACATTTCAATTCCTAACTTATTGCATATTACTCAAGAAAATAACTCTACAAACCCCCTTAATAGCCACCAAAAATGCATTTATGGCAGCCACCAACAATAACTCATGTCTCTCTCTCATCTTCATGAATTACTAGAATCCTATGATAGGTTACAACCTCCACTTATTACATATTACTCAAGAAAATAAATCCTACTTAAAACCCCACTTAATAGCCACCAAAAATGCATTTATGGCAGCCACCAACAATAACTCACGTCTCTCTCTCATCTTCATGAATTACATCACATTATTTTTTTTGAAAATAAACAAAAGATTCCTAAGTCACAACCTATTCAAACTCGTGTAACAATGGAAAAGAGTGGGCTTGACCCAAATGCAAACAAAGCAAGTTGGACCTAACTCACAAAAATCCCATTTACACTTATTGGGAAGAAATAAACATTAAACTTGAGCCTCATCTTGTTGCACGCCACTTTCACATGATTCTTCCAAGTGGATGATGCAATTGATTAACTTGGGCTCCTCTTGAATTGATTTTGGGCTTGTTTCCATGAGAAGCCCAATCATGTGGTTTAGAGCTTCTTGGGCCTTCTTTGTTCTTGCCCTGGTCATTGGGCCTCCAAGGCCTTGTATAGCTTCTTGATCCACTTTGTGCCTAGTTGGGCTCACATCATCCCCTCCTTCTTCAAGTGAATTCGTCCTTGAATTAGAGTCTTCATCACCTACATCAAAAAGAGATAAGTCAGCCACATTAAAGGTTGCACTAATACCACCATGTTCACTAGGAAGATCCAGCTTATAGGCATTGTCATTGATCTTGGCCACAACTTGAAATGGTCCATCTCCTCTTGGTTGAAGCTTTGATTTCCTTTGGGAAGGAAACCTTTCTTTCCTCATGTGTACCCAAACCCAATCTTCGGGTTTAAACACCACCTTCTTCCTCCCCTTGTTGGCTTGTCTTGCATAGCTTTCAAGTCCTCTTTTCAACTGGGCCTTCACTTGTTCATGTAATTTTTTAACATATTCAGCCTTGGCCCTACCATCTTTATGCTTCAAAATTGAAGAGTTAGGCAATGGTAACAAATCAAGAGGAGTTAAAGGATTAAAGCCATAAACAACTCAAAAGGAGAAAATTGAGTAGTACTATGAACAAGCCCTATTATAAGCAAACTCCACATGAGGCAAACACTCCTCCCAAGACTTAATGTTCTTTTTAATTACAGCCCTTAAAAGGGAAGAGAGGGTCCTATTCACAACTTCAGTTTGCCCATCCGTTTGAGGATGGCAAGTAGTGGAGAAAAGAAGCTTTGTTCCAAGCTTGCCCCACAAAGTTCTCCAAAAGTGACTTAGGAACTTGGTGTCCCTATCACTAACAATGCTTCTTGGGAGACCATGAAGCCTCACCACCTCTTTAAAGAACAAATCAGCCACATGACAAGCATCATCAACTTTTTTGCATGGTATAAAATGAGCCATTTTTGAAAATCTATCTACCACAACAAAAATTGAATCTTTTCCATTTCTTGTCCTAGGCAACCCAACAACAAAGTCCATTGATAAATCAATCCAAGGAAAATCCGGAATAGGTAAAGGAGTGTAAAGTCCATGAGGCATAACTTTAGATTTTGACTTTTTGCACACAATGCATTTTTCACAAAATTTTTGAACATCATATTTCATATGAGGCCAATAAAAATGTTCATGCAACATGTCCAAAGTCTTTTGAACCCCAAAATGCCCCATTAATCCCCCTTCATGTGCCTCCTTCACAAGTAATTCCCTAATGGAGCTTTTAGGCACACACAACCTCTTTTCTTTGAATAAAAACCCTTGGTGCCTAAAAAATCCATTTTGGGCTGAATGCATACAATTTGCATAGATATGAGAAAAATCATTATCATGCTCATACAATTCTTTAATGCACTCAAGTCCAAACAACTTTGTTTCAAGGGTAGAAAGTAATGCATGTCTTCTTGAAAGCGCATCCGCCACAACATTGGCCTTACCCTTTTTATGTTTTACAACATAAGGAAATTGTTCAAGAAATTCAACCCATTTAGCATGTCTCTTATTCAATTTTCCTTGACCCTTCAAATATTTCAAAGATTCGTGGTCACTATGAATTACAAATTCCTTAGGCAAAAGATAGTGTTGCCAAGTTTGCAAAGCTCTCACTAAGGCATACAACTCCTTATCATAGGTGGAATAATTAAGTGCAGCTCCACTTAACTTCTCACTAAAATAAGCAATTGGATGCCCCTCTTGCATCAAAACAGCCCCAACACCAACATTAGAAGCATCACATTCAATTTCAAAAGATTTTGCAAAATTAGGCAAAGCAAGAATTGGTGCATGGGTGAGCTTTTTCTTAAGTTCCTTAAAAGCTTGTTCTTGTTTTTCCCCCCATTTAAACCCAACATTCTTTTTGACAATTTCATTAAGAGGTGCAGCCAATGTGCTAAAATCTTTAACAAACCTCCTATAGAAACTAGCCAAACCATGAAAGCTCCTCACATCACTCACATTTTTGGGGGTGGCCAATCTTGAATGGCCTTAATCTTTTCTTGATCCACATGGACCCCTTTAGCATTAATCACAAAACCAAGGAAAATCACATGATCCACAAAAAGTACATTTTTCCAAGTTTGCATACAACCTTTCTTTTCTTAATACAAGCAAAACAACCCTTAAATGTTCATGGTGCTCATCTAAGTTTTTGCTATATATTAAGATATCATCAAAATACACCACCACAAATTTTCCCAAAAATTCTCTTAAGACATGGTTCATAAGCCTCATAAAAGTGCTTGGTGCATTTGTTAAACCAAAAGGCATTACCAACCATTCATACAAACCAAATTTAGTTTTGAAAGCGATTTTCCATTCATCCCCTTCCCTTATCCTAATTTGATGGTACCCACTTTTCAAATCAATTTTAGAAAAAATGCAAGCACCAAACAATTCATCAAGCAAATCATCAAGTCTAGGGATAGGATGTCTATACTTAATGGTGATGTTGTTCACGGCCCTACAATCCGTGCACATCCTCCAAGTGCCATCCTTTTTGGGCACCAAAATGACGGGTACAGCACATGGACTTAAGCTCTCTTGTACCCATCCTTGCATCAACTCCTCCACTTGCTTTTGGATCTCTTTGGTCTCTTGAGGATTGCTCCTATAGGCTGGCCTATTGGGCAATGATGCACCCGGAATGAGGTCAATATGGTGCTCAATTCCCCTCAAAGGTGGAAGGCCATGTGGCACTTCCTTAGGGAAGATATCCTCAAATTCCTGCAAAAGATTTTTCACACCACTAGACAAAGAATGATCATTAGAAATGTTAGCATTTAAACAAAATTCCCTACACAAAAGCATGTATAGGGGCTGCCTTGAAACCAATGCACTTTTCACCTCACTTTTTGTTGCAAAACAACTCTCTTTTCTCTCTTTTTCATCTCGGTTTTTCTCTCTTTTTTCTCATGATTTTTTTTTTTTTTATTTTTCATCACTCTTTTTCTCTTGTTCACTCTCTTTTTCTTTTCTCTCTTGCTCTCTTTTCTCTCTCATTTTCTTTTGATCCTCACTAACTTGTTTTGGAGATAAAGGAGAGAGTACAACCTTCGCTCCTTGTCCATGAAAGTGAACTTGTTTGAAAATCCATCATGAATGGCCTTCTTGTCATATTGCCAAGGCCTTCCCAACAACATATGGCTTGCCTCCATAGGCACTACATCACAAAGAACATTGTCCTCATACTTCCCAATGGAGAATGGAACCTCCACTTGTTTGTTCACCACCATCTCCCCAACCTCACTCAACCATTGAAGTCTATATGGTGTTGGATGGGTTTTAGTGATAAGATTTAATTTAGACACCAACCTAGAACTTACTACATTTGCACAACTACCTCCATCAATTATTAGAGAACAAACTTTACCTTGAATTAGGCATCTAGAGTGGAAAATGTTCTCCCTTTGGCTAGCTTCATGTTCCTTCACTTGACTCCCCAAAAGCCTCCTCACCATAAGTAAGTCACCATCCGGCATGAACACTTCTTCTTCACTTTCCTCTCCACTTGAAGCTTCGGATTGAGACATCACTTCACCATTCATGGACACCATAGTTCTCTTGGTTGGACATTGAGAGGCTATGTGGCCATGACCAAGACACTTGAAACACTTGACATCTCGGCTCCTTGTGGTTGGTTCCATGGGCTTCTTGCCTTGAGAGGTGCTCACGGCCTCCTTGCTTGGTGCACCCTCCTTCTTTTGCTTGTCCTTCCAATTTGAAGATGGGAATTTGGAAGATGATGAAGAGGAATATTTGGATTTCCTCCTCTTTAATTGTTGCTCCACCTTGATTGCTTGTTGCACCAAATCTTCAAGCTCCACATAGTTTTGCAACTCCACCACATCTTGAATTTCTTGGTTCAAGCCATGCAAGAACCTTGCCATAGTTGTCTCATGGTCCTCCTCAAAGTTTGACCTAAGTAAGGCCAATTCCATCTCCTTGAAGTACTCATCCACACTCTTGCTCCCTTGGGTAAGTCTTTGCAATTTGTTGTGGATGTCCCTTTGATAGTGACTTGGGACAAACCTCCTCCTCATTACAATTTTCATGTCTTCCCAAGTCTCAATTGGCTCCTCTCCAATTCTCCTCCTCTCCTTTTGGAATTGATCCCACCATACTAGTGCATACTCCTTGAACTCCAAAGCCGCCACCTTCACTTTCTTTCTCTCATTATATGTGTTGCAATCAAACACTTGCTCCATCTTGAGTTCCCACTCCAAATAGGCTTCGGGGTCATTCTTTCCAAGAAAGGAAGGAACTTTGATTTTAACCCCCTCAATCCTATCATCACGCCTTCCTCCCCTAGGGCCTCCTCTTCTAGGTCTTCTTCCTCTTGGCCTCCCTCTTTCTTCACTATCATAGCCACTTGAGTCATCCCGTTGAAGGTTGGCTAGTTGTCTATCATAGTTGGCTTGCATTTGCTCCATTTGTCTTTGGAGTGCTTGAACTTGATTGGCCATTCTAGCATGTAGAGTGGCTGTCCTTGGTGACAATGGTGGACTATCACCCATTTGAGTAGTAGAAAGTGTAATTTGTCCTCACAACACTCCCTCTCTTTTCTCACAAAGTGTATATATATATATTTTTTTTTCCACTCTTTTTTTGGCTTTTTCCACACAAGATGTAATTTATCTCTCAAGCCTTTTTCCACTCTATGTTCTCCTTGGGTTCTTAGAAGAGTCAAGCCAAAAACACACAAAAATCCAAAACTCAAGTAACAAAAATCACAAAAACTTATCAAACTAAAGGAAACAAAGAAAGAAAGGCTAGAAAGGAAAAGATTTGGAAATGAAACAAGGAAGAAGGGAAAAATTGTAAAGAACACTAATTGATTCTTCTCTTTTCTCAACACTTCAAGAACACCCTTTTTTTATTTATTTTTTTGCCCAGAAATTTTTTTTTTTACTTTGAACAAGAGAAGAACACTTGGATACTTGTGTAAGATCAAAACAAATACCACGAAATTTTCCCTTCTCAAACAAGAATCAAAGTGACAATTTTTGTTGTTTTAGAAAGAAAAGAAGAAAATGGTGTAGAAGAAGAACAAAGAAGAAGATTTGAAACACAACACAAATTTCAATCAAAGCCTAAGCTTTGATACCACTTGATGACAACCAAATGGGGGTTGCCTTTTTTTAAGATCTTTTTGATTGAAATTATCAAGTGTGTTGCGCCATTTAAAGATTAAAACAAATTGAGTTTGAATTCAGATTTTGGAACAAAGTAAAAGATGAAGAAGAAAAGGATAAAATGGAAGAGATTAGAGATGATGTGAGGCGCCACAAACAAAGGAAACTTTGTTTGATAAGCCAAGTGAAATCCGCCACAAGAATGTTGGAATTCTTGATAAGGATGAAAACCTTGGTTCAACCAAGAACTTAGGAGAACAATGCTCACTAACAATGAAAAATTCCAAATGACATTCAAAAGTCCCATTCATGAAAATGGTGTGAATACATATAGGTGGCTGAAACCACTTTGTTTTCCCTCTTACAAAACCTCCCAATAATTCACTCATTCAAGACTCTATAAATTCTCTCTCAAAGCACTTTTACTCAGCCCCCACATATGTTTCACGCCACTTACACTCACATAGGATCCTAGGACACATTTCAATTCTTAACTTATTGCATATTACTCAAGAAAATAAATCCTACTTAAAACCCCACTTAATAGCCACCAAAAATGCATTTATGACAGCCACCAACAATAACTCACGTCTCTCTCTCATCTTCATGAATTACTAGAATCCTATGATAGGTTACAACCTCCACTTATTACATATTACTCAAGAAAATAAATCCTACTTAAAACCCCACTTAATAGCCACCAAAATGCATTTATGGCAGCCACCAATAATAACTCACGCCTCTCTCTCATCTTCATGAATTACATCACATTATTTTTTTTGAAAATAAACAAAAGATTCCTAAGTCTACAACCTATTCAAACTCGTGTAACAATGCAAAAGAGTGGGCTTGACCTAAATGCAAACAAAGCAAGTTGGACCTAACTCACAAAAATCCTATTTACACTTATTGGGAAGAAATAAACATTAATCTTGTAACACCCTTGTGGGGATGTCACATATATAAAAAGAAATAAATAAAATATACCCAAGTTGTAAAACATTTATTACGTATTAATATGGATTGTAAAATAATTCATGATAAACAGAATATTATTAAAATAAAATAAAACGAAAATCTAAAGTAAACAGAACAACATCACTCATAATATACATATGGTCCAAGTTATAAGTTATACGAATAATTTACAACTAAAATTACAAATATTTAGACAGAAACAGTAAAGAAAAATAGTAAAGAGTCAATATATACATACGCAGACGCGCCCAAAATACACATCATAAACATTTATTCCTCTGATGGATCACTCTCAGGAAACTCATCAGAAGATAAATATCCTGGATGCCTCGACACTCGGCGGACATGAGACCGCGCAGTCGATACGAGTGTCATCTCACTAGGCTCAGCGGATACACCACCCCAATGACGCCTAATGGATAAAGGTAACTCTAGGTGTACAAATACAGTCGTCGTCATCATTGTCTCGTCATCAAACCTATGACGTAGGGACACAGTCAGCCGTCCCGCATACATCTCTGTCTCCTTGCATATGCCAAGCTAACGATCCATCGTGAAACTCGAGTGTTACAAACCCCAAAAATCCAGGCACCGCCATACCCAAACCAATCAATCCAAGGGATATGAATAATCAGATGGTTCTTGATCGTCGAACTGATCTTCGGCTTGCTGATCTTCCTCCTCCTCGGGATACAGAATCTCAAGAGGCTGTTCCTCTTCCTCAAACTCTTTACCGCGTAAAAATAAATACAGAAAACATATACAATAAAGAAAGAGGTAAGACAATCTAAAATCATCACAAACATGGCAGATAAGAAAATGACAAATAATAGATATACAGTTCATGCAATATGAAAAGCTATAACAGTAATTTAATAACAGTATAGTGTAAAAATCTAATTATCATAACAACACATGATTTCACAGATAAATCAATAACACATACAATATAACATCACAGATAAAATAAATTCAGAAACAGACAATTTCTCAGAATCAATAACTAAATAAATAAATAAATAAACAGATAAGATAAATAATGTTCAAGATATAATTCAAGATATAATATGACACGACCCTACTCCATGGAGCTAAACACAAATAGATATCGAGAGAGAATGACTCGCAAAATCTATTAGTACCACCTACTTGCCCAACCAAACTATCTTGTTGTCACACTTTGCGTCTATAGCCCCAAGTCATATGGAATCCATCATCCAAAGCATGGTGTAGTTCACTGTCTCACATTGTGGCACTACAGGCAATGTACTATTAGACTTTACGAAATCTCGATTAAAAATAGTGCGTGTCGAGTCCATTAGTGTGCTATCGGTTACCACGGCCCAGCGGAGTGACCGACTGTCCATATATGGAATCCCGTACACTAACGTCTCCAAGTTCATAAGAATAATGAACCACACTACGTTTATCGCATCGACAACACGATGTGATTCCCCTCGTCAACCAATCCACCAAAAACTGGTATAACTAAGATAAAAAGATACAGTAAGTCCCACCGGACAAATACTACTCCAAAGCCTGTACGGGTTCACCTCTTAGCCCGAAAAACATGAAAAAACAAAAGTAAAATCCGTGAAAGAATATGAAAAATACCGTTTCGATCAATTGCGTAGAAATTTTATCGCGTTTTCACAATCTCGTCGTTTTTACAAACGTTTTTAAATCGCGTAACTTTATTTTTCTATTTTCAAAATCGCGGAGTTTTTAATACATTTTCTCAATCGCGTAAGATTTTTAAATCATTTTCTTGTCCAAACTCCTTAAAAATTACTGTTTAAATAAAAGAAATAATAAATAATATTTTAAACTACGTAAAATATTTTCAATATGTATATCTTGTCTTTTGGACATCTTTCCTATCTTATTTGTCCGTTTTTACTAAATGAAGTATTTTGCTTAGAAAATTATATTAATGGTTTCCTAATTTTACCGTAAAAAAAATTGTTTATTTTATTGAATTTTTAAACCATATAATTTATCCTTTTGAAAACTACTAACATGCTTCAAAATACAACATGAGCTATATGTTAGAAATTTTTGAAAGTTCTGTATTTCTTTTCTAACAATAAAATCATTAATTTTAATCTTTAAACTTAATTCAAATCATTTTGTTTCTTTAAAACTCGTTGGAGAAAAATTCTTTTTAACATATATTGCATCTTTATACTTGAAAATAGTTTGGAATTGATTTTAGAAATCATGAATTGTTGGTTTGGCATGTTGGCCGAAATCTATGTTTGGATCATTTGATTTCTAAATTCATTTTCCTTGATCTAAATAATGCTATCTCTTGTTAATTTTCCTAGGTTAATTAAATTACACTTTAGGGAAAATATGAGAACATTTTGGTTCTTCTTTTGTGTCCATGGCCGTGAGCCTTAAGATTGTGTTCTTTGGAACACTCATGCATACCTTAGCATGTTATTCACATCCTATACATTATCATGCAATTCTAACACATGCAATATATTTCTAACACATATAACCTAAATCAAAGCTTGTAGACATGCCATCAAAGCTTATAGACATGCAAATTATTACAAACATCACATAGGAAAGCTACTAACAAATACACAAACACATAAACAAGCTACTAACAAATACACAAATGAATCCTTATGGATTCTACAATCACAAAAATCACACTCCATCTTCTTACCACCATCCATAGATGATAAGATTAGTCTTCCTCTTACCTTAAATGAAGACAAAAACTATTCTTTCACTCCTCCTAGGGTTTCGGTTTCACTCCACCAAATCACCTAGCAAGCTTAAACAAAACCACAAGTTACTAACCATAGAAAGAGAGCTTAAACCATGGAGAAATCATGGCTTAGAACTTTGAAAAAGAGTTTAGAAAAGAAAAACTAGGAATTTCACCTTCTTGGTTGAATCTTCCAAGTAGGTTTTCAAGCTTCAAATGAAGGATTTTGTAAGAACTCCCAACTAGAGATGTTCTTAGGATTGTGTTTAGGTTTAGAAAACTTGGTTGGATAGAATTTTAGGTGGTTGGATGGTGTAGAACTAGGTTTGGCCGAATCTAGCACCAAGAGAACAACAATGGTGTTTAGGGTTTTTGGAAGAGAGAGAAGAGAGAAAATGCTTGAAGACAAAGTGATTT
The DNA here is from genome assembly GCA_029884605.1 of Ormosia emarginata. Taxonomy (NCBI): domain Eukaryota; kingdom Viridiplantae; phylum Streptophyta; class Magnoliopsida; order Fabales; family Fabaceae; genus Ormosia; species Ormosia emarginata. The sequence goes on from JAQQTP010000050.1 coordinate 757,538, forward strand.
TTGGTCTTCCAACATGCATTGGCCATAGACTTCAATGCCATGCAAGGTGTCCATGGCTTGGCTTCATCCAAGCCTTAGAATGCATCAAAGGCCAAGATCAAAACTTGGTTAGCAAGCTTGTCTCCCATTGGTTCCTTCTAACCTAGTCACTAAGCCTTGTCACTAAGCTTCATCATTACCTAGTCACTAAGCTAGTCACCATGTTCTAGAGAGTTCCTTCACTAATGATGATTAATTAAGCTACTAAGTTAACTGTATTAGCTAAACGTGGATCCCGCAAAACATTTCCGGGTCCACTGTCATCTAATTATACTGACTAATAAAATAGTACACAAAATTATTTTATTGGACAGTTAAATCCTAAAAATTAAAAGATTAATTATTGTCTCATTCAGAATTGGGTTTAGTAAGATCCCCCAGTCTGAATAATTAAAACAAGATTTCCCCGGCCCGAAAAAATATTATTTTCCTGTCCCGGAACAAATCGCACAAAAAGTCTAAATAAAATCACAGACAGTAATATTAAGCACTGTAACATATAGAAAAAGTAAAAACAGTACAATCGGGACATAACGGTCATTTTTCCATTTTTCCCCACGACGAAACAAATCATTCAAAACGTTCAAATAAAATTACAGACAGTATTAATTGTCTGTATATCACCCAGAAAAATTAAAACAGTAGCTCAAGAAAATTTTTATTTTACCGTCTCAAAGCAAAATACGTAAAACGATCAAATAAAATTTTAGCCTGTAAAATATATTTGTATTTCATACAGAAAAACAAGAAACAGTAAAATAGGGACATAACAGTCATTTACACAAAAACTCGAAAAACAGCAAACAGAACATTCGAGACATTTTCTAAAAATTGGGGTGTTACAAATCTTGAGCCTCATCTTGTTGCACGCCACTTTCACATGATTCTTCCAAGTGGATGATGCAATTGATTAACTTAGGCTCCTCTTGAATTGATTTTGGGCTTGTTTCCATGAGAAGCCCAATCATGTGGTTTAGAGCTTCTTGGGCCTTCTTTGTTCTTGCCCTGGTTATCGGGCCTCCAAGGCCTTGTATAGCTTCTTGATCCATTTTGTGGCTAGTTGGGCTCACATCAGTTTCCTTTCAAATTAAGGTGCTATAAAATATGTAACAGCAATGGATATAGAGTTGATAAGATCAAAGCTGTAAAAATTGTGCAGAAATTAAAGAACAGAAACTAAAGGCAGAAAATAAAAGGACTGAAATTTAAATGACAAAAAGTAAAGAATGAAAAGTAAAGAATGAAAAGTAAAGAATGTTGCCAATTCTTAAGAGTGGCAGAGATCAATGATGATCAAGGTTCTGTACAATTATGACATTCAAGCAATGGTACTTGATGTTTGGAAAGCAATAAGAACAAGTACAAAAAAAAAACAAGAACTCTATCAACTCTAGGATCTGGGCTCTAGATACCACATGATATGATCCAAGTTGGATTCATATTATTTTTACGGATCGTCCTTGAGTTGATTTCGTTTTTTAAAGAATTAAACAATGAAGGGGTGAATAGTACATGAACAGTGTGTGAACAGTAGTATAAACAGTGTGTGAACAGTGTGTGAATAGTAAAAAAAGAAAAGATGGAAGAAAGACAAGGAATGGAAGGAAGAAGACGTCACACTCTTGGAGAGTGATAAGTCAAGTGAAGATTCACCACAAAGGTAAGGAAACCTTTGATAAGAACCAAGATGGTTCTTCCAAGAACCCCAAGAGAACTAAGCTCTCAAAACTTACAAAGGAGTGCAATAATATTCTTGAATTCAAAAGTGTCAAATGCAGTAAACACAAGCCTATTTATAGGCATTAGGTATGTGGCTAGGTCTAGCTAAAGGAGGCAGCAAGCTAGCGCATTTTTAATCATAACCCTAGCGCAAATGTGGCTCAGGCCCAACTAGAAGGCAATACCTATCCCTAGCTCTGCTATGCGCAAATTAAGCCCAAACAATACCCTTATTACAAAATTATCCGAAAAAAAGAAAATAAGAACCAAAACTGAGAAAATTAAAAGGTTCAAATACATAATTACATAAAATTGACTAAGAAGAAATCATGCCACCACATTGGGCCCTTCATCAACTTGGATCATTTGGACCATCTTGAGTGCTCCTTCTTCTGGAATGGGCTTGAGTGAGAGAAAGTGGTTGACTTCTTTGTCCAAATCCTTCTTAGCCTTCTTAACTCTTGACCTTGTCATTGGGCCTCCACGTCCTCGCAGTGCATCTTTGGACATTGGGCCCGTTGGGCTGCCACTTGAGCTTCCTTGGTCTCCATCATGCCCTCCCCCTTCCAAGGAATTCGTCCTCGAATTTGATCCTTCATCACCTATATCAAAAGGACTTAAGTCAGCCACATTAAATGTTGCACTAACCCCATACTCACCTGGTAGGTCAACTTTGTAGGCATTGTTATTGATTCTTTCTAAGATTTGGAAGGGTCTATCTCCTCTAGGTAAGAGCTTAGATTTCCTTTGCAAAGAAAACCTTTCTTTTCGCATGTGCACCCACACCCAATCTCCTGGTTCAAAAATAACTTGCCTCCTTCCCTTGTTTGCTTCCCTAGCATATTGCTCCACCTTCCTTTCAATTTGAGTCTTGACTTGTTCATGGAGCTTCCTCACATATTCAGCTTTTGCCTGTCCATCCTTCCTGGAAAGCGCATCAGCCACTATATTTACCTTACCTTGCTTGTGTTTGATCACATAGGGAAATTGTTCAAGGTATTCCACCCACTTGGCATGCCTCTTATTAAGTTTACCTTGCCCTTTTAAATATTTTAGTGACTCATGATCACTGTGAATTACAAACTCTTTTGGCAAAAGGTAGTGCTGCCAAGTGTGCAAAGCCCTTATGAGTCCATACAATTCTTTATCATAGGTGGAGTAATTTAAAACAACTCCATGCAATTTCTCACTAAAGTATGCAATGGGGTGACCCTCTTGTAATAAAACAGCCCCAATCCTAACATTTGATGCATCACACTGAAGTTCAAAAGATTTAGAAAAATTAGACAATGTAAGTATGGGTGTGTGAGTGAGCCTATCTTTGAGTGTGTTGAAACTTGTCTCTTGATCCTCCCCCCACCTAAAACTCACATTTTTCTTAACAACTTCATTTAAAGGGGTGGCTATGGTGCTGAAATCTTTTACAAACTTTCTATAAAAGCTAGCTAACCTATGAAAGCTTCTTACCTCACTCACATACTTAGGGGTAGGCCACTCCCTAATGGCTTTTATCTTTTCTTCATCTACTTGCACTCCTTTAGCACTCCCAACAAAGCCTAGGAACACTACATGGTTGGTGAAAAAGACACACTTCTCTAAATTAGCATACAACTTTTCTTTTCTAAGCACACTCATCACAACCCTAAGGTGTTCTAGGTGCTCTTCTAAGGTTATGCTATAGATTAGGATGTCATCAAAGTACACTACTACAAACTTGCCTAGAAACTCTCTCAACACATGGTTCATCAGCCTCATAAAGGTGCTAGGCGCATTTTTTAAGCACAAAAGGCATCACTAACCACTCATACAATCCATGCTTAGTCTTAAAGGCTGTCTTCCACTCATCCCCTTCCCTTATCCTAATTTGATGGTATCCACTTTTTAAATCCACTTTAGAAAAGTAACATGCACCATGCAATTCATCAAGTAAATCATCTAGCCTAGGGATGGGATGCCTATATTTTATAGTTATATTATTTACAGCCCTACAATCAGTACACATTCTCCAAGTGTCGTCCTTTTTGGGGACAAGTATGACAGGCATGGCACAAGGACTGAAACTTTCCCTCACCCATCCTTTTTGCATCAAATCCTCTACTTATTTTTGAATTTCCTTAGTTTCCTCAGGATTTGTCCTATAGGCGGGCCTATTGGGCAAAGAGGCTCCCGGGATGAAGTCCATTTGATGTTCAATCCCCCTCAAGGGTGGTAGTCCGGGAGGGACACTCTTTGGAAAGACATCTTCTGATGAGGACAAAGGAGGAGGCGAGATAGAGGGTGGCATGGAGGACATCGAAGGATTGGGAGGACCAATGACAAGAGCAAGAGCCAAGAAAGCCAAAGAAGCTCTAAAACAAATGGTGGCAAAATTGATCAAAAGAGGCTCCAAAATTGAAGGCCCAAGTTGTAATGTTGAGAAGGCCAAATTAATTTGTTGCATTCAGAATGAAGACTATGAGGACTAGAAAAGGCTGCATTTTTATTTAGTCCATGTTTGGCCCATTTTCTTTTGAGGTCAGATTTTGGGTGGGTTGTACTTGTAGCACGCCTAGACCCTTTATTTTTCTTTATTTTGTGGTTTTTGTTTATTGGGCTGAATGGGTAGATCCATGTAGGAATTTTACTAAACCTAGTGGTAAGGGTTGTTATCAAATAAAAGACTTTCAAAACAGCATTTTGGATAACACAGAATTGACATTGAGCATTTTTGGCTTGTGAGGCTTGTTCTCTTAGGTTCTTCTAAGAATCTCTGAACTTATCAAGGGTGCTATCCTTGTGGCATTCCCAGGCTTATCAATCCGTGGATTGTGGCGCCTAATCCTCTTTGTTCTTGGTTGTTTTTTTGTGTTTTTCTATTTCTCAATTCTGTCAAATCTTCTTCGGTTCGTATCTCACGTTTTACAAAATCTTTCTGGTGATTCTTGACCCTAATTCATGATTCAGAACGTCCTCTTTCACCTCGTTTTGGAATCGTGCAATTCTGAGGAGTGTAGCGCGAGATACAGGCGTTTTGAAGCAAGACGTCTTTTGTGTGATCAATTTCGTGAATTCCAATCTAGGACGGTCCGAACTGAAATCAAGGCAAGGGAACTCACATCATTTGGTATCAAAGCTCAGTTCTAGGTTTGGAATTGAGTTAAACAATCCCTTCAACGTTTCTGATCACACAATTGGTAATCCTAAACCCCTAAGTGTTAAGTAATAGCTTGTTTTATTGGAATTTTTTGTCTATTCTTTTTCGTCCTCAATTGTTGTAATTTCAATCTTGCTTTCTAAAATTTACAATTCCAATTATTTGAGGCAGCACGTGTTTAAAAAAAAAAAGAGTGTGTGCTGTTGATAGTTAACCTTGTTGCATTAAGGTTCATTTTAAAAAAAATAAAAGATAAAAAAAAATTACAGCAGCTTGTTATTAAGGTTCAATTACATGCTACCTATTTGAAACAAGTCCTAAGAGCCTTCCTTGAATTTTTTTTTCTCTCTCCAATCTGTTTTCATTTGTTGTCTTGTCTTCTTTGACATCTTTTTTTTTTCTTTCGTGTTGTGCGTCATCACTTTTTTTTTTCCTTGAGTTTGGGGTTACACTCTTGATTGATCATGGAGATTCTGTTAAGAACTTAAAGAGAGCTTTGGAGTGGTAAAAGGCAAGAGATCACCTTACACAAAAGCCTATTAGAGAGCAAGAAACACGAGTGATACATCTCTAAGAGTGTAAACACGTAAGAAGTGTGGCGAGGTCCTATTGCTATCATTTTTGTTTTTCTTTGTTTGAATTATGGCAGGAACAGGTGGTGATGGTACCCTCCTCCTGAGGGAAATAACCGATTGTTAGTGGAGGCTATTACAGCTCAAATGCAAAGGATGATGAGGGAGCATACAGAGGAGTTATATGAGAGAATTGAGCAGTTAGAAAATCAAGGACATCATGATGACGACGGTGGTAGAAGGAGGTTTGATAGAAGGAGGAGAGAAGAGATAATGAAGGTGATGCTAGGGAAGATAGGATTGAGGGAGTGAAGCTTAACATACCACCCTTCAAAGGGAAGAGTGATCCGGAGGCCTATTTGGACTGGGAAATGAAGATTGAGTAATTATTTGCATGCCACAATTATACAAAAAATAAAAAGATGAAGGTGGCAGCCATGGAGTTCACTGAATATGCTCTCCTTTGGTGGGACCAATTACAAAAGGAGAGAGAGAGATATGGAGAACCCTTGGTGGATAGTTGGGTGGAGATGAAAAGGCTAATGAGAAGAAGATTTGTTCCTTCTCATTATCATAGAGACCTTCACAATAAGCTTCAAAGGCTCACACAAGGTAACAAGAGTGTAGATGAGTATTATAAAGAGATGGAGGTGTCCTTGATTAGAGCCAATATTAGCGAAGATCGGGAGGCGACTATGGCGCGTTTCTTATCTGGGCTGAATAGTGATATAAGGGATATGGTGGAGTTGCAAAATTATGTGGAGTTGGAGGACTTATTGCATCAAGCTACTAAGGTGGAACAACAACTCAAGAGAAAGGGTGTCATGAGAAGAAACTCTTCTAATTTTAATTCTCCAAATTGGAAGGAAAGAAATAAGAAGGAGGGAGGTTCTTCCTCAAGCACTTCCAATTCTGCACCTCAAAGGACTCAAATCAAGTCCAATGAGCCCCCTAAAAAGACATGAAGTAGTGAGATTAAATGTTTCAGGTGTTTAGGGAGAGGTCACATAGCCTCTGAATGTCCAACCAAAAAGACCATGTTGCTTAAGGAGACTGGAGAGATTACTAGTGAATCATCTTTTGAATCGCCCCACCTAGTGATGAAGAGTATGAGGAGGAGATAGCACCCGAGGGTGATTTATTCATGGTGAGGAGGATGATGGGCAGCCAAGCAAAAGACTTGGATGAAAGCCAAAGGGAAAATATTTTCCACACGCGATGCATCATCGAAGGAAGGGTGTGTTCTTTGATCATTGATGGTGGGAGCTGCACTAATGTGGCTAGTACGAGGTTAGTTTCAAAACTGAACTTGGAGGCTAAACCACACGCACGGCCGTACAAACTTCAATGGCTTAATGAAGATGGTGAGATGATTATGAACAAGCAAGTTGAAGTGGCTTTTTCCATTGGAAAATATGAAGATGTTATTTTGTGTGATGTGGTACCTATGGAGGCTTGCCACTTACTTCTTGGTAGGCCTTGGCAATTTGACAAAAAGGCCAACCATGATGGATACTCCAACAAGTTCTCTTTTACACATAAAGAGCGCAAGGTTACTCTTGCACCATTATCTCCAAGGGAGGTGTGTGAGGATCAAAATAAGATGAGGGAAAAAAAAAAGAGAAGAAAGAAAAGAATTGAGAGGAAGAGAAAAAGAGAGTGAAAAGAAAAAAAGAAAAGAGAGTGGAAGAGAGCAAAAAAAAGAGAGAAAGGTACCAAATCTATTTATAAGAGAGAAAGTGGTGAAAAAGGCTATGCATTTGAAAAAGCCAATGCTTTTACTCTTGAGTAAAGAGAGTAATTTACAAGATGCAGGTCCTACTAACTCTCTTCCAAATGAGGTTTCTTCTTTGTTGCAACAATTTAAAGATGTCTTTCCCAAGGAGGTGCCTCAGTCTACCCCTCTAAGGGGAATAGAACATCAAATTGATCTCATACCAGGAGCCTCATTGCCTAATAGGCCAGCCTACGGAGTAATCCCCAGGAGACCAAGGAGATTCAAAAACAAGTTGCAGACTTGATGCAAAAGGGGTGGGTACAAGAAAGCTTAAGTCCATGTGCAGTTCCAGTCATTCTAGTGCCTAAGAAAGATGGAACTTGGAGGATGTGTACTGATTGTAGAGCCGTCAATAACATCACGGTAAAGTATAGGCATCCCATTCCTAGATTGGATGATTTATTGGATGAATTGCATGGTGCTTGTGTCTTCTCTAAAATTGATTTAAAAAGTGGATATCATCAAATTAGAATTAGAGAAGGGGATGAATGGAAAACAGCTTTTAAAACTAAATATGGGCTGTATGAATGGATGGTTATGCCCTTTGGTTTAACCAATGCTCCTAGTACCTTCATGAGATTAATGAATCATGTGTTAAGGGAATTTCTGGGAAAGTTTGTTGTAGTTTATTTTGATGATATTCTGATTTATAGCAACTCCTATGATGATCACCTTGTGCATTTGAGGCATGTTTTAGAAGCTCTTAGGCATGAGAAATTGTATGCTAATATGGAAAAATGTGTGTTATGTATGGACCATGTAGTTTTTCTTGGTTTTGTTGTTAGCTCACAAGGAGCACAGGTTGATCAAGAGAAGGTGAAAGATTCAAGAGTGGCCAACTCCTAAGAATGTAAGTGAGGTAAGAAGCTTTCATGGTTTAGCTAGCTTCTATAGGAGGTTTGTTAAAGATTTTAGTACCTTGGCTGCACCTCTAAATGAAATTGTTAAAAAGCATGTGGGGTTCAAATGGGGGAAAAAAACAAGAAAAAGGCGTTTGTTGCCCTTAAGGAAAAGCTTACCCAAGCACCCATTCTTGCATTGCCAAATTTTGCAAAATCTTTTGAAATTGAATGTGATGCATCTAATATGGGTATTGGGGCTGTTTTGATGCAAGAGGGGCACCCAATTGCTTATTTTAGTGAGAAACTAAGTGGTGCTGCACTTAATTATCCCACTTATGATAAGGAGTTATATGCTTTGATAAGGGCTTTTGATAATCACATATTTTATTCATTAAGAAACCCTCATTATTAGTCATTTACACTCTTCATGTACTTAATTGACTGAATTTGATTATGTTTTGTAAGTTTGAACTCGAATCGGACTTAATTGATTTTTCAGCATTATTCGAGTCTTACACTGTTTCTGTATTTTGGCCATATCTTGAGTTCTAAATGTCTGATAATTATGAATTTTACCTTGTAGGAAAGATAAAAGAAGCTCTACAACTTTGATGAAGAGCTCGAAGTCAAATTCAGACATCTAAGCTAATTGGGCATGGAAATCAGAATACGGGATTTCCTTTGTGGAACCCGAACAGTGTGTAGTAACCAGAACATAATTCGAGTTTGGGTTTATAGAATGGGCTGAAAATTGGTGATCTGAAAGTTAAGACCCATATGTACAACTTTCATGACAAAAACAAAACTTGATTCGGGCTCCTTGATGGAGATATTGGGTCTGAAAGTCAAAACAGAGGTGCTGAAACTGGTCCTGAGCAGTCTGTAGTAATTGGGTCATATCTTGGGCTGTAGGACGAATTTTTGGGTGCTTCCAGAGCCATTGGAAAGCTTAGACAATTTCCTAGAACTTTCATGAAGACCATTTGGCTCAAAAATGACGAAATCAATGAGTTCAGCAATGAATACTTTCGGAGACAAGGAAGCTCACCTACCAAGTTCACCTACCAAGCTCACCTACCAAGTTCACCTACCAAGCTCACCTACTAATTCCACCTACTAATCTCATCTACCCATCTACTAGAATCCTCTATAAAAGGAAGCATGAGGAGAGCTCTAAAACACAACATACACTTAGTGTTAGAAATAGCTTTTCATAGTTCTTGTATATTTTTCCTTCATTGTAATGGAGAGCTAAGTCACTTTAGTCAATTAGGGACCTTGAAGAAATTCTTGAGACCTTGGTTATGTAATGTATTTGATTTATATTTGAATTCCTCTTCTCTTCTTCTTTGTTCTCTTGATCTTGAATGCATGAATGGTGATTGTTTATGTTTGATGATTTGATCTTGATTTAAGATTAAGTATTGTGATGAGCGAAGATTGAGATTTTGGAATGATGAAACTTAGAACTGATTGATCTAAACTAATCACGTAATTGAAGAGGTTAGGTTTTGATTTGTGCCTAGGTTAATTGAATTCGGTGCTTAAATTGACATATATATTTACATGAATGGTGCGATTAAAGATTTGTTTATCACTTGTCAATTGAATTTTGGGAGATTGTCTAGTATGAATTTTCTATTTTGGATCGATGCAGAGATCTCGGTTAGATCCAAGTTAACCATTCAAATGTATTTCAGGTGTTTGTTGAAAGGTCTATGATTGAATCCACCCAATCTCGGATAGATTTTAATTATTGTTCTTTTAATTGTTATTTCTCTTTAAATCTTGTCATGCGATCCTTGAACCATCAAAACCCCCCTTTTTCTAACTTTCACTTGATTTGATCAAATTGCATCTACGATCCTTGAGGAGACGATCCGGTGTTGTTCACTATACTACAAGTTTAGGTAATAACTTCGGTTATAATTTTGCAAATTGAGTTCAAATGGCGATTCATCACTTTGCAAAAACATGACAAACATTATCTTTTGCCCAAAGAATTCATTATTCACAAGTGACCATGAGTCCTTGAAGTATTTGAAGGGACAAGGCAAGCTCAACAAGAGACATGCCAAATGGGTCGAATTTCTTGAACAATTTTCATATGTGATCAAGCATAAGAAAGGTAAAACCAATGTTATTCTGATGATGCGCTCACGAAGGTATGCCTTATTCTCTACTCTTGAAACTAAATTCCTTGGTTTTGAGCACATAAAAGAATTGTATGAGCATGATCCAGAATTTATGCATGTGTATGCTTTTTGTGGGAATTCTGCCCAAAATGGATACTTTAGGCATAAGGACTATTTATTTAAAGGAAAACAATTATGTGTGCCTAAAAGTTCCTTAAGAGACTTGCTTGTGAGGGAAGCACATGAAGGGGGTTTGATGGGACATTTTGGTGTTCAAAAGACATTAGACATGTTGCATGAACATTTCTTTTGGCCTCGCATGAGACATGATGTGCATAAATTTTGTGAAAGATGCATTATTTGTAAAAGGTCTAAATCAAAGGTAATGCCTCATGGTTTATATACTCCTTTGCCAATTCCTGACTTTCCTTGGAATGATATATCTATGGATTTTGTTTTGGGTCTTCCTCGTTCTAAAAGTGACAAGGATTCAATTTTTGTGGTGGTGGACAGGTTCTCTAAGATGGCTCATTTCATACCTTGTAAGAAAGTAGATGATGCTTGTCATGTGGCTGATTTGTTTTTCAGGGAGGTGGTTAGGCTTCATGGCTTACCTAGGAGCATTGTGAGTGATAGGGACCCCAAGTTCCTAAGTCAATTTTGGAGAACACTGTGGGGTAAGATTGGTACTAAACTTCTTTTCTCAACCACTTGTCACCCCCAAACTGATGGACAAATGGAAGTAGTTAATAGGACTCTTTCTACTCTTCTTAGGGCTATCTTAAAGAAAAATATCAAGTCATGGGAAGAATGTTTGCCTCATGTAGAGTTTGCTTACAATAGGGCTGTCCATAGTACTACTAATTGTTCTCCATTTGAAATAGTGTATGGATTTAACCCTTTAACTCCTCTTGATTTACTACCTATGCCTAACATTTCTATTTTTAAGCATAAAGATGCGCAGGCTAAGGCGGATTATGTGAAGAAGTTACATGAGCAGGTAAAAGTTCAAATTGAGAAGAAAATGGAAAGCTATGCTAAGCAAGCAAACAAGGGAAGAAAGAAGGTTGTCTTTGAACCAGGTGATTAGGTTTGGGTGCATATGAGACAGGAGAGGTTTCCTTCTCAAAGGAAATCCAAGCTTCAACCTAAGGGAGATGGACCTTTCCAAGTGCTGTCCAAGATTAATGATAATGCCTACAAAATAGATCTTCCTAGTGAGTATGGTGTTAGTGCTACCTTTAATGTTTCTGATTTGTCTCTCTTTGATGTAGGTGATGAAGAATTAAAGTTGAGGACAAATTCAAGCCAAGAAGGAGGGAATGATGAGGACAAAGGAGGAGGCGAGATAGAGGATGGCATGGAGGACATCGAAGGATTGGGAGGACCAATGACAAGAGCAAGAGCCAAGAAAGCCAAAGAAGCTCTAAAACAAATGGTGGCAAAATTGATCAAAAGAGGCTCCAAAATTGAAGGCCCAAGTTGTAATGTTGAGAAGGCCAAATTAATTTGTTGCATTCAGAATGAAGACTATGAGGACTAGAAAAGACTGCATTTTTATTTAGTCCATGTTTGGCCCATTTTCTTTTGAGGTCAGATTTTGGGTGGGTTGTACTTGTAGCACGCCTAGACCCTTTATTTTTCTTTATTTTGTGGTTTTTGTTTATTGGGTTGAATGGGTAGATCCATGTAGGAATTTTACTAAACCTAGTGGTAAGGGTTGTTATCAAATAAAAGACTTTCAAAACAGCATTTTGGATAACACAGAATTGACATTGAGCATTTTTGGCTTGTGAGGCTTGTTCTCTTAGGTTCTTCTAAGAATCTCTGAACTTATCAAGGGTGCTATCCTTGTGGCATTCCCAGGCTTATCAATTCGTGGATTGTGGCGCCTAATCCTCTTTGTTCTTGGTTGTTTTTTTGCGTTTTTCTATTTCTCAATTCTATCAAATCTTCTTCGGTTCGTATCTCACGTTTTACGAAACCTTTTCTAGTGATTCTTAACCCTAATTCATGATTCAGAACGTCCTCTTTCACCTCGTTTTGGAATCGTGCAATTCCGAGGAGCGTAGCGCGAGATACAGGCATTTTGAAGCAAGACGTCTTTTGTGTGATCAATTTTGTGAATTCCAATCTAGGAAGGTCCGAACTGAAATCAAGGCAAGGGAACTCACATCATCTTCAAAGTCCTGCAAAAGAGAATCAACTTCACTAGGTAGAGGGTTAGAGTTACAATTTAAGTACAAGTCCTTATATACGCAAATGTACATCTCTTGTTTTGCAAAGCAAGCCCTCTTAATCTCACTCTCCCAAGCAATTAAACTTTCTCTTTTTTTTTTATTTACAAGTTCTTGGTCCCTATTCTTTGCTTCCCCCATTGATTTTACTTTTATGTCTTTCTTCTCTTGCTCCCTTCTTAGCTTCAAGGCCACTTAGTCTTCACAAACCTGTTTAGGAGTAAGGGGTACAAGAGTTACCTTTAAGGTATTATGAACAAAGGAGTACTTGTTAGTGAAACCATCATGAATAGCATGCTTATCAAATTGCCAAGGCCTTCCAAGCAAAATATGGCTGGCCTCCATGGGAACAACATCACACAAAACGTCATCATTATACTTACCAATTGACAAACTTACCAACACTTGTTGATTCACTATCAACTCACCATTCTTACTTAGCCATTGAAGCTTGTATGGTCGGGGGTGAGAAGTAGTTTTAAGGTCATGTTTTCTTATCGAGCGAGTGCTTGTCACATTGGTGCAACTTCCTCCATCAATGATTAATGAGCACACTTTGCCTTGGATGACACATCTTGTGTGGAAGATGTTTTCCCTTCGGTCTTGGTCCCTTGCCACAACATGGCTACCCAAGAGTCTCCTTATCATTAGCAAGTCACTATCATGAGCATATGTCTCACATTCTTCTTCTCCTTCACTTGAGGGAAGGGAATTTGGACATGAATCACTAGAGAGGTGTCCCTCTCTTATCACCATTGCCCTTTTGTTTGGGCATTGAGAGGCTATATGTTCATTCCCTAAGCATTTAAAGCACTTGATGTTCCTATTTTTAGAAGAGGAAGATGAAGAAGTATTAGTGGAACAAAAAACATTAGAGTTTTTAGAAGTCATACCTCCCTTGGGTTGTGTAGAGGAGTCTTCCTTTAATTCCTTGTCCTTCCAAGTGGGAGGTTTGAGGTTAGAAGAACGCTTCTTCCATGCACTTTTTCTTTTGAGTTGTTGTTCCACCTTTATGGCTTGGTGGACTAACTCATCAAGCTTTTCATAGTTGTGCAACTCCACAATGTCTCCTATCTCATGATTTAAACCATGAAGGAAACGTGACATGGTAGCCTCCCTATCTTCAATGACATCAGCCCTTATCATGGCCACCTCCATCTCCTTGTAGTACTCATCCACACTCCTACTTCCTTGGGTAAGTCTTTGGAATTTATTGAGTAATTCCCTATGGTGCCATGAAGGGACAAACCTCCTCCTTATCAAACCTTTCATATCTTCCCAAGTGTCTACGGGGTATTCCCTATTCCTTTCCCTCTCTTTTTGTACTTGGTTCCCCCAAATTAGGGCATTGTCAAAAAATTCTAGGGCAGCCACCTTCACCTTCCTTTTTTCGTTGTAATGGTGATAGGAAAAGATTTGTTCTACCTTAGTTTCCCATTCTAAGTAGGCTTCGGGATCATTCTTTCCTTGGAAATAAGGTACTTGGGTCTTTACTCCTCCTAGGTCTCCTCCTCTTTCATCACTCTTATGCCTCCTATTATAACTCCTTTCAATCCTCTCATGCCTCCTTCTCCTAGTCCTCCTTTCCCTACCCGAATCATAGGTATCTTCATCCTCATGCGAGACTTCATGTTGAGAGTCTCTCCTCCTTTCATTATCGAGCCTTGTGTTTATTTCTACCCTAAACTTCTCAAGTTCTTTAGCTAAGGCTTGCATAAGGTTTGCAGTCCTAGGGGATATGGGTGTACTTTCTTCACTCATCTTTGCACAAGTAATAAGAATAATACAAGATTGAAAAGGCCCTTACCACTCTTCTCACGTGTGTACACTCTTAGATTGATTCCACTCATGTTTCACACAATTAGGCTTTTGTTTAATGAAAACGCTCTTGCCTTTTATCACTCAAGTTCTCTTTGCAAGTTCTTAAATGAACCGTCTCGCGTTTCAATTACCAAAAGCTCTTACAAAAGAAGCGGTCCTCACAAGAGTAAGCACTCAGAAGTTGAAGAAAGGATGAAACACTAGACAAAACTCAAAGGAATTTAAAAGACAAGCAAGAAAAACTAATTAAAAAAAAAGAAAGGTAAAACTCAAAAGAAATAAGAAGAAAAAGAAATGCGCAAGGTATATAGAATAACTCCGCTTAATGAAATTCACAAGGCATTCAAACTTAATCTTGCTTAAGTGCAAAGGCAGTCTCTTTTTTTTTTTGGAATAGGCTTTTTTTTCTCCTTTTTTTATATTATTTTTCACGCCCTTATTATCTTTTTGCACTTAAAAATTATAATTGGTTCTTGCAATTTTAGTTCCAAATGTTATGCCCAATTGTGTATTTAGGAGTTTCCTTTCAAATTAAGTTGCTATAAAACATGTAACAGCAATAGATATAGAGTTGATAAGATCAAAGCTATAAAAATTACGCTGAAATTATAGAACAGAAACTAAAGGCAGAAAATAAAAGGACTGAAATTTAAATGACAAAAAGTAAAGAACGAAAAGGAAAGAATGTTGCCAATTCTTAGGAGTGGTAGAGATCAATGATGATCAAGGTTCTGTACAATTATGACATTCAAGCAATGGTGCTTAATGTTTAGAAAGCAATAAGAACAAGTACAAAAAAAAAACATGAACTCTATCAACTCTAGGATCTGGGCTCTAGATACCACATGATATGATCCAAGTTGGATGCATATTATTTTTACGGATCATCCTTGAGTTGATTTCGTGTTTTAAAGAATTAAACGATGAAGGGGTGAATAGTACATGAACAGTATCATGAACAGTGCATGAACAGTGCATGAATAGTAAAAAGAAAAGATGGAAGAAAGACAAGGAATAGAAGGAAGAGGACGCCACACTCTTAGAGAGTGATAAGTCAAGCGAAGATTCACCACAAAGGTAAGGAAACCTTTGATAAGAACCAAGATGGTTCTTCCAAGAACCCCAAGAGAACTAAGCTCTCAAAACTCACAAAGGAATGCAATAATATTCTTGAATTCAAAAGTGTCAAATGTAGTAAACACAAGCCTATTTATAGGCATTAGGTATGCGGCTAGGTCTAGCTAAAGGAGGCAGTAAGCTAGCGTATTTTTAATCCTAACCTTAGCGCAAATGTGGCCCAGGCCCAACTAGAAGGCAACACCTATCCCTAGCTCTGCTATGCGCAAATTAAGCCCAAACAATACCCTTATTACAAAATTATCCCAAAAAAAAGAAAATAAGAACCAAAACTGAGAAAATTAAAATGTTCAAATACATAATTAAATAAAATTGACTAAGAAGAAATCATGCCCCCACATTGGGCCCTTCATCAACTTGGATCATTTGGACCATCTTGAGTGCTCCTTCTTCTGGAATGGGCTTGAGTGAGAGAAAGTGGTTGACTTCTTTGTCCAAATCCTCCTTAGCCTTCTTAGCTCTTGACCTTGTCATTGGGCCTCCAAGTCCTCGCAGTGCATCTTTGGGCATTGGGCCCGTTGGGCTGCCACTTGAGCTTCCTTGGGTCTCCATCACATACTAAAAATATGCATAAGAACTTCTATTCAATCATAGGTATTTACTACCTAGCTTAAACAAGCCTTACATGAAGTCCAATAATGAAGAACTATGTTTTCATAAGTTCCTAACCCTTATCCCTCTTGAAAAGTTGGCTATGACAAGCCAAAATCTAACTTTTAACTTGCCCATAACTAGTTATGGAGTCCTAATAATCGATTATAGACTATTTGGCATTGAACGTGAGTCTCTATTTTAAGCCAATAACCTGTTATTCGTTTCTAATAACTGGTTATTTCTATTCAATAACATGTTATTCTAAAACACATACTCTCTACCTAAAACCAATAACCTGTTATCACTATTCACTAACCTATTATTTGATATGAAAATGCACTAGAAAACAAGGCTTATTGCATGCCTTCATCCATTCTTTCCATCAACTCATAGATTCTAAGTGATTTTTAATCCTAAACATGATCTCTAACATGATAGAATTATCAAACACTAACTTAATTCATTTAACTTAGATTTGTTGTAATAGCCTAATACCGGTACCCTAGTATATCTGACATATACCTGGATAAGTAGTATTAGTCATGCTACTTCTAATTTAATCATCAAATAATCCATAACATTTAAAACAAATAATTATGGAGAGCCATAACTAAAGTTATACATCTAAACTTTATACATACAACTTTTACATTTTTAAAGGAAATATAAATTAATAAATAAGCTTTGAATTAAGAACATAAAACTAAACTTTTCTAGTTCTTCTATTATCTTTATCTTCTTACCCTCTTGTAGAGTCTTGACTTGCTAACCATGAAACATAACGGGGTGAGAATATAAAATTCTCAGTAAAAACATATATTTTATGGTATTAAAACTAAATATATAGAAAGATATATTTCTAAATTAAAACTCGTATATATAACTTAATTATACTTAAGAATTATATTCCTTCATTTGGCCATTAAGCCTACTTATCCTTAGCCTGACCTAGGACATGTTCATCCTTAGTCTAGCATAGGATATACTAATCCATAGCTTGGCACAAGATTTCTCATCCACAGCTTAGCATAGGATATATTGATTTCCACGGCCTGGCATAGGATTTTTCATCCACAGCCTAGCGTAGAATATAATGATCCATAGCCCGGCATAGGATAACTAATCCTTTCATGAAACACTCTGGTGTCACCACTTTACTAGTCTTACCCTTCAATATCTATTACTAGGATAACTAATCCTTTCATGAAACACTCCGGTGTCACCACTTTACTAGGCTTACTTGGCAATGTTTACTACTTAGATAACTAATCCTTTCATGAAACATTCTGGTGTCTTTCATGAAACATTCTGGTGTCACTATTTTACTAGTCTTACCTAGCAATGTCTATTACTTGGATAACTAATCCTTTCATAAAACATTCTAGTGTCACCACTTCACTAGGCTTATCTACCAATGTTCACTACTTAGATAACTAATTCTTTCATGAAGCACTTTGGTGTCACCACTTTACTAGGCTTACCCGACAATATTCACTACTTAGATAACTAATCCTTAGCCTAGCCTTGGAAATAACATCCTTAACCTAGCTTTGGATAACTAATCACAATTCCACCTTTAGCAAAGTACTTTTCTCACTTCCTTTGCCAGGTCAAGGGGCTTGCCTCGCTTCCTCAGTTAAGATTTGTGATAAACTATGGTTCAACCTTTCTAAATAAAGGAACCAACTCTTGCCAACTAGGTCCTATGGTACTCAATTATTGCCAACTAGACCCTATGGCACTTAACTATTTCCATTTAGGCCCTATGACACTCAACTCTTGCTATCTAGGCCCTATGGTGCTCAACTCTTGTATATTTAACTTAACTTTAACTATTAAAGGAGTTACTGGTGTTTCTAGGACTCAAATCATCCCAAAACACTTCAAAATCTTACTTAAAAAGGCTTATTTTCAAGATTGCACCAAATGTGCATCATAACTTCTTAAATTCTGAAATTTTATAAGCATATAGCTTTGTCTCATATCTTTCAAATGCCACAAACCTCATCTCCTTTGGCTAAGTGTAGCCAAAGTTATGCAACATTTTGCAAAGGCCAAAACAGTGCACTAACTATTTTTCTAGAATTTGACCTGACTTTAAACTGAAATGGGAATAAACTGAAAGTGACAAAATTTTGAAATTTTACAGGCAAGAAGCCTTACATCTTAGATTCAAAATCCACTAGTCTCATGTTAATACGACATCGGAGCAAGAAATTATGCAATCTGGTTTACTAACTGCCAGAATGTATTTTTCTACAGAATCTACCTCTGCTTCAAATAGAAACTAGTATTGATTGGCTTGCTAAAAAATTCTTAAATTTTTACCACATGAAGCATTATGTCTTAGCTTTCAAATGGCACCAGAATCAGGTAATTCTGATATCTACAACTCAAGTTATGCAACAAAAAATACAGGCTGTCAGGATGTTGCCCTATCTCACCCCTAGGCTTGGTTTTACCACGCCTAGGCATGGTGCTCTCTGTCTCGCAGGGCTGAAAACTGATCAATCCACACCTAGGTATGGAAAAGCTGCGCTTAGGCATGGTCAATTCTGTAGAAAATTCTACAAAACCAAGCCATTGATTTCTTTGGCCAAAAATCATCTTCCAATCACTCATAATCAATTTTCTTATGATTTCTAACACCAATCCATGCCCCTAAACTTGTTGCAACTCTCATACAACCTATTAATTCACTAGGGCATAGATTTAGGTTTCAAATCAAACAATTCCAACCATTTTCCAAATTCAACATCTATAAATCCTTGATATGATCCAAGTTGGATGCATATTGTTTTTACGGATCGTCCTTGAGTTGATTTAGTGTTTCAAAGAATGAAATGATGAACAATACCCGAGGAACAGAACTGATGAATAGTGATATGAATAGTGATGTGAATAGTGACGTGAATAGTAAAAATAATAGAAAAGATGGAAAAAGGAAAAGGAATGGGAGGAAGAAGACGCCACACTCTTAGAGAGTGATAAGTCAAGCGAAGATTCGCCACAAAGGTAAGGAAGCCTTTGATAAGAACCAAGATGGCTCAACCAAGAACCAAAGAGAATGAAATTCTCACAAATGGATTCAATCCAAATTCACATCCAAGAGTCCCTTCATTCATGTTTTAGGCACCTATTTATAGGAAAATGGGGTGCATAGAATATGCATACAAAATGGTCATCAT
Source organism: Ormosia emarginata (assembly GCA_029884605.1). Lineage (NCBI taxonomy): Eukaryota > Viridiplantae > Streptophyta > Magnoliopsida > Fabales > Fabaceae > Ormosia > Ormosia emarginata. The sequence goes on from JAQQTP010000050.1 coordinate 776,732, forward strand.
AATGTGACAAATTCCCCATAAAAAGCAATAACTAATCCATTAAGTGGCATTAAAAGCATTAACTAGCAAATAGGAGTTACCTAGGCATGCAAACCAAAGGTTGCCCTCCCAAAAAAACGTGCATTATTCATCCTTCATAGTTTATTACACTTTATTTAATAGAAATAAACTAAAAAATGCTATTTTAGAGAAGTGGACATCCAAGTCATCATGGGTCTTCAAGTTGGATGAGATAAGTGACCAATTTGGGCTCCACTCCATCAAGACTTGAATTTGGGCTTGCTTCAATTAAAGTTGTCACCATTTGATTTAGGACTTCTTGGGCTTTCTTGGTCCTAGCTCTTGTCATAGGTCCACCAAGTCCTTGTAGTGCTCCTTGATCCATGCTCCTTAGTGGGCTCACATCATCCCCTCCTTCTTTAAGTGAATTCGACCTCGAATTGAAATCTTCATCACCTACATCAAATGGAGACAAATCAGCTACATTGAAAGTTGCACTAACACCATACTCACACTGGAAGGTCTATCTTGTAGGCATTATTATTGATCTTGGCCAACACTTGGAATGGCCCATCTCCTCTTGGTTGAAGCTTGGATTTCCTCTGTGAAGGAAATCTCTCTTTTCTCATGTGCACCCAGACCCAATCTCCAGGTTCAAACACCACCTTCCTCCTCCCTTTGTTGCCTTGTCTAACATAGCTTTCAGTCTTCTTCTCAATTTGAGCCTTGACTTGCTCGTGTAACTTCCTCACAAATTCAGCTTTAGCCCTGCCATCTTCATGCTTTAAAATTGATGAGTTAGGCAATGGCAATAAATCAAGAGGAGTGAGAGGATTAAATCCATAAACAACCTCAAAAGGAGAATATTGAGTAGTACTATGAATAACTCTATTATAAGCAAATTCCACATGAGGCAAACACTCCTCCCAAGACTTAATGTTCTTTTTTATTACAGCCCTAAGAAGGGAAGAAAGTGTCCTATTAACTATCTCAGTTTGCCCATCTGTTTGGGGATGACAAGTAGTAGAAAAAAGAAGCTTTGTACCCAGCTTACCCCACAAAGTCCTCCAAAAGTGACTTAAGAACTTTGTGTCACGATCTGAAACAATACTTCTTGGAAGGCCATGAAGCCTTACCACTTCTTTGAAAAACAATTCAGCAACATGACAAGCATCATCAACTTTTTTACATGGTATAAAATGTGCCATTTTAGAAAACCTATCCACCACCACAAAAATTGAATCCTTACCATTCTTTGTCCGGGGTAGTCCTACAACAAAATCCATTGACAAATCAATCCAAGGAAAATCAGGAATAGGCAACGGAGTATAAAGTCCATGAGGCATCACTTTAGATTTAGACCTTTTACAAACAATGCATTTTTCACAAAACTTTTGCACATCATGTTTCATGTGTGGCCAATGAAAATGTTCGTGCAACATGTCTAAAGTCTTTTGAACCCCAAAATGCCCCATTAGTGCCCCTTCATGCGCTTCCCTCACAAGCAACTCTCTTATAGAACTTTTAGGCACACATAATCTCTTTTCTTTAAACAAAAACCCTTAGTACCTAAAATATCCATTTTGAGCCCAATGCAAAAAATTAGCATAGATATGGGAAAAATCTTTATCATGCTCATACAATTCTTTGATGCATTCAAGCCCAAACAATTTTGTTTCAAGGGTAGAGAGTAAGGTATACCGTCTTGAAAGTGCATCTGCCACTATGTTGGCCTTACCTTTCTTATGCTTGATCACATATGGGAATTGTTCAAGAAACTCAACCCACTTGGCATGCCTCTTATTCAACTTTCCTTGTCCTTTCAAGTACTTTAAGGACTCATGATCACTATGGATAACAAACTCTTTGGGCAAAAGATAATGTTGCCATGTTTGCAAAGCCCTCACCAAGGCATACAACTCCTTATCATAGGTGGGATAATTAAGGACAAGCACCACTTAATTTCTCACTAAAGTAAGCAATTGGATGCCCTTCTTGCATTAAAACAGCTCCAACACCAACATTAGAAGCATCACATTCAATTTCAAAAGATTTAGCAAAATTAGGCAAAGCAAGTATTGGTGCATGGGTGAGCTTTTTCTTAAGTTCCTTAAAAGCTTGTTCTTGTTTTTGCCCCCATTTAAACCCAACATTCTTTTTGACAATTTCATTAAGAGGTGCAGCCAATGTGCTAAAATCTTTAACAAACCTCCTATAGAAACTAGCCAAACCATGAAAGCTCCTCACATCACTCACATTTTTGGGGGTTGGCCAATCTTGAATGGCCTTAATCTTTTCTTGATCCACATGGACCCCTTTAGCATTAATCACAAAACCAAGGAAAATCACATGATCCACACAAAAAGTACATTTTTCCAAGTTTGCATACAACCTTTCTTTTTTTAATACAAGCAAAACAGCCCTTAAATGTTCATGGTGCTCATCTAAGTTTTTGCTATATATTAAGATATCATCAAAATATACCACCACAAATTTTCCCAAAAATTCTCTTAAGACATGGTTCATAAGCCTCATAAAAGTGCTTGGTGCATTTGTTAAACCAAAAGGCATTACCAACCATTCATACAAACCAAATTTAGTTTTGAAAGCGGTTTTCCATTCATCCCTTCCCTTATCCTAATTTGATGGTACCCACTTTTCAAATCAATTTTAGAAAAAATGCAAGCACCAAACAATTCATCAAGCAAATCATCAAGTCTAGGGATAGGATGCCTATACTTAATGGTGATGTTGTTCACGGCCCTACAATCCGTGCACATCCTCCAAGTGCCATCCTTTTTGGGCACCAAAATGACGGGTACAACACATGGACTTAAGCTCTCTTGTACCCATCCTTTTTGCATCAACTCCTCCACTTGCTTTTGGATCTCTTTGGTCTCTTGAGGATTGCTCCTATAGGCTGGCCTATTGGGTAATGATGCACCCGGAATGAGGTCAATATGGTGCTCAATTCCCCTCAAAGGTGGAAGGCCATGTGGCACTTCCTTAGGGAAGATATCCTCAAATTCTGCAAAAGATTTTTCACACCACTAGACAAAGAATGATCATTAGAAATATTAGCATTTAAACAAAATTCCCTACACAAAAGCATGTATAGGGGCTGTCTTGAAACCAATGCACTTTTCACCTCACTTTTTGTTGCAAAACAACTCTCTTTTCTCTCTTTTTCATCTCGGTTTTTCTCTCTTTTTTTTTTCTCATGATTTTTTTTTTTTTTATTTTTCATCTCTTTTTCTCTTGTTCACTCTCTTTTTCTTTTCTCTCTTGCTCTCTTTTCTCTCTCATTTTCTTTTGATCCTCACTAACTTGTTTTGGAGATAAAGGAGAGAGTACAACCTTTCGCTCCTTGTCCATGAAAGTGAACTTGTTTGAAAATCCATCATGAATGGCCTTCTTGTCATATTGCCAAGGCCTTCCCAACAACATATGGCTTGCCTCCATAGGCACTACATCACAAAGAACATTATCCTCATACTTCCCAATGGAGAATGGAACCTCCACTTGTTTGTTCACCACCATCTCCCCAACCTCACTCAACCATTGAAGTCTATATGGTGTTGGATGGGTTTTAGTGATAAGATTTAATTTAGACACCAACCTAGAACTTACTACATTTGCACAACTACCTCCATCAATTATTAGAGAACAAACTTTACCTTGAATTAGGCATCTAGAGTGGAAAATGTTCTCCCTTTGGCTAGCTTCATGTTCCTTCACTTGACTCCCCAAAAGCCTCCTCACCATAAGTAAGTCACCATCCGGCATGAACACTTCTTCTTCACTTTCCTCTCCACTTGAAGCTTCGGAATGAGACATCACTTCACCATTCAAGGACACCATAGTTCTCTTGGTTGGACATTGAGAGGCTATGTGGCCATGACCAAGACACTTGAAACACTTGACATCTCTGCTCCTTGTGGTTGGTTCCATGGGCTTCTTGCCTTGAGAGGTGCTCACGGCCTCCTTGCTTGGTGCACCCTCCTTCTTTTGCTTGTCCTTCCAATTTGAAGATGGGAATTTGGAAGATGATGAAGAGGAATATTTGGATTTCCTCCTCTTTAATTGTTGCTCCACCTTGATTGCTTGTTGCACCAAATCTTCAAGCTCCACATAGTTTTGCAACTCCACCACATCTTGAATTTCTTGGTTCAAGCCATGCAAGAACCTTGCCATAGTTGCCTCACGGTCCTCCTCAAAGTTTGACCTAAGTAAGGCCAATTCCATCTCCTTGAAGTACTCATCCACACTCTTGCTCCCTTGGGTAAGTCTTTGCAATTTGTTGTGGATGTCCCTTTGATAGTGACTTGGGACAAACCTCCTCCTCATTACAATTTTCATGTCTTCCCAAGTCTCAATTGGCTCCTCTCCAATTCTCCTCCTCTCCTTTTGGAATTGATCCCACCATACTAGTGCATACTCCTTGAACTCCAACGCCGCCACCTTCATTTTCTTTCTCTCATTATATGTGTTGCAATCAAACACTTGCTCCATCTTGAGTTCCCACTCCAAATAGGCTTCGGGGTCATTCTTTCCAAGAAAGGAAGGAACTTTGATTTTAACCCCCTCAATCCTATCTTCACGCCTTCCTCCCCTAGGGCCTCCTCTTCTAGGTCTTCTTCCTCTTGGCCTCCCTCTTTCTTCACTATCATAGCCACTTGAGTCATCCCGTTGAAGGTTGGCTAGTTGTCTATCATAGTTGGCTTGCATTTGCTCCATTTGTCTTTGGAGTGCTTGAACTTGATTAGCCATTCTAGCATGTAGAGTGGCTGTCCTTGGTGACAATGGTGGACTATCACCCATTTGAGTAGTAGAAAGTGTAATTTATCCTCACAACACTCCCTCTCTTTTCTCACAAAGTATATATATATATATATATATATATATATATATATATATATATATATATATATTTTCACTCTTTTTGGCTTTTTTTTTTCACACAAGATGTAATTTTCACTCTTGCCTCTTTCCACTCAAATTCTCTTTGCAAGTTCTTAAATGAACCCTCTCATCTTTCAATTACCAAAAGCTCTTACAAAGGTAGCGGTCCTCACAAGAGTAAGCACTCAGAAGTTGAAGAAAAGATGAAACTCTAGACAAAACTCAAAGGAATTTAAAAGACAAGCAAGAAAAGCTAATTAAAAAAAAGAAAGGTAGAACTCAAAAGAAATAAGAAGAAAAAGAAATGCACAAGGTATGTAGAATAGCACCGCTTAATTGAAATTCACAAGGCATTCAAACTCAATCTTGCTTAAGTGCAAGGGCAGTCTCTTTTTTTTTTTTTTTTTTTTTTTAATACTATTTTTCAAGCCCTTGTTCTCTTTTTTTTTTTTTTTTGCACTTAAAAAAAATGGTTCTTGCAATTTTTTTTTTCAATTGTTATGCCCAATTGTGTATTTAGGAGTTTCCTTTCAAATTAAGGTGCTATAAAACATATAACAGCAACAGATATAGAATTGACAAGATCAAAGCTGTAAATATTGCGTAGAAATTAAAGAACAGAAATTAAAGGCAGAAAATAAAAGGACTAGAATTTAAATGGCAAAAAGTAAAGAACGGAAAGTAAAGAATGTTGCCAATTCTTAGAAATGGCAGAGATCAATGATGATCAAGATTGTGTATAATTATGACATTCAAGCAATAGTGCTTGATGTTTGGAAAGCAATAAGAACAAGTACAAAAGAAAATGCAAGAACTCTATCAACTCTAGAATCCGGGCTCTAGATACCACATGATATGATCCAAGTTGGATGCATATTGTTTTTACGGATCGTCCTTGAGCTGATTTAGTGTTTCAAAGAATGAAATGATGAACAATACCCGAGGAACAGAACTGATGAATAGTGATGTGAATAGTTACGTGAATAGTAAAAATAATAGAAAAGATGGAAAAAGGAAAAGGAATGGGAGGAAGAAGACGCCACACTCTTAGAGAGTGATAAGTCAAGCGAAGATTCGCCACAAAGGTAAGGAAGCCTTTGATAAGAACCAAGATGGCTCAACCAAGAACCAAAGAGAATGAAATTCTCACAAATGGATTCAATCCAAATTCACATCCAAGAGTCCCTTCATTCATGTTTTAGGCACCTATTTATAGGAAAATGGGGTGCATAGAATATGCATACAAAATGGTCATCATAATGTGACAAATTCCCCATAAAAAGCAATAACTAATCCATTAAGTGGCTAATTAAAGCATTAACTAGCAAATAGGAGTTACCTAGGCATGCAAACCAAAGGTTGCCCTCCCAAAAAATGTGCACTATTCATCCTTCATAGTTTATTACACTTTATTTAATAGAAATAAACTAAAAAAATGCTATTTTAGAGAAGTGGACATCCAAGTCATCATGGGTCTTCAAGTTGGATGAGATAAGTGACCAATTTGGGCTCCACTCCATCAAGACTTGAATTTGGGCTTGCTTCAATTAAAGTTGTCACCATTTGATTTAGGACTTCTTGGGCTTTCTTGGTCCTAGCTCTTGTCATAGGTCCACCAAGTCCTTGTAGTGCTCCTTGATCCATGCTCCTTAGTGGGCTCACATCAATCCTAATGGTTGATCTTGAACCATAAATGGTCATCTTACATTTACTAAGCTAAAACTATTCTAACCTAGTCCTTGAAATCAAGAACCAAGCCAAGAACATGGATTTGGCTCTCCAAACCCCTATTTCTATTCAAAATCCCTAAACCTCATTCAATGAGAATCAAAGAGAAAAGATGAATAAAAACCCCATACCTCTTGATTGGATGAAGATCTTCAAGCTTTGATCCTCTTCCTTGGTTTTCCTTTCCTCCTTCCCATTCTTCTTCTTCCTTTTTCTTCCTTTTCTTTTCTTTTTCCTCCTTTTTCCCCCCTTCGTTTCTTCCTCTTTTCTATTTTCTGTTGGGGCTTGGGGACAAAAGTGGAATTAGGAGAAAAGGACTTAAGTATCTATACTAAAACTTATACCTGCTAAGGACATTCGAATCATACTAATTCAAGTTTTCTAGCTTCCAACAACTTTAGAATAAATACTATGATTCATCTAAATTATTGTTTTACCTTTATTCTATTTTTCATCTCTGCTAGGGGTCAATCAGGCATTAAAAGCATAATCAGTATACCTAAAAATACAAAACTGACTCCAATTGTTCTCAAATTTTAACTGTGCCTTATTTAACTCATTTGTGACTTAGAAACAAGTTATCCATATCTATTTCCTTCAACTTAGCAATTTATGCTATTATTTGAGTCATTTTAGGCTACTTTTCAACTTCTGTGTTGCAACAAAGTGCCTAAATGAACTTCATTTGTCACAAAACTAAACTGGCATGTTAAGCAAGTATTAGGCTACCTTTGTAACTCGTTTACTAGCCTAACATGTTCTTGAGGGTGTTACATTTCTTTCCCCCCCTTTTTAAAATTTTGTCCTCAAAATTGATTTTCTCTTGCCTAACTCTAGGCAATCTTACTTTATATGAGATTCCAACTCCCAAAAAGGTTCCTTCAACTTCACCCTTTACTATCCTCTAGTAAAAGGCACTTGACCAATTCTGCTATGTTCTTTTGCCTTCTAGGTTACCAAACATTATCGAAGATCTTATCACATTTAGTAGCCATATCACATTTAGTAGCCTCTAGATGGATAGTATACTTTCTTTTGTAAGCTTCCTTTAGAATCCCTTTATTTTATTCTTAATTCTCTTAGAACACAAAGTTTATCTAAACTTTGTCGCTCCATTCTCAATCATAACAAAATCCTTTCAGGTTTCTTAGAGGATTTGCTCATTCATGTCCCTTAGAGTTTCATTTTCTTCTTAAGTTTCAAAAATCTAAGTCCTTAATTCATTTACTATACCCACTCTACTCACTATGAGACTATGTAGCACCATAAACGCCACTAGACTCAAATTCCTAAAACTCTTGAAATGTTCACTCTATCTTAGACCATCATCAGGGACACTTGTAGAAATTTCCTACCTAGTGCATCAGCCCTTACAGTGGCTTTACCCGGATGATACTATAACTCAAAGTTATGATCCTATCATCACAACCAAGTTCTGTTTAGCATTCCATCCTTCATCTTTGTCTCTTGTTCAGCTCTTTCTGATCAAACAAATGTTGTCAACTCGTAAGAGCACCGAACATCTCAAATCATCTACTAGCTTAACTCGCACCATACTTGTAAAGAGTTCTGCTTCTCTCCTAGGTAGTAACTCATTTTTCTTCTTAGGAAATACGTCTAGATATTTTCTTATCACATATATCTTCCCTAAGGCTTACTCAACTTCTACATTCGAGGAGAAAAAGGAAAACAAATCCTTAAATCCCCTCTACTAAGAAGTTGTTCACTTGCTTAACTCTTAAAATATAGACTCGAAAGAGATAGACATAGAATAATTATTAGATATAGACCTTAATGTCCAATTTGATTAATCCAAAACTATGTCTAGTCTAACGTCCATGTTAAGAAGAGATAAATTGATAAGATTCACAAAGGAAATTTTACCTTCTATCTTTTTGCAATTGTCCAAACTTACTATGGAAGTTGTGACTAGCTTTCCTGCTAGTATAGACAAGGATAGAACATGGGGAAAACTCAAACATAAGTAAATCTGATCTCTTTACATGCTCATATGAAATCAAAGAGTGGGGTACTCTTGAATCATATACTAAAACTTAGAGATCATCTTTAACTATGCCCTTATCTTGTATAAGATCGGGAGTTTGAGCCGCCTCTTTACTACTCAGAGTATAAACTCTTACTTTAACTTGAACTTTGAGGTTGGGCACTGCTCCCTACCTCTGCATACACTTATTTAAAAGTGTTCTGGCTAGCCATCAGCATAATATACTATTTGGCTAACTCAACTAGGTCTATCCCCATGTGAACTCCCTCATCTATCACACTTTGGTCCCTTCACTTTTTAATGTAGCGGCTATCCACTAGTTCTAGGGTGTCATCACATCTACTAAGATATTGTCTAGCATTGGCACAGAAATTCAATTCCCACCTTCGATCTGCAACCCTTCCTAGGATTTGAACCCGCGACCAAGCCTTTTATTTTCCAGAAGGAACGCCTCTCGCCAGTTGAGCTGCAGCTCAACTAGTCTTTTTCTTGAGGATGACTAGGTCTAGAAGCATACTACTTATACCCATTATCCTCGCTCTTCCTCTAGTGAAAACCTTGTAACTATTGTTCTAATTGAGGCTAACTGAAGGGACCTTCAACTATTCTCTTTGATTGGCACTATCAGCACTATTCTGCCTTTCTCAATCAATCGAAACTTAGTATCTCTTTGTCTATTTCAATTAGTCGAAACTATGCTAATCGAATAACTCTTATAGTATATTCAATTAACCTTGAACTCTTGCCAAACGAATAGTTCCCTTTATTTACTCGATTAAATTAACATACCATTATGTAATGGCCTATTCGAATAGTTCTCAATCTATTCGATCACCTTTGAAAGTACGTCATTCTGAATTACTGCTTGAAAGCTAACATCATTTTTCGATTAACATTGAAATCTTACTTAATCGAATAACACACTTAGTCTACCCGATTAAGGCTAGTCTATCTCTCCAAACTGTGCTAATCGAATAGCTCTCACTTGATGCCCTAGAGGCCGATATATTTTGTTTGTATTTACATACATTGTATTATGTTATTTTTTAATATACGAGGCATTTCATTTATTGTGTTCTTTTTAATAAACATAATAAAGTCCTTAGAATAGTAAGTTTGATGCCGCAGGACATCAAGTGGATGACTTGATCGTGACATCCTATTGGATAAAATACTATTCTTAAATGTCCCTAGTCAAGTATTATTGTTAATTAGGACAACAATAATGCATTGAGACTAGTATATGCGTAGACTGATGGCCATATCTTATTGGTCATGGATATGAGATATCAAGTCTTCACATGGGTACATATTAGAGTAATAATGTACTGGACAGACCCGCCACGAGAACGCTACATGGATCATTATATGAGTGTCATAAGCGATTCTCATAGTGACAATGGTGTATGTGGTCCTTTGACCTAAAATCACTACGATTCCTACATGAGGAGTTGTGTGTTTTAATGTTGTCAAATGTCATCTATAACAAGGTGATTATAAAGTTAGTTATTGGACATACCGCGAATCATGCAGAGGGATGTGAGTGACCTAAATGGGATTTGTCCCTCATACATAAAAGAAGTGATATCTTCGGGGCCCCTGATTGAGTGAGACCGCGAAATGCATGACCATGTTCAAATGAGTCGATATGAGATATCAATCTCATTTGTTGTTATTAAGTCTACTCAGGTATCAAGAAATAAAGGATTGAACTATACAAGGGTGACGCATTCCATGCCTTGTGTTCAATCTAGATATCTGGACAAAATGACTAAACTACACAGTAACATTATTCAGGGAAAGGTTATGTCAAATCATTGACATTCTCATTACTTGGGCAGCAGTGATGTGTTGCTAGATACCGCTCACTGTTTGTAATATTAAAATGAGATTTTAATATTACTGCCAACGTCATAAGAACCTACAGGGTTGCACACTTAGAGTAGACTAAATTGGAGCAATAAGGATCCAAGTTGGACTCAGATTCAATTGTGGGTCGGACTCATAACAGATGAGTCTAGGATTGCACAACTTACCTTACAGCTACTTTCACTCACTTAAAGCAGTCAGCTATTATAAATAGCACTACTAAGGGGCTATCAAGGCATGTATTACAAACACTGGCTGCACTTGACAAAAACAGTGAGTGAGAGAGTGACATGTTTCTTCTCTTCTCTTTGCAGCTAGCACTGTGTGAGAGAGACGTGATTCCTATTTGCGGATGTTAGATGTTTGTGAGTCTGTTTGTGTGGATATCGTAGAGACATTATCGCTGTTACGGTGTTGGTGATTCACGCTACATGTTTTAATCACGCTTCAAGAGGTAAACTGTAACACCCTCCTCAGGGTATCACATTTCCGACTCCTAACTCCCAATCTAACAATGATTTCAATAAAAGGTTTGAGTTATAAAAGGTGAGTTTTAAAATTTCTTATTACAGAAACATAAACTTACTGAAATCTATAAGTATTACTAATATACAATATTGACACCAATTAATATTTAACAATTTAAAGAGAAATATAAGGCTAACAGACTCTCTTTTTAACAGTAGCAAACCCCATGACGGGTCCTACTTAATAGCACGGTAAGATACTAACGGTAAAACTTAACATACTTATTTCTTCTTGTATCCATCTTGATGCATCAGACATCTGTTCCTTGTCAACACTGCACGCTACCAAATCTAGAATGGTCATTCTCTGATGTTGTCTCCGATCACAAAGTATTTATCACCCGTATGTCTAAGACAACTCGTTCCATATATTATATAGTTTTTACCAATACAAGCACAACAACACAATATAACAAAGAGGTGAGATCACCTACGCCAATACCAACATAGTAGCACAGAGATAACAAAAACAACATATCATACAGGTATATCATACCAGAATTCCAATAATGCACTTAACATTAATCAACTATCATCATCATGCCATTAACATTATTATCATCACACAATAATCACAATAATGCCATCAACATGATTATCATCATCATCATCCAATATTCCTCAATTATTATATCATGCAGATATAGATACTCAGATTTATGCATATGTTATGCATGTAGACTCAATGTCCTACTCCATGGAGGTTTTCACAATTTCGAGAAGAATGCTCTGTTAATTGTCAGCCTTAGCCCAAAGACAATCTTCCAGATTAGCCCACAGACAATGCCCAGCCTTAGCCCACAAACAAATGTCCAACTTTTGAAAGGAATCGTGTTCTTGTCGGGTATCGTCAATGCGTTGCAACGGACTGCATCGCCAAGTGGTATATGGTCCAGCCGTAGCCCACAGACAGATATCCACTAGTCAACCGCCGCGCCTTGACGCACCCCAAGATCCATCATAGACCTCACTATCAATTCACATCCCTCTTCAACCACAAGGGTCCCAATAGCATCAGCTATCAATTTTTTTTTAATTCAAAATCATCATATGCCTCAATGTATATCTTTTCAATGCATGTTCAATGCACCAATGCCAATCACAGGCAAAATTCCTCATTTCCAATGCATGTTCAATGCACTAATGCCAATCACAGGCAAAATTCACACTTTCATATTCAGGGTCCACACATTGGCCCATTCTCAGTTTAATTTCATTATCTCATAATCAGGGTCCACACACTGGCCCAACAGTAATCATACTATATTTTCGACAGCTCATATTATCATGTTTCCATGGTCACAAAACACTTTCGTCGTGTTTTCACAATCGCGCAACATTTCTATTACGTTTTCAAAATTTTACAACATTTCCGTTGCATTTTCAAATCACGTAGTGATTTTTCAACTTTTTCTCAATCACGTAAAAATATTCCACCATTTTTAAATCACGTAGTGATTTTTCAACAATATCTCAAACGTGTACAAATATTTAAACGCTTTCCAAATTGCGTAGAAATATTTCAACGTTTTTCAAATCGCGTAGCTTAAAAATTACGTTTTTAAGTTACGTAAATCATTTTTTACCATAATTCCATTACAAAAATATTTATCAACCTTCAAAAATTCCATTTCAACCTTTCTCAAAATAATATGACTACTCACATTATTTTCCACATTTTCTTACTCAAGAAAATCTTTTTCGCAATTTATTCCACAAATTCACAATTCCATTGAATTAAATCGATGTTTTCAAACTTTAAAAAAATTACTAACGCTCTCCAAAACCCAAAGGATGAGTTACACGTTAGAAAATATCAAATCACCATTTTATTTTCTATTTTTCTTAAATCAATTCTAAAATCAATTCTCTTAAAAATAAATTGAGGTTCAAACACTTTCAATCTCTCTTTTCCATTCTCATATGAAAATTTCATTTCTCAAGTGATAAAACACTCTGATTCCCTTTCCAAATTTCTTATGCCAAATTAATTATATTTCCATTTGAAAATCACTTTGTTTCATAAAATCAAGGTATTCATAAGCCTTCAAAACCGTGGTATTTGATTATTTAAACCATCAAATATTTTTCCTTCTAAGTCAATATGGTTTTACACAAACAAAACCATTAAAAATTCCTTAACAAAAACCGTGAGCACTTGGTCTTTGAAATCAAATCATTTGTTCATTTTCATTTTTCACTTTCTTTGCAAATCCTTAAAATTAACAACTCATTGCTCTTTTCATTTAAAACTCTTGTTTAGTAAAATGCTTAGAAACTTTTTACACAAAATAAATTAATAAAAATCTTTCTCAAAACCGTGAACACTATTTCTTGAAAAACAAACCCTTTGTTCCTTGCTTTTCTAATCATCCAATTTTATCATTCATGAAAATATTAATTTGTAAACACCTATTTTGAGGTGTCTTGGCCTAAATTCTCTTGGTCTTTGGAACCAAAAATCAATTTCCTTTTCATCATCAAATCATGGCATACACATACATATTCAAATATATATCACAAGCATGCCATAATCAAAGCAATAAACCATGCAAATCATACCAAGCATAGGCAAATAATCAAAGCACATAAACATACACAAATTATTACATGACCACGGATATGAATCCTCACATGGATTCACCATCCATCAAATACCAAACCATCTCTCACCACCATACTTGGTTGGTGAGATCAATCTCCCTCTTACCTCTTGAAGATCCTCAAAAGCTCCTTGTTTTGCTTCTCTTTTCAAGTCCTTCACCACTAAGGGCTTCTCAAATACAAAACAAAACATATATTTATTAGTAAATCAAGCTTGAACAAGATAAACCATGGATCAAACATGGCTTAGAACCTTGAAGATCAAAAGAAAAGTGAAGATTAATAAACTTCACCATTAAAGCTTCAATCTTTAGCTTGAAGAACAAGGTTGAAAATGAATGATTTAGAGAAAGTCTCCAATATGAAAGTTGCTTAGAATATCATGTAGATTTAAGATCTATGGTTGGATGAAATTAAAAGAGATTGGATGGTGATTTTGGGTGGTATGGCCGAAATTCCTCTTGAAGAACAAAGATGATGTTTTTGATTTTTTGTGAAAGAAAGGCTTATTAGACTTGGTTAAGGTAAAGAATGAAGTGAAAACACTTAGTTTTCCTTCCACAAATTTCGTAGAGCTCCTTGAAAAAATTCCTAAAAATCATAAACAAATCTTAAAATCAATAACAAGTAAAAGAATAGGTAAACCATAATTCAAGCATGGCTTATAAAATCAAAACTAAAAGATTGGGTGAAGAAATATGAACTTTACCCTTTTTGATAGAAACTTGAAGCTTGAATTTGAAGCTCAAAATGAATGATTTAGTGAAAACTCATAACTAGAGATGTTCTTAGAATGAGGTAAAGATTCAAGAAATAAGGTTGGATAAATTTTTTGAGTGATGGAGGGTGGTTCTAGGGTGCTTGGCCGAAATTAGCTTAGAGAAGAGATGGAGAGAAATTTTTGAAGAGTTAGCTTCTTGAAAATGATCAGTAATGATCAAGATGGAGTAATAATGGTCTTGAAACCATTCTATGCCCTTAAGCATGCACAAAACTGTCCCCCCCTCCAAGCATTCTCCTAAGAGTGCTAAATGATCAATAATGATGCATAATTGACCAAGGCATCTAATAATGGTCATAAAGCTTTTCTTTAGCTCCAAAATGAAGCACAAAATCGTCCCCCCTCCATCCTTGCATCTAACAAAGTTGTCATCTTTTTTAAGCCACCATTTAGAGCATTTTAGGCCATTGATTAATTCAATGGTTAGGATTAAGGTAGACTTTTGATTAGAAGACTTAATCTAGGCCATTAGATCCATCTCCAAAAATGAAGGGTCAAGATTACTCCTTCTTACTTTCAATCCAAGGGTCATAATTAGTCATAGCCTTTTTAGAAGACCAAATCTCCACCATTGATTAAATCCACATCCAATGGTCATAAATGATCCATCTCCACTGTTGATTTAATCTGAATCCAACGGTCACAAATGGTCCTAGCCACTTTGTAAGACCAAATCTCCACCCTTGATCTAATTCTAAATCCAATGGTTATAAATGGTCATAGCCATTTTATTAGACTAATCCTACACCGTTGATTAAATCGACGGTTAATATCAAAGTCTTCAATATTAGACTTGCTTCCTATTGGTCTGTCAAAAGAATTAAACTTGTTTTCCTATTGGTCCGTCAAAAGAATTAAACTTGTTTTCCTATTGGTCCATCAAAAGTTGTCATAACCACTATGTTGACTTAAGTAGTATAATTTCTATTTTTATCTGCCAAAACCCCACGAAAGAATATATTTACTGTATTTTTATCACCCGATAATTAAATACAGTATAGAACATAGTACAATAAATTTTCTAAAAACTGTTTCCAGATTCAGGTTTAGTAAGATCCCCTGTCTCCATCTCAACAGTACAAATTTTTCTATACGTAGAAAAATTTTCATGTTTTGGGACTCACCCCGAGCCCACGTAGGACCACTGGGGCCCACAAACAGCCCAAAAACAACCAGATAACCATAAAAATTTATAATTATCCACAAAAATCACAAATATTAAAAAATGTATGAAAATGAAGTCAGATTGTAAAAAAAAATTAACAGACAAGAGAAATAAATACTTAAAGATTTTCTCCGGCCCGAAAATTATTATTTTCTTGACACGGAGTAAATCACTCAAAACGATCAAATACATTGACGGAATACTCAAAATAATTTTACAGTGCACAGAAATCACTAAATAGTAGAATTCTGTTAATTGTCAAAATTACTGTCTAATAGATAGGAAATTTTGGGGTGTTACATAAACAAATTAAAAAACTTATATTATGGCTTTTTCACATGGATCCTTGGTGGGAATTCTGTTTTCCATTGCGTGATGTATCCGCAATTCCCAATAATGGTATCAGAGCCACTTGCGAAACCATGATTCAATTTTTTTGTTTTTGTTTTGTATGAGATAACATGATTGTTGTTATATTTTTGGTAAAAGATATGATCTTTAATATGTTATTTCAGAAAACGAATGAAACCCTTTGCGAAAACATATTCTATTTTATGTGTTGTATGCAAAACTGTGATGTTGTTTTCAAAAACCATGAAGTTGTTCATATGTTCTGTGAAAACCGTTTTGTATTTTTGCAAAGCTTTCTGGTATGTATGTGATATGTACAACGTTATGCACAACGATGCGAAGCAAGGGTTATGGAATCCTTGTTTTTGGTTTGCGGCAATAAGGGCTATGAAATCCTTATTTCTGCACAAGCGGCGCGGTGCAAGGGTTTTGGAAACCTTGTTCCTGTTTTGCGGCAATGGCATCAAGTGTTGATGTCAAGCCGTCAAGGAGGTGCAAGAGGTTCAAATGTTGTGTAGTGGCACAAGGGTTCCTCGCTGCACATGAAGTGCTCATGTGTTGATACCCCTGTGCTACCTTTGCGTAGAGCATCTTTTCTGAGGCACAATATTTCAAATTAGTTTTTATAACTCACAAAATAATAATGTGTTATTGCTTTGTGTTTATGTGTACTTTGTCGTGCATGGTGCGTGGTTATGGCCTTAGTCCTCCTTTTATGGTATTTTGGTTATTTTAAAATACAACCTGCATGTCGTGCCTTTCTTTCTACATTTTGATTGTACATTCTCTTCTCACCTAACTCGCCTCGAATGTAAAAGAGGTTTCTATATAATGTAACCTTGATGTAGAGGTATGAAGGCGACATCAAATAAGAACGTTGGTGGGAGACACTTGTGAAGTTGGTTCGCTACCTCGTTTTAGTTGATGGTTTTCTCTTAGGAGTCATAACCATGTCACATTTATTATATACTTTATATGTATGAGATGTGTGGATGATGTTTATTGTAACACCCCTTTGGGGATGTCACACATATAAAGAAAAATAAAAATAATTAAATAAAATCTACCCAAGTTGTAAACCATTCGTTAAATAATAATATGGGTCATAAAGTAAATTCCACGATAGCAGATTATTAAAAATAGAATATCATGAAAACATAAAATAGACAGAATAACATTGCTCATAATATACATATGTTCTATGTTATTAGTTATACAAATAATTTACAACTACAATTACAAATATTTAAACAGAAACAGTAAATAAAAATAGTAAAAGTGTCAATATATACATCCATACGCAGACGCACCCAAAAAAACATCAAACATATTTACTCCTCTGAAGGATCACTCTCATCATGAAAATGATCATCAGGGGACAAATATCCTGGATGCCTCGACTCTCGGCGATAACGTGATTGCGCAGTCGATACGATACTTATCTCACTAGGCTCCGTGGTCATACCACCAAATGACGCCTAATGGATAAGGGTAACTCTAAGTGTAGAAACACTGTCGTAGTCATGATCGGCTCTCCATCAAACCTATGACGTAGGGTCACCGTCATCCGTCCCGCATATGTCACCGAGTCTCTATCTCCTCTCATGTGCCACGATAGCGATCCACCATGGAACTCCGAGTCACGAACCAAAAAAAAATCCGGTACCGCCATACCAAAACTAATCAATCCAATGGATATGGATGATCAGATGGTTCTTGATCGTAAAACTAGTCGTCGGTTTCTTTGATCTTCCTCCTCCTCGGGTACAAGACCTCAAGAGGTTGTTCTCTTCTTCTTCCTCAAACTCTTTATCGCACAAAGTAAATATACAGGAAACACATACAATAAAGAGGTAAGACAATCTAAAATCACCATAAACATGGCCAATAAGAAGACGACAAATATCATATATACAGTTTATGCAAAACAAAAAGCCATAATGAAATAATAATGGAATAAAGTAAAGTTTAGATATTTAGATATCATAACGTTACATAACATCACGGATATAACACAGATAAAAAAATAAAAAAAACAAGATAAAACAATATCACATATAGAATAAAATAAGAAATAGACAACCATCATAATAATTACCGGATAAAGATAAATAGAGAAAATGGATAACATCCAAGATATAACCAGATAAAGATAAATAGAGACAATGGAATATCATCCAAGATATAATCATATACACTAAGACACAATCCTACTCCATGGAGTTAAACACAAACAGATATCAGAGAGAATGACTTGCAAAATCTATTAGTACCACGGCTGCCCAACCAACTATCACGCTGTCACACGTTGCGTCAATAGCCTACGACACTTGGGAATCCACCATCCAGGCGTAGTATAGTTCACGGTCTCCGTTGTGGCACTATAGGCAATGTACTACTAGACTTTACAAACCTCGATTAAATATAGTGCGTGTCGAGTCCATTAGTGTGCTATCGGTTTACCACCCCCCAACGGAGCTACCAACTATCCATATATGGAATCCCGTACACTAACGTCTCCAAGTTTATTAGAACAATAAACCACACTACGTTTATCGCATCGACAACACGATGTGATTCGTCTCGTCAACCAAAACACCAAAAATTGGCATAAAGACAATACATAATTCCAAAAATATGAAATTACGAAAATGCCCTCAAGATAATAATATGCCCTCAATGGCAGAAAAATAGAAAGCCTGTACGGGTTCACATTTTCCCGACAAATGTAATAAAAGCTTGCCCTCATTGGCAACAAATATATATATAAAGAAAACTCATGACGGGTTCACATTTTCCCGACAGCGAAAAATACAGTAACGGTCAATCGCGTAGAAATTTTATCGCGTTTTCAAAATCTCGTCGTTTTTATAATCGTTTTGAAATCGCGTAAATATATTTTTCTATTTTCAAAATCGCGTAGGATTTTTAATACGTTTTCTCAATCGCGTAAGATTTTTAAATCATTTTCTTGACCGAATTCCTTAAAAATCACTGTTTAAATAAACAGAAATAATAAATAATACTTTTAAACTACGTATAATATTTTCCATACCGTATACTGTCTTTTGGACATCTTTTCTATCTTATTTGTCTATTTTTACTAAAAATTGACTATTTTTGTTTAGAAAATTATATTAATGGTTTCCTAATTTTACCATAAAAAAATTTGTTTATTAAATTTTTAAACCATATAATTAATCCTTTTGAAAACTACTAACATGCTTCAAAATACAGCATGAGCTATATGTTAGAAATTTTCAAAAGTTACTGTATTTCTCATTACAGTAAAAATCATTAGTATTAACCTCTTAAACTTAGTTCTAACCACTTTATTTCTTTAAAACTCATTGTAGAAAATTTACTTTAACTTGTATTGCTTCTTCTTGATTGAAAATAGTTTGGAATTAATTTTAGAAATCATGAATACCTAATTTAGCATGTTGGCCGAATTTGATAAAAACTTTGCATTTGATTTCTAAATTGTTTTTCATCCTCTAAAAACATGTTAAGTCTCTTGTATTGTCTACATTGATTAAATCATTACCTTAGAAAATAATTTTAGAAATCAAAATGTTGAAGTTAGACTTGTTGGCCGAAATTGTAAGGTTGTGCCATTTGATTTCCAAATTTATTTTTCTTGACTTAAACAACTTGAAACCTTCTTAATTCTCCTAGGTTAATTAAATCACCTTTTAAGAAAATTAAGAGAACATTTTGGTTCTCCATTTTTATTAATGGCCGAGAGCCATCATGGAGTGTTCTTTGGAACACACATGCATTCCTTGACATGTTGTTCACATCCTATACCTTATCATGCAATTCTATACTTTATCATACAATTCTAACACATGCAATATTATCAAAGCTTGTAGACATGCAACTTAAAGCTTGTAGACATGCAAATTATTACAAACAACAAATAGGAAAGCTATTAACAAATACACAACCACATCAAATAAGCTACTAACAAGCACAAACATGAATCCTTATGGATTCTACAATCACAAAATCAAAACTCCATCTTCTTACCACCATCCATAGGTGATAAGATTTGTCTTCCTCTTACCTTAAATGAAGACAAAGGGTTTTTCTTTCACTCCTCCTAGATATTCGGTTTCCTCCACCAAGTACCTAGCAACTCAAACGAAATTCTACAAGTTACTAACCATGAAAAAGAACCTAAACCATGGATAGATCATGGCTTAGAACTTTGAAAAAGAAGAGAGAAAAGAAAAGCATGAGATTTCACCTTCTAGGTAAAATCTTCAAGATTGGTTTCAAGCTCCAAATGCAAGAATTTGCAAGAACTCTCAACTAGAGATTTTCTTAGGATGGTGTTTAGGTTTAGCAAAGTTAGTTAGATGAAAATTTGGATGGTTGGAGGGTAGGGTTCTTGTCTTGGCCGAATGGTGAAGAGAAAAGACAAGAATGGTGGCTAGGGTTTTTGGAAGAGAGAGAAGAGAGAATTTTGCATGCAAGCAAAGTGATCTTTGGTCTCCTAACTCCCTTGGCCGTAGCTCTCAAAGAGCATGCAAGGTGTGCATCTTGCTTGGCTTCATCCAAGCCCTTGGATGCATCAAAGGTTAGGATTAAAGCTTGCTTAACAAGCTTGTCTCCTATTGGTTGGTTATTGATGACTCCCCAAGCCTAGTCACACTGCTCATAAATTATCAGCTTAGTCAGCTAGCTAAGTCAGCTTGTTCTGGAAAGTTCTACTGCTAATGATGATTAATTAAGCTACTAAGTTAACCGTATTAGCTAAACGTGGGTCCCGCAAAACATTTCGGGTCCACTGTCATTTTATTATACTGACTAATAAAATAATATTATAATATTATAAAATTATTTTATTTGACAATAAAATCCTAAAAATTAAAAATTATTTATCGTTCTCATTTAGAATCGGGTTTAGTAAGATCCCCCAATTCTAAATAATAAAATAAGATTTCCCTAGGCCCGGAAAAATATTATTTTCCCGCCTTGAGCAAATCACACAAAAAGTCCATATAAAATCGAGCAGTAATATCGGACATTAAATCAAGTAGAAAACAATTAAAAACAAAGAAAAAAAAAAAAACAAGACGTTCGGGACGTAATGGTCATTTTTCATTTTTTTCCCACAACGTAGCTAATCGCCCAAAAAGTTCAAATAAAATTAAAGCAAGTATTAATTGTACGTATATCTTCTAGAAAAATTAAAACAAGAGTTCGGAAAAACTTTTATTTTATCGTCTCGGAACAAATTACGTAAAAAGACCAAATAAAATTTGAGCCTCAGTATAAACGTATTTGTATTTCACACGTAAATCGAGAAACAAGTAAAATAAGGACACAATGGTCATTTACACAATAACTTGAAAAACAAAGAAACAAGACATTCGAAATATTTTCTAAAAATTGGGGCGTTACAACTCTCCCCAACAAATAAAAATTTCGTCCTCGAAATTTGTTCCTCAAAACAAATGAGATATGATCCTTCATCTTATCTTCCAGCTCCCAGGTAGCTTCACCCGTCACCTCATTCCATATGACTTTCACTAGCTCGATCATTTTCCCTCGAAGCTGCTTTACCTTTCTGTCCTCAATTCTGACAGGTAAAGTTTCATAAGTCAAATTTTCCTTCAGCTGCACGTCATTTGGATGTATAACATGCGTCGGATCTGGTATATACTTTCGCAACTGAGACACATGAAATACGTCATGTAGATTTGACAGAAACGGCGGCATAGCGATCTGATACGCTACAGACCTACACGTCGGATAATCGATACGGTCCAATGAATTTAGGAGTAAGTTTCTTAGACTTAATAACTCTTCCGACACCAGTCGTAGGAGTAACTCTCAGAAACACATGTTCACCCTCCTCAAATTCAAGAGGTCGTCTTCGTTTATCCGCATAACTCTTTTGTCTGCTTTGTGTCGTTCTCATCTTCTCTTGTATCATCTTTACTTTTTCCGTAGTTTGTTGTATAAGATCGGGTCCAACAGTCATGCTTTCCCCATCTTGATACCAACATAACGGAGTTCGACATCGTCTTCCATACAATGCCTCATAAGGTGCCATTCCGATGCTTGAATGAAAACTATTGTTGTAGGTGAATTCTATCAAAGATAAAAATTCATCCCAACTTCCTCGTTGTTCCAAAACACAAGCACGCAACAGATCTTCCAAAGATTGTATAGTTCTTTTCGTTTCGACCATCGTCTGCGGATGATACGCCGAACTCGCCGTAACTTAGTTCCCATAGCTTCTTGCAGACTTCGCCAAAACCTTGACGTAAACCTCGGATCACGATCAGAAACTATACTAGTCGGTACACCATGTAATCTCGACAATTTCACTGATGTACAACTGGGTTAATCTTTCCAACGAATATTTAATATTAATTGGTAAGAAATGAGCCGATTTCGTAAGCCTATCGACTATAACCCATATTGAATCATGACCTTTCCTTGTCTTCGGCAAACCAAGTAATGAAATCCATGGATATGCTATCCCATTTCCATTCTGGAATAGATAACTTGATTGTAACATTCCAATTTGGTCTTTGATGCTCCACTTTCGCCTTTTGACAGACTAGACAAGTTGACACACACCTAATCACATCACTCTTCAATCCATGCACCACCGAATAACTTCTTCAAGTCTTGGTACATCTTTGTTATGCCTGGATGCATACTTAAAACTAGTATGGGCATGTTTCACAATATATCTTCTCGGCTCCGGTTACGAGGAACACAGACTCTACCCCGAAACCTCGTAATTCCATCGTTCCTTCTTTGAACTCTATTGTCTCGCCTTGCTTTATTTGCTCCTTTATTCCTTGCAAAAATTTATAAAAGATTCTGTTTTTCCCTTATGTCTTCCATCGCCTCGCTCGAGATAGTAACCATGTTAACACAGATCCTCCCGGTTTTAACTCAACACATGACCACACATCTCTAAACCTGCTCAATGAGCTCCTTTTCCTTGATCATCGAGCGAAGCAACCGATAATCTTTCTACTTAAGGCATCACCACAACATTCGCCCTTACTGGGTGGTACAACGGTTGAAAATCATAATCTTTCAGAATTCTAACCATCTCCGTTGCCTCATGTTCAGCTCTTTTCGATCATACAAGTATTTCAAGCTCTTGTGATCACCTTGAAATGTTGAACGTTGCTCCATAGAAAAAATGTCTCCATATCTTTAGAGCAAAAACCACAGCGGCCAATTCCAAATCGTGCGTTGGATAATTCCTCTCATGAACCTTCAATTGTCGAGAAGCATATGCCACAACGTTTCGATCTTGCATCAACACGCATCCTAGTCCTTGATAAGAAGCGTCGCAATACACATCAAAAGATTTCGTCGAATCTGGTAGGATCAACACTGGTGTAGTTGTTAATCTCTTCTTCAACTCTTGAAAACTGGCTTCACGTTCTTCCGTCCATTCAAAAGCTTGATTTTTCCTCGTAAGCTGCGTAAGTGGTCCAGCAATCTTGGAAAAACCCTCAATAAACCTCCGATAATAACCAGCGAAGTCCAACAAAACTTCGAACTTCTGTTATCGTCTTAGGTCTTTCCCATTGTAAAAAAGCAGTCTCCACTTTTGATGGGTCCACCGCAATACCTTCTTTAGAAATTACGTGACCAAGAAATTGGACTTCTTCCAACCAGAACTCACACTTAGTCAATTTCGCATACAGCTGCTTCTCCCTCAAAATCCGAAGAACAATATTCAGATGTTCAGCATGCTCTTCCTTCGATTGAGAATAGATCAGAATGTCATCGATAAAGACAACGACAAATCTGTCTAAATAAGGACGAGAAATCCTGTTCATATAATCCATAAATATGGCAGGAGCATTTGTCACCCCGAATGGCATTACTTGATACTCATAATGTCCATAACGAGTTCGAAAAGCAGTTTTCGGCACATCTTCCCCTTTTACACGAATCTGATGATAACCAGATCTCAGATCTATCTTGGAAAATATCACAGCTCCTTTCAACTGATCCATCAAATCATCAATCCTTGGAAGCGGATATTTATTCTTGATAGTTACCTTATTCAGTTGACGATAATCCACACAAAGCCGAGACGTTCCGTCCTTCTTCTTGACTAAAAGCACTGGCGCACCCCACCCCATGGCGAAACACTAGGTCGCACAAACTCTTTCTCCAACGGCTCCACCAATTGCTTCTTCAGCTCCTCCAATTCCACGGCGACATACGATACGATGCAATTGAGATAGGACCTGTTCCTGGTACTAAATCAATTGAGAACTCGATCTCCCTCTCAGGCGGCAAACCAGGTACGTCGTCAGGAAAAACATCAGGAAACTCATTGACAACAGGAATAGTATTCACATCTTTCTCATTCTTAACTTCTAGAGAAGATAATACCATATATCCCTGCGCTCTGTCTCTTAACAAAGACTTGACCTTAACAGCAGTTAAGAATCCAGACTCCTCTTCCTTAGGAAAAACTATAGTTTTACTTGCACAGTCTATAAGGATATGGTTAGAACATAACCAGTCCATCCCTAAAATTACATCTATCTCAACAAGAGGTAAACAAATCAAGTTGACCATAAACAAACGGCCATTCACAACAATAGGACAATCCAAACAGATCTTAGATGTAACAACAGGTTTAGCAGTTGGTGTAGATACACTCAACTTAACATTCAGAGAAGACACAGGCAACTTCAATCTCTCCACACAATCATATGCAATAAAGGAGTGTGTAGCACCGAATCATACAATACAATCGTAAGATTACCTCCAATGTCTCCTTCTCCCGAATAAGATCATCGACTTAGAAATCTCGAGATCCCATCATTGTATATACTCGTCCTCCCGATCTTGGTTGAGTACTTCCAGATTTTTTCGACTAGCTTTAACATACCGAACAATGAGGTTTCCTCTCCTACCGTGGACAATCCTTCGATATGTGCCTGTGTTGCTTACGGTTGAAACAAACCGTACCTTTTTAGCGTGCACTAGGGAGAGATATGACCTTTCTTCCCGCACTTAAAAGACGTCGGCGTAAACGCCACTCTCTGTCCAGCTCCACTACCACTTGCACCTCCACTAACTGATGGTCGTTGAGATTGATTTCCTGTTGGCCTGGAATACGGCTTACGCTGAAACCGATTTGTATTACTACCTCCACCTCTCTGAAACCTTGCCGACCCAAAGTTCCGATTCCTCTGATCTCTAGATGGCTCCAACTCCTCAAGTCGAGCACAAGCATCCACCAAAGCATGAAACTGAGTCATTCTCAAGGATACCACTCCTCATTTCAGTTCCACCCTTAACCCTGATTCAAACTTCCTGCATCTCCACACATCATCTTGCCGTGTCTGAGCATAATCTGAGAATTGAGACAAATTCTCAAATTTTGTGGCATACTCATTCACCGTCATATTCCCCTATCGCAAACCAAGAAATTCCATTTCTTTGGCATGCCTAGCACTCGCAGGAAAATACTTATCCAGAAAAACATTTGAAAACACTTCCCATGTGATTTCGGTCCCTTGACTTGCAATACTCGGCGGGTTCCTCTCCACCAATGTTCTCGCATCACTTCTCGGCATGAAGAAAAGCATAAGTCACCTTCTTATCGTCTCGTGCATATCCCTTCAAAAATCCTTTCCAAGTCTTGCATCCACGACTTGCTTTCTCCGGATCAACCTCGCCTCTAAACTGTGGCGGATTGTGGCGCCTAAATTCAGATAAATTCAGGGCATCGCAGTAGCATCATTGCCGTTGAGTCGCTCTCGATTTTCCGAGTAATCACTTCACCATACATACGCTGCATAGCCTCAACAGCCGCAATCATAGGGTCCACATCCCGATTCACATTAGCACGTCCTCTACCTCGTCCAGACATCTTCAAACAGAACTAAACAAAATTAGATACATCCTTTTAGATACATCCAAAAGGATATAAATCACAGAGAAGCACACAAAGACAAACAAAAAACAGACCCAACCATAACCCCAAAAGACTCTAACTTGGGCTCGATACTAACTAATGTAACACCCCTTTGGGGATGTCACACATATAAAGAAAAATAAAAATAATTAAATAAAATCTACCCAAGTTGTAAACCATTCGTTAAATAATAATATGGGTCATAAAGTAGTTCCTGATAGACAGATTATTAAAAATAGAATATTGCGGAAAACATAAAATAGACAGAACAACATTGCTCATAATATACATATGTTCTATGTTATAAGTTATACAAATAATTTACAACTACAATTACAAATATTTAAACAGAAACAGTAAATAAAAACAGTAAAAGTGTCAATATATACATCCATACGCAGACGCGCCCAAAAAAACATCAAACATATTTACTCCTCTGAAGGATCACTCTCATCATGAAAATGATCATCAGGGGACAAATATCCTGGATGCCTCGACTCTCGGCGATAACGTGATCGCGCAATCGATACGATACTTATCTCACTAGGCTCCGTGGTCATACCACCAAAATGACGCCTAATGGATAAGGGTAACTCTAAGTGTAGAAACACTGTCGTAGTCATGATTGGCTCTCCATCAAACCTATGACGTAGGGTCACCGTCATCCGTCCCGCATATGTCACCGAGTCTCTATCTCCTCTCACGTGCCACGATAGCGATCCACCATGGAACTCCAGAGTCACGAACCCCAAAAATCCGGGTACCGCCATACCAAAACTAATCAATCCAATGGATATGGATGATCAGATGGTTCTTGATCGTAAAACTGGTCATCGGTTTGCTGATCTTCCTCCTCGTCGGGGTACAAGACCTCAAGAGGCTGTTCCTCTTCTTTTTCCTCAAACTCTTTATCGCACAAAGTAAATATACAGGAAACACATACAATAAAGAGGTAAGACAATCTAAAATCACCATAAACATGGCCAATAAGAAGACGACAAATATCATATATACAGTTTATGCAAAACAAAAAGCCATAACAGAAATAATAATGGAATAAAGTAAAGTTTAGATATCATAACGTTACATAACATCACAGATATAACACAGATAAAAAAAAACACAGATAAAACAATATCACAGATAGAATAAAATAAGAAATAGACAACCATCATAATAATTACCAGATAAAGATAAATAGAGAAAATGGAATAACATCCAAGATATAACCAGATAAAGATAAATAGAGAAAATGGAATATCATCCAAGATATAATCATATACACTAAGACACAATCCTACTCCATGGAGTTAAACACAAACAGATATCAGAGAGAATGACTTGCAAAATCTATTAGTACCACTACCGCCCAACCAACTATCACGTTGTCACACGTTGCGTCAATAGCCTAGCCTACGACACCGGGAATCCACCATCCAGGCATAGTATAGTTCACGGTCTCCCGTTGTGGCACTATAGGCAATGTACTACTAGACTTTACAAACCTCGATTAAATATAGTGCGTGTCGAGTCCATTAGTGTGCTATCGGTTTACCACGGCCCAGCGGAGCTACCAACTATCCATATATGGAATCCCGTACACTAACGTCTCCAAGTTTATTAGAACAATAAACCACACTACGTTTATCGCATCGACAACATGATGTGATTCGTCTCGTCAACCAAAACACCAAAATTGGCATAAAGACAATACATAATTACAAAAATATGAAATTACAAAAATGCCCTCAAGATAATAATATGCCCTCAATGGCGAGAAAAATAGAAAGCTCAGACGGGTTCTCATTTTCCGACAAATAAAGCTTGCCCTCATTGGCAACAAATATATATATAAAGAAAACACAGACGGGTTCACATTTTCCGACAAATGAAAAATACGAAGAACGGTCAATCGCGTAGAAATTTTATCGCGTTTTCAAAATCTCATCGTTTTTATAATCGTTTTGAAATCGCGTAAATATATTTTTTCTGTTTTCAAAATCGCGTAGGATTTTTAATACGTTTTCTCAATCGCGTAAGATTTTTAAATCATTTTATTGACCGAATTCCTTAAAAATCACTGTTTAAATAAACAGAAATAATAAATAATACTTTTAAACTACGTATAATATTTTCCATACCGTATACTGTCTTTTGGACATCTTTTCTATCTTATTTGTCTGTTTTTACTAAAAATTGACAGTATTTTGTTTAGATAATTATATTAATGGTTTCCTAATTTTACCATAAAAATTCTGTTTATTAAATTTTTAAACCATATAATTAATCCTTTTGAAAACTACTAACATGCTTCAAAATACAACATGAGCTATATGTTAGAAATTTTCAAAAGTTACTGTATTTCTCATTACAGTAAAAATCATTAGTATTAACCTCTTAAACTTAGTTCTAACCACTTTATTTCTTTAAAACTCATTGTAGAAAATTTACTTTAACTTGTATTGCTTCTTCTTGATTGAAAATAGTTTGGAATTAATTTTAGAAATCATGAATACCTAATTTGGCATGTTGGCCAAATTTGATAAAAACTTTGCATTTGATTTCTAAATTGTTTTTCATCTTCTAAAAACATGTTAAGTCTCTTGTATTGTCTACATTGATTAAATCATTACCTTAGAAAATAATTTTAGAAATCAAAATGTTGAAGTTAGACTTGTTGGCCGAAATTGTAAGGTTGTGCCATTTGATTTCCAAATTTATTTTTCTTGACTTAAACAACTTGAAACCTTCTTAATTCTCCTAGGTTAATTAAATCACCTTTTAAGAAAATTAAGAGAACATTTTGGTTCTCCATTTTTATTAGTGGCCGAGAGCCATCATGGAGTGTTCTTTGGAACACACATGCATTCCTTGACATGTTGTTCACATCCTATACCTTATCATGCAATTCTATACTTTATCATACAATTCTAACACATGCAATATTATCAAAGCTTGTAGACATGCAACTTAAAGCTTGTAGACATGCAAATTATTACAAACAACAAATAGGAAAGCTATTAACAAATACACAACCACATCAAATAAGCTACTAACAAGCACAAACATGAATCCTTATGGATTCTACAATCACAAAATCAAAACTCCATCTTCTTACCACCATCCATAGGTGATAAGATTTGTCTTCCTCTTACCTTAAATGAAGACAAAGGGTTTTTCTTTCACTCCTCCTAGTATTCGGTTTCCTCCACCAAGTACCTAGCAACTCAAACGAAATTCTACAAGTTACTAACCATGAAAAAGAACCTAAACCATGGATAGATCATGGCTTAGAACTTTGAAAAAGAAGAGAGAAAAGAAAAGCATGAGATTTCACCTTCTAGGTAAAATCTTCAAGATTGGTTTCCAAGCTCCAAATGCAAGAATTTGCAAGAACTCTCAACTAGAGATGTTCTTAGGATGGTGTTTAGGTTTAGAAAAGTTAGTTAGATGAAAATTTGGATGGTTGGAGGGTAGGGTTCTTGTCTTGGCCGAATGGTGAAGAGAAAAGACAAGAATGGTGGCTAGGGTTTTTGGAAGAGAGAGAAGAGAGAATTTTGCATGCAAGCAAAGTGATCTTTGGTCTCCTAACTCCCTTGGCCGTAGCTCTCAAAGAGCATGCAGGTGTGCATCTTGCTTGGCTTCATCCAAGCCCTTGGATGCATCAAAGGTTAGGATTAAAGCTTGCTTAACAAGCTTGTCTCCTATTGGTTGGTTATTGATGACTCTCCAAGCCTAGTCACCTTTGCTCATAAATTATCGGCTTAGTTACTATTTGAGAGTCACTTGTTCGGAAAGTTCTAATGCTAATGATGATTAATTAAGCTACTAAGTTAACCGTATTAGCTAAACGTGGGTCCCGCAAAACATTTTCGGGTCCTTTGTCATTTTATTATCTTGACTAATAAAATAATATTATAATATTATAAAATTATTTTATTTGACAAGAAAATCCTAAAAATTAAAAGATTATTTATGTCTCATTTAGAATCGGGTTTAGTAAGATCCCCCAATTCTAAATAATAAAATAAGATTTTCCGGCCCGAAAAAAATATTATTTTCCGCCTCGAGCAAATCACACAAAAAGTCCATATAAAATCACAGACAAGTAATATCGGACATTAAATCAAGTAGAAAACAATTAAAAACAGACAAAAATAAAAAACAAAGACGTTTGGGACGTAATGGTCATTTTTTTATTTTTTCCCACAACGTAGCTAACTGCCCAAAAAGGTCAAATAAAATTACAGACAGTATTAATTGTCTGTATATCTTCCAGAAAAATTAAAACAGTAGCTCGAAAAAACTTTTATTTTACCATCTTGGAACAAATTACGTAAAACGACCAAATAAAATTTGAGCCTGTATAAACGTATTTGTATTTCACACAGAAATCGAGAAACAGTAAAATAAGGACACAATGGTCATTTACACAATAACTTGAAAAACAGCAAACAGTACATTCAAAATATTTTCTAAAAATTGGGGCGTTACATTTATGATATGATAAACAACTTAATAAATGGTGAGATCTAATAATAATAAAAATTCCCTCAAAAGCAAATATTAAGTCATTATGTGATGTCTTCCAATGCGTGACACTCGTCAAGACTAGTATCGGTTAAGTGTAGGTTTACCAAAGCAGGATGCCTTTATCTATATTAGTAAGACACGATGGGATAAGGGTAATATCCATTTGCCAACCATTGGGTCTGACTTAACTAGGCCATTTTAATAGGATTGAAGGCTTAGAGGCATGGAGTTGGGCTTTAGTCCATTGGATGGATTAGAATAAGTGTTATTCATTCAACTATCCAAGAGTTGCATGTGATGTAATTGGAAAGAGTTTCCTACCTAAATAACCGAATTTTGAGTTATCATCCAAAGCTGACTTAAAGCTAGGTGAAATATGGATCTTGGCCCACTAGGAAATCTTACGATGGGATTCTCTGAGTCAATTCTGAGAGTTATTGATTTGAATAAAATAGTGGGAGACATATTTAATTAAAGACCTTGTTAAATATGTTTATGGCATGATACTCATATTTTGTGTAAATGTAACATCCCGGAATCCTAGTACCTTAAATTGTGATTTTATGAAGTCTTAGATTTTTAGTTAAGATTAACATTTGGTATTTTGTAAGCCAAAAAGGATTAAGTGGAGAACTTTGATTCAAGTAGAATTCCTAGGCAAGTTCACGGCTAAGACTAAGTGGAAGGTAACTTAATTTTAGAAAATTCTACTCAGACTTAGTGTTAATTTTAATATAAGAAAATGATCTATTCAAAAATTAATTATCAAGGATTAACCATAACTTAGTATGTGATGGATTAAAATTTGTCAAGTGATAAACACTTGAATGCCATGGCTACCTCATCGTGATATTCCAAGATTTGGCCACAAAAATGGAAAAGAGAAATATACAAGCCAACAAGTGATCACTAGCATGTTATTATTCAAAAAAACAAATATTGATGTTCATATTCTAATGCACGGCTACAAGGGTGAATAAAAGGAGGACAATTGTAGACATGCACCAACTAGTCAAAGAGAGAATAATAAGTATAATCCCTCATTTTTAGAGCAAGCCACGACAACAAGGTAGCACATGCAAGATTCCATATTGTTCTAATCCTATACAAGTGTCAAGCTCATCCAACCCTTTGTCATGTGTAACACCCTAATACCGATAACCTGATATATCAGAATATACCTAGATAAGCAGTATTAGTTATGCTACTTCTAACTTAACATAATACTAATCCATATCATTTGAACAAATAATAATGAAGAGCCTTGCGAAAAACTAAAAGTTATACATATAACATCGCCAGTAAAGGCTCATTGTATACATAACTTCTTATACAAACTAAAAGCAAGTAAATAAATACAAGCTTTAAACTAAAAAGTATAAAAACTATCTTTGTCTTCATACTTCTTCTTCTTGCCTTTGGATGAACCTTCACCTGGATTTACATGGCAACAGCGGGGTGAGAAATCACATTTCTCAGTATAAGTATACCAAAACCAGCAGTTTAAACATTCAAAATGAATAAACCCAACTGAACTAATATTTCTTGTATAAGAAACAATTCCAACTCTCTCTTTATGTAACGTTCTTAAGCGAACTATAATTCTGTTCTGATAACCGAAACTACGATGACATCAAACAACCGCCCATACAATCATTTGAAATCATCGACCAAACAACCGCCCATACAGCTGTCACCGAAGGCACAAAATAACACATACACAACAATCACACATATATATTCAAACTAAACAAAATATTAAATAATGCAATAATGGAATGATGTATGTTTATGCTCAAAGAAAAGTGTATGATAGTGTTGGTGCAATGTCATGAATACTTAACTATTCCCCTAGGCACAGAGGAATTCTGCCATGATAACGTGTGACCCCTTATAGCCTACTTTTAGGAACGAAGTCTGTCATCATAACACATGACCTCCTACACCCCTAGGTAGGGAGGGAATCTGATACGATAACAAGTAACCTCCTATAACCTACCAAGTAGGGAGGGAGTCTGCAATCATATCATGTAACCTCCTATAACCTACCATAAACTGAGTGGATGCCTCCACCATCTGCTCTCTAGGAATAGCAAGCATATGTGAAATGTGAAGTGTGTGTAATGCGGAGTTATGTCCTAACTCTAACATAACCGCCACATGATCTCATACTAAGTCCATCTTGCATTACTAACTCCACCTCTTCTCTGTGGGAGTATTTCATGCACTACGACATTGAACCAATGCCAACTAGACTTAGTATACTGCTGTCTTTGCATTACTAACTCTCTTTAACTCTTTGAGAGCTCTTCATGCACTATGGCATTCACCCTTGCCAGTTAGGGTCTATGGTACTTAACTTTTGCCAACTCGGCACCTTGGCTCTTAACTCTTGCCACTTATGCACTATGGCACTCCACTATTGCCATCTTGGCACCTTGGCCCTTAACTCTTGCCACTTAGGCACTATGGCACTCTACTAATGCCATCTCGCTTCTTAAATCTCTTATCACCTCTCTTGTGACATCTCTGCAACTTTAAGTTGCTTAAGAAGCTAAGCTCTTGATCTCTAGCAATCCATGTCTAATGGATGCACTACTTTTCTTTTATCTTCCTTTGTATGCCACTAGGTCTTTCTCTCAAAGAAATAACCTCTCAAGTGTCTCAACAATCTTTACTAAGCATAAACAAAGGATCTTAACAACTAGGGATTTCAAATCATCAAAATAACATCTTTGATGAAATCTGCTCTGGACCCTTTAAAAGGCTAATTTTCATAAATGCACCAGAGGTACATCCTAACTTCAATGATTCTAAAATTTTATAGGCAAATAGCCTTATGTCTTAGCTTTCAAATGGCTTTGGAATCAACTCATTTCGATATCGGTAGCTCGAGTTATGATAAAAACACTACAGGCTGTCAGAAATGAGTTTTCTTTCTGTTTCGGGTCTATTCGAATACCTCTGGTGGTATTCGAATACCACCCACGAAAATTCACTTTATGGAGCTGTCTGTGGTGTTTTATTTGAATACCAACCTTGGTATTCGAATACCACACTGTAGAACAGCACTCCTGGAGCAGAAAACAGCCGTGTTTCTTGTTCTATTAATTATCCTATCATATCTTAATCCTCAAACATGGATTCTAAGTGATTCTAAGTTCCTAACTAGTTCATTAACACTTAGGAAACATCAATCACTAACTTAAACCTCTTGATTTGGATCAAACACCAAAAATCACCCTCTTGGTTGTTCATGACCTAGGTTCAAACTCAAGAACCAACTAGCTCCAATCTATGGATAAATCCATCTATCTTATTCTCAAAAAAGCTAAAAACATACTAACTTAGTCCTTGAAATCAAGAACCAAGCCAAAAACATGGATTTGACTACTCAAATCCCTATTTCCATTCACAAAACCTATGTTCATTCAAGATGAATTAAAGGAATAGATGAATAGAAATCTCCTACCTCTTGCTAGATGAAGATCTTGAAGCCTTGATCTTTGTCTTTGATCTTTCCCCTTTGATTTTCTTCTTTTCCTTCTTCCTTTCTCTCCTTCTTCCTTTGGTTTCTCTCTTCTTTCTTTTCCCCTCTCTATTCTGTTTTCTGACTCTCTAATATCTCAACCATGAGATATTAGACAAGGGAAGTCAAATACGACTTCTCTTGGATAAACACTAAAACTTTGATCTGCTAAGAACACTCAGATTCCACCAAATCTAGTATTCTAACCTCCAACAGATTCAAAATAAATTCTAGTATTCATTAAAAATTATGTTGTACTTTTTTTTCCACTTTTTCATATCTGCTGAGGGTAAATCTGGTACTAAAATGCACAACCAGTATGCCAAAAAATACTAAATTAACTTCGATTACTCTGAAATTTTAACCACACCTTACTTAGCTTATTTGTGACCTAGAAACAAATTATCTAAACTTGTTTCCCTTTAAATAGCAGTTTATGCTATTTTATGAGTCATTTTAAGCCACATTCCACACTCTGTGTTGCAGCAAAGTACCTAAACTAATTCTGTTTGGCACAAATCTTCACTGGCATATCAAACAACTTATATGCTATCTTTGTACACATATAAAAGTCTAATATGTCATGCAAGGTGTAACACCCTCCCTAGGATATCACATGTCTGACTCCCGACTCATAATCTGAAAAGAAATTCGCACAAAATTTGACTTATAAAAAGTGGGTTTTAAAATTTCTTCTTTACTGAAACATAAATTTACTGAAAATATTAGGTAATATTGAAAATCATATTTTAACTATTCATTATGCAATATTGATACTAATTAATATTTCATAATTTAAAGAGAAATATAAAACTAACATACTCTTTTTTTCTTAACAGTAGCAAACCCCATGATGGGTCCTACTTAATAGCACGGTACAACACTAACGTTAAAACTTAACATGCTTATTCTGTTGTGTATCCATCTTGTTGCATCAGACATCTGTTCTACATCTATTCTTTGTCAACATTGTACACCTTCGAGTCCTGAATGTCCACTCCTTATTATTGTCACCCATCTCAGAGTATTCATTGCCCGTTATGTCTAAGACAGCTCGATCCTTTTATTATTTAATTTTAACAGTATAGATACAACAAAACAACATAACAAAGAGGTGAGATCACCTACACCAATACCAACATGGCAGCACAGAGATAACACAAATAACATATCATACAGATATATCATACCAAAATTCCAATAATGCACTCAACATTAATCAACTATCATCATCATACCATTAACATTATTATCATCACACAATAATCACAATAATGTCATCAACGTGATTATCATCATCATCATCATCCAAGTATTCAAAACAATTGTCATAGCCAATATTCCTCAATTAATATATCACACAAATATAAATGTTCAAATTATGCATGTACACAAGACTTGTTTTCCTACTCCATGGAGCTAAACTCAGGTCGGAGAAATGATCGAAAAGATTTGTCGGTACCATATGCCTCAAACCACGTGCTATAATCCTTATTTTGATTTTGCACATCTAGCATATACATGACAGTCTTTATCAAATCTTGAATAAGAATAGTGTCTCGGTCAGGATCATCGGTGTGTTGCATCGGTCTAACCTACGGGAAAAAGTGCGACCAACCACCCGTGTAAGCAACCCGCACCTCGATGCCCCCAAGGTCAACAAGTGACTTACACTACGCATATCGCACCCACTCAAGAGGTGTGTTTCTCCTAGGCAATCAGCCATATCCAGTCCTCATCGGACCATTCCAATGCATGTATAATGCACCAACTACCAATCACAGGCATCTTTTTCCAATGCATATAAATTGTATCAAATTATACTGTATTTTCAACAGCAAAATCATGTTATCACATTTTCATAGTTATAAAACACTTTCGTCGTGTTTTCACAAAATTGCGCAACATTGTTGTTACGTTTTTCACAATTCCAAAACATTTTTGTTACGTTTTCAAAATATCGTAACACTTCTGTTACATTTTCAAAATGCCGCAACTCTTCTGTTGCACTCTTAAATCACGTATTAATTTTTTAACGTTTTTCTCAATCGTGTAAAAATATACGTTTCTCAAATCCCATAATATTTTTTCACTATTTCAAAATCGCGTAACTTAAAAATCATCCTTTTAAGTCGCGTAAATCATTTTCTTTCATTTTCAAAATATTTAAAACACTTTTCAAATCACATAATGATTTTATGCTATTTTCACAATCACGTAAAAATAATTCGTCACTTTTCTATCACGTAGTGATTTTTCAATAGTAACTCAGATTACGTAAAATATTTAAACGTAATTCAATTCGAGTAGAAATATTTCAACGTATTTAAAATCGCGTAGAAATATTTTACTGTATTTCCAAACACTTAGAAATATTTTACTGTATTTCAAATCACTTCCAAAATCATTCTTCAAAATAAATTAGAGTTCAAAACATGTTCAACCTCTCTGTCTTTCATTTACAAAATTCTCTCAAGTGATAAAAACACTCTAATTCCCTTTCCAAATTCCTTGTATTAAATCAAGTTACGTTTTCACTTTGAAAATCACTTTGTTCATAAAAATCAAGACATTACACGCCTAAAAAAACGTGGACATGACTATCAAATATTTTTCCTTTTAAATTGATATGGTTTTACACAAACAAAACCATTAAAAATCCTTTACAAAAACGTAAGACTCATAGTCTTTGCAAATCAAATCATTTGATCATTTCCATTTTTCACTTTCTTTGCAAATCCATTTTCACTTTCTTTACAAATTCTTTTTCACTTTCTTTGCAAATCCTTAAAATCATCAGTGCTATTTTCATTTAAATCTCATATTTAGTAAAACACTTAGAAACTTTTTAGACAAAATAAATCAATAAAAATCCTTCAAAACCATGTTCTTGTTCTCTTGAAAAAAAAAACATATCCTTTGTTTATTTTCCATACTCTTCAAATCAATCCAATTTTTAATCTTTCATGAAAATCTTAAGTTATAAACACCTATGTTGAGGTGTCTTGGCCAAAAATTCCATAGCCTTTAGAACCAAGAAAAATTCATTTTTCTCCACTTTATAATTTTCATTAAACAAATCAATTTCCTTGTTCTTGAAAAATTTTCAACATGAACCCTAATCAAGGGCATCAAAACCGTAGCTCTTCCTTGGCTTTTGGAGCCAAAATTTGATTTCTTTTCCATCAATACATCATGGCATACATATACATATTTCATCATAAATACTAGAAACATGCCATATACTCATCATGCATAATATAAGCATACCATCAAAGCCATAAAATCATGCATAGCATATCAAGCATAGGCAAATAAATCAAAGCTCATAAACACACATAAATTATTACATGACCATGGATATGAATCCTCACATGGATTCAACATCCATCAAATATAAGACCATCTCTCACCACCATGCTTGGTTGGTGAGATGGATCTCCCTCTTACCTCTTGAAGAACCACCAAAAAGCTTGTTGATTTGTGTTTTGAACAAGATCTCCACCAACACAAGTTCTTAAACATGAAACAAATACAAGAAAATTAGTATATCAAGCTTGAATAAGAAGAACCATGGATCAAACATGGTTTAGAACATGAAAAAGACAAGAATAAATGAAGTTGTCTTACACTTCACCAACAAAAACTCTAGAACTTGATCTTAGTAAAAGTCCTTCAAGATGGAAGATTTAGAGAAAGTCTTCAACATGAAAGTTGTTTAGAATAAGGTAAGGATTCAAGAAACTAGGTTGTATGAAATTAAAGAGTGATGGAGGAGAGAATTGGAGTGCTTGGCCGAATGGTCGATTTTTGGGAGAGAAAATGAAATTTTCTTTGGTTGGTTTCTTGAAGTTTAAGTGGAAAAGTGAAGAAATGATATTATGAAGTATAAAATGAATTTTTTTGGTCTTCAAGGGGATGCATTGCCGTAGCATGCATTAGAGAGAATGAAAAGTGAAGTTTGAAGAACATAAGCATTAATGATCAATAGGAATTGGTCTTGACACA
The DNA here is from genome assembly GCA_029884605.1 of Ormosia emarginata. NCBI lineage: Eukaryota > Viridiplantae > Streptophyta > Magnoliopsida > Fabales > Fabaceae > Ormosia > Ormosia emarginata. The sequence continues at coordinate 814,665 of JAQQTP010000050.1, forward strand.
TGGCTATTGATTTCATTTTTTTCTTTGGCCTAAAAAGCCTACACTAAGTTGTCTCCCTTCATCCTTGCTCTCCAAACCGTCCCCCCCCTCTTCATGCATTCCAAATGTGACAAATTGCCTAGCCATCACTTTAAGCCATCCTAACCATTGATTAAAAGAATGGTTTTAGATTTAAATTAGCTACTAGGTTTAGGTTATAGATGGAAGACTTTATTTGAACCATTGGATCATTTTTGGCTTGCAATCCTAACCATTGAATATTTCTCCAAAATGAAGGGTCAAGATTACACCTTCAAACTTTACATCCAAGGGTCCAAAATGGTTGTAGTCATTTTTGATGACCAATTCTCCACCATTGATCTAAATCAAGATCAAGACTCCATCATTAATTAAATCAATGGTGGATATCCAAACCACCAATGTTGACTTAAGCAATATAATTTCTATTTTTATCTGCTAAAACCCCACAAAAGTTTATATTTACTGTATTTTTATCATCTGATAATTAAATACAGTACCGAACACAGTACAAGAAATTTTCTAAAACTGTTTCTGGATTCAGGTTTAGTAAGATCTCCTGTCTCCATCTAAACAGTACAAATTTTTCTATGCGTAGAAAAATTTTTGCTCTGCAGGACCCACCTGGGCCCGCGTATGGTCACTTGGGCCCACGTATGGTCACCTGGGCCCACATACACCCCCTGGGCCCACAAACAGTAAAAAATTTCATAATCATCCACAAAAATCACAAAATATTAGAAAACACACAAATATCAAATCAGATTACATAATATAATTACCTAACGGTAAAAATTAAATTATGTAAAGTTTTCCTCGGCCCGAAAATTTTTATTTTCCTGACACGGAGTAAATCACTCAAAATGATCAAATACGTTGACGGAATATTCAAAATAATTTTACAGTATCCAGAAATTACTAAACAATAAAATTTTGTTAACTGTCAAAATTATTTTTTAAGAGATAGGAAATTTGGGGTGTTACAATACACCCCTCTTTATAGAAATTTCATCCTCGAAATTTAATGACCATGATTTCACACCCTCGGAATAAATAATGACATTATTCCTTTATCTTTTCTTCAGTTCCCATGTAGTTTCACCTCTTACGTTATTCCAAACGATTCTAAACCATTGAAAGTTCTTTATCTCTTGTTCACTTCTCCTGATCAAACAAATATCTCAATAATTTTTTTTTTCTACAGTTTTCCATTACCGTCTTTACTTTTTCCCATAGACAGACTTCTTCAACTTTTGAAGAATCCACCATGCTTCCACTGCGCTACTTTGATACTCTGACCTGGATATAAATAGGAATATTCTCTCTTGCAAGATATTCCTTCAATTGCAGTAGATGAAAGAAAACATCATGGAAAAGAACAAAACGAATCGAATATGTTATCGAACATATCCAGCAAAGAATTGGATGTAACTCGATCTTCAAGAATGAATTCTCTGATACCAATATAGTGGCTACCAACCTTTATTCATGCCTAGAATAGTTTTTCTCAGATAACTTCCAACTAATGTAATGTATTACTTAAAATTTTCTTATCCTCATATCACTTTATTCTCCAGCTTTAGCTTCTTTAACAGGAAACGTCTCACTTACCGAGTTCTTCTTTCAACCGCATTATATCAAATACTATAACATAGATTTTAAATAGGAATATCCTTTCTTGCAAAATATTCTTTCTTGCAAATGCAATATATGAAAGAACATTATAGAGGTTTAGGAAGAAAAGGTAGCGAAATGATTTAATATGTTACCAAACATATTCAACAAGAATTTGATTTTGCCTGATTTTCAGGAATGAGTTTTTTTTTTTTGAAATACTAACACTGTATTGAGACAATCTCATAGGATATGGTTGGAAAATAACCAATCCATTTTCAAAGATCATGTCTGTTTATGAAACAGATCAAACTAACACAAAAATTTTGAATGACAGATCAAACTAACACAAAGATTTGATCTATAACAATGATTTGAATAACTTGAGTAGCTCGATCGGCTAAGAATAGAAACAGAAGTAAACAAATTAGAGGATAACGAATAACTCTAACATATAATTGATCTACTCAATCATATGCTATAATGAATAGGTTATTCACAGAAATATTCAGTATGGTTTATAGGCTTAGCTCCAATGACACAATTTCCATTGTTTAAATCTTCCGCTCCGAACGCTTCCTACTACCTGAGATTTTACTAACAGAAAACTCTATTTTCATTGGAACTCTATTTTCAAAGATTGTGTTCCAAACTTCCCACACTTAAAACAAATTATTTTCTTGAATGTACAATCTTTCGTTAAGTGCCCCTTTCCACACTTCTTACATTTCGGTGCAGGTGTCACAGTCAAACTAAACCTGTCATTACTAGTACTTTCTCCACAAGATTGTTGTTGTTGTTGATTTCTTGGAGATTGCAAGTACGTTTTCTGTTAGAATCGCTTGACCTTACGATTTCTCTTTTTTCGTAACCAATATAGTCCAATGTTACAGGGTCTCTCATCCTGAGATTGATTTAACTCTAACAAAATCTTAGCTTAAGAAATCAATTTTTGCTGTGGAACAATCTTCTAAGTTTGCTGTATAATTGCTTCAGTCACTGTTTGTATTACTTCCAAAGTTGCAGTCATATCACCACCATTATGTTTCGCTTCCACACGCGTACGTCTATCACGAGTCATTTCTTTTCTTCAAAGATGGATGAATCAAAATAAAATAGAAACCAGATGTAACCATTTCAAATAAACATTTGTTTTCTTGACGTACATTCCTTCATTAAGTACCTTCTTTCACATCAGTTACTGCCTTTGGTTTCCTCAATGGTTGTAAATACATCTTCTATTGAAATCAATCACTTTCCAAATATCCTTAAAAATATCGTGTTCCAAAATTACGTAGTCTTATATTCTAAGACTGATTCTCTTCCATCAATCCTGAACTTCAACTTCCAGTTTCCGCTGTTTAGCGATTCTCTGTTCCTGCAGTCATCCTTCCACATTGCTCCCGTAGCTCCCGTAGCTACAACTGCATTACTAGTAACATGTTCCACTTCCACACAAGTACAACTATCCCTAGCCATTTCCTTTTTTTTTTCGAGGCGTGCAGATCGAAATACAATGGATCTGATATCCATTATAAACAACATTGTTTCCTTTCGGAAATCAATAACACAGAGAACACAACATAAACAAAATAGACCTAACCACAAACCCCAAAAGACTCAAATCGTGCTCTGATACCAACTAATGTAACACCCTCCCTAGGGTATCACATGTCTGACTCCCGACTCATAATCTGAAAAGAAATTCGCACAAAGTTTGAGTTATAAAAAGTGGGTTTTAAAATTTCTTCTTTACTGAAACATAATTTACTGAAAATATTAGGTAATATTGAAAATCATATTTCAACTATTCATTATGCAATATTGATGCTAATTAATATTTCATAATTTAAAGAGAAATATAAAACTAACAGACTCTTATTTTTTAACAGTAGCAAACCCCATGATGGGTCCTACTTAATAGCACGGTACAACACTAACGTTAAAACTTAACATACTTATTCTGTTGTGTATCAATCTTGTTGCATCAGACATATGTTCTACATCTGTTCTTTGTCAACATTGTACACCTTCGAGTCCTGAATGTCCACTCCTTAATGTTGTCACCCATCTCAGAGTATTCATTGCCCGTTATGTCTAAGACAGCTCGATCCTTTTATTATTTAATTTTAACAGTACAGACACAGGAAAATAACATAACAAAGAGGTGAGATCACCTACACCAATACCAACATGGCAGCACAGAGATAACACAAATAACATATCATACAGATATATCATACCAGAATTCCAATAATTCACTCAACATTAATCAACTATCATCATCATACCATTAACATTATTATCATCACACAATAATCACAATAATGTCATCAACGTGATTATCATCATCATCATCCAAGTATTCAAAACAATTTTCATAGCCAATAGTCCTCAATTAATATATCACACAGATATAAATGTTCAGATTATGCATGTACACAAGACTCGTTTTCCTACTCCATGGAGCTAAACTCAGGTCGGAGAAATGATCGAAAAGATCTGTCGGTACCATATGCCTCAGACCACGTGCTACAATCCTCATTTTGATTTTGCACATCTAGCATATACACGATAGTCTTTATCAGATCTTGAATAAGAATAGTGTCTCGGTCAGGATCATCTGTGTGTTGCATCGGTCTAACCTACGGGAAGAAGCGCGACCAACCACCCGTGTAAGCAACCCGCACCCCGATGCCCCCAAGGTCAACAAGTGACTTACACTACGCATATCGCACCCACTCAAGAGGTGTGTTTCTCCTAGGCAATCAGCCATATCCAGTCCTCATTGGACCATTCCAATGCATGTATAATGCACCAACTACCAATCACAGGCATCTCTTTCCAATGCATATAAATTGTATCAAATTATACTGTATTTTCAACAGCAAAATCATGTTATCACATTTTCATAGTTATAAAACACTTTCGTCGTGTTTTCACCAAATTGCGCAACATTTCTGTTACGTTTTTCACAATTCCAAAACGTTTTTGTTACATTTTCAAAATATCGTAACACTTCTGTTACGTTTTCAAAATGCCGCAACTCTTCTGTTGCACTCTTAAATCACGTATTAATTTTTCAACGTTTTTCTCAATCGTGTAAAAATATACGTTGCTCAAATCTCATAATATTTTTTCACTATTTCAAAATCGCGTAACTTAAAAATCATCCTTTTAAGTCGCGTAAATTATTTTCTTTCATTTTCAAAATATTTAAAACACTTTTCAAATCACATAATGATTTTCCGCTATTTTCACAATCACGTAAAAATAATTCGTCACTTTTCCATCACGTAGTGATTTTTCAATAGTAACTCAGATTATGTAAAATATTTAAACGTAATTCAATTCGCGTAGAAATATTTCAACATATTTAAAATCGCGTAGAAATATTTTACTGTATTTCCAAACACTTAGAAATATTTTACTGTATTTCAAATCACGTAATTTAAAATTTCATTTTTAAGATACGTAAATAAGTTTTTCACCAAAATTTCATTACAGAAAATATTTCTCAACTTTCAAATATTCCTTTTTCAACTTTTCTTAAAATAATATAACTTTATACTTTATGTAATATATTTTCTTACTCAAGAAAATCTTTTTCCACATTTCTTTACTCAAGAAATCCTTTTCCAAGATATAATTCATAAAATCACTTTTCCATTGATATAAATCAACGTTTCAAAACTTAACATTTTCTAACGTACTTTCAAAACTCAAAAATAATTATACGTTAGTAACTTTTCAAATCACCATTATGTTCTCCATTTTTCTCAAATCACTTCCAAAATCATTCTTCAAAATAAATTAGAGTTCAAAACATGTTCAACCCCTCTTTGTCTTTCATTTACAAAATTCCCTCAAGTGATAAAAACACTCTGATTCCCTTTCCAAATTCCTTGTATTAAATCAAGTTACGTTTTCACTTTGAAAATCACGTTGTTCATAAAAATCAAGACATTACATGCCTGAAAAAAACGTGGACATGACTATCAAATATTTTTTTTAAAAATTGATATGGTTTTACACAAACAAAACCATTAAAAATCCTTTACAAAAACGTAAGACTCATAGTCTTTGCAAATCAAATCATTTGATCATTTCCATTTTTCAATTTCTTTGCAAATCCATTTTCACTTTCTTTACAAATTCTTTTTCACTTTCTTTGCAAATCCTTAAAATCATCATTGCTATTTTCATTTAAATATCATGTTTAGTAAAACACTTAGAAACTTTTTATACAAAATAAATCAATAAAAATCCTTCAAAACCATGTTCTTGTTCTCTTGAAAAAAAAACATATCCTTTGTTTATTTTCCATACTCTTCAAATCAATCCAATTTTTAATCTTTCATGAAAATCTTAAGTTATAAACACCTATGTTGAGGTGTCTTGGCCAAAAATTCCATAGCCTTTAGAACCAAGAAAAATTCATTTTTCTCCACTTTATAATTTTCATTAAACAAATCAATTTCCTTATTCTTGAAAAATTTTCAACATGAACCCTAATCAAGGGCATCAAAATCGTAGCTCTCCTTGGCTTTTGGAGCCAAAATTTGATTTCTTTTCCATCAATACATCATGGCATACATATACATATTCATCATAAATACTATAAACATGCCATATACTCATCATGCATAATATAAGCATACCATCAAAGCCATAAAATCATGCATAGCATATCAAGCATAGGCAAATAAATCAAAGCTCATAAACACACATAAATTATTACATGACCATGGATATGAATCCTCACATGGATTCAACATCCATCAAATATAAGACCATCTCTCACTACCATGCTTGGTTGGTGAGATGGATCTCCCTCTTACCTCTTGAAGAACCACCAAAAAGCTTGTTGATTTGTGTTTTGAACAAGATCTCCACCAACACAAGTTCTTAAACATGAAACAAATACAAGAAAATTAGTATATCAAGCTTGAATAAGAAGAACCATGGATCAAACATGGTTTAGAACATAAAAAAGACAAGAATAAATGAAGTTGTCTTACACTTCACCAACAAAAACTCTAGAACTTGATCTTAGTAAAAGTCCTTCAAGATGGAAGATTTAGAGAAAGTCTTCAACATGAAAGTTGTTTAGAATAAGGTAAGGATTCAAGAAACTAGGTTGTATGAAATTAAAGAGTGATGGAGGAGAGAATTGGAGTGCTTGGCCGAATGGTCGATTTTTGGGAGAGAAAATGAAATTTTCTTTGGTTGGTTTCTTGAAGTTTAAGTGGAAAAGTGAAGTAATGATATTATGAAGTATAAAATGAATTTTTTGGTCTTCAAGGGGATGCATTGCCGTAGCATGCATTAGAGAGAATGAAAAGTGAAGTTTGAAGAACATAAGCATTAATGATCAATAGGAATTGGTCTTGACACATGGTTATTGATTTCATTTTTTTCTTTGGCCTAAAAAGCCTACACTAAGTTGTCTCCCTTCATCCTTGCACTCCAAACCGTCCCCCCCTCTTCATGCATTCCAAATGTGACAAATTGCCTAGCCATCACTTTAAGCCATCCTAACCATTGATTAAAAGAATGGTTTTAGATTTAAATTAGCTACTAGGTTTAGGTTATAGATGGAAGACTTTATTTGAACCATTGGATCATTTTTGGCTTGCAATCCTAACCATTGAATATTTCTCCAAAATGAAGGGTCAAGATTACACCTTCAAACTTTACATCCAAGGGTCCAAAATGGTTGTAGTCATTTTTGATGACCAATTCTCCACCATTGATCTAAATCAAGATCACGTCTCCATCATTAATTAAATCAATGGTGGATATCCAAACCACCAATGTTGACTTAAGCAATATAATTTCTATTTTTATCTTCTAAAACCCCACAAAAGTTTATATTTACTGTATTTTTATCATCTGATAATTAAATACAGTACCAAACACAGTACAAGAAATTTTCTAAAACTGTTTCTGGATTCAGGTTTAGTAAGATCTCCTGTCTCCGTCTAAACAGTACAAATTTTTTTATGCGTAGAAAAATTTTTGCTTTGCGGGACCCACCTGGGTCCACGTATGGCCACCTGAGCCCACATACACCCCCTGGGCCCACAAACAGTAAAAAATTTCATAATCATCCACAAAAATCACAAATATTAGAAAACGCACAAATATCAAATCAGATTACATAATATAATTACCTAACGGTAAAAATTAAATTATGTAAAGTTTTCCTCGGCCCGAAAATTTTTATTTTCCTGACACGGAGTAAATCACTCAAAATGATCAAATACGTTGACGGAATATTCAAAATAATTTTACAGTATCCAAAAATTACTAAACAGTAAAATTATGTTAATTGTCAAAATTATTGTTTAAGAAATAGGAAATTTGAGGTGTTACACAAGGAGCCACGACAATAACACATGGAGGGCCGTATGTTCACCTCCAAACCAAGTGTTTTGCATGTGTTTTCATAATCAAGCCAACATGACACACACACACCCATGGCTGGACAAGAAAGGCAACATGTGAAATAGTCTAATTTACTCATAAATTCAAGACAATCAAGGCTGGAACAAGTGGCAAGCTGCATGCCTTGCTAGCCATGCAAAATGACATTTCAAAATGCTATGATTTCTTGGCATTCCAAGACAACCACGGCTGGAAGTCTTTTGGACAGCTGCATACCTTTAATCAAAGCTTGCTTGACACCTCTCAACCTCCTAATTCACTCCAAGCCAAGTGTACAAACTAAAGCACACCATTATCATCAAGAAATGACATAGCTAATATGAAGATTCTAAGATAAATATCCCATTCAACTAGCCCCAACGTGTTCAGCTGCAAGGAACACAATGCATCACACTTTACACTAAGCAATTCAGACTATAAGACACTTGGGTTACATGCCATTCACCTCTTCATGCAAATGACACCACTCAAGTCTAAGAGATTACTTGATTCATGAGGAGAATAGGGAGCAGCAGAAAACTTCATATCTTTCACTTCATCTTTTCTCCATTTCTTTCAAATCTGCATTCTTTGTTGTCAACGAAATGACCCCTCCAAGTACCCAACCAATACACCCTTCCATTGATAGAAGTTGCCACCACGACAATCCTAGACCTAGCCTAGTCAAGAAGGTGATGATGGCAGCCTTTCTTCTGCCCAAGAAAACCGTGAACACCATCTTAAGAAGCCTCAAGTTTTTGAAGCTTCCCTTGGATAGCATACCTCCCTCATTTCCTTTCTCACCTAGCCGAGAACTCCCTAAGTCACTTTCTAAATCACCCTACCCTCAAACACTTTCCATTCTTATCTTCATTAATTGAGGACATTGGAAGAAGTATCATCCATCTTTCTCTCTTTTAGGAACGTGGTTAAGGTAGGAAAAATAAAAGGGAACTCACTTCTCTACAACTTTTCTTCATATATCATCTTCTTAAACCTCCGTTCTTCTATTCTCTTCTAACAAGACCACATTCTATTTTTCAACTTTTAATTTATGAAGGAGGACTCTAAATTAAAGTACTAACACTTTATTATAAGCTTTGTTAATAGTATGTTGTTGTTTTAGATTCAATTCACCACTTTGTGATTTTAAACTTCATGCTGCCCATAATTGGTCCTTTATGTTTTCTTTTATCTTGGAATAAAGTAAAGGTAAGTTATTCAAGAGGACAACTGTGCTTCAATGGTTACTGGCATGATGATATGGATTATGATTATGAAGTACATATTTGCTGAAATTGTTTAACATAAAAGGTTTGAGTTTTTTTTTTACTTGTTTAATATTATGGGTTTGAGTATTCTACTATGTTGTTTGGAATCTATTGATTTGTACAAAGTGATCATGTACCTATGCTTATGAGGAATCTGAAAATGGAGTTTGGATGTTGAAAATTGTTAATTGGCCGTGAGCCTTGAAATTGCATCATTAGAGTAATGAGTTCTATTTTATGACACCACAAGCTCTTAAATTATGGAATGTGTAAATATAATAAAAGTGGAAAGATAAGGTTTCCTTGGGATTAGCCTACACGATGATATGTGAGAAGTAGATTGGGGGGGTGGTGAAACCCTTGGGAGTAATGCTATTGTGACCACACGTATGTGTCCTAGTTGGACTGTGATTTTGTTATCGTGGGGGTCGCTTCCAGAGGTGGCATTACTTTGACATGCCCTTTTTCTCCAGGACGATGGAGAGCATACAGTGGGAGGTATGTGAACTCTTGTCCATCCGTTATCCCAAAAGAGCACTCCATGGAGTTGGTTTAATAAAAGACACTTAAAACATTCTTTATGATTATTTTATCTTGTGTATATTATAATTGATACTTATTAAATTGCTACCATTCTATAGGCATAACTATTATTTTGTACGTGTGATTGTTTCTATTCTTTATTAATGCAATTTTATTGTTGTCTGTAATATTATTTCTTATCACCTAAACTTCTAACATTTATTTTATTTTGTAGAGAAGGTATATTCGAAAGGTAAAAACATTTTTGGGAATCGGAGATTTTCCTAAAGTTAAATCAATTACTATCATGAATATTTTACCTAAAACACCAATTCCCTTGGAACGCTATTAGTTCTATTTTTAAAGTCTTTTTCCTACTGAGAATTACTTTCTCACCCCCTGTGATTTTTATCATGGTATTCCAAACCCGCAGACATGAGTACTATTGTTGTTTGGTTGGGAGAAGGAAACCGGTCCTATGACTTGGAGACCAAGTTGTTCACCTTTATCGGACAGATCACGATCCAAGTTTCCTTTATAGCCCACCCAGAATTCGGAACCATAACCATTTTTGGCCACTTCACGTTTCAAGTGGTTCTTCCCCCATGGTGACCATGATGTAGCCTGCCTTAGAGTTATGCTGACTGTGACCGCTGCTGATTTCTCCTCTACATACTACTTGAACAGAAGAGAAAAGTGTTGATGTTTTTTTTTATGTTGTTTTCAATCATTGGCCTGTATATGACCTATCATAGGTCAAATTTTGTGATTTCCCTATAGACTTGTGTTTGGAAATTCGAACTATGATGTTTGTGCACGCGTATATTTTGAATAATTATTTTTCATATTTAAAGAATTCACGAAAACATCATCTTCCTAATGATGTTAGTTAAAAACTACAACAATTAAAATGTCTTTATTAACGTGGTAGGGTAGTATTGTTTTAGGTTGTTACAGTAACACCCCGAAATTTTGTATTCTTTAGTTATATATGATTTTATGATTTTTGTGATTTTTATGAATTAGTTGATTTATTTTGATTATTTATTATTATTTTTGGACTGTTTTTGTGTGTTTTTAGCGGGACCTGAAAAATAAAAAAATTTAGGGCTAGAAAATTTTGGACTGTTAATACAAGACCGGGGAAACTTACTAAACCTGAATCTAGAAATAATTTTTGAAATTTTATTTTTCTAAGATTTTATTTGACAAATAAAATCTAAGTACGTTTTATTGTCCATTGGACAATAACTACTGGTTTTACTCATAGTAGCTTTTGTCCATTAGTTAATAATTACTGGTTAATATCTAGCTAGGTGCTAGTTGTAACACCCCAAATTTTCTAACTATTTGATAGTAATTTTGATAGTTAACAGAATTCTACTGTTTAGTAATTTTTGTATACTATAAAATTATTTTGAGTATTCCATGAGTACATTTGATCATTTTGTGTGATTTACACTGTGTCAAGAAAATAATAATTTTCGGGCTGGGAAAAATCTTACGTAATTTAATTATTACTGTTAAGTCTTAATTATTTTACGTAATCTGATTTGATTTTCGTACGTTTTATAATTTTTAGGATTTTGTGGGTGATTATGAAATTTTTATATTTCTCTGATTATTTTTGGGTTGTCTGTGGGCCCAGGTGGCCTTATGTGGGCCCGGGGTGAGTCCCGAAAAGTGAAAATTTTTCTGCGAATAGAAAAATTTGTACTGTTTAGATGGAGACAAGGGATCTTACTAAACCTGAATCCGGAAATAGTTTTTTAAAATTTTCTTTTACTTTGTTTTGTACTGTATTTAATTATCAGGCGATAAAAATACAGTAAAAATATTATTCGAAGGGTAATAGCAGATATAAAAATAAATATTATACTGCTTAGTCAACATTGGTGGTTTGGATATCCACCATTGATTTAATCAACGATGGAGACTTGATCTTGATTTAATCGACTGTGGAGATTTGGTCTTATAAAGTGGCTAGGACCATTTATGACCCTTGGATGTAAAGTAAGAAGGAGTAATCTTGACCATTCATTTTGGAGATACATCTAATGGCTAGGATTTTAAGGAGAAAGACCCAATGGCCTAGATTAAGTCTTCTAATCTAAAGCTAAACCTAGAATCTATCTTAATCCTAACCATTGATTTAATCAATGGCTAGGAATGCTCTAAATGGTGGCTAGTGATAATGGTCACTTATTGAATGCATATGAAGAGGAGGGGACGGTTTTGGTGAATGCTTAAGAGCATAGTATGGTTTCAAGACCATTATTACTCCATCTTGATCATTATTGATCATTTCCAAAAGCTTAAGCTCTTAAAAAATTTCTCTCCATCTCTTCTTCATGGTGGTTTCGGCCAAGACCCCTAGAATTATCTTCCATCACTCTTTAATTTCATACAACCTTATTTCTTGAATCCTTACCTTATTCTAAGCAACTTTCATGTTGGAGACTTTCTCTAAATCATTCATCTTCAAGGACTTTCTTCAAGAGCAAAGTTATAGGTTTTTTTTTATGGTGAAGTATAAGGAAACTTCATTTCTTATCTCTTTTTCATATTCTAAGCCATGTTTGATCCATGGTTTATCTTGTTCAAGCTTGATTTACTAATAAACTTGTGTTTTGTTTTGTATTTAAGAAACCTTTGGTGGTGAAGGACTTGGAAAAAGAAGCAAATCAAGGAGCTTTTGAGGTTCTTCAAGAGGTAAGAAGGAGATTCATCTCACCAACCAAGTATGGTGGTGAGAGATGGTTTGTGTATTTGATGGATGGTGAATCCATGTGAGGATTCATATCCATGGTCATGTAATTATTTGTGGGTGTTTATGTGTTTATGTGGTTTATGTGTTTATGTGGTTTATGTGTTTTGTATGGTTTATTTGTGCTTACATGCTTGATATGATTTGCATGATTTATTGCTTTTATTTATAGCATGCTTGTGATATATATGATGATTATGTATATGTATGCCATGATTTGATAATGGAAAGGAAAATAATTTTTGGTTCCAAGGACCAAGAGGAAATTTCGGCCAAGACACCTCAAAATGGGTGTTCACAAATTAATTTTGGGAGTAAGAGATTCTAAGTATTTTACTAATTATGAGTAATACATTGATGATTTTAAGGATTTGCAAAGAAAGTGAACATGAAAATGAACAAATGAATTAGTTTTAAGGACAATGAGTCTCACGGTTTTTGTGAGGAATTTTAATGGTTTTGTTTGTGTAAAAACCAAGAATGGAACTTAGTTGATTTAGAAGGAAAAATATAAGAATAGTTTCAATGGCCATGTCCACGGTTTTGAAAGGTTTGTAATGCCTTGGTTTTATGAAACAAAGTGATTTTCAAAGTGGAAATATAATTTTGGATATGAAAGGAAAAATAGAGGTTGTAAGGGTTTGAACCTCAAATTATTTTGAAGAGGATTGAATTTGAGAATTTATTTTGAATTATAAAGGAAACGTTGATGATTTAAAATTTACTAACGTGTAACTCATTCTTTGGGTTTTGGAGTGCATTAGGGAATTTTAAGTGAGAAACATTGATTTAATTCAGTGAAATGGTGAATTTGTGAAATATATTGCGAAAGGATTTTCTTGAGTAAGAAAATGTGAAAAATAATGTGAGAAGTCATATTATTTTGAGGAAAGGATTTCTTAAAGGAGAAATGTGAAAAATGATATTGGAAATGATATTGATTTGTTTGAAAGTCCAAAATAATGTTTGGAATATTGAAGAATATTTTACGTGGTTGTAAAATGGTGAAAAATGTTTTACGTAACTTAAAAACGTGATTTTTAAGCTACACAATTTGGAAAGCGTTTAAATATTTTTACACGTTTGAGATATTGTTGAAAAAACACTACATGATTGAAAAATGATGGAACATTTTTACGTGATTGAGAAACGATGGAAAATCACTACGCAATTTGAAAACATAACAGAAATGTTGTGCGATTGTGAAAACACGACAAAAGTGTTTTGTGACTATGAAAATGCGATAATATGATTTCGCTATTGAACATATAGTATGATTACTGTTGAACTAGTGTATGGACACTGTATGAGAAAATGATGAATTTTGCCTGTGATTGGCATTGGTGCATTGGACATGCATTAGAAATGATGAATTTTACTTGTGATTGGCATTGGTGCATTGAATATACATTGGAAAGATATGCAGTGAAGTATAAGATGAAATTGGAAAATATGCATTGAGGCATATGATGAAATTGAAAAATATGTAGTGAGGCATATGATGAATATGAACAAAATTGCATTGAGATATTCGTGCATTGAACAAAAATTAATAGCTGATGCTATTGTGACCCTTGTGGTTGAAGAGGGAATAAGAACTGAAAAGTGAGGTCTATGATGGATCTTGGGAACGTCAAGACGCGGCGGTCGACCAGTGGATGTTAATTGGCAAAATAACCATGTGCCACTTGGCAATGCAGTCCATTGCAACGCATTGACGATACCTGACAATAACACGATTCTTTTCGAAGACTGAAGATTTTCTGTTTGGCTAAGGCTGGGCAATTAACTAGAGCATTCTTCTCGAAATTGTGAAAACCTCCATGCAATAGGACATTGAGTCTACATGCATAATCATTGAGTATTGGTTATGATAATTGAACTGTTGAATACTTGGATAATAATTGAGGGCATTATCATAAATATTGAATATTTATATTTGTGTGATATAATAGTTGAGGAATGTTGGATGATGATGATGATAAATAATGTTGATGACATTATTGTAATTATTGTTATTTTATACATTATGATGATGGCATAATTGTAATTATGGTATGATATATCTGTATGGTGTGTTGTTTATGTTATCTCTATGCTACCATGTTAGTCTTGGCGTAGGTGATCTCACCTCTTTGTTATATTGTTTCGTTGTGCTTGTATTGTTAAAATTGTATAGTAGATAGAACGAGTTTCTTAGACATGACGAGAAGTAGATATTCTGAGTTTGGTGATAACATCGAGGAGTGACCAACCCGGATTCATTGGTGTGCAGTTTTGATGAGGAACAAATATATGATGCATGAAGATAAATACAAGACGGAATAAGATATGGAGTTTTTATCGTTAGTGTTTTACCGTGCTATTAAGTAGGACCCGCCATGGGGTTTGCTACTGTTTAAAATTGAGTCTGTAATTTTTATATTTCTTGGATAATTGTTAAATATTAAGTGATGTCTGTTATATGAGTTTTAATCAATTTAAATCTATTTTTTTAATATTACTTATAAATATCAGTAAGTTTATGTTTCTGTGAAAAGAAATTTTGAAACCCACCTTTTATAACTCAAACCTTTTATGAAATCATTTTCAGATTATGAGTTGGTAGTCGGAAATGTGATACCCTAAGGAGGGTGTTACACTAGTCATCAACCTAGTCATCTTTTCCTAGAGCCTTCTTTGTGACTCATCTATGGTGACTAACCTTATGACTCACGAAGATGAACTTATTAGAAACAAGTCAAGGATGGTGGCCATGACTCACTAGGTGACTCATGGTGTGACTCATTACATGATTCACATTTTTTGGTGACTCATTCAAGGGGACTCCACGGCCAAGAGATGTAGGAGAGCCCTAGGAAGCTTGTCTTTCACTTAAGCATTCTATCTGCATCTTTTCTATCAAGCTAACACAAAAACACTCTCACCTTTTCTCTCAAAGAGCTCATGACCAAGCACCATTGAAACACCATCTAACCTTCCATAATTTCAACCAACCTCATTTCCTGAATCTATACATCATTCTAAGACACTTTTGTGTTGTAACCATAACCTAGTTCATCCATCTTCTATCTTTTTCTTCAAGCTAAAGATTTGAAGTTTTTTAAGGTGAAGTTTTGTAATCTTCATTTTTCCTTTCTATTTCAAGTTCTAAGACCATAACTTTGATCTATGGTCAACATAGTCAAGCCTTAGATGTTATTATGTGTGTTTTTATTTTGTTTCAAGAGGACTTTGGTGGTGAAAGTTTGCCCTAAATGAGGCATAAAAGGGACTTTTGGAGCATCATCTAAGGTAAGAGGGAGATTAACCTCATCAACCACTCATGGTAGTGAGGAACGAAATTTGTTGGTGAAAAATTCATGATGATTTATTCACTTGGTTGTATAAATTTAGCGCTTTATATTTATTTTGCTTTATATGATTTTATTGCTTTAATAGTATGCATGATAATTGCTATGCTAGAAATTGATTATTGATATATGTTGTATGTTTTGAATCATGTGAGAAGGATGAAAATTTTTGGTTCCAAATACAAACATGGCTCACGGCCATCAAGCATAAAATTAGGGTAACCAAGGCAAAAATATGTTATTAATTGTGGACCTAGTTGATTTGTAACAAGGATATGAGTTAACATTTTACAAGTTAATGAAAGAAGTGAACAAAGTTTTATTATTGAAAAGAAATTGGTTTTTTGGCCATGAGAAAGGAAACAAGTTCAAAAGATGATTAGAAATTTCAAGTATTTTATTTAAAGGTGTTTTAGTGAAAATAAATGGAAAAGAAAATAAATAAAATTGTTATTTTTAATCATCAAGCAATTTTTGTTCATGATGTTGGAAAATAATGAAAAAGCAAATTAGAACTTAAAGTATTTTATTTAAGTGGATTTCTAGTAACATAAATGAAAATGTTTTATTAAGTTAAAATAATGCAAGTTTTGGGAATAACGTTAGAAAATATTTTCTAGAAGAGTTTTAGTAAGAAAATATTGAAATTAAGGTTAATTTTTATATTAAACTTAGAAAGCTTCAAAACTTAGTTTAGAAAGTCAAAAAAAGTTTCACACTATTGAAAAATAGTGTTAAAACCTTACGCGATTAAAAAAATGTTTTAAAAATTTTACGTGATTAGAAAACATTGGAAAATATTTACGCGATTTGAAAATATAACAAAAATGTTACGCGGTTGTGAAAACACGATAAAAGCGCTACGCGATTGAGACGAACAACAGTTTGCTGTCGGGCCAATATATTGGACCCGAAAATGTCAATATATAGTTTTGGCCAGTGGTGGCTTATTTTTATGAAAAACCAGGTTTTTGACATTTTGTCTGTAACACCCCAAAAATTCGTATTTTATTTATTTCGGGAGATTCTTAATTATTTTGAATAATCCGACTCGACCTCTGTGGATTTTATAATTTTTGTGATTTTTAGGAATTTTTGGGAGTTTTTACGTTTTTTTTTATTTTAATATTATTTTGAGGCTGTATACGAGCCTTCGTATTTTATTTCTTTTTGAAAATCCTCAATGATTTTTACTAATCGACTTGATTTTCATAAGTTTTATTTTTGTGATTTTTTTGGATGATTATGAAATTTTTATATTTCTCTGATTGTTTTTGGGCTGTTTGTGGGCCCAAGTGGCCTTACTTGGGCCCAGGTAGGTCCCGCAAAGTGAAAATTTTTCTACGCATAGAAAATTTGTACTGTTTAGACGGAGACGGGGGATCTTACTAAACCTGAATCTGGAAACAATTTTTAAAATTTTTTTTTACTGTGTTTTTTACTATATTTAATTATCGGGCGATAAAAATATAGTAAAAATATTATTCTTAGGGTTATAGCAGATAGAAAAATAAATATTATACTGCTTAAGTCACCATTGGTGGTTTGGATATCCACCATTGATTTAATCAACGGTGGAGACTTGATCTTGATTTAATTAACGATTGAGAAACAAACTTAATGAAGAAGCATTGGATGATCACCATTGATTTAATCAATGGTGTGGGAGTAAACTTAGTTAGGAAGGCTTTGATGTCAACCGTCGATTTAATCAACGGTGTAGAATTGGTCATATTAAGTGGCTATGACCATTTGTAACCATTGGATATGGATTTAATCAATGGTAGAGATTTGGTCTTAAAAAGTGACAAAGACCATTTATGACCATTGGATGTAGATTTAATCTATGGTTGAAAATTGGTCTTATATAATGGCTTGGACTTCAATTGTGACCTTTGGATGGCAACATGGAAGGAGAGATCTTGACCATCCATTTAGTAGCTTCATCTAATGGCTAAGATTAAAGGAGGAAGAAGATCCAATGGTCCAAGTTTGTTACTATCACTTGGAAACTTTCCAATAATTTGGTGTCTTTGACTAACACTCTAATTATTCACTCATTTCTCACTCACTCTCAATGGCAATGCAAGGAAAAAGGGGGGCCAAAATCATGTCATGCATTTGCTATCTTACTTCATCACCTTTTCTCTCAAATGATTTAATACCAATTATTTGCTCAAATAATTCACTCTTTTCTCTCTTCACTCTACGGCTATGCGTTCTCAAAATGGATTCAACTAATTCATGTTAGTCAACAATAAATGGCCTACTTCTTGGAAGCACTCCACGGCCAAGAAATAATGGAGGACAAGGAAATCTATATTAAATGGATTTGTCACCTTTCTAGCAACCATTTAATATATAGATATATCTCACTTTTCTTTCCATTCATTTCCATGCATTCCCACGGCAATGGAGAGCACAAATTGCTCTAAATTATTACATCTTTGTGATATATATTAGAATGTCTTTAATTGAACAAAGTAAGACTAAGTCAACAATGGTGGCTCCCTCATTTACTTCCTACGGCCATGCATCAAATTAGAAGACAAATTCTACATTCAAATAATACTTGGTCAGTCTTCTAATAATAATTGAAGAAGCTATTCAAAGTTAGTCAATTTTTGGTGGCTATTCTTTCTAATTCCTACGGCTATGCTTGTTTGGTAAAAGAGAAACATTCTATCTTTAATTCATTTCTATGACCTTTATTTCAAAATGGTTCACAGCCAAGTAGTTTTGGGGGGGGGTTGCTAAATATTAACTCCTCACTTGATTCCTATCACCTTTCTATCAATTAACAAGACAAAATATATCTCATCTTTCTCTCAAAACAAGTTCATGGCCATAAAGGCTTTAGGAAGCCAAATTTGTGACTTTAATTTACTTGAACATCTTTTCTATTTCAAGAACTAAAGAACCATATCAAATTTCTCTCCACTTCCTCTCCAAGCTTGGTTCGGTCATGACACCCAAGAATGCCTTCCATCACTCAATAATTTTATCCAACCACATTTCTTGAATCCTTACCTTATTCTAAGCAATTTTCATGTTGGGAACTTCCTCTAAATCATTCATTTTCAAGGAGTTTTTCCAAGAGCAAGTTCTAAGGTTTTTGAAGTGAAGTGTAAGGAAATTTCATTTCTTCTCTTCTTTTTCATGTTCTAAGCCATGTTTGATGTAACACCCCAAACTTTAGGATAAATGACCATTGTGTCCCGAATTGTACTGTTTATTGTTTTTCTGTATGATACAGCATTTTATTTTACTGTCTGTAATTTTATTTAAACTTTTTGTGTGATTTGCTCCGGGACAGGGAAATAATAATTTCTGGACCGGGAAAATCTTATTTTAATTATTTGGAGCTGGGGGATCTTACTAAACCCAATTCTGAATGATATTGTTATTAATCTTTTAATTTTTTAGGATTTTACTGTGAAATAAAATAATTTTATATTATTATAATATTATTTTATTAGTCAATGCAAATAGATGACAGCGGACTTGAAAATGTTTTGCGGAACCCACATTTAGAGAAACAGTCAATGATTTTGGCTAGAGAAATTTCTAAGCCAATGAGAGCAAGTCAACGAAGTAGGCTTGAAATTTCTAACCAATAGGAAGAGGTCAACAAAAGTGGTTAGACTAATTAGTTTATAACTAGAAAACCTAAGCTAGTTAGTTTGAAACCTAATTAAATTAGTTTAGAAGACTTGTTAAGTAACTAAGTGATAGTAAATTATTTAACTATCTAGTTAGTTTCTAAGTTAGTAAAAATCTATTAGTACCAAGTTAACTAAGTTAACCTAAGTAACTAACTAGTTAGACAAGTAACTAGATTGTTTCACCTAAATGGAACTAAATAGCTAAGGAGAAGCAAACTTGGTTAGTTGTCTAAGGAGGCCACATGACCAAGAGCTTTTGGAAGCTCCAAGAAGTGCATAGTCATAAGCATGACTAGGTTAGTATCAACCAATGAGAGCTAAGCTTGGAGGCCAAGGGTTTATGCTAGCCTTTGATCATTTCTAAGGCTTGGATGGAGCCAACAAAGTGGACACCTCTCCAAGTGACTCCACGGCTACAAGGGGGAGAGAAGGGTTAGGTTTGTTAAGTTTTCTATCACTTTTCTCTCTTGCAAAAACAAAACTCCATTGAAGCTCTCTTTGTGCTCTATTCGGCCAAGCCACCCAAATCACCATCCATTCACCCAAAATTTTATCTACCTCACTTTTCTAAACCTAAACACAATTCTAAGATCATGTCTAGATTGATCCAGAGTTCTTTATAAAAGCTAAAACTAATGAGGTTTTGGAGGGTGAAATCGAAATTTAGGAGAAAATAGGAGAAGAGTTTGTCTTCATTTTTGTGAAATTTCTAATGTAGAGGTGATCACTTTATGTGATTTAGAAGCCCGTTATTCATTTGTAGTTTTCAAAAGTATAATTAGATGGTTGTAATATAATCAAAAGAAGCTTTGAATTTGTTAGTAATGCAAAAATTTAGAAAACCATTGTTATAGATTTTCAAAGCAAAATGGGAACCAAAATGTTCTCAAGTTTTGTTAAAAATATCTACAAATAAGATAGACAAGATATCTATAGATCAATATGACAAGTTTATATTTTGGCCAACATGCCAAAGTTAAGTGAACATGTTTCTAAAATTGTAACTCAAACATATTAAATATTATTTTTAGTAGAATATTTAAAAGTATTGGATTTTTAAAAAGGAACTAATGATTTTCTTGTTTAGGAAGAAAATGATTTGAAAAAAATCAAAAAATTTTAAGAAGAAAAATTTAGAAAGCCAAATACGAAGCCGTTAGTAGTTTTCGATTTTCAAAGCAAAAACGACAAATAAGATAGACAAGAAAAATACGGTATGGAACACGCGATTTTTTATTTAAATAGTAATTTTTAAGGGATTCAAACAAGAAAATGATTTAAAAATCTTACGCGATTGAGAAAACGATTTAAAAATAATACGCGATTTCAAAAACAGTAAAATATATTTACGCAATTTAAAAACGTTTGTAAAAACGATGAAATTGTGAAAATGAGATAAAATTTCTACGCGATTGATGAAAACAATAAGTTTTACTATCGGGCCAAAGTGGTGGACCCGGACAGATTGAAAAACAGTACTGTCAAGTGGGGCGTACTGCGTTTGATGTTTGAGGGCGTTTTAGTAATTATTTGAGATTGAAGGGTATTTTGGTTATTATAGTTCTGTTCATATTTTTTAGAGTCAAGTCGATTCGTTTTGGAATTGGCGATTGATTGACGAGGTGAATTACATCGTGTTGTCGGTGTGATAAGCGTAGTGTGGTTCATTTCTTTATGGACTTGGAGGCATTAGTGTGCGGATTATTCCACATATGGACAGTTGGTCACTCCTCTGGGCCGTGGTAACTGGTAATACACTAGTGATCTCGACACACACTATACTTAATCAAGATTTTGTAAGAACTATGTTAGTACAATGCCTGTAGTTACACGATATTTGGACTGTGTACTACACCATGATATTTTGGACAGTGGGCTATAGACACAATGTGAGACCATGCAATAGTTGGTTGGGCAGCCTAAGGTACTAATAGAACTTGCAAGTCATTCTCTCTGATGTCTGTGGTTGTAGCTCCATGGAGTAGGGTTGAGTCGCATTACATATGATTTATGTGTTGTGCATTATAATATTATTATCTGTACCATTTTATCTATGACATTATGTGATGTTATTACACTTAATTTCTGTGATATTTTATTATTTATGCTATTATAGTATGCTATATTGTATAAACTGTTATATCTGTGTGTATTGTCGTTTTCTTATTTACCATGTTTGTGGTGATATAGATTGTCTTACCTCTTTATTGTATGTGTTCCTGTATTTTAAATTGTATGATAAAAGAGTTTGAGGAAGAGGAACAGCCTCTTGATTTTGTATACCCCGAGGAGGAAGAGCAACAGCAGCAAGCCGAGGATCAGTTCGACGACCAAGAACCATCCGATCATCCATACCCATTGGATTGATTGTGTGAGTATGACGCTACCAGGATTCTTTGGTTTTGTAAGGTTGGATTTTCACGGAGGCTCGGAAGCCTGGCGTCTGCGAGAGGATAGAGATTCGGTTACGTACGTAGGGCGTCTGACTGTGACCATACGTACAGAGTTTGATGGAGTGCCTATCTTTTCTACTGTGTTATATTTACATGTAGAGCTACCGCTATCTCTTAGGCGTCATTGGAGTGGTATGTTCGATGCGCATAGTGAGATTAGCAGCGTGTCGACAACACGGACTAGGGTCCGTATAGGGTCGAGGCATCCTGGATACTTATCACTTGAAGTTTCATCCGAGAGTGATCCTTCAGAGGGTTAAAGTTCTGTGATGTGTACTTAGGCGCGTCTGCGTTTTGTATATATAGACTTCTTACTGCTTTGTTTACTGTTTTGGTTTAAATATTTGTAGTTGTAAATTATTTGTACTACTTAAAACAAAATCATATGTATGTTATGTGTGACGACAATTTGTTTATTTTATGTTCCATGTTATTTTATTTCGTAATATTATGTTTAACCGGAAAAAATTTTACAACCCGTATTACTATGTAACAAATGTTTTACAACTTGGGTAGAATTTTATTTATCTTTATTTTATTTTATTCATAAATGTGACATCCCCATAAGGGTGTTACATCAGAGCTCAAGTTAGAGTCTTTTGGGGTTGTGGTTGGGTCTATTTTTGCTTGTGTTGTGTGATTCTCTGTGATTTACTTCTGAAAGGATGTATCTAACTTTGCTTTGTTATGATTGAAGAAAGAAGATGTCTGGCGGAAGAAAAGCACGTGCGAACGCGAATCGTGCTGTGGATCCAATGATTGTAGCTGCAGAAGCTATGCAGTGAATGGCTGAAGTAATTACTCAGCAGAATCAGAGAGCAGCTCAACAGCAAGATGCTACTGCTGATGCCTTAAATTTATTTCAATTTAGGCGTAACAATCTGTCGCAGTTTAGAGGCGAGATTGATCCTGAAAAGGCAAGTCAATGGATATAAGACTTGGAGAAGATATTTGAAGGAATGAGATGCACAGATGACAAGAAGGTGACATATGCAGCTTTCATGTTGAGAGGAGACGGTGAACATTGGTGGAGAGGAACCCGCCGATTATTGCAAGCTGAAGGAACGGAAATTACATGGGAAGTATTTTCTGATGTGTTTCTGGAGAAGTATTTTCCTGCGAGTGCTAGACATGCCAAGGAGATGGAATTTCTTGGTTTACGTCAGGGTAACATGACTGTGAATGAGTATGCTTCTAAATTTGAGAGTTTGTCTCAGTTCCAGATTATGCTCAAACTCGACCGGATGATGTGTGGAGATGTCAGAAGTTTGAGGCAGGATTGAGAGTGGAACTGAAACGAGGAATATTATCCTTGAAGATGAATCAGTTTTATGCTTTGGTAGATGCTTGTGCACGCCTTGAGGAGTTGGAGCTGTCACGGGATCCCAGAAACCGTAATTTTGGACCAACAAGATTTCAGAGGGGTGGTAGCAGTAACAACAGTCAGTTTCAGCACAAGCCGTATTCTAGACCATCGGGGAATCAACCTCAACGACCACCAGTTGGGGGAAATGCTAGTGGTAGTAGAGCTGGACAGAGAGTGGCGTTTATGCCAACATGTTTTAAGTATGGAAAGAAGGGTCATATCTCTACTAATTGCTCAATCAGAGGGACAATTTGCTTTAATTGCGGACAACCTGGACATATAGCCAAGGATTGTACTCGGCCAGAGAGGAAACCAGCGGTGAAAAATGTTCGTGCTACTCAGCCAAGGTCTGGGGGGCGAGTATACACTATGACTGGAACTGAAGTTTCACAGTCTGAGGATCTGATTCAAGAGGAAGGTGTCATTGAAGGTAATCTTCTGACTGTGTTATATGATTCAGGAGCAACACATTCATTTATTGCATATGATTGTGTGGAAAGATTGAAGTTGCCTGTATCTTCTCTGAATTTTAAACTGATTGTATCTACACCAACTACTAAACCTGTACTTACATCTAAGATATGTTTGGATTGTCCTGTTGTTATAAAGGACCGTGTGTTTTTTGTCAACTTGATTTGTTTGCCTCTTGTTGGGTTAGATGTAATACTAGGAATGGATTGGTTATCTTCTAACCATATCCTTATAGACCGTGCAAACAAAACCCTAGTCTTTCCTAAGGAAGAAAAGCCTGGATTCTTGACTGCTGTTAAAGTTAAGTCGTTGTTAAGAGATAGAGCGCAGGGATATATGCTATTGTCTTCGTTAGAAGTCAAGAGTGAGAAAGATGTGAATACCATTCCTGTCGTCAATGAATTTCCAAAGATTTTTCCTGAGGATGTACCTGGTTTGCCACCAGAGAGGGAGATCGAATTTTCTATTGATTTAGTACCAAGAGCAAGTCCTATCTCAATTGCACTGTATCGGATGTCTCCAGCGGAGTTGGTGGAATTAAAGAAGCAATTAGAGGATCTGTTGGAGAAACAATTTGTGCACCCTAGTGTTTCACCGTGGGGAGCACCAGTGCTTTTGGTCAGGAAGAAGGACGGAACTTCTCGACTTTGCGTAGATTATCGTCAACTAAACAAGGTGACTATAAAGAATAAATATCCACTTCCGAGAATTGACGATTTGATGGACCAGTTGAAGGGAGCAGTGGTATTTTCTAAGATAAATCTGAGATCGGGATATCATCAGATTCGTGTTAAGGTGGAGGATGTACCTAAAACAGCTTTTCGAACTCGTTATGGACATTATGAGTATTAGGTAATGCCATTCGAAGTGACGAATGCTCCTGCCATTTTTATGGATTATATGAATAGGATTTTTCGTCCATACCTAGACAGATTTGTCATTGTCTTCATCAATGACATTCTGATCTATTCTCAGACCAAAGAAGAGCATGCTGAACATCTCGGTATAGTTCTTCAGATTCTGAAAGAAAAGAAGCTGTATGCAAAATTGGCGAAGTGTGAGTTCTAGTTGGAGGAAGTTCAATTTTTAGGTCACGTGATTTCCAAGGAAGGTATTGCGGTAGACCCATTGAAAGTGGAGACTATTTTGCAATGGGAAAGGCCTAAGACGGTGACAAAAGTTCGAAGTTTTGTTGGACTTGCTGGATATTACTGGAGGTTTATAGAAGTTTTTTCTAAGATTGTTGGACCGCTTATGCAGCTCACGAGGAAAAGTCAAGCTTTTGAATGGACGGAAGAACGTGAAGCGAGTTTCCAAGAAATGAAAAAGAGGCCGACAACTACACCAGTGTTAATTCTACCAGATTCTAACGGAACTTGTGATGTGTATTGTGACGCTTCTTACCAAGGGTTAGGATGTGTATTGATGCAAAATTGGAATGTAGTGGCTTATGCTTCTAGACAGTTGAAGGTTCATAAGAGGAATTATCCAACACATGACTTGGAATTATCTGCAGTGGTTTTTGCATTGAAGGTGTGGAGGCATTTTCTGTATGGAGCAATGTTCAATGTCTTTAGTGATCACAAGAGTTTAAAGTATTTGTTTGATAAAAAAGAATTGAATATGAGGCAGAGGCGATGGTTGGAATTTTTGAAGGATTATGATTTTCAACTCTAATACCATCCAGGAAAAGCTAATGTAGTAGCAGATGCGCTGAGTAGAAAGGTGATCAGTGTTTTGACAATGATGATAAAGGAGGAGGAATTGATTAACAAATTCCGAGATTTGTGGTTGTCAGTGGAGTTTGTACTTGGAAGAATTCGCCTATGTAAGGTCGTGATCATAAATGAATTGCTTGATATAGTTCGAGTTAAACAAGAGGAAGATGCGTTTTTACAAAATGAAAGAGAATTGTTGAAGCAAGGTCATAAGGCGACAGTAGAGGAAGGGTCAAATGGAATCTTAAGGTTCAAGGGAAGAATCTGTATACCCGATGATTCTGAACTTAAGAAGGGGATTCTAGATGAAGCTCATACTAGTGATTTGAGTATGCATCCGGGGATGACCAAGATGTACCAAGACTTGAAAAGGTTATTTTGGTGGCCAAGGATGAAAAAAGATGTAGCGGAGCATGTGGCGTCGTGTCTGGTTTGTCAGAAGGCGAAAGTGGAACATCAGAGGCCAGTCGGTATGTTACAACCGTTAGCTATTCCAGAATGGAAGTGGGATAGTATCTCAATGGATTTTGTTACTGGATTACCGAAGACAAGGAAAGGTCATGATTCGATATGGGTTATAGTTGATAGGCTTACGAAATCTGTAACACCCCAAATTTTCGTATCTCTTAAACAGTAATTTTGACAGTTAACATAATTTTACTGTTTAGTAATTTCTGGATACTGTAAAATTATTTTGTTTATTCCGTCAGCGTATTTGATCGTTTTGAGTAATTTCCTCCGTGTCAGGAAAATAAAAATTTTCGGACCGGGGAAAACTTTACGTAATTTAATTTTTACCGTTAGGTAATTATTTTACGTAATCTGATTTGATATTTGTGCGTTTTCTAATATTTATGATTTTTGTGGATGATTATGAAATTTTTTACTGTTTGTGGGCCCAGGGGGTGTATGTGGGCCCAGGTGGCCATACGTGGGCCCAGGTGGGTCCCGCAAATTAAAAATTTTTCTATGCATAGAAAAATTTGTATTGTTTACACAGAGACAGGGGATCTTACTAAACCTGAATTCGAAAACAGTTTTAGAAATTTTCTTGTACTGTGTTTTTACTGTATTTAATTATCGGGTGATAAAAATACAGTAAATGTATTCTTTCGTGGGGTTTTAGCAGATAAAAATAAATATTATATTGCTTAAGTCAACATTGGTGGTTTGGATATCCACCATTGATTTAATTAATGATGGAGACTTGATCTTGATTTAATCAACGGTTGAGAAATAAACTTAATGAAGAAGCATTAGATGTTAACCATTGATCTAATCAATGGTGGAGATTTAATCTAGACAAGCTTAATTAGGAAGGCTTCAATATCAACTGTAGATTTAATCAACGGTGTAGAATTGGTCATATAAAGTGGCTATGACCATTTATAACCATTGGATTGAGATTAAATCAAGGGTGGAGATTTAGTCTTAAAAAGTAACAAAGACCATTTATGACCATTAGATGAAGAATTAATCAAGGGTGGAGATTTAGTCTTAAAAAGTAACAAAGACCATTTATGACCATTAGATGAAGAATTAATCAAGGGTGGAGATTTAGTCTTCTAAAATGGTTAAGACTAATTAGGACCCTTGGATTAAAAGTTTGAAGGAGTAATCTTGATCCTTAATTTTTGGAGACACATCTAAGGGCTAGAATTTAAAGGAGAAAGATCCAATGGCCTAGATTAAGTCTTCTAATCTAAAGCTACACCTAAAGCCTACATTAATCCAAATCATTGAATTAATCAATGACTTAGAATGCTTCAAATAATGGCTTGAAAAGATGACAACTTTGAAGAAGCAAGGATGAAGGGGGGGACGGTTTTTGCATGTTTTTGGAACTAAAGGAAAAGTTTCAATGCATTAATTGATGCTTTATGTCATTGTTAGATGTCTTGATCAATGTTGCATCATTATTGAACTCTTTGAAGAAGCATGGAGGGGGGCTACGGTTTTGGGCTGCATTTAGAGAAAAAAAGTGACATTTGAAGACCATATTAGTCACCTTTGGTCATTATTGACCATACTTCATCATTTTTGAAACTTTCCTTCAAGCAAAGCTCTTAGAAAATTTTCTCTCCTTCTCCTTCTAGCAAGCTCACGGCCAAGCACCATTGATGTGGCTTCCATCACTCTTTAATTTCACCCAACTTAGTTTCTTGAATCCTTACCTTATTCTAAACAACTTTCATGTTGAAGGTTTCTTCAAAATCTAACATCTAGTACTTCAAAATCCAAGCTTCAAGATTCTACCAAAAATGGTAAATTTTATATTTCTTCTTCTAATCTTCTAGTTTTGATTTTCTAAGCCATGATTGAACCATGGTTTACCTATTTCTACACTTGTTATTGATTTTAACATTTGTTTGTAATTTTTTTAGGAATTTTCCATGGAGATCCATGAAATTGGTGGAAGGAAAACTAAGTGCTTTCACTTCATCCTTTGTCTTAACCAAATCTAAGAAGTTTTTCTCTCACAAAAATCAAAAATTTCATCTTTGTTTTTAAGAGAAACCATTCGGTCAAGACCCCTAAAAACCACTCTCCAATCTCTTTTAATTTCATCTAACCATAGATCTTGAATCTACATGATATTCTAAGCAATTTTCATGTTGGAGATTTTCTCTAAATCATCTATCTTCAACCTTGTTCTTCAAGCTAAAGATTGAAGCTTTAATGGTGAAGTTTGTTACTATTCACTTTTCTTTTGATTTTCAAGGTTCTAACCATGTTTGATCCATGGTTCCTCTTAATCAAGCTTAGTATACTAATTTTTATGTATTTTGTTTTGTATTTGAGAAGCCCTTGGTGGTGAAGGACTTGGAAAAAGAAGCAAAACAAGGAGTTTTTGAGGATCTTCAAGAGGTAAGAGGGAGATTCATCTCACCAACCAAGTATGGTGGTGGGAGATGGTCTTATATTTGAGGGATGGTGAATCCATGTGAGGATTCATATCCATGGTCATGTAATAATTTATATGTGTTTATGAGCTTTGATTAATTGCCTATGCTTAATATGCTTTGCATGAGTTTATGATTTTGATGGTATGCTTATACTATGCATGATGATAATATGGCATTGCTTTTGATATATATATATATATATATATATATATATATATATATATATATGTATGTATGTGTATGCCATGATTTGATGATGGAAAGAAAATCAATTCTTGGCTCCAATGGCCACAGAATGACTATGGTTTTGGCACCCAAGGTTAGGGTTCCATGTTGAAATTTTTTCAAGAACAAGGGAATTAATTTTTGATCCCTAGAACATGGTGAATTTTAGTCAAGACACCTCAAGATAGGTGTTCACAAAATTAATATTTTCTTGAATGATGAAAATGGATGTTTAGAAAAGTAAGGAAAATAAACAAAGAATTTATTTTTCAAAGAGTACATGAATACGGTTTTAAAAGGATTTTTATTAATTTATTTTGTGTAAAAAGTTTCTAAGTGTTTTACTAAACATGAGATTTAAATGAAAATAGCAATGATAATTTTAAGGATTTGCAAAGAAAGTGAAAAAGGATTTGTAAGGAAAGTAAAAATGAATTTGAACAAATGGGTTTGGTTTTTATGACCATCGGTATTTCAGTTTTGAAAACAAAGAATTTTTAATGGTTTTGTTTGTGTAAAACCATATTAATTTAGAAGAAAAATATTTGATGGCTTCAATGGCCAAAGACTCTACGATTTTTTTTTAGGATTGGAATAATTTTGGTTTTATGAAACAAAGTAATTTTAAAGTAGAAACAAAATGTTTGAACAAAATGTTTTAGTATAAGGATTTTGGAAAGGGAATCAAAGTATTTTATCACTTGAGAAATGAACTTTCATATGAAAATGAAAAATAAAAGTTGCAAGGGTTTGAATCTTAATTTGTTTTGAAGAGAATTGATTTTAGAATTGATTTGGGAAAAATGGAGAATATAATGGTGTTTTGAAAATTTACTAACGTATAACTTATTTTCAAGTTTTGAAATACGTTAGAAAATGTTAAGTTTTGAAACGTTGATTTACGTCAATGGAAAAGTGATTTTGTGAATTATATTTTGAAAAAGAATTTCTTGAGTAAAGAACTGTGGAAAAATATTTTCTTGAGTAAGAAAATATATTAAATGAAGTATAAAGTTATATTATTTTGAGAAAAGTTAAAAAGGAATTTTTAAAGGTCAAGAAATATTTTATGTAATGAAATAGTGGTGAAAAAATTATTTACGTATTTTAAAAACATGATTTTTAAGTTACGTGATATGGAAAAATATTTCTATGTGATTTTAAATACGTTGAAATATTTATACGCGATTTGAATTTACATTTAAATATTTTTACATGATTTGAACTACTGTTGATAAATCACTACGTGATTGAATAGCGATAGAATATTTTTTATGCGATTGTGAAAATGGGAAAAAATTGTTATGAGATTTGGAAAGTGTTTTAAATATTTTGAGAATGATAGAAAATGATTTACGTGAAGTAAAAGAATGATTATTAAGTTACGCAATTTTGAAACAGTGGAAAAATACTATGCGATTTGAGAAACGTATATTTTTACGCGATTAAAAAAAATGTTAAAAATTAGTACGTGGTTTAAAAGTGCAACAGAAGAGTTGCAACATTTTGAAAACGTAATAGAAATGTTACGAAATTTTGTAAACATAACAGTAGTGTTACGGTATTGTGAAAACGTAATAAAAATGTTTTGGAATTTTAAAAACGTAACAAAAGTGTTATGGTATTGTGAAAACATAACAGAAACGTTTTTGGATTGTGAAAACGTAACAGAAATGTTACGCAATTGTGAAAATATGGTAAAAGTGTTTTACAATTATGAAAACATGATAACATAATTTTGTTATTGAAAAATATAGTATGATTATTGTAAAATCAGTGTATGTATGGATCTTGTTTTATGAAAACAACGAGTTTTGCCTGTTATTGGCACGTGGTGCATTTTAGATGTATTAAAAAAAATAAAAAATATATATATACGTTGAGGTATATGATTTAATTGAACAAACGAATTTGAAAAGAATGACCCTTGTGGTTGGACTTGCATCTTGATATATTCGTGCATTATATAAACTATATCCGAGAAATTATGAGATATACCGTGATTGGTATTATACCTGTGATTAGTATTTGGTGCATTATACATGCATTGGAATGGTCCGATGAGGATTTGGATATGGCTGATTGCCTAGGAGAAACACACCTCTTGAGTGGGTGCGATATGCGTAGTGTAAGTCACTTGTTGACCTTGGGGGCATCGGGGTGCGGGTTGCTTACACAGGTGGTTGGTCGCGCTTCTTCCCGTAGGTTAGACTGATGCAACACACCGATGATCCTGACCGATACACTATTCTTAATCAAGATCTGATAAAGACTGTCGTGTATATGCTAGATGTGCAAAAATCAAAATGAGGATTATAGCACGTGGTCTGAGGCATGTGGTACCGATAGATCTTTTCGATCATTTCTCCGACCTGAGTTTTAGCTCCATGGAGTAGGAAATCGAGTCTTGTGTACATGCATAATCTGAACATTTATATCTGTGTGATATATTAATTGAGGAATATTGGCTATGACAATTGTTTTGAATACTTGGATGACGATGATGATAATCATGTTGATGACATTATTGTGATTATTGTGTGATGATAATAATGTTAATGGTACGATGATGATAGTTGATTAATGTTGAGTGCAATTATTGGAATTCTGGTATGATATATCTGTATGATATGTTGTTTGTGTTATCTCTGTGCTGCCATGTTAGTATTGGTGTAGGTGATCTCACCTCTTTGTTATGTTGTTTTGCTGTGTCTGTACCATTAAAATCAAATAATAGAAGGATCGAGTTGTCTTAGACATAACGGGCAATGAATACTCTGAGATGGGTGACAACAATAAGGAGTGGACATTCAGGACTCGAAGGTGTGCAGTGTTGACAAAGAACAGATGTAGAACAGATGTCTGATGCAACAAGATGGATACATAACAGAATAAGTATGATAAGTTTTAACGTTAGTATTGTACCGTGCTATTAAGTAGGACCCGTCATGGGGTTTGCTACTGTTAAAAAAAAGAGTCTGTTAATTTTATATTTCTCTTTAAATTGTGAAATGTTAATTGGTGTCAATATTGTATATTAATCAGTTTAAATTATATTTTCAGTAATACTTATGAATTTCAGTAAGTTTATGTTTTAGTAAAGAAAGAAATTTTAAAACCCATCTTTTTATAACTCAAACCTTGTGAGAACTTCTTTTCAGATTTTGAGTTGGGAGTCAGACATATGATACCCTAGGGAGGGTGTTACATTAGTTGGTATCAGAGCACGGTTTGAGTCTTTTAGGGTTTGTGGTTAGGTCTGTTTTGCTTGTGTTGTGTTCTCTGTGTTATTGATTTTCGAAAGGAAACAATGTTGTTTATAATGGATATCAGATCCATTGTATTTCGATCCGCACGCCTCGGGAAGAAAAGAAAAAAAAAGGAAATGGCTCGGGATAGTTATACTTGTGTGGAAGTGGAACATGTTACTAGTAATGCAGTTGCAGCTACGGGAGCAACGGGAGCAACGTGGAAGGATGACTGCAGGAACAAAGGACCGCTGTTCAGTGGGAAAGAAATGAAAGTTGAGGTTCAGGATCTAATGGAAAAGAATCAGTCTTAGAATATAAGACTACGTAATTTTGGAACCCGATATTTTTAAGGATATTTGGAAAGTGATTGATTTCAACGGAAGATGTATTTACAACCATTGAGGAAACCAAAGGCAGTAACTGATGTGAAAGAAGGTACTTAATGAAGGAATGTACGTCAAGAAAACAAACGTTTATTTGAAATGGTTACATCTGGTTTCCATTTTATTTTGATTCGTCTATCTTTGAAGAAAAGAAATGACTCGTGATAGACGTACGCGTGTGGAAGCGAGACATAATGGTGGTGATATGACTGCAACTTTGGAAGTAATACAAACAGTGGCTGAAGCAATTATACAACAAACTCATAAGATTGTTCCGTAGGAATTGATTTCTTAAGCTAAGATTTTGTTAGAGTTAAATCAGTCTCAGGATGAGAGACCCTGTAACGTTGGACCATATTGGTTACGAAAAAGGGGAAATCGTAAGGTCAAGCGATTCCAACAGAAAACGTACTTGCAATCTCTAAGAAGTCAACAACAATAACAATCTTGTGGAGAAAGTACTAGTAATGACAGGTTTAGTTTGACTGTGACATCTGCACCGAAATGTAAGAAGTGTGGAAAGGGGTACTTAACGAAAGATTGTACGTCTAAGGAAATAATTCGTTTTAAGTGCAGGAAGTTTGGAACACAATCTTTGAAAATAGAGTTCCAATGAAAATAGAGTTTTCTGTTAGTAAAATCTCAGGTAGTAGGAAGTGTTCGGAGCGGAGGATTTAAACAATGGAGATTGTGTCATTGAAGCTAATCCTGTAAATCATATGGAATATTTCTGTGAATAACCTATTCCTTATGGCATATGATTGAGTAGATCAATTATATGTTAGAGTTATTCGTAATTCTCTGATTTGTTTAATTCTATTTCTATTCTTAGCCGATCGAGCTACTCAAGTTATTCAAATCATTGTTATAGATCAAATCTTTGTGTTAGTTTGATCTGTTGTTCAAAATTTGTGTTAGTTTGACCTGTTTCATAAACAGACGTGATCTTTGAAAATGGATTGGTTATTTTCCAACCATATCCTATGAGATTGTCTCAATACAGTGTTAGTATTTCAGAAAAACTCATTCCTGAAAATCAGGCAAAATCAAATTCTTGTTGAATATGTTTGGTAACATATTAGATCATTTCGCTACCTTTTCTTCCTAAACCTCTATAATGTTCTTTCATATATTGCATTTGTAAGAAAGAATATTTTGCAAGAAAGGATATTCCTATTTAAAATCTATGTCATAGTATCTAGTATAAAATGCGGTTGAAAGGAGAATTCGGCTAGTGAGACATTTCCTAGTAAGAGCTAAAGTTGGAGAATAAAGTGATATGAGGATAAGAAAATTTTAAGTAATACATTACATTAGTTGGAAGTTATCTGAGAAAAACTATTCTAGGCATGAATGAAGGTTGGTAGCATTGTATTGTGGTAGAGAATTCATTCTTGAAGATCGAGTTACATCCAATTCTTTGTTGGATATGTTCGATAACATATTCGATTCGTTTTGTTCTTTTCCATGATGTTTTCTTTCATCTACTGCAATTAAAGGAATATCTTGCAAGAGAGAATATTCCTATTTATATCCAGGTCAGAGTATCAAATTGGCGCAGTGGAAGAGTGGTGGATTCTTCAAAAATTGAAGAAGTCTGTCTATGGGAAAAGTTAAGACGGTAATGGAAAACCGTAGAAAAAAAATATATTAAGATATTTGTTTGATCAGGAGAAGTGAACAAGAGATAAAGAACTTTCAATGGTTTAGAATCGTTTGGAATAACGTAAGAGGTGAAACTTCGAGGGAACTGAAGAAAAGATAAAGGAATAATGTCATTATTTATTCCGAGGGTGTGAAATCATGGCTATTAAATTTCGAGGACGAAATTTCTATAAAGAGGGGGAGTATTGTAACACCCCAAATTTTCGTATCTCTTAAATTAAATAATTTTGACGAGTTAATGTAATTTTTTGTTTAGTAATTTCTGAATCTTGTAAAATTATTTTGTTTATTCCGTCACGTATTTGATCGTTTTGAGTGATTTCCTCACGTGTCAGGAAAATAAAAATTTTCGGGCTGGGGAAAACTTTACGTAATTTAATTTTTACCGTTAGGTAATTATTTTACGTAATATGATTTGATATTTGTGCGTTTTCTAATATTTGTGATTTTTGTGGATGATTATGAAATTTTTTACTGTTTGTGGGCCTAGGGGTGTATGTGGGCCCAAGTGGCCATACGTGGGCCCAGGTGGGTCCTGCAAAGCAAAAATTTTTCTACGCATAAAAAAATTTGTACTGTTTAGACGGAGACAGGGGATCTTACTAAACCTGAATCCGGAAACAGTTTTAGAAATTTTCTTGTACTGTGTTTTTACTGTATTTAATTATCGGGCGATAAAAATACAATAAATATATTCTTTCGTGGGGTTTAGCAGATAAAAATAAATATTATATTGCTTAAGTCAACATTGGTGGTTTGGATATCCACCATTGATTTAATTAATGATGGAGACTTGATCTTGATTTAATCAACGGTTGAGAAATAAACTTAATGAAGAAGCATTGGATGTTAACCATTGATCTAATCAATGGTGGAGATTTAATCTAGACAAGCTTAATAAGGAAGGCTTGAATATCAACTATAGATTTAATCAACGGTGCAGAATTGGTCATATAAAGTGGCTATGACCATTTATAACCATTGGATTGAGATTAAATCAAGGGTGGAGATTTAGTCTTAAAAAGTAACAAAGACCATTTATGACCATTAGATGAAGAATTAATCAAGGTTGGAGATTTGGTCTTCTAAAATGGTTAAGACTAATTAGGACCCTTGGATTAAAAGTTTGAAGGAGTAATCTTGATCCTTAATTTTTGGAGACACATCTAAGGGCTAGAATTTAAAGGAGAAAGATCCAATGGCCTAGATTAAGTCTTCTAATCTAAAGCTACACCTAAAGCCTACATTAATCCAAACCATTGAATTAATCAATGGCTTAGAATGCTTCAAATAATGGCTTGAAAAGATGACAACTTTGAAGAAGCAAGGATGAAGGGGGGACGGTTTTTGCATGTTTTTGGAACTAAAGGAAAAGTTTCAATGCATTAATTGATGCTTTATGTCATTGTTAGATGTCTTGATCAATGTTGCATCATTATTGAACTCTTTGAAGAAGCATGGAGGGGGGCTACGGTTTTGGGCTGCATTTAGAGACAAAAGTGACATTTGAAGACCATATTAGTCACCTTTGGTCATTATTGACCATACTTCATCATTTTTGAAACTTTCCTTCAAGCAAAGCTCTTAGAAAATTTTCTCTCCTTCTCCTTCTAGCAAGCTCACGGCCAAGCACCATTGATGTTGTAACACCCTTGTGGGGATGTCACATATATAAAAAGAAATAAATAAAATCTACCCAAGTTGTAAAACATTTATTACGTATTAATATGGGTTGTAAAACAATTCCTGATAAACAGAATATTATTAAAATAAAATAAAGCGGAAATATAAAGTAAACAGAACAACATCACTCATAATATACATATGGTCCAAGTTATAAATTATACAAATAATTTACAACTACGACTACAAATATTTAAACAGAAACAGTAAAGAAAAAAAAACAGTAAAGAGTCAATATATACATACGCAAACGCGCCCAAAAATACATCATAAATATTTAATCCTCTGATGGATCACTCTCAGGAAACTCATCAGAAGATAAATATCCAGGATGCCTCGACACTCGGCGGACATGAGACCGCGCAGTCGATACGAGTGTCATCTCACTAGGCTCAGTGGATACACCACCCCAATGACGCCTAATGGATAAAGGTAACTCTAGGTGTAGAAACACAGTCGTCGTCATCACTGGCTCGTCATCAAACCTATGACGTAGGGACACAGTCAGCCGTCCCACATACGTCACGGAATCTCTGTCTCCTCGCATATGCCAAGCTAACGATCCACCGTGAAACTCAAGTGTCACGAACCCCAAAAATCCAGGCACCGCCATACCCAAACTAATCAATCCAATGGATATGGATGATCAGATGGTTCTTGATCGTCGAACTGATCTTCGGCTTGCTGATCTTCCTCCTCCTCGAGATACAAAATCTCAAGAGGCTGGTCCTCTTCCTCAAACTCTTTACTGCGTAAAATAAATATACCAAAAACACATACAATAAAGAAAGAGGTAAGACAATCTAAAATCATCATAAACATGGTAAATAAGAAAACGACAAACAACAGTTATACAATTCATGCAATATGAAAAGCTATAACAGTAATTTAATAACAGTACAATGAAAAGATCTAATTATCACAACAACACATGATATCACAGATAAAACAATAACACATACCATTTAATATCACAGATAAAATAATTTCAGAAACAGATAATTTCTCAGAACGATAACCAAATAAATAAATAACAGATAAAATAAATAATGTTGAAGATATAATTAAATGCAACATGACACGATCCTACTCCATGGAGCTAAAACACATACAGATATCAGAGAGAGAATGACTCGCAAAATCTATTAGTACCACGGCTGCCCAACCAAACTATTGTGCTGTCACACTTTGCGTCTATAGCCCCACATCACATGGAATCCATCATCCAAGGCATGGTGTAATTCACGGTCTCACATTGTGGTACTACAGGCAATGTACTATTAGACTTTACGAAGTCTCGATTAAAAATAATGCGTGTCGAGTTCATTAGTGTGCTATCGATTACCACAGCCCAGCGGAGCGACCGACTGTCCATATATGGAATCCCGTATGTAACACCCTCCATAGGGCGTCACATTTTTAAATAAAACATAAAACCAAATGATTTCATTTTATAAAAGCTTCAAGATTTAAAAGATAAATTTTAAAGTATCTTTTTGTGGAAATATAAACTTACCAAAACTTATAAGTGAAACAGAAATTAGATTGAATTAATTAATACACATATTATATATTCCACAAAATATTCAACAACAATTTAAAATATAACATTTACAGACTCAGAGAAATAGTAGAGAACCCAAAGACGGGTACTACTAATAGCACGGTAACAACACTAACGAGAAAACCCGACCTACATGTTCAATTTCTCCACCAAACTGCATCCTGTTGAAACTTGGAAGATTACTCCTCAACGTCGTCACCATCTTCAGAACATAGCCTCCAGTAGGTCTAAGAAACTTCCTTCGTCTACTATACGAATTTAACAATACAAACACAACAAAAACAATACAGGAAAGAGGTGAGATCCCCTTTCACCAGTACCAGTACGGTAGCAAAGAATAATACGAATGACAAAGTCATTCCATACACACAAATATCACAAATACCATCATGTTATCAATTTATAAATAAAATCAAATAAGCATATATCATAATAAAATGAATAACAATAACAACATATAACATCACCGATAAACATATAATAAATAACGACATATAATATCATGGATGAAAATATAAGAAATAACCACATCTAAGAAATAACCACATATAAGATCTGAGATAAAAAGATAATAACAACATATAATCATAAGATCACAGATAAAAGATAATAATGTACAACATATATACATATGCAATATCACACAATCCTACTCCATGGAGCTAAACACATACAGATACCATAGATATTAGAGGGAATGACTCGCAAAAATCTATTAGTACCACGACTGCCCAGCCAACTATTCCGCGGTCACACGTTGCGTCTATAGCCCCACATCACTGGGAATTTACCATCCAGGCGTGGTGTAGTTCACTGTCTCACGTCGTGGCACTACAGGCAAATGTACTACTAGACTTTACAATTCTTGATTAAATATAGTGCGTGTCGAGTCCATTAGTGTGTTATCGGTTACCACGGCCCAGCAGAGCGACCGACTGTCCATATATGGAATTCCGTACACTAAAGTCTCCAAGTTCATTAGAACAATGAACCACACTACGTTTATCGCATCGACAACACGATGTGATTCACCTCGTCAACCAAAATTCACCAAAAATTGGCAAATTACCAAAATACCCTCATGGTATAAAAATATGCCCTCATGGCTTGCCCTCAATGGCAAAAATATACAAGAAGTCCCACCGGACAAATACTGTCTCAAAGCCTGTACGGGTTCACCTCATAGCCCGACAGCAGAAAATACAGAAAATTCCAAAAAAAGATTGTTTCGGTCAATTGCGTAGAAATTTTATCGCGTTTTCACAATCTCATCGTTTTTATAAACGTTTTTAAATCGCATAAATTTATTTTACTGTTTTTAAAATCGCGTAGAGTTTTTAATACGTTTTCTCAATCACGTAAGATTTTTAAATCATTTTCTTGTCCAAATTCCTTAAAAACACT
Source organism: Ormosia emarginata (assembly GCA_029884605.1). Classification (NCBI taxonomy): domain Eukaryota; kingdom Viridiplantae; phylum Streptophyta; class Magnoliopsida; order Fabales; family Fabaceae; genus Ormosia; species Ormosia emarginata. The sequence goes on from JAQQTP010000050.1 coordinate 853,393, forward strand.
GTTTAAAACAAACAGAAATAATATTTAATACATTTAAACTACGTAGAATATTTTTCATACCGTATACTGTCTTTTGGACATCTTTTCTATCTTATTTGTCCGTTTTTAATATAAATTGACAAGATTATGTTTAGAAAAATTATAATAATGATTTTCTAGGTTTCTTGTCAAAAATTCTTTTTATTTTTATTACAACCAATAAATTACACTTTTGAAAATTACTAACGTGCTTCAAAACACAAGGTGAGCTATCGTTAGAAATTTTACAAAGCTCTTGTATTTCTTCTAACAAGTAAAAATCATTAGCTTAAACTTCTTAAACTTAATTCTAATCAATTTATTTCTTCAAAACTCATTGTAATAAAATCCTTTTGGCATTTATTACTTAAACTTAGTTGAAAACAATTCTATAAATCAAAAAGATTTAAATTTGGCATTTTGGCCGAAAATCATTCTATGCTTTATAATTCATTTCTAATTATTTCCATACATTTAATCTCTTATAAAACTCTTGATCTAATTTATTTTTATTAAATTATCTAGTCCATAATTAGAAAATAAATTTGGATTAAAAGTATGTGGCATGTTGGCCAATTTTAACAAAGTCCTTGCATTTGATCTTTAAATTATTTTTCATCTTTTAAATCAATGTCAAATTCATTGTATTCATTAAATCATTGTTTTAGAAAATGGTTTTAGAAATCAAAACATTTAACTTAGGCATGTCGGCCGAAATACCTAATTTCATTCTTGGATCCATAAATTCATTTTTCTTACTTTAAATCAATTTGTAACTTGTCAATTTTCCTAGGTTAATTAAATCACACTTTTAGAAAATTGATGAGAACATTTTGGTCCTCCTTTTATATTAAGGCCATAAGCCTTGGTGTTGTGTTCTTTGGAACACTCATGCAATTTCTCACATGCTATTTACATTCTAGAATAATTACCATACTTCTATAAACACATGCAATATATTAACACATGTAATATATCAAAGCAATCTTAAACACATACCAAAAATTATTAAAGCTATAAACATGCTTACACACATAATCAATCACAATTAGGAAAAACTATAAACAATCAAGTGAATGAATCCTTATGGATTCTTCACCACAAACACAAACATTCCTCACCACCAACACATGGTTGATGAGGGTAATCTCCCTCTTACCTCTTGAAGAACCTCCAAAGCTCCTTGTATGTCTCCTTTAAGCAAACTTTCTCCACCAAAAGCTTCTTGAAAAACAAAGAAAACATACAATATTAATACCTAAGGCTCTAAACTAAACTAATTATGGATTAAAATCATGATTAAAACTTTGAAATGGATAGAAACATGAAGATCAAAGAATCCTACCTTCAAGGCTTCAAACTTAAGCTTTGAAGAACAAGGTAGAAAATGGAAGATTTAGGAAAAACTTCCAACATGAAAGTTCTTTAGAAATGCATGGAGATTCAAGACCTATGGTCATTTAAAATTATTGAAGCTTGGAAGAGGATTTTTGAGTGGTTGACCGAATCCATGGGGAAAAGAAAAAGGAGAGAAATTTGGTTGCTTGATCTTGGTTCTTTGAAGAAAAAGATATAGAAGAGAACAAGTGAGATAAATGGGTGAAGTTTGCCCTCTTCTTGGAAGCTATGGCCATGAAACACAAGGAAGGAAAAAGGGATGAGAGCTTTTGCTATTTGGAGAATTTTGGAGTAAGAGGAAGGCTTTGATATTTGGTTGGCCGTGAATGACCTTGAGAGAAAGTGAGAAATATTTTTGGCTTTGTTTTCTCCTATTGCATGGTCGTAAATGCATAGGAGTAAGGATGAAGTGAATTGTTGAATATTGCCTTCCTAAAGGCATTCAATTGCCGTAGAAGCTAAACAAGAGAGCCACCAAAATTGACTTGATGTTAGGATATTAAATTAGCTTTATTTTTCCTTTGTGAAAAACTTGGAGAGCAAGAATGATTGGAAACATTTAAAATTGTTTCTTTCACTCATGCATTGCCGTAGAAGCACATGCATAAAGCCACAAAACTTGACTTGGTCGTACTTGGTTAATTAGATGAAAGATAGGAATAATTGCATGGTAATATTGCTTCACCAAAGCTTGGCTTTGCCGTAGAGTGAAACCAAAGAAAAGAATCAATGTTGACTAGTCTTTATCTCATTTAACTTTGGCTTTCTACGTGAATTCACTTGGTGAATTAGCTATTGGAGCCAATTTCTCTTCTCCTTCACCGTAGCCACATATAAATTCAAGAAGCCCAATATTTGTTTAAAAGCTTGTTTTCTATTGGTTCTTAAAAATTCAAGCCATTAATCTTGACCAATTTCTATTGGTTAAATATTTACTAACTTGATTCTTGTTGGTTGCTATTTTTGTTGACCAATTTCTATTGGTGCACACTATATATTTTTTTTATAGTATACTTTAACCAATGAACAATATTTATTATTTATAAAGTCAGTATCTATTATCCAATGGATAATAAAATACACATAGATTTTTATTTTATACTCACAGAGTAGTGATTATTATTGATCATTTTTTTCTACTGATTACCCTTGATAAGTCATAAAGCGAGTCATCAAAGAGAAATTTCTAGAACATGTGACTCACTACGATAAGTCAGTATGATGAGTCATCGTGGAATTTTCTAGAACGGGTGAGTCAACATGGAGAGTCAGCGTAGATATTTTCTAGAGCAGATGAGTCAGCATGGCGAGTCATCAGCTGAGTCACTGACTGCATCATTGGCTGTGTCAGCATGGCGAGTCAGCATGCTGAGTCATCGGAGAAGTTTCTGGAACTGGCGAGTCATCATGGTGAGTCACAGGTTGAGTCACCACTTCTGGAACCTTCTAGAAGCTGCTGAGTCATGATGCTGAGGTGTCACGCCACGTGTCATCGTCCTATTGGCCCGTTGCGATGAGTCATAGCCACCAATTTTGACCAGCTCCTCATTGGTCCGCGTGTACAGCACTTGATGACTAAACATGGGTCCCGCAAAATATTTCCGGTCATTGTCGTCTTACTTATTTTGACTAATAAAATAATATTATAATAATATAAAATTATTTTATTTGTGATTAAATCCTAAAAATTAAAAGATTAATTTTAGGCTCATTCAATTGGGTTTAGTAAGATCCCCGCCTCCGAATAATTAAAAACAGATTTTCCGGTCGAGAAAAATATTATTTTCCTACCCCGGAGCAAATCACACAAAAAGTCCAAATAAAATCACAGACAAGTAATAATATTGAAACCTTTGTATCAAGTAGAAAACAATTAAAAACAACAAAAACATCAAAAACAACACATTTGAGACGTAATGGTCATTTTCCCATTTTTTCCCACAATGTAGCTAATCATCCAAAACGTTCAAATAAAATATCCAGCAGTATTATATAGCTGTATATTACACAGAAAAATTTAAAACAGTAATTTGATAAAATTTTTATTTTACTGTATCGAAACAAATTATGTAAAACAACCAAATAAAATAACAAACAGTATTATTTTTCTGTATTTCATACAGAAAAACAAGAAACAGTAAAATAGGGACACAACGGTCTTTTACCCAAAAGTTGGGATGTTACACCGTACACTAACGTCTCCAAGTTCATAAGAATAATGAACCACACTACGTTTATCGCATCGACAACACGATGTGATTCACCTCGTCAACCAATCCACCAAAAATTGGCATATCCTCAAGTTACCAGGATATTCTCAAAGATAAAAATACAGTAAGTCCCACTGGACAAATACTGTTCCAAAGCCTGTACGGGTTCACCTCATAGCCCGACAACCGAAAAGAGAAAAAGAAAACAGAAAGAATATGGAAAATACTGTTTCGATCAATCGCGTAGAAATTTTATCTCATTTTCACAATCTCGTCGTTTTTACAAACTTTTTTAAATCACGTAAATTTATTTTTCTGTTTTCAAAATCGCGTAGTGTTTTTAATACGTTTTCTCAATCGCGGAAGGTTTTTAAATCATTTTCTTGTCCAAACTCCTTAAAATTACTGTTTAAATAAACAGAAATAATAAATAATACGTTTAAACTACGTAAAATATTTTTCATACCGTATACTGTCTTTTGGACATCTTTTCTATCTTAATTGCCCGTTTTTACTAAAATTTGACAGTATTTTGCTTATAAAATTATATTAATGGTTTCCTAATTTTACCGTAAAAATTCTGTTTATTAAATTTTTAAACCATATAATTAATCCTTTTGAAAACTACTAACATGCTTCAAAATACAGCATGAGCTATATGTTAGAAATTTTTGAAAGTTACTGTATTTCTTTTCTAACAATAAAATCATTAATTTTAATCTTTAAACTTAATTCAAATCATTTTATTTCTTTAAAACTCGTTGGAGAAAAATTCTTTTTAACATATATTGCATCTTTATACTTGAAAATAGTTTGGAATTGATTTAGAAATCATGAATTCTTGATTTGGCATGTTGGCCGAAATATATGTTTGGATCATTTGATTTCTAAATTCATTTTCCTTGATCTAAACAATGCTATCTCTTGTTAATTTTCCTAGGTTAATTAAATTACAATTTAGGGAAAATATGAGAACATTTTGGTTCTCCTTTTGTGTCCATGGCCGTGAGCCTTAAGATTGTGTTCTTTGGAACACTCATGCATACCTTAGCATGTTATTCACATCCTATACATTATCATGCAATTCTAACACATGCAATATATTTCTAACACATATAACCTAAATCAAAGCTTGTAGACATGCAATCAAAGCTTGTAGACATGCAAATTATTACAAGTATCAAATAAGAAAGCTACTAACAAATATACAAACACATAAACAAGCCAATAACAAATACACAAATGAATCCTTATAGATTCTACAATCACAAAAATCACACTCCATCTTCTTACCACCATCCATAGATGATAAGATTAGTCTTCCTCTTACCTTAAATGAAGACAAAAACTATTCTTTCACTCCTCCTAGGGTTTCGGTTTCACTCCACCAAATCACCTAGCAAGCTTAAACAAAACCACAAGTTACTAACCATAGAAAGAGAGCTTAAACCATGGAGAAATCATGGTTTAGAACTTTGAAAAAGAGTTTAGAAAAGAAAAACTAGGAATTTCACCTTCTTGGTTGAATCTTCCAAGTAGGTTTTCAAGCTTCAAATGAAGGATTTTGTAAGAACTCTTAACTAGAGATGTTCTTAGGATTGTGTTTAGGTTTAGAAAACTTGGTTGGATAGAATTTTGGGTGGTTGGATGGTGTAGAACTAGGTTTGGCCGAAACTAGCTCCAAGAGAACATCAATGGTGTTTAGGGTTTTTGGAAGAGAGAGAAGAGAGAAAAGGCTTGAAGACAAAGTGATTTTTGGTCTCTCAAAGGCCAAATGGTCGTGGACTTCATGCCATGCAAGGTGTAGCCTTGCTTGGCTTCATCCTTGCCTTAGAACACATCAAAGGCCAAGATCAAAACTTGGTTAGCAAGTTTGGTTCCCATTGGTTGGTGCAAGCATAGTCACCATGCTTAGTCACTAAGCTCCATTAACTCTTAAGCCTAGTCATTAGCTTAGTCACACACTTAGTCATCATACTCTAGAAAATTCCTTCACTAATGATGCTTAATTAAGTTACTAAGTTAACTGTATTAGCTAAACGTGGGTCCCGCAAAACATTTCCGGGTCCACTGTCATCTAATTATACTGACTAATAAAATAATACACAAAATTATTTTATTGGACAGTTAAATCCTAAAAATTAAAAGATTAATTATTGTCTCATTCAGAATTGGGTTTAGTAAGATCCCCATCTGAATAATTAAAACAAGATTTCCCCTACCGGAAAAATATTATTTTCCGTCCGAGCAAATCGCACAAAAAGTCCAAATAAAATCATAGACAGTAATATTAAGCACTGTAACATATAGAAAAATTAAAAACAGTACAATCGGGACATAACGGTCATTTTTTCATTTTTCCCCACGATGTAGCAAATCATCCAAAAAGTTCAAATAAAATTACGGACAGTATTAATTGTCTGTATATCTCCCAGAAAAATTAAAACAGTAGCTCGAGAAAATTTTTATTTTACTGTATCAAAGCGAAATACGTAAAACGATCAAATAAAATTTTAGCCTGTAAAACATATTTGTATTTCATACAGAAAACAAGAAACAGTAAATAAGGGCACAACAGTCATTTACACAAAAGCTCGAAAAACAGCAAACAGAACATTCGGGACATTTTTTAAAAATTGGGGTGTTACAGATGTGGCTTCCATCACTCTTTAATTTCACCCAACTTAGTTTCTTGAATCCTTACCTTATTCTAAACAACTTTCATGTTGAAGGTTTCTTCAAAATCCAACATCTAGTACTTCAAAATCCAAGCTTCAAGATTCTACCAAAAATGGTAAATTTTATATTTCTTCTTCTAATCTTCTAGTTTTGATTTTCTAAGCCATGATTGAACCATGGTTTACCTATTTCTACACTTGTTATTGATTTTAACATTTGTTTGTAATTTTTTTAGGAATTTTCCATGGAGATCCATGAAATTGGTGGAAGGAAAACTAAGTGCTTTCACTTCATCCTTTGTCTTAACCAAATCTAAGAAGTTTTTCTCTCACAAAAATCAAAAATTTCATCTTTGTTTTTTAAGAGAAACCATTCGGTCAAGACCCCTAAAAACCACTCTCCAATCTCTTTTAATTTCATCTAACCATAGATCTTGAATCTACATGATATTCTAAGCAATTTTCATGTTGGAGATTTTCTCTAAATCATCTATCTTCAACCTTGTTCTTCAAGCTAAAGATTGAAGCTTTAATGGTGAAGTTTGTTACTATTCACTTTTCTTTTGATTTTCAAGGTTCTAACCATGTTTGATCCATGGTTCCTCTTAATCAAGCTTAGTATACTAATTTTTATGTATTTTATTTTGTATTTGAGAAGCCCTTGGTGGTGAAGGACTTGGAAAAAGAAGCAAAACAAGGAGTTTTTGAGGATCTTCAAGAGGTAAGAGGGAGATCCATCTCACCAACCAAGTATGGTGGTGGGAGATGGTCTTATATTTGAGAGATGGTGAATCCATGTGAGAATTCATATCCATGGTCATGTAATAATTTATATGTGTTTATGAGCTTTGATTAATTGCCTATGCTTAATATGCTTTGCATGAGTTTATGATTTTGATGGTATGCTTATACTATGCATGATGATAATATGGCATGCTTTTATATATATATATATATATATATATATATATATATATATATATATATATATATATATTGTATGTATGTGTATGCCATGATTTGATGATGGAAAGAAAATCAATTCTTGGCTCCAATGGCCAAAGAATGACTACGATTTTGGCACCCAAGGTTAGGGTTCCATGTTGAAATTTTTTCAAGAACAAGGGAATTAATTTTTGATCCCTAGAACATGGTGAATTTTAGTCAAGACACCTCAAGATAGGTGTTCACAAAATTAATATTTTCTTGAATGATGAAAATGGATGTTTAGAAAAGTAAGGAAAATAAACAAAGAATTTATTTTTCAAAGAGTACATGAATACGGTTTTAAAAGGATTTTTATTAATTTATTTTGTGTAAAAAGTTTCTAAGTGTTTTACTAAACATGAGATTTAAATGAAAATAGCAATGATAATTTTAAGGATTTACAAAGAAAGTGAAAAAGGATTTGTAAGGAAAGTAAAAATGAATTTGAACAAATGGGTTTGGTTTTTATGACCATCGGTATTTCAGTTTTGAAAACAAAGAATTTTTAATGGTTTTATTTGTGTAAAACCATATCAATTTAGAAGAAAAATATTTGATGGCTTTAATGGCCAAAGACTCTATGATTTTTTTTTAGGATTGGAATAATTTTGGTTTTATGAAACAAAGTAATTTTAAAGTAGAAACAAAATGTTTGAACAAAATATTTTAGTATAAGGATTTTGGAAAGGGAATCAAAGTATTTTATCACTTGAGAAATGAACTTTCATATGAAAATGAAAAAGAAAAGTTGCAAGGGTTTGAATCTTAATTTGTTTTGAAGAGAATTGATTTTAGAATTGATTTGGAAAAAATGGAGAATATAATGGTGTTTTAAAAATTTACTAACGTATAACTTATTTTCAAGTTTTGAAATACGTTAGAAAATGTTAAGTTTTGAAACGTTGATTTACATCAATGGAAAAGTGATTTTGTGAATTATATTTTGAAAAAGAATTTCTTGAGTAAAGAACTGTGGAAAAATATTTTCTTGAGTAAGAAAATATATTAAATGAAGTATAAAGTTATATTATTTTGAGAAAAGTTAAAAAGGAATTTTTAAAGGTCAAGAAATATTTTATATAATGAAATAGTGGTGAAAAAATTATTTACGTATTTTAAAACGTGATTTTTAAGTTACGTGATATGGAAAAATATTTCTATGTGATTTTAAATACGTTGAAATATTTATACGCGATTTGAATTTACGTTTAAATATTTTTACGTGATTTGAACTACTGTTGATAAATCACTACGTGATTGAATAGCGATAGAATATTTTTTATGCGATTGTGAAAATGGGGGGAAATTGTTATGAGATTTGGAAAGTGTTTTAAATATTTTGAGAATGATAGAAAATGATTTATGTGACGTAAAAGAATGATTTTTAAGTTACGCAATTTTGAAATAGTGGAAAAATACTATGCGATTTGAGAAACGTATATTTTTACGCGATTAAAAAAAATGTTAAAAATTAGTACGTGGTTTAAAAGTGCAACAGAAGAGTTGCAACATTTTAAAAATGTAACAGAAATGTTATGAAATTTTGTAAACGTAACAGTAGTGTTACGGTATTGTGAAAACGTAATAAAAACATTTTGAAATTTTAAAAACGTAACAAAAGTGTTATGGTATTGTGAAAATATAAAAGTGTTATGGTATTGTGAAAACATAACAGAAACATTTTTGGATTGTGAAAACATAACAGAAATGTTATGCGATTGTGAAAATATGGTAAAAGTGTTTTACAATTATGAAAACATGATAACATAATTTTGTTATTGAAAAATACAGTATGATTACTGTAAAATCAGTGTATGGATACTGTTTGTGAAAACAACGAGTTTTGTCTGTTATTGGCACGTGGTGCATTTTAGATGTATTAAAAAAAATAAAAAAATATATATATGCGTTGAGGTATATGATTTAATTGAACAAACGAATTTGAAAAGAATGGCCCTTGTGGTTGGACTTACACTGATATATTTGTGCATTGTATAAACTATATCTGAGAAATTATGAGATATACCTGTGATTGGTATTATACCTGTGATTAGTATTTGGTGCATTATACATGCATTAGAATGGTCCGATGAGGAATTGGATATGGTGATTGCCTAGGAGAAACACACCTCTTGAGTGGGTGCAATATGCGTAGTGTAAGTCACTTGCTGACCTTGGGGGCATCGAGGTGCGGGTTGCTTACACAGGTGGTTGGTCGCGCTTCTTCCCGTAGGTTAGATCGATGCAACACACCGATGATCCTGACCGAGACACTATTCTTAATCAAGATCTGATAAAGACTGTCATGTATATGCTAGATGTGCAAAAATCAAAATGAGGATTATAGTACGTGGTCTGAGGCATGTGATACCGATAGATCTTTTCGATCATTTCTCCAACCTGAGTTTTAGCTCCATGGAGTAGGAAATCGAGTCTTGTGTACATGCATAATCTGAACATTTATATCTGTGTGATATATTAATTAAGGAATATTGGCTATGACAATTGTTTTGAATACTTGGATGACGATGATGATAATCATGTTGATGACAATATTGTGATTATTGTGTGATGATAATAATGTTAATGGTACAATGATGATAGTTGATTAATGTTGAGTGCAATTATTGGAATTCTGGTATGATATATCTGTATGATATGTTGTTTGTGTTATCTCTGTGCTGCCATGTTGGTATTGGTGTAGGTGATCTCACCTCTTTGTTATGTTGTTTTGTTGTGTCTGTACCATTAAAATCAAATAATAGAAGGATCTAGTTGTCTTAGATATAACGGGCAATGAATACTCTGAGATGGGTGACAACAATAAGGAGTGGACATTCAGGACTCGAAGGTGTGCAGTGTTGACAAAGAACAGATGTAGAACAGATGTTTGATGCAACAAGATGGATACACAACAGAATAAGTATGATAAGTTTTAACGTTAGTGTTGTACCGTGCTATTAAGTAGGACCCATCATGGGGTTTGCTACTGTTAAAAAAAAAAGAGTCTGTTAATTTTATATTTCTCTTTAAATTATGAAATATTAATTGGTGTCAATATTGTATATTAATCAGTTTAAATATATTTTCAGTAATACTTATGAATTTCAGTCAGTTTATGTTTCAGTAAAGAAAGAAATTTTAAAACCCATCTTTTTATAACTTAAACCTTGTGAGAACTTCTTTTCAGATTTTGAGTCGGGAGTCAGACATGTGATACCCTAGGGAGGGTGTTACAAAATCGGTGCATTTCTTGCCCATCAATATTAAGTATTCATTGGAAAGATTAACCCAGATGTATATCAATGAGATTGTTAGATTACATGGTGTGCCTATGTGTATAGTTTCTGACAGAGATCCAAGGTTTACATCAAGATTCTGGCGAAGTTTGCAAGAAGCCATGGGAACTAAATTGCGGTTGAGTTCAGCTTACCATCCACAGACTGATGGCCAAACAGAGAGGACTATACAATCTTTGGAAGATCTGTTGCATGCCTGTGTGTTAGAGCAATGTGGAAGTTGGGATGAATTTTTATCTTTGATAGAATTTACCTATAACAATAGTTTTCACTCGAGTATAGGGATGGCACCCTATGAGGCGTTATATGGAAGACGATGTCGAACACCTCTGTGTTGGTATCAAGATAGGGAGAGTATGACTATTGGACCAGATCTTGTACAACAGACTACAGAGAAGATAAAGATGATACAAGAAAAGATGAAGACGACGCAAAGTAGACAGAAGAGTTATGCTGATAATCGAAGACAACCTCTTGAATTTGAGGAGGGTGAGCATGTATTCTTAAGAGTGACTCCTACGACCGGTGTCGGAAGAGTTATCAAATCCAGAAAGCTTACTCCTAAGTTTATTGGGCCTTATCAGATTCTTCGACGAATAGGTCCTGTAGCATATCAGATTGCTTTGCCGCCTTTTCTATCCAATCTGCATGATGTATTTCATGTGTCTCAGTTAAGAAAGTATATTCCTGATCCGACGCATGTAATACAACCCGACGAGGTACAATTGAAGGATAATTTGACTTACGAGACTTTACTTGTTAGAATAGAGGACAGAAAGGGGAAGCAGCTTCGAGGGAAGATGATCGAGCTAGTAAAGGTCATATGGAATGATGTGACTGGTGATGCTACCTGGGAGCTAGAGGATAGAATGAGGGAGCAGTATCCTCATTTGTTTTGAGGTATAATGAATTTCGGGGACGAAATTTTTATTTGTAGGGGAGAGTTGTAACACCCCAAACTTTAGGATAAATGACCGTTGTGTCCCGAATTGTACTGTTTGTTATTTTTCTGTATGATACAATGTTTTATTTTACTGTAACACCCCTTTTGAGGATGTCACACATAAAATAAAATAAAATAAATAGAAATAAAATCTACCCAAGTTGCGGAATATTTGTTAAAATTATTACGGGTTGTAAAAATAATTCCTGATAGACAGAAATATGTAATATAAAGATAACACGGAAAATACGAAATAAAAAAAAAACATCATCACTAATAATATACATATGGTTAAGTTATAAACTGTACATATAATTTACAACTAAGACTACAATTATTTAAACAAAACAAGTAAAGAAAGCAATAAAAGAGTTAATATATACAGACATACGCTGACGCGCCCAAAAAAAACATCATGACTATCTATTCCTCCGATGGATCACTCTCGGTGTGAAAATGATCATCAGGAGATAAATATCCCTGATGTCCCGACATACGGCGATAACGGGATCGCGCAGTCGACACGATGCTTATCTCACTAGGCTCAGGGTTTTCAGCACCCCAATAACGCCTAATGGATAAGGGTAACTCTAAATGCAGAAAAAGCGTCGTCGTCGAAATCGGATCTCCATCAAACTGATGACGTAGAATCACAGTCATACGTCCAGCATAGGTAACAGAAGCACGATCTCCTCGTAAATGCCAAGCCAGATCGCCTCCATGGAATACCAGCTCTACGAACCCCAAAAATGCAGGCGTCGCCATCCCCCACACAATCAATCCAGAGGGTATGGATGATCGGATGGTTCTTGCTCGTAAAACTGATCGTCGGTCCGTTGATCTCCCTCTTCCTCAGGGTACACGATCTCAAGAGGTTGTTCCTCTTCTTCCTCTTCAAATTCTTTACCGTATAAAAATAAATAGACAATAGACACATACAATAAAGAGGTAAGACAACATAAAATCATCGCAACATGGCAAATAAGAAGACGACAAATAACAATTACAGTTCATACAATATGAAGAAGCTATAACGTAATACATATTAAATATCCTAGGGTTTGAACATCATAGACGGATCACAAATAGAGAAAATCACATAGATAAATCAATCTCACGAGATAAGATAAGATAAGAAATAGATAACTAACATAAAAATTATCGAGATAAATATAAATAGAGAAAATGTAAGAATATCCAAGATATTACCGGATAAAGATAAATAGAGAAAAATGGAATATTATCCAAGATAAAATCAAATATACCAAAACACAACCCTACTCCATGGAGCTAAACCCAAACAGATATCGAGAGAATGACTTGCAAAATCTATTAGTACCACGGCTTGCCCAACCAACTATTACGCGATCACACGTTGCGTCAATAGCCTACGACACATCGGGAATCTACCATCCAGGCGTAGTATAGTTCCATGATCTCCGTTGTGGCACTATAGGCAATGTACTACTAGACTTTACAAACCTCGATTAAATATAGTGAATGTCGAGTACATTAGTGTGCTATCGGTTTACCACGGCCCGTGAGCTTGTCCACGTGTGGGATCCCGTACACTAAAATCTCCAAGTTTATTAGAACAATAAACAACACTACACTTATCGCATCGACAACACGATGTGATTCGTCTCGTCAACCCAAAACACCAAAAATTGGCATAAAGACAAAACATAATTCCAAATATATGAAATTACGAAAATGCCCTTAAGATAGAAATATATGCCCTCAATGGCGAAAGCACATGCGGGTTCACTTTTTCCCGACAAAATAACCTCAAAAACTCAGACGGGTTCACGTTTTCCGACAAATGGCGAAAAATAAATACGGTAACGGTCAATCGCGTAGAAATTTTATCGCGTTTTTGAAATCTCGTCGTTTTACAAACGTTTAAAAATCGGGTAAAAATATTTTTTGTTTTTAAAATCGCGTAGCATTTTTAATTCGTTTTCTCAATCGCGTAGGATTTTTAAATCATTTTCTTATTCGAATGCCTTTAAAATTACTTTGTTTAAACAGATAGAAATAATATTTAGTACCTTTAAACTACGTAGAATAATTTTTCATACCGTATATCTTGTCATTAGGATATTTTGACTATCTTATAGGTTTATTTTTACTAAAAATTGACAAAGTATTTTGTTTGGAAACTTATAATAATGGTTTTCTAATTTTTCCATAAAAATTTCTGTTTACCTAATTTTTAACCATTTCATTAAATTCTTTTTGAAATCTCTAACATGCTTCAAAACCAAAAGTGAGCTATATGTTAGAAAATTTCTTAACATTTCTTGTATTTCCTTCCTAATGATAAAATTATGAATTTTAACCCTTTAGATTTACTTCTAATCAATCGGTTCCTTCATAAATTATTATAGAAAATTTCTTCTTAACTTGTATTGTTTCTTTAAAAATTTAGAAACAAGTTTTTAAAATCATGAATTCCTATAGTGGCATGTTGGCCGAATTTTATAAAACTTTTGCATTTGATTTCCAAAATGTCTTTCACCTTTTAAATCATATCAAATGTATTCTATAGTCTAAGTTCATTAAATCATTTTAGAAAATAATTATCTATAATCAATTTAATCCTTTAGGCATGTTGGCCCCAAAATACTAAGTTTGTACCATTTGATTTCTAAATGCATTTTCCTTTGATCAAATCAATTAGAAACTTTCTTGATTCTCCTAGGTTAATTAAGCTACACTTTAGGAAAAATCAAGAGAACATTTTGGTCCTCCAAACTTGTCATTGCCGTAAGCTATTGGATTGTGTTCTTTGGAACACTCATGCAAACTTACACATGTTATTCACATCCTATGACTTATCATACAATTTCTAACACATGCATTTATATCTCTAACACATGCAAAATATTTCTAACACATGCAAAATATTTCTAACACATAAACCTAATTTAAAGCTTATAGACATACAATCAAAAGCTATTAGACATGCAAGATTATTACAATTACCAAATAAGAAAGCTACTAACACTTAACACTTAAGCTACTAGCAAACACAAAATTAACAAACACACATCAATGAACACACCACAACCGAATCCTTATGGATTCTACAAACAATCCACCTTCTTACCACCATCAAGGGATGATAAGAATTGTCTTCCTCTTACCTTAAATGAAGACAAAAGCTTGCTTTTTCACCTCTTTAGGTCACGGTTTTCACTCCTCCAAACACCTAAAAATTTCAAACAAAACTTACATGTTACTAACCATGAAAAAGAAGCTAAACCATGGAAAAATCATGGCTTAGAACTTTGAAAAAGAAGAGAGAAAAGAAAAGTATGAAATTTCACCTTCTAGGTAAAACTTCCAAGGTTGGTTTCCAAGCCTTAGATGGAAGAATTTGAAGAAACTCCCAACTACAAAGGTTCTTAGAATGGTGTTTAGATTAAGGAAACTTGGTTAGAAAAATTTTTGGATGGTTGGATGGTGTAGTTTGTGTCTTGGCCGAATATGGTGGAGAAAATGGGCAAGAATGGTGGCTAGGGTTCTTGATGAGAGAGAAGAGAAAATGATGAAGACAAAGTGATTTTTGGTCCTTCCTCCTTCACTTGGCCGTAGCTCTCTAAGGGCATGCAAGGTGGCTCCTTGCTTGGCTTCATCCAAGCCATTGGATGAATCAAAGGCTAAGATTAAGCCTTGGTGAGCAAGCCTTCTTCCCATTGGTTAGCTTATGGTGACTCACATGCTGAGTCACACAGTGTATTTAATTTTTTATTTGAGTCACTAGTGAGTCACTGCTCGAAAGTTCTACGACCTACGGTGATTAATTAAGCTACCGATCTAACGTTCGGCTAATTGTGGGTCCCGCAAAATATTTTAGGGTCCACTTTGTCACTAAAACGTCTTGACTAATAAAATAATATTATAATAATATAAAATTATTTTATTTGACAGATTAAATCCTAAAAATTAAAAGATTATTTTTAGTATCATTGAGAATCGGGTTAAGTAAGATTCCCCAATTCTAAATAATCAAATAAGATTTTCCCTACCAGGAAAATATTATCCGCCTCGGAGCAAATCACACAAAAAGTTCATATAAAATCACAGACGGTATTTTCGGCATTAAATCAAGAAGAAAACAATTAAAAACAGACAAAAACAGAGAAAAGCAAGACGTCGGGACGTAACGGTCATTTCCCCATTTTTTCCCACAACGTAGGTAATTATCCAAAACGTTCAAATAAAATATCCAAAGAAGTATTATTTAGGCTGTATATCTTTGAGAAAAATTAATACTGAGAATTTCGAGAAAAATTTTTATTTGACCGTCTCGAAACAAATTACGTAAAACGATCAAATAAAATTTGAACTGTATTATCGAAATTGTTTTCATACAAAATTCAAGAATAGAAAAACAGGGACACAGCGGTCATTCATACAAAAGCATGAAAAACAGAAAACAGTACATTCAGAATATTTTCTAAAAATTGGGGCGTTACATTTACTGCCTGTGATTTTATTTGAACTTTTTGTGTGATTTGCTCCGGGACAGGAAAATAATAATTTCTAGACCGGGAAAATCTTATTTTAATTATTCGGAGCTGGGGGATCTTACTAAACCCACGAATGATAATCTTGTTATTAATCTTTTAATTTTTAGGATTTTTTATGTGAAAAAAATAATTTTATATTATTATAATATTATTTTAGTAAAGGCAAATAAATAGATGACAATGACCGAAAATGTTTTGCGGAACCCGCGTTTAGAGAAACAGTCAACAATTTTGGCTAGAGAAATTTCTAAGCCAATGAGAGCAAGTCAACGAAGTAGGCTTGAAATTTCTAACTAATAGGAAGAGGTCAACAAAAGTGGTTAGACTAATTAGTTTATAACTAGAAAACCTAAGCTAGTTAGGTTGAAACCTAATTAAATTAGTTTAGAAGACTTGTTAAGTAACTAAGTGATAGTAAATTATTTAACTATCTAGTTGGTTTCTAAGTTAGTAAAAATCTATTAGTACCAAGTTAACTAAGTTAACCTAAGTAACTAACTAGTTAGACAAGTAACTAGATTGTTTCACCTAAATGGAACTAAATAGCTAAGGAGAAGCAAACTTGGTTAGTTGTCTAAGGAGGCCACACGGCCAAGAGCTTTTGGAAGCTCCAAGAAGTACATAGTCATAAGCATGACTAGGTTAGTATCAACCAATGAGAGCTAAGCTTGGAGGCCAAGGGTTTATGCTAGCCTTTGATCATTTCTAAGGCTTGGATGGAGCCAACAAAGTGGACACCTCTCCAAGTGACTCCACGGCTACAAGGGGGAGAGAAGGGTTAGGTTTGTTAAGTTTTCTATCACTTTTCTCTCTTGCAAAAACAAAACTCCATTGAAGCTCTCTTTGTGCTCTATTCGGCCAAGCCACCCAAATCACCATCCATTCACCCAAAATTTTATCTGCCTCACTTTTCTAAACCTAAACACAATTCTAAGATCATGTCTAGTTGAGAGTTCTTTCAAAATCCATCATCTTGAACTTGAAAAACTACTTTGGAGATTCTAGCTAGAAGGTGAAAATCCTTGTTTTTCATTTCTAATCTTATTTCTAAGGTCATAAGCCATGATTGATCCATGGTATATGGTTTTCTCTTATAGTAGTAACTCTTTAAAATTTTGTTTAAGATCCTTAGGTTCTTGGACGGTGAAATCGAAATCTATAGGAAGGAGAAGAGAAGAGTTTGTCTTCATTTAAGGTAAGAGGAAGACTTGAATCTTATCATCCTTGGGTGGTGATAAGAAAATTGAATTGTTTGTGATTGTAGAATCCATAAGGATTCATTTGTGTGCTTGTTGTAATAGCTTTCTTAATTGTGATTTGTATTGATATGCATGTCTACAAGCTTTGAATATATTGTATGTGTTAGTAATGCATGAATAATGAGTAGGATGTGAATAATATGCAAGGTTTGCATGTGTGTTCCAAAGAGCACAAATCCAAGGCTCACGGCCTCAACATAAAATGGGAACCAAAATGTTCTCAACCATTTTCTAAAAGAATGATTTAATTAACTTAGGTAAATTGACAAGATACAAATTGATTTAGAGCAAGAAAAACAAATCTATAGATCAAATGACAAGTTTATGGATTTCGGCCAACATGCCAAAGTTAAGTGTTTTTAGTTTCTAAAATTGTTTTCAATCAAGGTTAAGTAATAATGTCAAAAAGATTTTTAGTACAATGAGTTTTAAGGAATAAAAGTGATTGGATTAAGTTTAAAAAGCTAAAACTAATGATTTTACTGTTTAGGAGAAAATACAGTAGCTTTTGTGAAATTTCTAACGTAGAGCTCACTTTATGTTTTGAAGCCCGTTAGTAGTTTTCAAAAGTATAATTAGATGGTTGTGATATAATCAAAAGAAATTTTAATAGAAAAATTTAGAAAATCATTGTTATAGATTTTCAAAGCAAAATACTGTCAATTTTTGTTAAAAATAGACAAATAAGATAGAAAAGATATCTAATATATTGTATACGGTATGGAAAATATTCTATGTAACTCAAACATATTAAATATTATTTCTGTTTATTTAAATAGTAATTTTTAAGGGATTCGGACAAGAAAATGATTTAAAAATCTTACGCAATTGAGAAAACGATTTAAAAATAATACGCGATTTCAAAAATAGTAAAATATATTTACACGATTTAAAAACGTTTGTAAAAAAGATGAAATTGTGAAAACACGATAAAATTTCTACGCGATTGATGAAAATAGTAAGTTTTACTGTCGGGCCAAAGTGGTAGACCCAGACAGATTGAGAAATAGTACTGTCAAGTGGGGAGTACTGCGTTTGATGTTTGAGGGCGTTTTAGTAATTATTTGATATTGAAGGGTATTTTGGTAATTATAGTTCTGTTCATATTTTTTAGAGTCAAGTCGATTCGTTTTGGAATTGGCGATTGATTGACGAGGTGAATTACATCGTGTTGTCGGTGTGATAAGCGTAGTATGGTTCATTTCTTTATGGACTTGGAGGCATTAGTGTGCGGATTATTCCACATATGGATAGTTGGTCGCTTCTCTGGGCCGTGGTAACTGGTAACACACTAGTGATCTCGACATGCACTATACTTAATCAAGATCTTGTAAGAACTATGTTAGTACAATGTCTGTAGTTACACGATGTTTGGACTATGTACTACACCACGATGTTTTGGACAGTGGGCTATAGACACAATATGAGACCGTGCAATAGTTGGTTGGGCAACCTAAGGTACTAACAGAACTTGAGAGTCATTCTCTCTGATGTTTGTGGTTGTAGCTCCATGGAGTAGGGTTGAGTCGCATTACATATGATTTATTTGTTGTGCATTATAATATTATTATCTGTACCATTTTATCTGTGACATTATGTGATGCTGTTACACTTAATTTCTGTGTTATTTTATTATTTATGCTGTTATAGTATGCTATATTGTATGAACTATTATATCTGTGTGTATTGTCGTTTTCTTATTTACCATGTTTGTGGTGATATAGATTGTCTTACCTCTTTATTATATGTGTTCCTGTATTTTAAATTGTATGATAAAAGAGTTTGAGGAAGAGGAACAACCTCTTGATTTTGTATACCCCGAGGAGGAAGAGCAACAGCAGCAAGCCGAGGATCAGTTCGATGACCAAGAACCATCCGATCATCCATACCCATTGGATTGATTGTGTGAGTATGACGCTAACAGGATTCTTTGGTTTTGTAAGATTGGATTTTTACGGAGGCTCGGAAGCCTGGCGTCTGTGAGAGGATAGAGATTCAGTTACGTATGTAGGGCGTCTGACTGTGACCATACGTACAGAGTTTGATGGAGTGCATATCTTTTCTACTGTGTTATATTTACATCTAGAGCTACCGCTATCTCTTAGGCGTCATTGGGGTGGTATGTTCGATGCGCCTAGTGAGATTAGCAGCGTGTCGACAGCACGGACTAGGGTCCGTAGAGGGTCGAGGCATCCTGGATACTTATCACCTGAAGTTTCATCCGAGAGTGATCCTTCAGAGGGTTAGAGTTCTGTGATGTGTACTTGGGCGCGTCTGCGTTTTGTATATATAGACTTCTTACTGCTTTATTTACTGTTTTGGTTTAAATATTTGTAGTTGTAAATTATTTGTACTACTTAAAACAAAATCATATGTATATTATGTGTGATGACAGTTTATTTATTTTATGTTCCATGTTATTTTATTTCATAATATTCTGTTTAACCGGAAAAATTTTACAACCTGTATTACTATGTAACAAATGTTTTACAACTTGGGTAGAATTTTATTTATCTTTATTTTATTTTATTCATAAATGTGACATCCCCATAAGGGTGTTACATTTGATCCATGGTTCTTCTTGTTCAAGCTTGATTTACTAATAAATATTTGTTTTGTTTTGTATTTGAGAAGCCCTTGGTGGTGAAGGACTTGAAAAAAGAAGCAAAACAAGGAGCTTTTGAGGATCTTCAAGAGGTAAGAGGGAGATCCATCTCACCAACCAAGTATGGTGGTGAGAGATGGTTTTGTATTTGATGGATGGTGAATCCATGTGAGGATTCATATCCATGGTCATATAATTATTTGTGGGTGTTTATGTGTTTTGAATTATTTGTTTATGCTTGATGTGCTTTGCATGATTTATTTATGCTTGCATGCTTAGTATGATGTTTACTTGCTTTTATGGTATGCTTGAAATATAATATGTTGATTATATGTGATGTATGCCATAAAAATTGTTGAAAGGAAAATAATTTTTGGTTCCAAAGACCATGAGGATTTCGGCCTCTATACCTCAAAATAGGTGTTTACAAATTTTTATTTTCATGAATGATAAAATTGGATGTTTAGAAAAGCAAGGAAAATAAACAAAGGGTTTGTTTTCAAAGAATAAGTGTTCACTATTTTTAAAGGATGTTTTTGAATCAAAAGATTCTAATTATTTAACTAATCATGAGTTTTAAATGAAAAGAGCAATGACTTGATGATTTCAAGGATTTGCAAAGAAAGTGAAAATAAAAATGAATAGATGAATTGATTTTAAAGACCATGAGTCTCATGGTTTTTGCAAGAAATTTTAATGGTTTTGTTTGTGTAAAAACAAGAATGGTACTTAATTGATTTAGAAGGAAAAATATTTGATGGCCATTGAAATCAAGTACCATGGTTTTGAATGTTTGTAATGCCTTGGTTTTATGAAACAAAGTGATTTCAAAGTGGAAACAAAGTGTTTGAACAAAGTGTTTTAGTACAAGGATTAAAGAAAATGAAAACAAGGTGTTTTGTTACTTGAAAGATGGAATTTCGTTTATGAAAGACAAAAAGAAGTTGAAAGTGTTTGAACCTCAATTTATTTTAAAGAGAATTGATTTTGAAATTGATTTGAGAAAAATGGAGAATATATAATAGTGATTTGAGATTTTCTAACGTGTAACTCATTCTTTGGGTTTTGGAGCGCGTTAGTAAATTTTAAGATGGAAAAATTGATTTAAAATCAATGGAAAAGTGATTTTGTGGAATTATTGTGAAATGATTTTCTTGAGTAAGAAAATGTGGAAAATAATGTGAAAAGTCATGTTATTTTGAGTAAAGAATTTCTGAAAGGTGAAATATGAAAAATGATGTTGGAAATGATATTGATTTGTTTGAAAGTCCAAAATAATGTTTGGAATATTGAAGAATATTTTACGTGAGTGTAAAATGGTGAAAATGTTTTATGTATCTTAAAAACGTGATTTTTAAGCTACGTGATTTGAAAAATGTTTAAATATTTTTACGCGATTTGGAAAACGTTTAAATATTTTAAAATGATGGAAAATGGTTTACGCGACTTGAAAGAATGATTTTTAAGTTACGCGATTTTGAAAATGGTGGAAAATTGCTACGCGATTTGAGAAAACGTGTAAATATTTTTACGTGATTGAAAAAATGTGGAAAAATCACTACGTGATTTGAAAATACAACAGAAATGTTGCAGAATTGTGAAAACGTAACAGAAATGTTACGCGATTGTGAAAACAAGACGAAAGTGTTTTGTGACTATGAAAACGCGATAATATGATTTCGCTGTTGAATATACAATATGATTACTGTTGAACCAATGTATGGACACTATATGAGAAAATCATGAAATTTAGCCTGTTATTGGCATTGGTGCATTGAACATGCATTGGAAATTAAGGGTGTAAATTGGTTCGGGTAATCCAATCAATCCGATGAATTTGAACCGAACCAATTAAATTGGTTCGGTTTGGTTTGGGTATATTAATTGGTTCGGATAAAATCCGAACCAATTAAGCTTTAATTGGTTCGGATATTGGATTTTGAATTTGTAACCCGATACCCGATCCGAACCAAACGTATATACATATATTTTTTTTAATCTATCAATCTCATATTATACTCAGTGTCCTGCACAAAAGGAAACCACCAAACCAGCATATGCACAAACCAAACAAGAACCAGACCCGAAAATAGGCTCCTCTCCGCCATCAGCTCGCCGCAGCTCACCCTTACCACTGCAGATCTGCTCCGTCACCGCCGCAGCTCACCCTCGCTCCCTCCGTGCCAGATCAGCTCTTGACCATAGATCCTCCACGCCAGATCTGCTCCTGACTGCAGCTCCTCCGTGCCAGATCAACTCCTCCACGCCAGATCTACTCCGTCACCACCGCAGCTCACCCTCGCTCCTCACCGCAGCTCCTCCGTGCCAGATCAACTCCTCACCGCAGCTCCTCCGCACCAGATCTGCTCCTCGCCGTAGCTCCTCCACGCCAGATCTGCTCCTCACCGCAGCTCCTCCGCGCCAGATCTGCTCCTCACTGCTGTTCCTCCGCCCTCACCTTTGGTATGAAATTTCAAGCTAAAATATGTCTTTAATTTCAAGCTCCAAAAATTATAGTTCTATAACACATTTGCACCTTGACATTAGTAAATTAAAAGATTTAATATGAGAAATAACTACATAACTTGTGAACCTAGCTGCAAATAGAGTTGTTTTGCATTTTAGAAAACACACCAGGGTGCAGGGGGAAATTGCTTCATGAATCGTGTCTCAGTAAATAGGTTAACAGTCTCAGGGTTGTTGATTCCCATTCTCTACAAACCTGAAAAGATGGGGCAGTTTTGATCAATGCAATCTAGAAGTTACAGTTGTATATTGCAAGATGCTTCATCTATTTGAATAACATCTTATGGGCTATTCATTTATTATGACTTCAAGTTCCTCAGTATTTTAAGCCAAAAGGAAACTGATTGGAATCCAGTGATTCTAACTAATATGCCTAATAACAACTCTGGAGGTTATATACATTGAATCAAAATCTTAGTTTAATGACTATGCAATCATAGCTAAAAAAAATGACTATGCAATCTCAAAAATTAATTCATTTGTGTGATCATGTCTTTCCCAAATTCTAGATGATTGAAATATGTTTATTTTTTAAAATAAAAAGGAAAAATATAACAAGAAGCAGTCTTTGGAAGTAGTACAAAAGTAGCTCAAATCTTTCACAATCACAGCCTTTGAGTATATCTATAGTTCTATAGTGGTGGATGAGAAGATTTTCACCAGTGAATATATCTAAAATGCTTATCCACCTAAGAATAATAAATACACTAGAACATTTTATTGCAGATATAGAAATCAAGATAGTTTAATTATTTTCCTAACAATTATTAATAGTCTGCTACTACTAGAGTACTAGTACTAGCTCTCACGTGGCAAGTTCAACAAAAATGAAAATAAACTGAATGCAGCTTCTGCAAAAGCATCAATGCCAAACTGTTCTTTTTTTGGATTTTATGCAGCCTCTGCTCTGTTTATTGTATACAAACTTACCATTTCCTCGAATAAGTGATTTGTTTATTATGTGTTACGATGGGCGGGTTAATAATTAACACACTTAATATTCGTGGAAGCTTTTGGTAAGTAAAAGTGAGAGACATCGAAAGATGTGGGGGAAGCTGTACTTATAAGAAAGGAAGAATACCTAGTTCACGTTCTCCAGCCAATCTGAAAAGCAAAGCTGCCTAATAGAACAATTAATCATTGATTAGAATAGAAAAGGAAAAATATGGTCAGAATTTATGAATTGGGAAACATGTTTGGCATTGAGAAACATTACTCTTATGACTCGTGCATGGGCTCTAATCATGCTTTTCTTTTGCTCTTTCTCCTCTTCCTTTTTCAAGTCCAGAGTATATCTAAAACACCTGGAAGCATTGAGCACGAAGGCTGCTTGCTGCAAATAAGTGAAACTTCATTTCAGATGCCTTGGAATATGCTATACTAGCTATTGCTCCTTGCCATTTAAAATTTAATGACAGTGACTAAAATAATGCTAAAAGTGGCATGGATTGGCGAATTAGCTCTACAGAAGAGCATCAAGTAGCTTTTCAAAATTCTCCTCTTCTCTTCATGTTGCTACTGTCTAGCTTTTCAAATTTTAATTCTTTAATTTCATTTGTATCTTAAATATTTCTTAATCATTTCACTAAGACTATTTGATGGAAAGAAAAAGATACTATTTGATTTATTGTTTACAATATGAATTGTTGCTTAAATTATAATAGTTATATTTTTGTTTTTTTTGCAGGCTACTTGACACCAACAAATGGCGAGTGATCCATTTGGAACTAGTAGGACTCCAAGCACTGGTGGTAGTGGAACTCAAGTTGGGAGTGCTACCACTCCAACACCAACTAGTGACATGCAACTAGGAGATGTTGGAACACAAGCTCCAACTCCAACACAAGGACAAGAAAAGTCATCACATGGACAAGATGCCCCTCCATCACTACAAGAGGTATTGAAAAGGAAACCTAGTAGACCCCCTTCTAATGCTTGGGCTCATTTCAAGAAACTAAATGATAAGGTAACTTGTAACTATTGTAATAAACAATATGCATGCAATAGTACTAGTCATGGGACCTCAAACATGTTAAAGCATTTGAAGGTTTGTGTGAAAAACCCACATAGGGTATTTGATAAAAGGCAAAAAACAATTGTTATTGGAAAACAATGTGATGATGATCCTGATAGTGTTAGCATGAAACTTGTTGAATTTAATCAAGAGGTAACGATATGCACTTGCTAGGATGATAATTGTTGATGAGCTTCCTTTTAAATTTGTTGAAAACCAAGGATTTAGAGATTTGATGAGTGAGGCTCAACCGAGATTTAAAATTCCTTCTCGTGTCACTCTTGCTAAAGATTGCATGCAATTGTTTCAAATGGAGAAAGAGAGGTTGAAGTGCATATTGTCTAGAAATCACCAAATGGTTTCACTTACCACTGATACTTGGACTTCAATCCAGAACTTGAATTATATGTGTGTAACTGCTCACTATATTGATGATGGGTGGGAATTGAACAAGAAAATATTAAGTTTTGGTTTGATAGTGACCACAAAGGTGAAACCATAGGAAATGCCTTAGAGAAATGCATGAAAGAATGGGGATTCCAAAAATTTGTTGTGTGATTTGTTGACAATGCAAGTGCTAACAATATTGCTATTGCATATTGCTTAGAAGAATGAGTGATTGGAGTGGTACTTCTTTATTAAATGGAGAGTTCATGCATATGAGATGTTGTGCTCACATATTGAACTTAATTGTTAGTGATGGCTTGAAGGAAATTGATGTTTCAATTGAAAGGATAAGGGTGTATGCAAGTTTGTTAGGTCATCTCCGGCTAGATTGTCTACTTTTAAGACGTGTGTCCAAGAGGCTAGTATAACTAGTAAGGCAATGTTAACCCTTGATGTGCCAACCGGTGGAATTCTACTTATTTCATGTTAGATGTTGCTTGAAAAATATGAAAAGGCATTTTATCGCCTTGAAGATGCGGATAATGCATTTTTGTTAGCCCTTGACAATGTAGGAGGACCTCCTAGTAGGGAGGATTGGAGTCGTGCACGTGTTTTTGTCAAGCTTTTGAAAATATTCTATAATGCAACTCTTTCTTTTTTTCGGGGTCCTTGCATGTTACATCTAATGTTTTTTTTCACAAGTTATGTGACATTCAAAAGACCCTAGGTAAGTGGAGGAAAAACAATGATGTAGGGTTACAAACTAATCTCAAGTTTTAATGTTGTTGTTATACTTATTATTGTTACTAACTAATCTTATTTACTTTTTATGTATATGTTTGAATTTTTAGAGTTGTCAGGATTATCTTCAAATCTTGAAGTTGGGCTTCAATAAATCTTTGATCTTGATAAAGGTCAGCGCCTTCTCAAGTATAGCTATTTTGTTATGAACAATTTATGTTTTCTTGCATTATGGAATCACATTTCTTGCGAAACTGATTGTGGACGAGTAAATTTTGGGTATCTAAAACCTATTACTTTATTCGAACAGATGCTCATATACAATTTAATATTTAAATTTATTCTCCATGATTTAAATAGCTGCTGAATTTATATCTATGTTCTAATATTATTTGAAATTTTAGATACATTATGTACACTTTTCTATATTGTATGTATAATTGTATAGCTAATTTTTGTGTTAAAAAAATAATGGTCAACCCGATCACCCGAACCAAACCAATCCGTAGATGTTTGGTTCGGTTTGGTTCGGCTTTGGCTATAAAAAAACAAGAAAACCGAACCAAACCAAACTAATTGATTTTGATTGGTTCGGATTTATTTTTCTCCAAAATCCGAACCAAACCACCCACTTACACCCCTATTGGAAATGATGAATTTTGCTTGTGATTGGCATTTGGTGCATTATACATGCATTGGAAAAATATGCATTGAGGCATATGTTGAATTTTGAATAAAAATTAATAGCTGATGCTATTGTGACCCTTGTGGTTGAAGAGAGAATGTGAATTGATAGTGAGGTCTATGATGGATCTTGGGGGCGTCAAGGCGCGGCGGTCGACCAGTGGATATTTGCCTGTGGGCTAAGGCTAGACTATATGCCACTTGGCAATGCAGTTCCTTTGCAACGCATTGACGATACCCGACAAGAACACAATTCTTTTCGAAAACTGGACATTGTCTGTGGGCTAAGGCTGGGCATTATCTGTGGGCTAATCTGGAAGATTGTCTTTGGGCTAAGGCTGACAATTAACAGAGCATTCTTCTCGAAATTGTGAAAACCTCCATGGAGTAGGACATTGAGTCTATGAGCACATGCATAACATATGCATCATTATTGAGCATTGGTTATGATAATTGAACTGTTGAATAACTGGGTTTTGTTGAGGGCATTATCATAAATATTAAATATTTATATCTGTGTGATATAATAATTGAGAAATGTTGGATGATGATGATGATAAATGATGTTGATAGCATTGTTGTAATTATTATTATTTTATACATTATGATGATGACATAATTGTAATTATGGTATGATATATCTGTATGGTGTGCTGTTTGTGTTATCTCTATGCTACCATGTTGGTATTGGCGTAGGTGATCTCATCTCTTTGTTATATTATTTCATTGTGCTTGTATTATTAAAATTATATAGTAGATGGAACGAGTTTCTTAGACGTGACGAGAAGCAAATATTCTGAGATTGGTGACAACATTGAGGAGTGGTCATTCAGGATTCGATAGTTTGTAGTGTTGACAAGAAACAGATACATGACGCATCAGGATGGATACAAGATGAAATAAGTATGTTGAGTTTTTCTCGTTAGTGTTTTACCGTGCTATTAAGTAGGACCTGCCATGGGGTTTGCTACAGTTTAAAATTGAGTCTGTAAGTTTTATATTTCTTGAATAGTAATTAAATATTATGTGGTATCGTAATATATATGTAATATATATATATATATATATATATATATATATATATATATATATATATATATATATATATATATCAGTTTAAATCTATTTTTCAAGTATTACTTTTAAATATTGGTAAGTTTATGTTTACCGTAATTTTTTTTTTAAAACTCGTTTATAACTCAAACCTTTTATGGTGATATTCAGAGTATAAGTTGGTATTCGAAATGTAATGCCCTACTGTGGGGTCTTACATTAGTTGGTATCAGAGCATGGTTTGAGTCTTTTGGGGTTTGTGGTTAGGTCTATTTTGGTTGTGTTATATTCTCTGTGTTTTTTATTTCCGAAAGGAAACAATGTTGTTTTAAATGGTTACATCTGGTATCCATTTTATTTTGATTCGTCTGTCTTTGAAGAAAGGAAATGGCTCGTGGTAGATGTACGTATGTGGAAGCAGAACGTGACACTAACGTTATGGTTGCAGTTATGGGAGCAATGCAGAGGACAACTGACGTGATAGTACAACAGGAACAGAGAATCGCTGAACAGTGGGAATTGGAAGTTGAGGTTCAAGATCTGATAAAAGAGAATCAGTCTTGAAATATAAGATTTAGTAATTATGGAACCTGGTATTCTTCCTTAGGAATAATAGGAAAGTAATTGATTTTAGCGAAAAACGTGGTTACGATCACCAAGAAAGTAGCAATAGCAGCAAATGTGTGGAGAAAGTGCTTGTAGCAGTAAACCCAGTTGGACCGTGACGTCTTTACTATTATATAAGAAATGTGGAAAGGAGCACTTAACGAAGGATTGTATGTTCAAGGAAATAATTTGTTTCAAGTGCGAAAAACTACAACACATTTCCATAGATTGTGTTCCACCGAAAAATGAAGTATTCTGTTAGTAAAGTAAGTGTTTCAAAATCTCAAGTAGAAGAGAAAGTCAGTACGCCGAATGGAACGAGAGTGTTCCGAGCTGAAGACCTAAACAAAGAAGATTGTGTCACAGAAAGAGATCCTTTGACTGTACTGTATAATTCTGGAGGTAACCCATTTCTTTATGGCATATGATCGTGTAGATCAATTAGAGTTATTTGTGTCTTCGTTATCTTCTGACTTGTTTACTTCTGTTTCTATTACTAGCCTATCGAGCTACTCAAGTTATTCAAATTATTGTTATGAATCAAATTTTTGTGTTAGTTTGATCTGTTTATCTCTTTAATAAATAGATGTGATCTTTGAAAACGGATTAGTTATTTTCCAACCATATCCTATGAGATTGTCTCAATAAAGTGTTAGTATTCCAGAAAATTCATTTTTAAAATCGGGTTATATCAATTCTTTGTTGGATATATCCGGTAACATATCAGATAGTTTTGTTATCTTTCATAACGTTTTTCATGTATTGAAAATGTAAGGAAGAATATTTTGCAACAAAGGATATTACTATTTATATCCATGTCATAGTATCAGAGTGACGCAGCGGAAGCATGGTGGATCCTTCAAAGGTTGAAACAGTTTTTCAGTGGAAAAAGTCAAAGACTATGGAAATCCTAGAAAATTTCTAGATCGCAGGACTTCTCATCTAGCTTACCAGAAAGAATTAAGCGATTGTATGGACTGATGCATACAAGGAGAATTTTTAGGAGTTGAAAATGTGTTTGATTAATTCTCTGGTATTAGTTCTGTCTAATCCTAGTAAACCATTGGAGGTGTACTGTGATGCATTACAATTGGAGTTTAAGATATGTGTTTATGCAGAATAAAAGAGTTATAGAGTATGTTTCAAGGAAATTGAAGTTATATGAGAAAAGCTATTCTACGCGTGAATGAGGGTTAGTAGCTGTTGAGTTTGCATTAGAAATATGGAGACACTTTCTATATGGAGTAACATTCAACATCTTCAGTAATTATAGGAGTCTGAGATGTCCGTTTGATCAGGAGAAGTTGAACGTGAGGCAAAGAGTTTTCGTTGGTCGAAGGGAATGACGTAAGCGGAGATGCAACGCGAGGACTGGAAAAAAAGATAAAGAGCAATATTTATATTTATTCTGAGGGTGTGAAATCAGGTTTATCAAATTTCGAGGACGAAATTTCTGTTTAGGGGGGGAGTATTGTAACACTCCGAAAATTTGTATTTTATTTATTTCGGGAGATTCTTAATTATTTTGAATAATCCGACTCGACTTCTGTGGATTTTATAATTTTGTGATTTTTAGGAATTTTTGGGAGTTTTAACCTTTTTTATTATTTTAATATTATTTTGAGGCTATATACGAGCCTTCGTATTTTATTTCTTTTTGAAAATTCGTAATGATTTTTACTAATCCGACTTGATTTTCATAAGTTTTATAATTTTTGTGATTTTTATGGATGATTATGAAATTTTTATATTTCTCTGATTGTTTTTGGGCTGTTTGTAGGATCAGGTGGCCTTACGTGGGTCCAGGTGGGTCCCGTAAAGTGAAAATTTTTCTACGCATAGAAAATTTGTACTGTTTAGATGGAGACGGGAGATCTTACTAAACCTGAATCCGGAAACAATTTTTAAAATTTTCTTTTATTGTGTTTTGTACTGTATTTAATTATGGGGTGATAAAAATACAGTAAAAGTATTATTCTTAGGGTTATAGCAGATAGAAAAATAAATATTATACTGCTTAAGTCAACATTAGTGGTTTGGATATCCACCATTGATTTAATCAACGGTGGAGACTTGATCTTGATTTAATCAACGGTTGAGAAACAAACTTAATGAAGAAGCATTGGATGATCACCCTTGATTTAATCAATGGTGTGGGAGTAAACTTAGTTAGGAAGGCTTTGATGTCAATCGTCGATTTAATCAACGGTGTAGAATTGGTCATATAAAGTGGCTATGACCATTTGTAACCATTGGATATGGATTTAATCAATGGTAGAGATTTGGTCTTAAAAAGTGACAAAGACCATTTATGACCATTAGATGTAGATTTAATCTATGGTTGAAAATTAGTCTTATATAATGGCTTAGACTTCAATTGTGACCCTTGGATGGCAACATGGCAGGAGAGATCTTGACCATCCATTTAGTAGCTTCATCTAATGACTAAGATTAAAGGAGGAAGAAGATCCAATGTTCCAAGTTTGTTACTATCACTTGGAAACTTTCCAATAATTTGGTGTCTTTGACTAACACTCTAATTATTCACTCATTTCTCACTCACTCTCCACAGCAATGCAAGGAAAAAGGGGGCCAAAATCATTTCATGCATTTGCTATCTTACTTCATCACCTTTTCTCTCAAATGATTTAATACCAATTATTTGCTCAAATAATTCGCTTTTTTCTCTCTTCACTCTACGGTTATGCTTTCTCAAAATGGATTCAACTAATTCATGTTAGTCAACAATAAATGGCCTACTTCTTGGAAGCACTCCACGACCAAGAAATAATGGAGGACAAGGAAATCTATATTAAATGGATTTGTCACTTTTTTAGCAACCATTTAATATATAGATATATCTCACTTTTCTTTCCATTCATTTCCATGCATTCCCATGGCAATGGAGAGCAAAAGTTGCTCTAAATTATTACATCTTTGTGATATATATTAGAATGTCTTTAATTGAACAAAGTAAGACTAAGTCAACAATGGTGGCTCCTTCATTTACTTCCTACGGCCATGCATCAAATTAGAAGAGAAATTCTACATTCAAATAATACTTGATCATTCTTCTAATAATAATTGAAGAAGCTATTCAAAGTTAGTCAATTTTTGGTGGCTATTCTTTCTAATTCCTACGGCCATGCTTGTTTGGTAAAAGAGAAACATTCTAACTTTAATTCATTTCCATCACCTTTATTTCAAAATGGTTCACAGACAAGTAGTTTTGGAGGGGGGGCCTAAATATTAACTCCTCACTTGATTCCTATCACCTTTTTATCAATTAACAAAACAAAATATATTTCATCTTTCTCTCAAAACAAGTTCATGGCCATAAAGGCTTTAGGAAGCCAAATTTGTGACTTTAATTTACTTGAACATCTTTTCTATTTCAAGAACCAAAGAACCATATCAAATTTCTCTCCACTTCCTCTCCAAGCTTGGTTCGGCCATGACACCCAAGAATGCCTTCCATCACTCAATAATTTTATCCAACCATATTTCTTGAACCCTTACCTTATTCTAAGCAACTTTCATGTTGGGAACTTCCTCTAAATCATTCATTTTCAAGGAGTTTTTCTAAGAGCAAGTTCTAAGGTTTTTGAAGTGAAGTGTAAGGAAATTTCATTTCTTCTCTTATTTTTCATGTTCTAAGCCATGTTTGATCCATGGTTCTTCTTGTTCAAGCTTGATTTACTAATAAATATATGTTTTGTTCTGTATTTGAGAAGCCCTTGGTGGTGAAGGACTTGGAAAAAGAAGCAAAACAAGGAGCTTTTGAGGATCTTCAAGAGGTAAGAGGGAGATCCATCTCACCAACCAAGTATGGTGGTGAGAGATGGTTTTGTATTTGATGGATGGTGAATCCATGTGAGGATTCATATCCATGGTCATGTAATTATTTGTGGGTGTTTATGTGTTTTGAATTATTTGTTTATGCTTGATGTGTTTTGTATGATTTATTTATGCTTGCATGCTTAATATGATGTTTACTTGCTTTTATGGTATGCTTGAAATATAATATGTTGATTATATGTGATGTATGCCATAAAAATTGTTGGAAAGGAAAATAATTTTTGGTTCCAAAGACCATGAGGATTTCGGCCTCTACACCTCAAAATAGGTGTTTACAAATTTATTATTTCGTGAATGGTAAAATTGGATGTTTAGAAAAGCAAGGAAAATAAACAAAGGGCTTGTTTTCAAAGAATAAGTGTTCACGGTTTTTGTAGGATGTTTTTGAATCAAAAGATTCTAAGTATTTTACTAATCATGAGTTGATGTTCAAGGATTTGCAAAGAAAGTGAAAATGAAAATGAACAAATGAATTGATTTTAAAGACCATGAGTCTCACGATTTTTGCAAGAAATTCTAATGGTTTTGTTTGTGTAAAACCAAGAATGGTACTTAATTGATTTAGAAGGAAAAATAATTGATGGCCATTGAAATCAAGTACCACGGTTTTGAAGGTTTGTAATTCCTTGGTTTTATGAAACAAAGTGATTTCAAAGTGGAAACAAAGTGTTTGAACAAAGTGTTTTAGTACAAGGATTAAAGAAAATGGAAACAAGGTGTTTTGTTGCTTGAAAGATGGAATTTCGTTTATGAAAGACAAAAAGAAGTTGAAAGTGTTTGAACCTCAATTTATTTTAAAGAGAATTGATTTTGAAATTGATTTGAGAAAAATGGAGAATATAATAGTGATTTGAGATTTTCTAACGTGTAACTCATTCTTTGGGTTTTGGAGCGCGTTAGTAAATTTTAAGATGGAAGCATTGATTTAAAATCAATGGAAAAGTGATTTTGTGGAATTATTGTGAAAAGGATTTTCTTAAGTAAGAAAATGTGGAAAATAATGTGAAAAGTCATGTTATTTTGAGTAAAGAATTTCTGAAAGGTGAAATATGAAAAATGATGTTGGAAATGAAATTGATTTGTTTGAAAGTCCAAAATAATGTTTGGAATATTGAAGAATATTTTACGTGAGTGTAAAATGGTGAAAAATGTTTTATGTATCTTAAAAACGTGATTTTTAAGCTACGTGATTTGAAAAATGTTTAAATATTTTTATGCGATTTGGAAAGCGTTTAAATATTTTAAAAATGATGAAAAATGGTTTACGCGACTTGAAAGAATGATTTTTAAGTTACGCGATTTTGAAAATGGTGAAAAATTGCTACGCGATTTGAGAAAACGTGTAAATATTTTTACGTGATTGAGAAAATGTGGAAAAATCAATACGTGGTTTGAAAATACAACAGAAATGTTGCAGAATTGTGAAAACGTAACAGAAATGTTACGCGATTGTGAAAACACGACGAAGGTGTTTTGTGACTATGAAAACGCAATAATATGATTTCGCTGTTGAATATACAATATGATTACTGTTGAACCAATGTATGGACACTATATGAGAAAATCATGAAATTTAGCCTGTCATTGGCATTGGTGCATTGAACATGCATTAGAAATGATGAATTTTGCCTGTGATTGGCATTTGGTGCATTATACATGCATTGGAAAAATATGCATTGAGGCATATGTTGAATTTTGAACAAAAATTAATAGCTGATGCTATTGTGACCCTTGTGGTTGAAGAGAGAATGTGAATTGATAATGAGGTCTATGATGGATCTTGGGGGCGTCAAGGCGAGGCAGTGGACTAGTGGATATTTGTCTGTGGGCTAAGGCTGGACTATATGTCACTTGGGGATGCAGTCCGTTGCAACGCATTGACGATACCCGACAAGAACACGATTCTTTTCGAAATCTGGACATTGTCTATGGGCTAAGGCTGGGCATTGTCTGTGGGCTAATCTGGAAGATTGTCTTTGGGCTAAGGCTGACAATTAACAGAGCATTCTTCTCGAAATTGTGAAAACCTCCATGGAGTAGGACATTGAGTCTATGAGCACATGCATAACATATGCATCATTATTGAGCATTGGTCATGATAATTGAACTGTTGAATAACTGGGTTATGTTAAGGGCATTATCATAAATATTGAATATTTATATCTGTGAGATATAATAATTGAGGAATGTTGGATGATGATGATGATAAATAATGTTGATGACATTATTGTAATTATTGTTATTTTATACATTATGATGATGGCATAATTGTAATTATGGTATGATATATCTGTATGGTGTGCTATTTGTGTTATCTCTATGCTACCATGTTGGTATTGGCGTAAGTGATCTGACCTCTTTGCTATATTGTTTCGTTGTGCTTGTATTATTAAAATTATATAGTAGATGGAATGAGTTTCTTAGACGTGACGAGAAGCAAATATTCTGAGATTGGTGACAACATTGAGGAGTGGTCATTCAGGATTCGATAGTGTGCAGTGTTGACAAGAAACAGATACATGACGCATCAGGATGGATACAAGACGAAATAAGTATGTTGAGTTTTTCTCGTCAATGTTTTACTGTGCTATTAAGTAGGACCTGTCATGGGGTTTGCTACTGTTTAAAATTGAGTCTGTAAGTTTTATATTTCTTGAATACTAATTAAATATTATGTGGTATCCGTATATATATATATATATATATATATATATATATATATATATATATATTAGTTTAAATCTATTTTTCAAGTATTACTTATAAATATTAGTAAGTTTATGTTTACCGCAAAAAAAAATTTAAAACCCACGTTTATAACTCAAACCTTTTATGAACTGATTTTCAGAGTATAAGTTGGTAGTCAGAAATGTGATGCCCTACAGGGGGTGTTACATTAGTTGGTATTAGAGCACGGTTTGAGTCTTTTGGGGTTTGTGGTTAGGTCTATTTTGGTTGTGTTGTATTCTCAGTGTTTTTGATTTCTGAAAGGAAACAATGTTGTTTGAAATGGTTACATCTGGTATCCATTTTATTTTGATTCGTCCGTCTTTGAAGAAAGGAAATGGCTCGTGGTAGATGTACGTATGTGGAAGCGGAACGTGACACTAACGTTATGGTTGTAGTTATGGGAGCAATGCAGAGGACAACTGACGTGATAGTATAACAGGAACAGAGAATCGCTGAACAGTGGGAATTGGAAGTTGAGGTTCAAGATCTGATAAAAGAGAATCGGTCTTGAAATATAAGATTTAGTAATTATGGAACCTGGTATTCCTCCTTAGGAATAATAGGAAAGTAATTGATTTTAGCGAAAAACGTAGTTACGATCACCAGGAAAGTAGCAGCAGCAGCAAATGTGTGGAGAAAGTGCTTGTAGCAGTAAACCCAGTTGGACCGTGACGTCTTTACTGTTATGTAAGAAATGTGAAAATGAGCACTTAACGAAGGATTGTATATTCAAGGAAATAATTTGTTTCAAGTGCGGAAAACTAGGACACATTTCTAAAGATTGTGTTCCACCGAAAAACGAAGTATTCTATTAGTAAAGTATGTGTTTCAAAATCTCAAGTAGAAGAGAGAGTCAGTACGCCGAATGGAACGGGAGTGTTCCGAGCTGAAGACCTAAACAAAGAAGATTGTGTCACAGAAAGTGATCCTTTGACTGTACTGTATAATTCTGGAGGTAACCCATTTCTTTATGGCATATGATCATGTAGATCAATTAGAGTTATCTGTGTCTTCGTTATCTTCTGACTTGTTTACTTCTGTTTCTATTACTAGCCTATCGAGCTACTCAAGTTATTTAAATTATTATTATGAATCAAATTTTTGTGTTAGTTTGATCTATTTATCTCTTTCATAAATAGACGTGATCTTTGAAAATGGATTGGTTATTTTCTAACCATATCCTATGAGATTGTCTCAATAAAGTGTTAGTATTCTAGAAAATTCGTTTTTAAAATCGGGTTATATCAATTCTTTGTTGGATATATCCGGTAACATATCAGATAGTTTTGTTATCTTTCATAACGTTTTTCATGTATTGAAAATGCAAGGAAGAATATTTTGCAAGAAAGGATATTACTATTTATATCCATGTACTTGCAAGAAGCAAAAGAAGCAAAGAGCCAAGGTGTAGAGGTGGAATTTAGCGAAGGTGCTAATGGAATTTTGAAGTTTCAAGGCAGAGTTTGTGTGCCTAATGATCCAGAAATTAGGAGATTAATTTTGGATGAAGCTCACAGGAGTAAGTTGAGTGTGCATCCAGGAGCCACAAAGATGTAACAGAATTTAAAACAATTATATTGGTGGCAAGGAATGAAGAAAGATGTTACTGAGTATGTATCATCCTGTTTAGTCTGTTAGAAGGCTAAGGTGGAACATCAAAGACCTTCGGGAATGTTGCAACCTTTGCCTATACCTGAGTGGAAATAGGATGACATAGCAATGGATTTTGTGTCAGGACTATCAAAAACTCGAAAAGGTCATGATTCTATTTGGGTAATTGTTGATCGACTTACAAAGTCGATGCACTTTTGCCGATTAATATTAAGTACTCGATGGAAAAATTAGCCCAAGTGTACATCAGTGAAATTGTTAGACTTCATGGTGTACCATCCAGTATTATTTCAGATCGAGATCCGAGATTTACGTCGAGATTTTGGAATAGTTTGTAAGAAGCGATGGGAACAAAGCTACGTTTGAGTTCTGCTTACCATCCACAAACTGATGGTCAGTCAGAAAGAACAATTCAGTCGTTAGAGGACTTGTTGAGAGCATATGTTCTGGAAGAAAGTGGAGGTTGGAATGAGTTCTTACCATTGATAGAGTTTACATACAACAACAGTTTCATTCGAGCATAGGGATTGCACCCTATGAGGCGTTGCATGGGAGGCGATGCAGAACACCGTTGTGTTGGTATCAGGATGGTGAAAGTGTTGTGTTAGGACCAGAGATTGTCCAACAGACAACTGAAAAAGTAAAGATGATATAAGACAAGATGAGAATGACTCAAACTCGGCAAAAGAGTTATGCTGATAGAAGGAGAAAATTGCTTGAGTTTGAAGAAGGTGACCATGTATTTCTGCGAGTGACACCTATGACTGGAGTTGGACGAGTGCTGAAGTCTAAGAAGCTCACTCCTAAGTTTATCGGGCCGTATTAGATTTTACGTCGGGTAGGTCCGGTAGCTTATCAGATTGCATTACCACCATTTCTATCAAATCTTGACAATGTATTTCACGTATCACAATTACGGAAATATATTCCTGATCCTACTCATGTTATCGAGTCAGACACAGTATAGCTGAAGGAGAACTTAACCTATGAAACGTTTCCAGTCAAGATTGAGGATCGAAGGACGAAACAACTTTGAGGTGAGGAAATTTCATTGGTTAAAATAGTTTGGAATGATGTAAGTGGTGAGGCTACATGGGAATTAGAAGAAAAGATAAAGGAACAATATCCGTATTTATTCTGAGGATATAAAGTCAAGTCTATCAAGTTTCAATGACGAAACTTCTTTTTAGAGGGGAGTATTGTAACACCCCAAACCTTCCTAAATATAAGACAGTAATTTTGACAGTTAACAGAATTTTACTGTTTAGTGATTTCTATGTACTGTAAAATTATTTTGAGTATTCTGTCAGTATATTTGATCGTTTTGTGTGATTTACTCCGTGTCATGAAAATAATAATTTTCGGGCTAGGGAAAATTTTAGTAATTTAATTATTACTGAAAAGTCTTAATTATTTTACGTAATCTGATTCGATATTTGTGCATTTTCTAATTTTTGTGATTTTGTGTGTGATTATGAAATTTTTATTTCACTCTGATTATTTTAGCGTTATTCGTGGGCCGTTTGTGGGCCCAAGGAGGTTATATGTGGGCCCCGCATGGGTCTAGAAAGGTAAAAACTTTTTTGTAGCCAGAAAAATTCGTACTGTTGAGACGGAGATGGGAGATCTTACTAAACTTGAATCCAGAAACAATTTTTTAAATTTTCTTTTACTGTGTTTTGCACTGTATTTAATTATCGAGTGATAAAAATACAGTAAAAATATTATTCGAATGGCAATAGCAGATACAAAAATAAATATTGTACTGCGAAGTCAACATTAGTAGTTTAGATATCTACCATTGATGTAATTAATGGTGGAGACTTGATCTTGATTTAATCAACGGTTGAGATTTAGTCTTATAAAGTGGCTAGGACCATTTATAGCCCTTGGATGTAAAGTTTGAAGGAGTAATCTTGACCCTTCATTTTGGAGGCACATCTAATGGCTAGGATTTCAAGGAGGAAAGATCCAATGGCCTAAATTAAGTCTTCTATCTAAGCCTAAACCGAGAAGCTACATTAAATCCTAACCATTGATCTAATCAATGGTTAAGATTGCCTAAAATGGTGGCTATGAGATTTGTTGCATTTTGAAGAGTGCATGGATGGGGGGATGGTTTTGGTGCTGCATTTAGGAGCTAAAGCAACATAGGAAAACCATAATTGATCACCTTTGGTCATTATTGATCATTCTTCATCTTTCCTAAAACAAAACTTAACAAAAATTTCTCTCCATTCTCTCCAAAACCATTGCTACGGCCACACCACCAAGGACACCCTTCCATCACTCAACAATTCTAAACAACCATATTTCTTGAATCCTTACCTTATTCTAAGACACTTTGTAGTTTACACCAAGTCCTAAATCTTTCATCTTCAAGGAGTTTTTCCTAGAGCAAGTTCTAGGGTTCTTAAGGTGAAGTTATGGAAAACTTCATTTTTTTGTCTTCTTTTTCATGTTCTAAATCATGTTTGATCCATGTTTCCTCTTATTCAAGCTTAATATACTAACTTCTTTGTGTTTGTTTTATGTTCAAGAGACTTTTGTTGGTGGAGATCTTGTTCAAAACACAAAGCAAAGAGCTTTTTGTAGTCCTTCAAGAGGTAAGAGGGAGATCCATCTCACCAACCAAATATGGTGGTGAGAGATGGTTTTATATTTGATGGATGGTGAATCCATGTGAGGATTCATATCCATGGTCATGTAATAATTTATGTGTGTTTATGTGCTTTGATTATTTGTCTATGCTTGATATGTTTTGCATGATTTTATTGCTTATATGGTATGCTTATAATATGCATGATGAAGATATGTTGAATATATTATGATGGATGTATGATAAAACAAGAAATTTTGGCTCCAATGGCCAAGGGGAGGTCACGGTTTTGACACCCAAAAATTAGGGCTTTATGTTGAAATTTTTCAAGAATAAGGAAATTGATTTGTTTAAAGAAACTATGAAGTGGAGCAAATTATTTTTGGTTTCAAGGACCATAGTGAATTTCGGCTTTATCACCTCAAAATAGGTGTTCACAAAATAATATTTTCATGAATGGTAAAAATAGATATTTAGAACAACTAGGAAAATAAACAAATGGTTTGTCTACAAGAAACAAGTGCTCACGGTTTTAGTGAGAATTTTTAATGGTTTTATTTGTGTAAAACCATATCAATTTAAAAGGAAAAATATTTGATGGTTTCAATGGCCATGTCCACGGTTTTGAAGGCTTGTAATGCCTTGATTTTTATGAACAAAGTGATTTTTCAAAGTGGAAATATAACTTGATTTAATACAAGGAATTTGGAAAAGGAATCAGAGTGTTTTAATACTTGAGAATTGGAATTTTCATACGTGAATGGAAAAGAGAGGTTGAAAGTGTTTGAACCTCAATTTATTTTAAAGAGGATTGATGTTTAGAATTGATTTGGAATTATAAAGAATACGTTGGTAACTTGGGATTTTCTAACGTGTAACTCATTCTTTAGGTTTTGGAGAGCGTTAGTAAATTTTAAAGTTAAAAACATTGATTTTAATTCAATGAAATGATGATTTTATGGAATAAATTACGAAAAGTATTTTCTTGAGTAAGAAATGTGTAAA
Organism: Ormosia emarginata; assembly: GCA_029884605.1. Taxonomy (NCBI): domain Eukaryota; kingdom Viridiplantae; phylum Streptophyta; class Magnoliopsida; order Fabales; family Fabaceae; genus Ormosia; species Ormosia emarginata. The sequence goes on from JAQQTP010000050.1 coordinate 893,142, forward strand.
AAAATGTGAGAAGTCATATTATTTTGAAAAATGTTGAAAAGGAATTTTTAATGGTTGAGAAAAATTTTACGAAGTTGAAAAATAGTGAAAAATGATTTACATAACTTAAAAATGTGATTTTTATTTTTAAGCTACGCGATTGGAAAAATATTTAAATATTTCCACGCAATTTAAAAAACATTGAAATATTTCTACGCAGTTTGGAAAGCGTTTAAATATTTTTACGTGATTGAAATATTGTTGAAAAATCACTGCATGATTTAAAAATGGTGGAATATTTTTACGTAATTGATGAAAACATTGAAAAATCTATATGTGATTTGAAAATGTAACAGAAATGTTACTAAATTGTGAAAACGCGACAAAAGTGGTGCGTGACTATGAAAATGCGATAAAATGATTTTCACAATTAAATATACAGTAAAATTACTGTTGAACCAGTGGATGAACACTGTATAAGAAAATGATAATTTTGCCTGTGATTGGCTTGGTGCATTATATATGCATGAACTGGTGTATGAACACTGTATATGAATTTTTGCCTACGATTGGCATTGGTGCATTGAACATGCATTGGAAAGGTCTGAGGGACTGTATGAGGCTATTTGCCTAGGAGAGACGTACACCTCTTGAGTGGGTGCGATATGCGTAGTGTAAGTCACTTGTTGACCTTGGGGGCACCGGGGTGCGGGTTGCTTACATGGGTGGTTGGTAGCTCTTCTTCCTGTAAGTTAGACCGATGCAACGCACTGATGATCCTGACTGAGATACTATTCTTAATCGAGATCTCGTAAAGACTGTCGTGTATATGCTAGATGTGCAGAAATCAAAATGAGGATTATAGCACTTGGTCTGAGGCATTTTGGTACAGACAGATCTTTCGGATCAACTTTTCCGAACTGAGTATTAGCTCCATGGAGTAGGAAATTGAGTCTATGTGCGCATGCATGAAACTGAGTATTTATATCTGTATGACATATTAATTGAGGGATATTGGCTATGACAATTATTTTGTTGAGGAATAATTAAATGATGATGATGATAATCATATGATGGCATTACTGTAATTACTGTTACTTTATACACTATGATGACGGCATAATTGTAATTATGATATGATATATCTATATGGTATGTTGTATATTTTATCTCTGTGCTACCATGTTGGTATTGGCGTAGGTGATCTCAACTCTTTGTATATTATTTTGTACTGTATTTATATTTGTAAAGACGTTGAGCAAGGCACTGAACCAGAGGGTGAAGAAGAGCAGGTTCCCGTGGAGGGAGCTGAGTTTTGATCGGATGGCATCCCGGTCAAGTTTCTTTGGTTACGTGAGATTGCAGTTCCACGGTGGAGCTGGAGCGTGGAGGACTAGTCCCAATAAGAGGGGACTAATTTTTGAGGGACACCTGATAGTAAACTTTAGCAGGATATTTCATGGGGATCCGTTTTTCTCTGTAACTATTTTTGTTCATGTTGAATTTTTGCTGTCTATTAGGCGGCATTGGGATACTAGAAACTATGTCCCAACGGAAATTAGTATAGTGTCATCAGTCCGGACACCTGTTCATAGGGCTACACGTCAAATCGGATTCCTACCTGCTGAAGAATCTGAGGATCCGTCTGAGGGTTCTGCTGCTTAGTTAGACTTGGGCGAGTCTAAACTCTATTACAAACTATATCTGTATATATTTAAGTGTGTTATCTAGTTTTGGAGAATGGTCTATATATAAATAATCCCGATAGTACATGTGTAATGTAATTGTTGTAAATTATGTGTGATGATGTATAATATTTTATTTTCTGCTAAGTTTATTTTCTCGTTATCAAAGAAGAAAAAAAATTTACAACTCATATTTTTTATTATAACATCACATTGTATGATGTTGAGGGTAACTTGGGGTAATTAAGTAACATAAATGTGGCACCCTACGGTGGGTGTTACATTAGTTGGTATCAGAGCCAGGTTTAGAGTCTTTTGGGTTTGTGGCTAGGTCTGTCTTGTTTGTGTTATGTGATTCTCTGTTATTGTTTTATGAAAAGAAACAATATTGTTTGAAGATTGACCTTGCTTTCTTTGTGTTGTCTAGTTTAAGTAGAGAAAAGTAATGGCAGGACGAGGACGAGGACGTGTCAATACCAGAACAGGAATGGAAAATGCTGGTAATGATAACCAGAACATAGCTGCAGCTGTAGCATCGATACAACAAATGGCTGATGTCGTTGCACAGCAAAATCAAAGGGCAACGGAGGATGCTCACAGTTTGTCTGAATTCCGTAAGAATAATCCACCGAAGTTTCGGGGAGAATTTGACCCGGAGAAAGTTGAATTGTGGATCCAGGAATTAGAGAAAATATTTAAAGGTATGAGATGTACTGATGAACGCAAGCTGACTTTTGCGACTTTTATGTTAGTCGGAGATAGTGAAAACTGGTGGGCAGGAGCCCGAAGATTGTTAGAAGCTAAAGGAAGAGTTGTGACCTGGCAGCTCTTTAGACAGAAATTTTTGGCAAAGTATTTTCCAGCAAGTACGCGTCATGCTAAGGAGATGGAATTTCTTAGTCTGAGACAAGGACTGATGTCTGTTAGTAAGTATGCGGCAAAGTTCGAGAGCTTATCTAAGTTTTCGAGGTATTTCCAGATGCATCCAGATGAGGACTGGAAGTGTAGGAAATTTGAGGAAGGATTGAAGCATGACATTAAGCGAGCTGTAGCAACCCTGGGAATTGAGCAGTTTCCAAAATTGTTGGACAAGTGCCGTAAGGTTGAGGAGATTGATCAACAACATGCGGCGAGAAATAAGAACTTTGGACCTACAAGATTCCAGAGAGGAAAGAGTAGTGGAGGAAACTGTTTTCAACAGAAACCATATACTAAACTGGCAGGAAATCAGAACCGGCAACAATTTGTTGGAGGAAGTTCTGGTGGCAATAAGGCAAGTCAAGCTGGGACTCCTACGTATAACTATTACAAGTGTGGGAAGAATCATCTGACCAAGGATTGTCAGCATAAAGGAATGATTTATTTTAGATGTGGGAAACCTGGACATTTATCCAGGGATTGTGGTCAGATTAAGAGGGAACCTTCTATGGGAAATGTTCGTACTGCAAGGCCACAGGCAGGTGGTCGAGTGTATACTATGAGCGGAGAAAAAGTCGCGAAATCTGAGGACTTAATCATAGAAGAGTGTGCTATTGAACTCCTTTAACCGTACTCTATGATTCGGGAGCAACACATTCTTTTATTGCATGTGATTGCGTGGAGCGTTTGGGATTGACTGTGACTACATTGCCATATGATTTGAGTGTTGCTACTCCTACTGATAAGCCTGTGATAACTACAAAAGTATGTTTGAATTGCCCTGTGTAACACCCCAACTTTTGGGTGAATGACCGTTGTGACCCGATTTTACTGTTTCTTGTTTTTCTGCATGAAATACAAGTATATTTTACAGGCTCTAATTTTATTTGGTCGTTTTACGTAATTTGCTTTGAGACAGTAAAATAAAAATTTTGTCAAATTTACTGTTTTAAATTTTTTTGTGTGAAATATAGATATATAATACTGTCTGTAATTTTATTTGAGTGTTTTGAGTGATTTGCTCGGTTGTGGGGAAAAATGGAAAATGACCATTACGTCCCGAATATACTGTTTTAAATTTTTCTGTATGATACGGTGTTTTATATTACTGTCTGTGATTTTATTTGGGTGTTTTATGTGATTTGCTTCGAGTCAGGAAATTTAAAATTTTCTGGACCGGGGAAATTTAAAATTATCCGGAGCCGAGGGAGCTTACTAAACCCGAAATCGGAGACAATTTTTGAAGATTTATTTTCCTGTGATTTTATCTGACAAATAAAATCGGGGTATGTTTTATTATCTGCTGGATGATATTTTTCTTGAAAAATATCTAGTGGATGATGACTCATTGCAACGGGCCAATAGAAACTCGACATATGGCGTGACACCTCAGCACCATGACTCAGCAGATTCCGGAAGGTTCCAGAAGCGGTGACTCGCCCTGTGACTCACCGTAGTGAGTCACCTGTTCCAGAAGCTTCTATGATGACTCACCATGCTGACTCAGTGTTGTGACTCATCATTGATGACTCAGTTGATGACTCAGCGCTGTGACTCACCATTGATGATGCAGCTGATAACTCAGTTAGTGACTCAGTATGCTGACTCGCCATGCTGACTCACCTACTCTAGAAAATATCTACGCTGACTCGCCATGCTGACTCACCTGTTCTAGACAGTTCCACGATGACTCATCATACTGACTCATCGTAGTGAGTCACATGTTCTAGAAATTTCTCTTTGATGACTAGCTTTATGACTCATCAAGGGCAATCAGTAGAAAAAATGATCAATAATAATTGCTACTCTGTTAGTGTAAGATAAAAATCGATGTATATTTTATTATCCATTAGACAATAAACACTGGCTTTATAAACAGTAATTATTATTCATTGGTTAAAGTATACTGGAAAATATATAGCGTGCACCAATAGAAATTGGTCAACAAAAATAGCAACTAATAGGAATCAAGTTAGTAAATATTCAACCAATAGAAATTGGTCAAGAATAATAGCTTGACTCTTTAAGGACCAATAGGAAGCAAGCTTTTAAACAAATATTGGATTTCTTAAAGTTTGTTGGTCTACGATGAAGAAGAAAAACAATTGCTCTAATAGCCAAATTCACAAAGTGAAATTCACGTAGAAGACTTAAGTTAAACCAAATAAAGACTAGTCAACATTGGTTTCTTCTCTTTGATTTCATTCTACGACAAAGCAACTTTTGTGAAGCCAATATTAGAATTCAATTCTTACTATCTCTCAATTAAATTACCCAAGTAAGACAAAGTCAATTTTAGTGGCTTGTCTCTATGTGCATTTACGGCAATGCATGCTTTGAGAAAGCAATTTCAATACTTCAATTCGTTTCCATTCATAATGCATTTACGACCATGCATTGGAATGAAAGCCAAATTGCCTACTTAATTATATTTGGTCACTTTTCTATTTAGCTATTATTCAAAGAAGCAAAACAACAAATATTTCTCACTTTCTCTCAAAGTGATTTACGGCCATGCATAGTCAAAACCTTCATCTTTCTCCAAATATTTCCAAATAGCAAAAGCTCTCAAATATTTCTTCTCCTTTTCTTCTCCAACCTCACGGCCTCCTTACCTTTTCCATCACTCACTCTTCTATAATTCTAAACTACCTTATTTCTTACTTCCTTACTTCATTTCAAGACACTTTGTAGTTGAAACCTAAGCTTAAATCATCCTTTTTCTATCTTGATCTTCAAAATTCAAGTTTGAAGCCTTGAAGGTAGGATTCTTTGATCTTCATGTTTCTATTCATTTCAAAGTTCTAATCATGATTTTAATCCATGATTATTCTAGTTTAGAGCCTTAGGTATTAATATTGCATGTTTTCTTTGTTTTTCAAGAAAGCTCTTGGTGGAGAAAATTTGCTTGAAGGAGACATACAAGGAGCTTTGGAGGTTCTTCAAGAGGTAAGAGGGAGATTACCCTCATCAACCATGTGTTGGTGGTGAGGAATGTTTGTGTTTGTGGTGAAGAATCCATAAGGATTCATTCACTTGATTGTTTATTGTTTTTCCTAATTGTGTTTGATTTTGGGTGCAAGCATGTCTAATAGCTTTAATATTTTGTATGTGTTTTATGATTGCTTTAATATTTTGTATGCGTTTTAAAAATTTTTTAGTATATGGTATGTGTATATATATGCATGATAATTATTGTAACATGTAAATAATATACAAGGATTTGCATGAGTGTTCCAAAGAACACAAATCCAAGCTCACGGCCTCAAGGCAAAGAGGAGAACCAAAATGTTCTCATCAATTTTCTAAAAGTGGAATTTAATTAACCTAGGAAAATTGACAAGTTACCAATTTGTTTAGAGTAAGAAAAATGAATTTGTGGATCAATGGATAAAATTAGGTATTTCGGCCAACATGCCAAAGCCAAGCAATTATGATTTCTAAAATCATTTCTAAACCATTTTCTAAAACAATGATTTAATGAATTTAGGTAATACAATAAATTAGACATGGATTTAGAAGATGAAAAATAATTTAAAGATCAAATAGAAAGACTTTGTTAAATTTGGCCAACATGCCACATACTTTTGATCCAAATTTATTTTCTAACTATTGACTAGATAATTTAATAAAAACAAACTAGATCAAGAGTTTTATAAGAGATTAAATGTATGGAAATAATTAGGAATGAATTATAAAGTATAGAATGATTTTCGGCCAATATGCCAATTTTAAATGTTTGTGATTTATAGAATTGTTTTCAACTAAGGTTAAGTAATAAATGCCAAAAGGATTTTATTACAATGAGTTTTGAATAAATAAATTAATTAGAATTAAGTTTAATAAGTTAAAACTAATGATTTTACTGTTTGAAGAAAATACAGTAACTTTTGTAAATTGCTAACATATGACTCATATTATATTTTGAAGCATGTTAGTGGTTTTCAAAAAGTTAAATTATACGGTTAAAAATTAAGTAAATAGAATTTTTACAGAAAAATTAGGAAACCATTATTATAAGTTTTCTAAAACATAATACTGTCAATTTTTATTAAAAACGGACAAATAAGATAGAAAAGATATCCAAAAGACAGTATGCAATATGGAAAATATTCTACGTAGTTTAAATGTACTAAATATTATTTCTGTTTATTTTAAATAGTGATTTTTAAGGAATTCGGACAAGAAAATGATTTAAAAATCTTATTCAATTGAGAAAATGTATTAAAAACTCTACGCGATTTTAAAAACAGTAAAATATATTTACGGGATTTAAAAATATTTATAAAAATGACGAGATTGTGAAAATGCGATAAAATTTCTACGCGATTGACCGAAACTGTATATTTTATACTATTGAGAGTATTCTGTATATTTTCGCTGTCGGGCTATGAGGTAAACCCGTACAGGTTTTGGAACAGTATTTGTCCGGTGGGACTTACTGTATATTTTTGCCATTGAGGGCAAGCCATGAGGGCATATTTTTTTTATACCATTGAGGGTATTTTGGTAATTTCTTATTTTTTTTCATGCATTGAGTTAATGCCATTTTTGGTGGATTGATTGACGAGGTGAATAACATCGTGTTGTCGGTGCGATAAACGTAGTGTGGTTCAATTTTGAATGAACTTGGAGACATTAGTGTGCAAAATTCCATTTGTGGACAGTAGGGTTGCTCCTCTGGGCCGTGGTAATTGGCAACACACTAATGGACTCGACACGCACTATTTTTAATCGAGATCTTGTAAAGTCTAATAGTACATTGCCTGTAGTGACGCAATGTTAGACAGCGTGCTACACCACACCATGTGATGTTGGGCTATAGACACAACGTGAGACCGCGGAATAGTTTGGTTGGATAGCCGTGGTACTAATAGATTTTGCGGGTCATTCTCTCGGATATCTATATGTGTTTAGCTCCATGGAGTAGGGTTGAGTCCTATTGCATATGTTTATATGTTGTACATTATTATTTCTTTATCTATGATCTTTTATCTGTGATATTATATGTTTATATGTTGTATTTTGTCTGTACATTATTATCTTTTATCTGTGATATTATATGTTGTTATTGCATTTAATAGTTATTTTATATTGTTATGATTTACTGTTATGGCATTTTATATTGTATGAATTGTTATATCTATCCTGGTAATGTTATTGTAGTTTATTTTGTTATGATATATGCTTATTCAAATTAATTGTAAATTGATAACATGACTATATTGGTATTATCTGTGTGTATGGAATGACCTTGTCATTCGTATTATTCTTTGCTACTGTACTAGTATTGGTGAAAAGGGATCTCACCTCTTTACTGTATTGCTTGTTGTGTTTGTATTGTTAAATTCGTATAGTAGACGAAGGAAGTTTCTTAGACCTACTGGAGGCTATGTTCTGAAGATGGTGACTGCGTCAAGGTGTAATCTTCCAAGTTTCAACAGGATGCAGTTTGGTGGAGAAATGGAACATGTAGGTTGGGTTTTCTCGTTAGTGTTGTTACCGTGCTATTAGTAGTACTCATCTTTGGGTTTGCTACTGTTTCTCTGAGTCTGTAAATTTTATGTTTTAAATTGTTGTTGAATATTTTGTGACATATATAATATGTGTATTAATTAATTCAATCTAATTTCTGTTTTACTTATAATTTTTGGTAAGTTTATATTTCTGCAAAAAGATATTTTAAAATTTATCTTTTAAAACTCAAAGCTTTTATAAAATGATTTCAGTTGGTTTTATGTTTTATTTAAAATGTGACGCCCTACGGAGGGTGTTACACCCTGTATGTGTTAGGGATAGAATCTTTCATGTGGATTTGATTTGTTTCCCTCTTTCCAAGATTAATGTAATCTTAGGAATGGATTAGTTATCTTCTAACCATATCCTAATTGATTATTCGAATAAGACATTAGTATTTCCTAAGGCTAAAGATCCTAGATTCCTAACGGCAACTCAAGTAGAAGCTTGTTTGAAGGAAGGAGATCGTGGGTATCTATTGTTGTCTTCTTTGGAGGTTCAGTGTGAAGATGTCTTAAAGGATATTTTCGTGGTTAATGAATTTCCTGAGGTATTTCCTGAAGATATACCTAGACTATCGCCAGAAAGGGAAATTGAGTTTGCTATTGATTTAGTACCTAGAGCTGGACCTATATCTATTGCGCCATATCGGATGTCGCCGGTAGAGTTGGTAGAGCTTAAGAAACAACTGGAGGATTTGTTAGAAAAGCAATTCGTGAGACGTAGCGTGTCACCGTGGGGAGCTCCAGTATTGTTGGTTAAGAAGAAGGACGGAACTTCTCGTCTATGTGTAGACTACCGACAATTGAACAACGTTACGATTGGGAATAAATATCCACTTCCAAGAATTGATGATCTGATGGATCAATTATGAGGAGCTGCAATATTTTCCAAGATTGATTTACAATCTGGGTATCATCAAATTCGTGTGATGTAACATCCCGAAAAATATCTGTTTAAGTATAAATGATCATTTTATATTATTCTTGATTTTTAGGAATTTTTTTAGAATTTTTTGGAAATGATGAATATTTTAATATATTCCTCGTTTTGTGTGCACACTGAGCTGAGAATTGCTGAGGTCAGTGTAACGCTCCAGAAATTAATTATTTCACCACTAATGGTCATTTTCTAATATTTGTGATTTATGTGAACTCTTTCAGAATTTTTCTGGAAACGTCGAATATTTTAATATATTCCTCATTTTGCGTATGCGCTGTGCAGACCCGGGAAGATGCGATGTCTTCTCTGTGGCTGGTAAACTCTAAATTGTGGACTTGTCGATGGGGGATCTTACTAAATCCGAGGCCGGGCACAATTTATAAAGTTTACGTTTTACGAGGTTTTACCCAATGAATGAAATCGCGGTATTGTAAAATCATCTGATGAATAATGAAATATTATTTTCATCATCAATAACCCTTCTACACTGGAGGAAAAATAATACTAACAGTGTAAATATTCATCTGTGTTAGTGTACCCGATTAGGAAATAACTTTACTTTCATTTTGTCGAGAAACGTGCGAAGCTTCTCATGGAAGCTTGGAGGAAGCTTCTTGGAAATTTCCTCTTCCTCCTTCCCCATGCAAAAGCAGCCCATTCCCTCCTCTCTCTCCTTCATGCACGGCTGGACAACATTCTTGGGGGGTGGAAATTGATTTTATTTCCTAAAGCATTTCCTTTACTTCTTCTTTCTTCTGCTTCTTTCTTCTTCTTCCTCGTGATATTTTCTCCTCCCTCTCTCCAGAAATCCCACGGCACCAGCAGCCCTCTTCCCCCTCATTCATCTCCAAATTTTCTTCCAACCGTACTCTCTTAACCTTCTTCCTCTCCTAGACATCCTTCTTGTTTGGAGCATCTTGAGATTCCACATTTTCACCATTTTTCCAAGCTCCAAGCTTTGAGCTTTTTGGGTAAGATTCAAGACTTCTCTTCTTTCTCCTCCATTTTCGTGGTTATGGTCTTCATGTTGGCCATCCATGGCTTATTTTTCAAGCCTTGGTATTGATTCTAACAAAGTCACCATTTTTAGGGTTCTTGGAACTCAAATCCGAAAATTCAAAAGGAGGTTCTTGGTGTTCTTCTTTTGTTTTCTTCACTTAGGTAAGAGGAAGACACTCCTCCTCAACCTCTCTTAGCATCTAGGAACCTTGATTGTGTTGTTGGTGGAAAAACCCTAATGAGGGTCATCCTTTGATTTTGTGATTAGTATGTCTATGTGTTGATTTTAATTGATTTATGCTATTGGATTGATTTGTTGTATGATTGATTGATGCCTCTTGCATGATTTGAAGGTATATTTGAGTAACTTGTTGATTAAATATGATAATGATTGGTTTGGTTTGAGTTAAAGGACCTGAGAACTCTATTTTCTGCAAGTTTACGCATGGTAATCGATTACACGGGGCTTGTAATCGATTACCAAGCTCTTAAGGGTACTAAATCGTGATTTGGAAAATGCGGTAATCGATTACATCTTGTGTGTAATCGACATGATATTCTGTCTAGCTTGTAATCGATTACAAGAATGGTGTAATCGATTACCAAGCCTCGATGTCACGAAATGATGCTTCGGGAATCACGTAATCGATTACAACTTGTGGGTAATCGACACGGAGGTTCTGTCGATTGTAATCGACACACGGCTGTGTAATCGATTACCGTGTCCTTGAAGTTATGAACCGTAGTTCTGGAAATCGTGTAATCGATTACAATGGGATTGTAATCGATTGCTGATTCGTGCGAAGGCTAGTAAATCACCGATCGCCTACTGACTTTGCAACAACCTTCCACTAGCGCCCCCACCATTCGTGCACATACCAGTAACCCGATGATCTGGAGTCGTTTCACCGTGTAATTCGAGTGATGTAATCGATTACCAAGAACCAAAAATGAGATTTTTGAGCTGGAAATGATTGAAATTATGGTTCTTTGTCCTTTGTAACTCAAACATAATCTAAAAAAAAAAACCTGGATTCAAGGATTTTACTTTACTTAAAAGTGATAGGAATATGTATTCATACCGATAGAGAAGAAATGATTTTGAAAATGGAATTCTTGGATCCATGACATGGAAATTGTGGTATGTGTGTGATAAGGAACATATATTGATGTTTATATTGGCCTATTGTGGCATGTTATGTAATGGTATGAAATTGTGAATCATACATGTCCATGCATAGTGTCATATGCATTGTGAATGTCCTTGTGGACTGTTGTAAGGCCAAGTTGCCTAGGAGATTGAACACACCTTAGTGCGGGTACGAGTAGACAAGTGTGGGTCTTGTTATGACCTTGGGGGCGTCGGGGTGCGGGTCCTTCACAAGGGGCAGTTGGTAGCTCCTCTGCCTGTGGGCCAAACCGATGCAAACGCACCGACGATCCGGACTTGACACGTGTCCTATATCGTGATCTAGTGTAGAATGTCCGTACAATGCCATGATTGTGCACGAGAAAAATTATTGATAGCATTGGCCTCGGCAGTACGAGTTACGTACATGTCTCCTGATCTTTCTCTCAGACTGTTTGAGTCTAGCTCCATAGAGTAGGAATTTGGGAAAGCATGCATGTGAGTCATGATATACATTGTCATTGTTAATATTTATTTTTCTATATCTATGACTGATTTGGTTATTACTGAGATGACTATCTACTTGGGATTGTTTATTTGCTTACTGTTGGAATTACTACTTATTAGTTGAATATGATATTCTGAATTGCTATTTGGGCGCGTGGCGCCGTACTGTTTCTAGCTACTATAATTGGTAATGATGGTAGGATGTCTTACCTCTTTCTTGTATCTCTGTTACTTGCTATATGTGTGTATACTGTATCGATCGAAGACGACGGTAAGGAGGCGGAAGATCCCGAGTTTCCCGGCTTCTGGCCCGAACAAGACTAGCTTCTATGGAGACGATGGCGGCACGTATGCGCGGATTTCTTGGTGATGTGCGTCTGACCTTCCTCGGAGGGCCGGAGTGTTGGCATATCAACTTGAGTTCCGATCGTTGTGTCTACTTGGGAGATGTGTCGATCGCCCTAGCCTGGAGACGTCATGAGGCACCTGTCCTCACCTGCCACATCAGCCTGCGACTGGAGTTTTACTTGCCCATCAGAGAGATGTGGGGTGACCGTTACTACACCCCTTGGGAGGACTCTTTTGATTCTACTGCTCGGGCTCCTGCCCGTGGTTCTGTGATTCCCATGGAGGTTTCCTCTGAAGAGGAGGATCCGCTGAGGACCGGATACGGTCCCTCCTCATCCGAGAGCGAGTTTTCTTGGTAGCTACTGATGGCTACCAGTGTTTTATTTTGGGGCCTGATGTATTATTTTGTGTGGGCAGTATATTTTGGTATCTCTGGGGCATATTTGTATAATCCTTTGGGGCAGGTATAGTTTTGTTTTTGGGTAATTCAGGCTTGTATCTAAGTATAAATGATGTCAGTACATTTTATATATATATATATATCTATATGTATGTTACTCAGATGAGAATTTTGTCTACTATTTTATCCTTCACTGTCATTTATATTCCGCATGGTTAAAATGATTATCAAAACAAAAAAAAAATATTTCTGCTATTCTGCTCGCGTATTTAAGAATTGAACAAGTTAATCTTAAACTAATGAACCGGGTCTTGAAATGTTAAAACTTTACTTTTCCACATTTTCTTTTATTTGACAATGTGACGTTCCCTCCCAAAAAGGGGCATTACATTAAGTTAGTATCAGAGCCCCGGTTTATGTCTTCTTTGGGTCTTGTGTGTGAGTCTGTCTTGTTTGTGCTGTGTGAAATCTCTGTGGTTTGTGTTTTGAAATAAATCCCTCTAACTTACCTTGTGGTTTTCAGTCAACCTGATTTGAGAAAGAGTGAGATGGCGAGAAGTGGAGAAATTGCAGCTGCTGTTGAGGCAATGCAGCGGATGGCAGAAGTCATCACGCAGCAAAATGAGCGTGCGGCTCAACAACAAGAGAGAGCTGCTCAACAACTCGAGGCGACTGCCGATGCCTAGAACTTGGCGGAGTTTCGTCGTCACAACCCTCCTCAGTTTATGGGAGAATTTGATCCTGACAAGGCTAGTCTATGGATCAAAGAATTAGAGAAAGTCTTTCGTGGCATGAACTGTGCCGAAGATAAGAAGGTGAATTATGCTACCTTTATGCTTGTGGGCAATGCCGAAGACTGGTGGAATGGAGCTCAGAGAGCATTGGAAGTCGAAGGAACTGACATCACATGGGATGTGTTCAAGAACAAGTTCTTGGACAAATATTTTCTTGCTAATGCGAGACATGCAAAAGAGCTGGAGTTCCTTAACTTGAGACAAGGGAACATGACCGTCAGTGAGTATGCAGCTAAATTTGAGAACCTGGAGAAGTTCTCAACACACTACCAACACCAAACCGATGAAGCCTGGAAGTGTTGGAAGTTCACCGAGGGATTGAGGTACAAGGTGAAGAAAGTTGTGATCACCCTGAAGATGAAGGTATTCTCAGAGTTGTTAGACACTTGCTGTGAAGTTGAAGCCTTGGAACAGGCTAGAGACTCGAGAAACAGGAGCTTTGGGCCTGTACGGTCCCAAAGAGGTGGAGGCAGTGGTTCAAACCGCTTCTAAAAGAAGCCTTATTCCCGACCAGCGGGAAGTCAACAGCAAACCAGTGGAAGTTTTGGTGGAGGTTCTTCTAGGAACCGAACTGGCCAAAATGCGACATATCCTTCAAAATGCCTGAAATGTGGAAAAGATCATCTCACGAGAGATTGCATGATCAAGGGAATCATCTGCTTTAGATGTGGCAAACCGGGCCACATGTCCAGAGACTACAATCAAGCAAAGGCTGAACCTTCAGTCAACGCGACTCGAGCCAAGAAACTACAAGTCGGAGGTCGAGTTTACACTATGAGCGGAGCTGAAGCCTCCTAATCCAAAGACTTGATTCAAGGAGAAGGCACCATAGAAGGTAATCTTTTAAAAGTACTGTATGAGTCTGGGGCAACCCATTCTTTCATATCATATGATTGTGTGCTACGACTTGGCTTACCTGTGTCTGAACTACCTTTTGAATTGACTGTTTCAAGCCCCACTGATAAACTGGTAGTTACTACCAAAGTCTGTTTGAAGTGTCCCTTAATTGTTGAAGGTCGAATCTTTTCTGTCGATTTGATCTGTTTGCCTCTTTCACAGTTAGATATAATCCTAGGGATGGACTGGCTATCTTCCAACCATGTTCTATTAGATTGTTCCAGAAAAATCATAGTTTTCCCTGTGGATGAGAATTCTAGGTACTTGACGGCCAACCAAGCACGAGCTTTCTTGAAAGAAGGAGCTCAGGGGTACATGCTACTGTCTTCTTTGAAAATCGAGAGCGAGGCTGACCTGGACACTATTCCGGTAGTGAGAGTGTTCTCTGAAGTTTTTCCAGAAGAAGTACCTGGTTTACCGCCAACATGTGAGATCGAGTTTGCTATTGATCTAGTACCGGGAGCTAGTCCCGTGTCTATAGCACCTTATCGTATGTCGCCAACGGAATTGGCCGAGCTCAAGAAACAGCTAGAGGAGCTTTTGGAGAAACAGTTTGTTAGACCGAGTGTGTCACCGTGGGGAGCACCAGTATTGTTAGTTTGAAAGAAGGACGGTACCTCAAGATTGTGTGTGGACTATAGGCAATTGAACAAATTGACAATCAAGAACAAGTATCCACTCCCAAGAATTGATGATTTAATGGACCAAGTACCATTAGATAAGAGTGAAAACGGAGGATGTGCCCAAGACTGCTTTTCGTACCCGATACGGTCATTATGAGTACCTTGTAATGCCGTTTGGTGTTACGAATGCACCTGCTATCTTCATGGACTACATGAACAGGATCTTTTGTCCTTACTTGGACAAGTTTGTTGTCGTCTTCATTGATGATATCCTGATATATTCCCAGAATCAGGAGGATCATGCTGAGCACCTCAACATAGTTCTTCAGATTCTAAAGGAGAAGGAATTGTATGCCAAGCTGTCGAAGTGTGAATTCTGGCTTGATGAGGTGAAGTTTCTAGGCCATGTGATCTCAAAGGAAGTGATTGCAGTGGATCCGTCGAAAGTTGAGGCAGTGTTACAGTGGGAAAGACCAAAGTCAGTGACTGAAATTCGTAGCTTTGTGGGTTTAGCCGGATATTACAGAAGGTTCATTGAAGGATTTTCCAAGATTGCTGGACCGCTCACTCAGTTGACAAGGAAGAACCAAGCTTTTGAATGGACTGATAGCTGCAAGCAGAGTTTCCGAGAGTTGAAGAAACGGCTGACTACCTCACCAGTATTGGTACTACCTGATCCGAATGAGCCATTTGAGGTGTACTGTGACGCTTCGTATCAAGGATTAGGATGTGTTCTTATGCAACATAGAAGAGCTGTAGCCTACGCTTCGCGACAGTTGCGAGCACACGAAAAGAACTACCCTACACATGATTTGGAACTTGCAGCCGTGGTCTTTGCTCTAAAGATATGGAGACATTTTCTCTATGGAGCAACATTCAACATCTTCAGTGACCACAAGAGCTTGAAATATTTGTATGATCAGAAAGAGCTGAATATGAGGCAACGGAGATGGCCAGAATTCCTAAAGGACTATGATTTCCAGTTGTTGTACCACCCTGGCAAGGCGAACGTCGTGGCTGATGCCTTGAGCAGAAAGACTATCAGTGCTTCTGCCTTGATGATCAAGGAAAGAGACCTCATAGAACAGTTTAGGGATGTATGGTCGTTTGTTAAGTTGGAACCTGGAAGGATTTGAATGAATATGGTCACCATCTCAAGTGAACTAATGGATGACATATGGGAAAAGCAGAAAGCCGATGAATTCTTGCAAGAAGCGAGAGAATTGATAAGGCAAGGCAAAGAGACAGAATTTGAAGAAGGAACGAATGGAATTCTGAGATTTCGAGGTAGAATTATTTGTACTACTTAAAACAAAATCATATGTATATTATGTGTGATGACAGTTTATTTATTTGTCGTGTTATTTTTTTAGTAATATCCTGTATAAAAAGGAAAAAAAAATTGCAACCCATATTATTAATGTAACAAATGTTTTACAACTTGGGTAATATTTTATTTAATTTATTTTATTGCATCATAAATGTGACATCCCCACAAGGGTGTTACATTAGTTGGTATCAGAGCCCAAGTTAGAGTCTTTTGGGGTTGTGGTTGGGTCTGTTTTTGCTTGTGTTGTGTGATTCTCTGTGATTTACTTCCGAAAGGATGTATCTAAATCGTGATGTGGACCCAATGATTGCAGCTGCGGAGGCTATGCAGCGAATGGCTGAAGTGATTACTCAGCAAAATCAGAGAGCAGCTCAACAGCAAGATGCTACTGCTGATGCCCTAAATTTATCTGAGTTTAGGCATAACAATCCGCCACAGTTCAGAGGTGAGTTTGACCCTGAGAAAGCAAGTCTGTGGATACAAGACTTGGAGAGGATATTCGAAGGAATGGGATGCACCAATGAGAAGAAGGTGACGTATGCTACTTTCATGCTGAGAGGGGATGGTGAACATTGGTGGAGAGGAACCCGCCGATTATTGCAAGCTGAAGGAACAGAAATTACTTGGGAGGTATTTTCTGAAGTATTTGTGGATAAGTATTTTCCTGCCAGTGCTAGACATGCCAAGGAGATGGAATTTCTTGGTTTACGTTAAGGAACATGACTATTAATGAGTACGTTTCTAAATTTGAGAGCTTGTCTCAGTTCTCGGATTATGCTCAAACTCGACATAATGATGTGTGGAGATGTCGGAAGTTTGAGGCAGGGTTGAGGGTGGAATTGAAACGAAGAGTACTACCCTTGAAAATGAATCAATTTCATGCTTTGGTGGATACTTGTGTAAGACTTGAGGAGTTGGAGCCGTCACGGGATCCAAGAAATCATAATTTTTGACCAACGAGGTTTCAGAGGGGTGGTAGCAGTAACAACAATTGGTTTCAGTGCAAGCCGTATTCTAGACCACCGAGGAATCAATCTCAACGACCACCTGTTAGGGGAAGTGCAAGTGGTAATAGAACTGGTCAAAAAGTGGCGTTTACGCCGACGTGCTTCAAGTGTGGGAAAAGTGGCCATATCTCTACAGATTGGTCAATCAAGGGGACAATCTGTTTTAATTGCAGACAACCTGGACATATATCTAGAGATTGTACTCAGCCGGAGAGAAAGCCTGCTGTGAGAAGTGTTCGTGCTAATCAGCCGAGATCAGGAGGTAATCAGCCAAGGTCAGGAGGGCGAGTATATACAATGACTGGAACTGAGGTTTCACAGTCTGAGGATCTTATTCAGGGGGAAGGTGTCATTGAAGGTAATCTTCTGACTGTGTTATATGATTCAGGTGCAACACATTCATTTATTGCATATGATTGTGTGGAAAGATTGAAATTGCCTGTGACTTCTCTGAGTTTTCAACTGGTTGTTTATACACCAACTGCTAAACCTATAGTTACATCTAAGATATGTTTGAACTGTCCTGTTGTTATAAAGGATAGTATGTTTTCGGTCAATTTGATTTGTTTGCCTCTTGTGGAGATAGATCTAATATTAGGAATGGAGTGGTTATCTACTAACCATATCCTTATAGACTGTGCAAGTAAAACCATAGTCTTTCCTAAGGAAGAAAGTTCTGGATTTTTGACTGCTGTTAAAGTTAATTCATTGCTGAGAGATGGAGCACAGGGATATATGTTATTATCTTCTCTAGAAGTGAAGAATGAGAAGGATGTGAATGTTATTCCTGTTGTCAATGAATTTCCAGAGGTTTTTCCTGACGATGTACCTGGTTTGCCACCTGAGAGGGAAATCGAGTTTTCTATCGATTTGGTACCAGGAGCAGGTCCTATATCGATTGCACCATATCGGATGTCGCCAGCGGAGTTGGTGGAATTGAAGAAGCAATTGGAGGAACTGTTGGAGAAGCAGTTTGTGCGACCTAGTGTTTCACCGTGGGGAGCACCAGTGCTTTTAGTCAAGAAGAAGGATGGAACTTCTCGACTTTGTGTAGATTATCGCCAGCTGAACAAGGTGACTATAAAGAATAAATATCCGCTTCCGAGAATTGACGATTTGATGGATCAGTTGAAGGGAGCAGTAATATTCTCTAAAATAGATCTGAGATCAGGTTATCATCAGATTCGTGTTAAGGTTGATGATGTACCTAAAACAGCTTTTCGGACTCGTTATGGACATTATGAATATCAGGTGATGCCATTTGGAGTGACAAACGCTCCTGCGATATTCATGGACTATATGAATAGGATTTTTCATCCATATTTAGACAGATTTGTCTTTGTCTTTATCGATGACATTCTGATCTATTCTCAATCTAAGGAAGAGCATGCTGAACATCTCGGTATAGTTCTTCAAATTTTGAAGGAAAAAAAGCTGTACGCAAAATTTGCGAAGTATGAATTTTGGCTGGAGGAAGTTCAATTTTTAGGTCATGTGATTTCCAAGGAAGGTATTGCGGTAGATCCATCGAAGGTGGAGACTATTTTGCAATAGGAATGGCCTAAGACTGTAACGGAAGTCCGGAGTTTTGTTGGAATGGCTGGATATTACCAGAGGTTTATAGAAGGTTTTTCTAAGATAGCTGGACCGCTTACACAGCTCACGAGAAAATGTCAAGTTTTTGAGTGGACGGAGGAACGTGAAGCGAGTTTTCAAGAGTTGAAGAAGAGGCTGACAACTGCACCAGTGTTAATTTTACCGGATCCTAACAGATCTTTTGAGGTGTATTGTGATGCTTCTTACCAGGGGTTAGGATGTGTATTAATGCAAAACCGGAATGTGGTAGCTTATGCTTCTAGACAGTTGAAGGTTCGTGAAAGGAACTATCCAACCCATGACTTAGAATTAGCTGCAGTGGTTTTTGCACTGAAAGTGTGGAGGCATTTTTTGTATGGAGCTATGTTCAATGTCTTTAGTGATCACAAGAGTTTGAAGTACTTGTTTGATAAAAAAGAATTGAATATGAGGCAAAGGCGATGGTTGGAATTTTTGAAGGACTATGATTTTCAACTCCAATACCATCCATGAAAGGCTAATGTGGTAGCTGATGCTCTGAGTAGAAAAGTGATCAGTGTTTCTACAATGATGATAAAGGAGGAAGAATTAATTAACAAGTTTAGAGATTCATGGATGTCAGTGGAATTGGAGCCTGGAAGGATTCTTCTAGGTAGAGTTGTGATCTTGAATGAAGTACTTGATATAATTCGAGATAAACAGGAGAAGGATGCGTTTTTGCAAAACGAAAGGGAATTATTGGAGCAAGGTCATAAAGCAACAGTGGAGGAAGGATCAGATGGAATCTTAAGATTCAAGGGAAGAATTTGTATACCTGATGACCCTGAACTTAAGAAAGCAATTATGGATGAAGCCCATACTAGTGATTTGAGTATGCATCTGGGGATGACCAAGATGTACCAAGACTTGAAAAGGTTGTTTTGGTGGCCAAGGATGAAAAGAGATGTAGCGGAACGTGTGGTGTCTTGTCTGGTTTGTCAGAAGGCAAAGGTGGAACATCAGAGGCCAGTCGGTATGTTACAACCATTAGCTATTCCAGAGTGGAAGTGGGATAGTATCTCAATGGATTTTGTCACCGGATTGCCGAGAACAAGGAAGGGGCATGATTCGATATGTGTTATAGTTGATAGGCTTACGAAGTCAGCACACTTCTTGCCAATCAATATTAAGTATTCATTGGAAAGACTAACCCAGATATACATCAGTGAGATTGTTAGATTACATGGTGTACCTACATGCATAGTTTCTGACAGAGATCCGAGGTTTACGTCAAGGTTCTGGCGAAGTTTGTAAGAAGCCATGGGAACTAAACTGCGATTGAGTTCTGCTTATCATCCGCAGACTGATAGACAGACGGAGAGAACTATACAGTCTTTGGAAGATTTGTTACGTGCTTGTGTGATAGAACAACGAGGGAGTTAGGATGAATTTTTATCTTTGATAGAATTCACCTACAACAATAGTTTTCACTCTAGTATAGGGATGTCACCCTATGAAGCGTTATATGGACGATGATGCCGAACACCTTTATGTTGGTATCAAGATGGGGAGAGTATGACTATTGGACCAGATCTTGTACAACAGACTACAGAAAAGGTAAAGATGATTCAAGAGAAGATGAGGACTACCCAGAGTCGGCAAAAGAGTTATGCAGATAAGCGAAGACGACCTCTTGAATTTGAGGAGGGTGAGCATGTATTTTTGCGAGTAACTCTTACGACTGGTGTCAGAAGGGTTATCAAATCCAAAAAGCTTACTCCTAAGTTTATTGGGCCTTATCAAATTCTTCGACAGATAGGTCCTGTAGCCTATCAGATTGCTTTGTCACCTTTTCTATCTAATCTACATGATGTATTTCATGTGTCTCAATTAAGGAAGTATATTCCTGATCTGACGCATGTTATACAATCGACGAAGTGCAACTAAAGGATAACTTAACGTATGAGACACTTCCTGTTAGAATTGAAGACAGGAAAGTGAAGCAGCTTCGAGGGAAGATGATTAAGCTGGTGAAGGTGATATGGAATGTTGTGACAGGTGATGCTACCTGGGAGCTGGAAGAGAAAATGAGGGAGCAATATCCTCAGTTGTTTTGATGTACAACAAATTTCGAGGACAAAATTTCTGTTTGTAGGGGAAAGTTGTAACACTCCAACTTTATGATAAATAATCGTTATGTCCTAATTGTACTGTTTTAAGTTTTTCTGTATGATATAAAATTTATTTGACTGTTTTGAGTTCATATATGAGTGTTTTGTGTGATTTGCTCCGGGTCAAGAAAATAATAATTTTCGAGCGGGGGAAATCTTATTTTAATTATTCGGAGCTGGGGGATCTTACTAAACCTAATTGAATGATATGGTTGTTAATCTTTTAATTTTTAGGATTTAAGCGTGTAATAAAATAATTTTATATTATTATAATATTATTTTATTAGTCAGTACAAATAAACTACAGTGGACCCGAAAATGTTTGTGGGACCCATTTTTAGTTTGTAGGACCCACAATTGGTTGCAGGACCCACGTTTAGAGAAAGTAGTCAACGATAATGGCTTGAATTGTTTTAAGCCAATAGGAATTAAGTCAACGATGTGGGCTTAACTTAATCTACACCGTTGGATGAGAAGGTTTAAGATTGAATATCAACCGTTGATTTAATCTATGGTTGTCATGATAAGCTTCTTAAAGAAGGCTTTGGATATCCACCATTGATCAATTGGATGGTGGAGATTGGTCTTACAAAAATGGTTAGAAGCATTTGTAACCATTGGATGTGAAGAATATAGGGAAGATCTTGACCCTTTATTTTTGAAGATGAATCTAGTGGTTAGAATTTCATGGAAATGAGAACTAATGGCTTATATTTGATCATATTACTATCTAATATCAACCATTGATATGATCAAAGGCTCTTGAAGCTTGGATTATAAGAATGTTAATTAATTAGTAAGGTAACTAATTAATTTGATTAAGTTAGGTTAAGTGTGCTTAAAAGCTTAATGGGATTAGTAGCTTAATTAATCACCATTAGGGAGGAACATTCAAGAACATATGACAAGGCTTGTGACTAGGCTTATGACAAGGCTTGGAATTAGCCAATGGAAGACAACTTGGTGATCAAGTTTTAATCTTGACCCTTGATGAAGTCTAAGGCTTGGATGGAGTCTTGGAGAGTCAAACAAAATGGTTATCTCCACTCCTTTGAGCTCCACGGCCAAGCTTGAGTTTGGAGAGCATTTTCACTTCAATTTCATCCTTGCTATCACACTTTCTCTCTTCTCTCTCTTCCAAAATCACAAACCACCATTGATGCACTTTGAAGAGGCCATTCGGCCAAGAGCCCTAGATCACCATCCATCCATCCAAAATTTCTTCTAACCTACTTTTCTAAACCTAAACACTATTCTAAGAACATCTCTAGTTGAGAGTTCTTCCTAAATCCATCATCTAAAGCTTGGAAAATCACTTTGGAGATTTCTCCTAGAAAGTGAAAATCCTTATTTTTCATTTCTAATCTCTTTTTCAAGGTTCTAAGCCATGATTGATCCATGGTTTATGATTTTCTCTTATAGTTATAACTCTTTAAAATTTTGTTTAAGGTCTTTTAGGTATCTTGAAGGAGATCACGAAATCCATAGAAAGGAGTGAAAGAGGATTTTATCTTCCTTAAAGGTAAGAGGGAGATTCAATCTCATCAACCATGTGTGGTGATGAGAAAATGGACTTGTATGTGTGTGAAAAATCCATAAGGATTCACTTGTGTTGATTGTTTAAATGCTTTCTTATTTGTATTTGATATTATTTGTATGCATGTCTATAAGCTTTAAAATATATTGCATGTGTGAAATATTGCATGATTATTACTTAGGATGTGATTAACATATAAAGGTTTGCATGAGTGTTCCAAAGAGCACATGAAGAGGCTCACGGCCTCAACCAAGAAAAGAGAACCAAAATGTTCTCATCCATTTTCAAAAAGAAGGACTTAATGGAATTAGGTAAATGAATGAATTTTAAAATGTTTTAGAAGATGATATGATCCTAGAAAAGATCAAGTAAAAATTCAGATCTATCCTTGAGTGACCAACCAAATTGTGATGAAGAAGAAAACAATGAAATGGACAAGACAAGGAATGGAAGGTAGGCGCCACAATTCCAAGGGGAATTGATAAGCCAAGGTGAAGATCGCCACAAGGGTCTTGGACTCTTGATAAGATCAAAGGGGTTGGCTCAATGAAGAACCTAAGAGAGACTAAACACTCTCACAATTAGAACAAATCCAAATTGAACATCCGAGTTTTTTATTTTTATATTCATCCAATTCAGGTACATTATATAAAGAATGGCTAGGGTAGTGCTAACCAAAGGTCACCACAAATCAGCCTAAGGTGACTCTCCTAACCCTAGTAGCCCCACTAATGCTTACATTAATGCCTCAACTAATTGGTATTGATGGCAATTAGTGGATGAAACTCATTATGCTTAAGTGCTGCATTAATTCATTCTAGAAGTTACCAAAGGCATGCAAGCCAATGGTCACTCTTCTTTGTCATGTTTTTAACAAAGCTAATAAAACAAAAAATAAACACAATCAGCCCCACTAAAAAGCATTAAATTCCCACTAAAGGCAAAGCTTAGTGGAACTTAACTTCACCTAAGTGCTTATTAACTTAGTACTATCATGCCTAATGCCTATTTAACTTAAATAGACACTCTAAATCAGCCATATAAAACTATAAAATTCGTGCACACACTTGGGAAGCCCAACTTCATTGGTTTTCATCTTGAATCAAGCAATTGACATCTTCAGAACCTATGGTTTCAAGACTTGGGCTTGCTTCCAACATAATTTCCCCCATTTGTTTCAAGGCTTCTTGGGCCTTCTTAGTTCTTGTTCTTGTCATGGATCCAATTAGTAGGTACCCCCTTATGTCCTCATCATCCCCTCCTTCTTTAAGTGAATTTGTCCTCAAATTTGAAGGCTCCATCACCCTTCTAGTCAAGTTGGCTATCACTTATTGGCACTTGCATGTCCTTGTAAAGGACTTTATTCTTCCATAAATGAAACGAAACCTATATCCTCCAGGGTCAAACACAATTTGTTCAAATCCAGGCTTTAAGCTTAATCCTTTTTGCGTCAAGGGAGCCTTTCTCACTTCCATGTGTTTGTTTTCCAAATGTAGGCTTCCAGTTGAGGGCAGAATATGCAATGGTGCACAAATGTTTGTACTAGGCATGATTTCAATGTTTGGTTCAATTCTCCTTAAAGGTGGTAGTAAATGGAATTCCTCCTTTGGAGTCATTTCAACATTTTGCTGCAACATTAAATCAACACTACTAGAAACAGAAAAAGTGTTAGAAACATAAGACTTCAAGCATGATTTCTTGCTCTCTCTTCGTTCACTCTCGACTTCTTCTTCATTGTCCTCCCCTTTTCCTTTTTCAAATTCATTCTCTTTTTCTTTTTCTAACTCTTTCTCCTTTTCTTTTTCTATCTCTTTCTCTTTTTCTTTTCTCTCTGGTTCATTTCTCTCTTTTTCACTCGTTTCTCTCAATTTTCTTTGATCCTCACACACCTCTATTGGAGACAAGGGTGCAAGGGTGGTCTTGCAACCATTATGCATAAAAGAGATCTTATCGGTAAAACCATCTTGGTTGGCCTTCTTTTCCTTACATCTTGTTGAGTTAGATAACCTCTCCTCAAGTCAATCAAACTTCTTGTGAATTGCCTCAGTTTGTTCCTTCAACAACCTTTGAAAAGTTTGGGTTATTGCCTCCAATAGCCACTTATTGGTTGCAGCCCCTTGAGAGGAAGTCTCCTCTTTAGAACCTGCCATATCACACATGTAGGCGGCCTCAAATCCTCCCTAGGACTAAGCTTTGATACCAACTGATGTGATTTCACTTACCATGGATGGTTTCACTTTTACGGATCTATCTAGGGTGGAATTCGCACAAGCTTAGGATTATTTGAGATTCTTACAAATTGATGCTTGTAACTAAATGGTCACAAAGGAAAAACGAAAATAACAAAGGAAAATGGTTAAGACGAGAGATGGAAATAAGAAATGGATTGGTGCCACAATCAAGGATTGATTGATAAACCAAAGTTAGTGATTGCCACAAGAGAAACTCTTGATAAGATCTATGGCTCAATCAAGAACCTCTTGAAGTTAAGTTCCACTAAGCTTTACCTTTAGTGGGAATTTAATGCTTTTTAGTGGGGCTGATTGTGTTTATTTTTTGTTTTATTAGCTTTGTTAAAAACATGACAAAGAAGAGTGACCATTGGCTTGCATGCCTTTGGTAACTTCTAGAATGAATTAATGCAGCACTTAAGCATAATAAGTTTCATCCACTAATTGCCATCAATACCAATTAGTTGAGGCATTAATGTAAGCATTAGTGGGGCTGCTAGGGTTAGGAGAGTCACCTTAGGCTGATTTGTGGTGACCTTTGGTTAGCACTACTCTAGCCATTCTCTATATAATGTACCTGAATTGGATGAATATAAAAAAAAACTCGGATGTTCAATTTGGATTTGTTCCAATTGTGAGAGTGTTTAGCCTCTCTTAGGTTCTTCATTTAGCCAACCCCTTTGATCTTATCAAGAGTCCAAGACCCTTGTGGCGATCTTCACCTTGGCTTATCAATTCCCCTTGGAATTGTGGTGCCTACCTTCCATTCCTTGTCTTGTCCATTTCATTGTTTTCTTCTTCATCACAATTTGGTTAGTCACTCAAGGATAGATTTGAATTTTTACTTGATCTTTTCTAGGATCATATCAGAAGAAGAAAAATGATCCAAAGATCAAATGCCAAGACTTTATGAAATTCGGCCAACATGCCTTATAAATGGGTGATCAATCAAAAAATTTATTTTCTAAGTGTAAACTTAAAGTTTTACCTAAAAATAATGCAATCGTAATGGATTTCTAAGGTTTAAAGAAGTAAACCAATTTTTATTAGAAATATGACATAGAAGAAAAATAAATCCAAACCTTTGAAAAATACTTACCTTTGAATTTTAAAGTGTAGAGATAATTACTAAAGTGGATTTAGTAATAATAAACCAAGTAAATGAATTTTTAGAGGAAAAACGTAGAAAATACAAATTTTAGTAGATTTTATAGACAAAATACAGTCAAATTTTACTAAAAATAGACAAATAAAAGAGAACATTTTATAATATATTTATAACGTAAGGAAAAATTATTCTACATAATTTTAAAGTAGTGAAAATAACTTACGTAGTTTTAAAACAGAGATTTTAAAGCTTTTCGATTAAGAAAATGATTTAAAAATCTTACGCAATTGAGAAAAATGATTTAAAAATAGTACGCAATTTTAAAAACAACAAAATATATTTACGCGATTTAAAAACGTTTGTAAAAATGATGAAATTGTGAAAACGCGATAAAATTTCTACGCGATTAATTGGAACAGCAAGTTTTTACTGTCGGGCCAAAGTGGTGGACCCAGACATATTGAGATACGGTACTGTCAAGTGGGACGTACTGTATAATTGAGATTTTTGCCATTGAGGGCATTTGCGTAAATATGAGAATATTTTGAGACTAAGGGTAATTTGGTAATTATGATTTTATTCATGCATTGAGTTGTGCCAATTTGGTTGATAATTGGTGATTTGATTGACGAGATGAATTACACCGTGTTGTCGGTGTGATAAGCGTAGTGTGGTTCATTTCTTCGTATGGACTTGGAGGCATTAGTGTGTGGAGTATTCTACATGTGGACAGTTGGTCGCTCCTCTGGGCCGTGGTAACTGGCAACACACTAGTGATCTCGACACGCACTATACTTAATCAAGATCTTGTAAAGTCTATTTTAGTACAATGCCTGTAGTTACACGATGCCTGGACTGTGTACTACTACACGATGTTGGACAGTAGGCTATAGACATAACGTTAGACAGTGCAATAGTTTGGTTGGGCAGCCTGAGGTACTAATAGATCTTTGCGGGTCATTCTCTCAGATATCTGTGTCTAGCTCCATGGAGTAGGAATGAGTCATTTTGTATTTGTATCATGCATCTGAACATCATTATCTTTGATATTTTTGTACTGTTGTATTAAATTTTCTGTGATACTGTTATATTAAATTTCTGTATTATATTGCATAATTATTTATGATGATTGTGGTATGCTTTGATTATTTGTTATACCTATTGTATTTGGCGTTTTCTTATTTGCGATGCTGGTATTGATGTATGATTATCTCACCTCTCTATATGTACTGTTTTCTGTATTTATTAAATTATGTTATAAAGAGTTTGAGGAAGAGGATCAGCCTCTTGATTTTGTATATCCTGAGGAGGAGGAACAGCAGCAAGCAGAGGATCAGTTCGACGACTGCGAACCATCCGATCACCCATACCCGCTAGATTGATTTGGAGGATGGCGTTGCCAGGATTTCTTGGGTTCGTGAGTTTGGAGTTTCACGGAGGCTCTGAGGCCTGGCGTTTACGCGAGGATCGAGGATCGGTTGTCTATGTGGGACGTCTGACTTTATCTCTACGAGCAGAGATTGATACTGAGCCTGTTTTTACCACGACTCTGTATCTACATCTGGAGTTGCCATTGGATTTGAGGCGTCACTGGGGAGGACTTTTCCGTGTTCCTAGTGAGATCAATATAGTGTCAACAGCGCGGACTCCTGTCCGTAGAGCTGTGAGACATCCTGGATACCTATCACCTGAAGTGTCATCTGAGAGTGATCCTTCAGAAGGTTAGGAATTTGGAATGTGCACTTGGGCACTTTTTGGATGTTATGTATTATATTAACTCTTTACTATTTTTGTTAAATATTTTATAGCTATAAATTATTTGTACTACTTAAAACAAAATCATATATATATTATGTGTGATGACAGTTTGTTTATTTGCCGTGTTATTTTTTTTAGTAATATCCTGTATAAAAAGGAAAAAAAATTTTACAACCCATATTATTAATGTAGCAAATGTTTTACAACTTGGGTAATATTTTATTTAGTTTATTTTATTGCATCATAAATGTGACATCCCCACAAGGGTGTTAAAGGACTCGTCATAGGGTTTGCTACTGTTAAAAAGAGAGAGTTTTCTGTTAGTTTTATATTTCTCTTTAAATTGTTAAATATTAATTGGTGTCAATATTGTATATTAAATATATTTTCAGTAATATTTATGGATCTCAGTAAGTTTATGTTTCCGTCTTTGATGAAAAGAAATTTTAAAACCCATCTTTTATAACTCAAACCTTATTTATGAACTTCTTTACAGATTATGAGCTGGGAGTCGGAAATGTGATACCCTGAGGGGGGTGTTACAACATGCCTTATGTTCAATCTAGATATCTGGACAAAGGGACTAAACTACACGATAACATTGATCATGGAAAGGTTATGTCAAATCATTGACATTCTCATTACTTGGGTAGCAGTGATGTGTTGCTAGATACTACTCATTGTTTGTAATATTAAAATGGAATTTTAATATTACTGCCAACGCCATGAGAACCTGTAGGGTCGCACACTTAGAGTAGACTAAATTGGAGCAATAAAGATCCAAGTTGGACTCGGATTCAATTGTGGGCTGGACTCATAATAGATGAGTCTAGGATTACACAACTTACCATATTGATGCTTTCACTCACTTAAAGCAGTCAGCTATTATAAATACCACTACTAAGGGGCTATCAAGGTATGCATTACAAACCCTGGCCGCACTTGATAGAAGCAGTGAGTGAGAGAGTGACAAGTTTCTTCTCTTCTCTTCGCAGCTAGCACTGTGTGAGAGAGACGTGACTCCTATTTGTGGACGTTGGACATTCATGAGTCTGTTCGTGTAGATACCATAGAGACATCATCGCTGTTACAGTGTTGGTGATTTACGCCACTTGTTTTGATCATGCTTCAAGAGGTAAACAAATTTAAAAACTTGGATTATGGCTTTTTCGCATGGATCCTTGGTGGGAATTCTATTTTTTGTTGTGTGATGTATCTGTGATTCCCAACAATTCAAACTTTTCCTACTTGGTAAACTTTGACTCACTACTGAGATCTTACAAATTCGAATAACTTGCGTAATAAAAACCCGATGTCATCTATTCTCTTTGAGTTACTGCTCTAGTCTGATTTGAAAAGAATATTGCAGGAGGACAAATTGAAAACTTTCAAAATAATGGCTTTCTTATTCTTTCACTTTTCTACCAATCCTTTATTCTACAAGTATCTAATGACACCATAGCTCATGTAGAAAAGAATTGGAAACTCAACTTCACTTATTCATGATTTTACTTCAAGTATCATGAAGAACTCGGTACTATCCATCCTTTGTCAACCTTCACAAACAAAGAATGGTGAGTATAGAAAAATGAACGCCACAACCCCTTAACTAAGAGTTCTATGGGTTGAAGTTTGATTTTATAGCTTGCTCTGTACTTATCGTTTACTTCTTTGAACTTAGCCATTTACTGGCGCACTAACATGCCACCTTATTCAGGTCTTGAGAACTCTATCTCATTGACATTTTGTTCACCAAAACTATACCCCCTTTCTAACATATAGGAGATAACCAAAACTTTCAGATCATCTGAACAAACCTCAACTGTAGAGATTTCCTCCATTTTCTTAAGCCACTTCACCTACTCCAAACGGGTCTTACTTTTACTTACAGGATATAGGATTGGCCTTTCTAAACCTTGAGAGATTTGGGAAGTTTCAGTCTCTTGCTACCATTACTGTATACACTGACTGTATTAGTGGTACTAGCTGCTAAGATGAAATTACTTTTATCCTTTCTAAAACTTTGCTTGCGATAGTAGTCTGCTTCTTCCTAGTAGTTTCCATCTCTAAGAACACTTCAGCTATAATAGTTGATCCTTCACTAGAAGAGTTCCCATTGCTCCTAGCTCGCCTGAGTGAAATAATGGTTCCTTATACACACTACGTGTGATAGTAACCACTAACATTCCAACTTAAAGCTTGTCATGCAATCATATCAACACATCTCACATATGTGACAAGAAATGCGTAACATTTAGTGGAAAACTCTAAACTGGCCTAAGCCTAGTCAGTCCATACCCCGGCTCACAGGATGAACTGCTCTGATACCATAATGTAATAGCCTAATACTAGTACCCTAATATATCTGACATATACCTGAATAAACAATATTAATCATGCAATTTCTAACTTTATCATCAAATAATCCATAATAATTAAAACAAATAATTATGGAGAGCCGTAACTAAAGTTATACATGTAAACTTTATACATACAACTTTTACATTTTCAAAGCAAATATAAATTAATACATAAGCTCGAAATTAAGAACATAAAACTAAACTCTTCTAGTTCTTCTATTGTCTTTATCTTCTTACCCTCTTGTAGGGTCTTGACCTGCTAACCATGAAATATAACGGGGTGAGAATATAAAATTCTCAGTAAAAATATATATTCCATGGTATTAAAACTAAATATATACCAAGATATATTTCTAAACTAAAACTCGTATATGTAACTTAATTATACTTAGGAATTATATTCCTTTATTTGGCATTAAGCCTACATATCCTTAGCCTGACCTAGGACATATTCATCCTTAGTCTAGCATAGGATATACTAATCCATAGCTTGGCATAGGATTTCTCATCCACAGCCTAGCATAGGATATACTAATTTCCACTGTGAATGGCAATGGTCTTAGTTTTGATGATCAACAAACAAGAAAGCAATGAAGTGCAAAGATCAAATCCCAAGGTTTTTCAAGATTTGCTAATAA
The DNA here is from genome assembly GCA_029884605.1 of Ormosia emarginata. NCBI lineage: Eukaryota > Viridiplantae > Streptophyta > Magnoliopsida > Fabales > Fabaceae > Ormosia > Ormosia emarginata. The sequence goes on from JAQQTP010000050.1 coordinate 923,574, forward strand.
GACTTAGATCATATGTAGAGGTATATTGGACTCACACAAAAGCTCATTTCTTGGCTCTAAACTCATCTTTAAATGACTTTGCATAATGATGAAGACCAAGGAGGACCATCAAGTGGGAAAGGAAGAGCTAAGAAGGAGGATGCTTTAATTGGGCTAGGAGGGCCTAAGACTAGGTCAAGGTCCAAGAGAGCTAAGGAAGCTTTACAACAAGAGGTGGCCAACATATTCAATCTAAAGCAAGATAAGGAAGAAAATAACTCAAGTTGGTCCAATTAATCCAAATTGAAGAGGACTCCAATTAGGACTTGTGATTGGCGAGATTTGGGCTTTATAAGAATCCAAGTTGGTCCAATTAATCCATTTTTCTTATTATTTTTTAATTTTTGTATTTTATTTTGTTGGAATAAGTTTATATGTCTTTTGGTCTTTCCTATGTTAGTTATTGGGATTTAAAGACTTCCTAAGTCATTATGATGGCTGGTGGAAATTTATTATCATGTTTATGGTAATTTTCTAGGAAATAATGCACTTAATTGCATGATAGTAGGAGTTTCTTCCTTGTATTTCAAGAGTCATTTTAGGGCTTCAACGGTTGAAAATAAGTTCAAGCTTAGCCTATAAATAGGGAACTCATGTACTCCAAAAAGGAGATTTTGGAAGATTAATGAAAGTGGAGGAATTCCCTATTTTTGAGAGGGCTATTTCGTGCCTCTTGGGTTCTTAGAGAGAACCATAGCTTGAATCTTATCTAAGGTTTCTCATACCTTTGTGACGATTCTACACAAGACTTATCTTTCTCATTCTCTTTAATAGAATTGAGATTATGACGCCATTCTTCATCTTCTTATCTAATTCCATCTTTTAATCTTTTTTTTTTCTATCTTACTTGTTCTTCTTACCACTTCTTATTCTTTTACATCAATCTATGTTTAATTTTTTCTTCTTTTTGTTTGTTGTTGAATTCAGTTACAAGAGAATCAACTCAAGGAAGATCCGAAAATCATATGTTCCATTGTTGGATCATATCATGTGGTATCAAGAGCTAGGATCCTAGAGTTGGGTTATGATCTTGTGTTCTTTCAATTTAGCACTTATTCTTGATTTATGTTCTAAGTTTGGTCCATTTTGATCTTGTTGATTTTGATATTTTAATATTTATGTGTTAGATAGCACCTTCCTTGGCTATTTGATCTTGTTAACACCCCTTTAGCTTGTGTGGGGCTGTTTATGTAAAAAACAAAACAAAAAAAATGAAAAAAGCATGAATACCAAAAGTTAAAAAAAAATATAGCAGCTGATTTTCGCCCTATTACATATTTAGAGTATTTTAGTCTTCTTGAATATTAACATTTACTTGGTGGACTTTGGTGCTATAATTCTCCTTTGCTAATTTAATCTTTTCTACTCTACTCTTGTTCTTGTTTCTTGTCTTGATTAACTCCTATTTGAGTGTGCCTTGTTCTTTTTTAGCTTTTCTTATTTGTCTTATTGGGCTCTTTGGTTTTGTCTAAGAGTATTTCACATTTCATTGACCTCTTGAGTGCTAGACTTTGTGTGAATTGTTTACATTGTGTATGAGTACTTTTGTGTTGATTGGCTTGTGATTCACTTTAAGGGACTTGTAAAGAGGACTTAAGTGGAAAAAGGCAAGAGAGATTGTTATATAAAAGGCATGATGTGTGTAAACACGAGGGAACTACAATTCTACGAGGGAAACATGTGAGAAGAGTGAGTGAGGACCTTGTTTTATTGTGTTCACTAACTTGTTGATTTTGGTACAATGCCTTTCCAATTGGAAGCCCCCCTCCTTCCCCAAGGACAGCTGCAATGACATTCCAAATGCAAGTTCTAAGAAGACATTTGGAAAGGCTTCTTCAAAGGCAAAGTGATGAAATCCATGAGAGGATTAATAGGTTAGAGAGGGATAGATCTTCCAACCATGATGAAGAATCCTATGAATTTGAAAGAGAAATGAGAGAAGGTAGGAGGCAAAGAGGGAGAAGGAGACATGAGAGGAGAGATAGAGAAAATGAGAGAGGTGAAAGAGGAGAAAGGCTTGGGGGTTTGAATATCAAAATACCTTCCTTCCAAGGGAGGAATGATCCGGAAGCATATCATGAATGTGAGATGAAAATTGAGCAAATCTTCTCATGCCACGACTACAATGAAGAGAAGAAAGTGAAGGTGGCTGCACTTGAGTTCACAGATTATGCATTGATTTAGTAGGATCAAGTTCAAAAAGAAAGGGTAAGATATAGAGAGCATTCTATAATTACTTGGGATGAAATGAAGACTTCGATGAGGAGGAGGTTTGTACCTTCTTATTATCATAGGGAGTTACACAATAAGTTACAAAGACTCTCTGAAGGGAGTAGGAGTGTGGATGGGTACTTCAAGGAGATGGAGGTTGCCATGATAAGAGTCAACATTATTGAAGAAAGGGAGGCAACCATGGCTCGGTTTCTTCATGGTCTCAACCGAGACATTAGTGATATTATGGAGTTGCAACATTATGTTGAGCTTGAAGACTTGGCGCATCAAGCCATGAAGGTGGAGCAACAACTTAAGAGGAAAGGTACTTTGAAGAAGGCTTCTTGCAACTTCAACACAAGAAGTTAGAAGGACAAGCAAAAGAAGGAGGGATCCTCTTCTAGTCCAAATGAACCCACGGCTGCCCCTAAGGCCACCATGCCTACTACTTCTACTTCATCTTCTACTTCTAAAAATAAGGACATTAAATGCTTCAAGTATTTGGGAAGGGGACACATAGCTTCTCAATGCCCAAATAAGAAAACAATGGCGATAAGGGACAATGGGAGCATCACTAGTGAATCTTCTTCTATTTCATCAAGTGAGGAGGAAAGTGATTGTGAGGCTATTCCACAAGAGGGAGACTTATTGATGGTAAGAAGATTGTTAGGGAGTCAAGCTAAAGAGAGAACATTTTCCACACAAGATGTCTCATTCAAGGGAAGGTGTGCTATTTGATTATTGATGGGGGAAGTTGTACCAATGTTGCAAGTACTAGATTAGTGACCAAACTCAACCTAAAGACTACTCCACACCCGCAGCCTTATAAGCTCCAATGGCTAAGTGAGGATAGTGAGTTGTTAGTGAACCAACAAGTATTGGTAAGCTTCTCAATTAGTAAATATAATGATGAAGTCTTATGTGATGTTCCCATGGAGGCCGGCCATATTTTACTTAGAAGGCCTTGGCAATTTGATAGACATGTTACTCATGATAGTTTCACTAACAAGTTTTTTTTTGTACATAATGCTCTTAAGGTCACACTTGTACCATTATCTCCAAGAGAGGTTTGCGAGGATCAAGTGAAGTTGAAAATAAAGAGAGAACAAGAGAGAAAAGACTTGAGAGAAAAAGATGAGGATCTTAAAAAAAAGAAAAAAATCCATTTTTGAGGACAAAATTCAAAAGAATGAGAAAAAATTTGAGAGTTTCATTGCAAAAGAAAGTCAGGTGAAGAGAGCATTCTTTGCAAGGAAACCTATGTACATTTTCTTATACAAAGATGTTTGCTTGAATTCTAATGCTAACCCTTTGCCTAGTGATGTTGAATCTATTTCGCAGGAATTTGAAGATGTGTTCCCAAAAGAAATACCTCATACCTTGCCATTAATGAGGGGAATAGAACATCACATAGACCTCATGACGGGTGCTTCTCTTCCAAATAAGCCAGCCTATATAAGCAATCCTCAAGAAACAAAGGAGATCCAAAAACAAGTAGAGGAGTTGATACAAAAAGGATGGACAAACCGAGTTCATAAGGATGGCAAGGCAAAGGCCGAATATGTGAAGAAACTCCATGAACAAGTGAAGATCCAAATTGACAAGAAAATGGAGCAATATGCCAAACAAACTAACAAAGATAGAAAAAAGGTTGTATTTGAACTAGGAGATTGGGGTGTTGATGACAACCAAATGGATAGGTTGCCTTTTTTATGATCTTAGATTGAATTTTCAAGAACACTTTGTTCAGTTTCAAGCACGCTTAGATTAAACATTTTGTGTTCATTTCAAGATAGGAAGAAAAGAAAAGAAGATGGGGTGAAGATTAGAGATGGATGGCGCCACAAACCAAGGGGTTTGATAAGCCAAGTGAAGTTCGCCACAAGAATCTTGGATTCTTGATAAGAACAAGGGTGGCTCAACCAAGAACCAAAGAGAACGAAATTCTCACAATGGATTTAATCCAAATTCAACATCCAAAAGTCCCTTCATTCATGTTTTAGGCGCATACATATAGGAAAATGGGGTGCATAGAATATGCATACAAAAATCTCATCATAATGTGACAAATTCCCCATAAAAGCAATAACTAATCCACTAAGTGGCTAATTAAAGCATTAATTAGTCCACTAAGTGGCTAATTAAAGTAACTAATGAAAACTAAGTGGATAATAAAAGTGGTTCCATGAGTTCTAAAAAGGAGTTACCTAGGCATACAAGTCAAAGGTTGCCCTCCCAAGAAGCTCCATAAAATCAATAACTAATCCACTAAGTGGCTAATTAAAGCATTAATGAAAACTAAGTGGATAATAAAAGTAGTTCCATAACTTCTACAAAGGAGTTACCTAGGCATGCAAGCCAAAGGTTGCCCTCCCAAGAAGCTCAATAAAAATATGCACCATCCACATACATAGTTTATTACACTTTATTTAATAGAAATAAACTAGAAAATACCACTTTAGTGAGGTGGATGTCCAAGCCATCATGGGTCTTCAAGTTGGATGAGATAAGTGACCAATTTGGGCTCCACTCCATCAAGACTTGAATTTGGGTTTGCTTCAATTAAAGTTGTCACCATTTGATTTAGGACTTCTTGGGCTTTCTTGATCCTAGCTCTTGTCATAGGTCCACCAAGTCCTTGTAGTGCTCCTTGATCCATGCTCCTTAGTGGGCTCACATTAGATGTGGGTACACATATAAGGAAGGAACAGTTTCCCATTCAAAGGAAATCAAAGCTCCAACCTAGAGGAGATGGGTCATTCTAAGGTATAAAGAGAAAAAATGATAATGCTTTTAAAATTGATCTACCCAGTGAGTATGGAATTAGTGCAACATTTAATATGGCTGACTTAAGTCCTTTTGATGTAGGTGATGAAGCCCCAAATTCGTGGAAGAATTCACTTATAGAAGGAGGGAATGATGAAAACTAAGGAGAACCATCAAGTGGGAAAGGAAGAGCTAAGAATGAGGATGTTTTAATTGGGCTAGGAGGGCCTAAGACTAGGTCAAGGTCCAAGAGAGCTAAGGAAGCTTTACAACAAGGGTGGCCAACATATTCAATCTAAAGAAAGATAAGGGAGAAAAGAACCCAAGTTGGTCCAATTAATCCTGTAACACCCTCCGTAGGGCATTACATTTCCGACTACAACTTATAATCTGAAAATCATTTCATAAAAAGGTTTGAGTTATAAAACATGAGTTTTAAAATTTCTTTTCGCGAAAACATAAACTTACCCAAATTTACAGGTAATATTGAAAAATAGATTTAAATTGATTAATGTGCATCACAGACACCACATAATATTCAATAGTACTTAGAACGTAAAACTTACAGACTCAAGGAAATAGTAGCAAATCCCATGATGGGTCCTACTTAATAGCATGGTAATAACACTAACGAGAAAACTCAACATACTTATTCCGTTCCGCATCCATCTCGATGTGTCAGATATCTGTTCCTCCGCAAAACTACACATTGTCGAAACTGAGAAGATCACTCCTTACTGTTGTCCCCAAACTCAAAATGTTACCTCTAGTTAAGTCTAAGAAGTTTGCTTCGTCTACTATACAAATTTTAACCATACAAATACAAACAAATAGTATAACAAAGAGGTGAGATCCTCTTTCATCAATACCAGTGTGGTAGCAAAGAATGATACGAATGACAAAGTCACTCCATACATACAGATATCACAATTATTTTCATATCATCATTTTATAAATAATTCCAATAACCATATATCACAATAAAATAACCAATAATAGTTTTATCATAACAAATATCATCAATATGTATGAAATGATTATGTCACACTACTTGAACATTGACCATGCCACAACAATATGTGTAATGACCATGCGTATGCATACTGAACCAATTCATACTCCATAGAGCTAATCACAATTTCAGAGATGAACGGATCTGGAACACATGTCAGCCTTAGCCCAAAGACAATACCAGTCCACGAAAAGAAATAGTGATTGTCGGGTATCGTTGATGCATTGCAATAGAATTACACAATCAAATGGTAAATGGTAATTGCCAACTGTCCACATTGTTCCTCACCGCGCCTCGATGCCCCCAAGATCCATCATAGACCTCACTATTCAATTCTCATTCACACCTAGGCCCAACCAGCCATAATAGCCATCAGCTATATTCTGTTCAATGCATGATACCTCAATGCATATCTCAATTTTATCTTTAGATTGTTCCCAAATGAGATTAGAACAACTGTCCATACAATTGTCTAATATTATAAGATCAATGGATATTATATAATCGCTCATACAATTACATAATATCACCGATACATCCAGGTCTAGTACGTCAGTTCTTACAGTAACTTTACTGTATTTTCAATTGCGTATCATTTTTAATGTGTTTTCACAATCGCGTAACACTTTTGTTCGCGTAACCATTTTTATGACGTTTTCTCATTCACGTAAAATATTTAAACGTTTTTTAAATCGCGTAGCTTAAAAATCATATTTTTAAGTCGCATAAATCATTTTTCATCATTTTTTAACTACATAAAATATTTCTCAATATTCCAAACATTATTTTGGACTTTCTAAAAATTAATACAATTTCTAACTTCAAATCCCACACTTTCTCACTTAAAATCCTCTACGTAATATTTTTCATTATTTTTCCAAAATCAATATTTCTTTTAAATCAACTATTCCAACTTAAAATTTCCTAACGCGCCTCAAAACCCAACGGGTGAGCTGTACGTTAGTAAACTTTAAGTCACCAATTTATTTCTCTTTTATAAACTAAATCCACTAATTTAATTAATTCCAAAAATAAGCTTTTCTTACTTTTATATTTCAAAATATCTTAATTTAAATCCTTTGCTATTTTAATCCATTCAATATTATGCTAAAAAAAAATATTGTTTGTTCTAATCCACTAATTCTTGGCATATTGGCCGAAAATCACAAATAACTTTATCATAAAATCTTGTTCATTTTCATGTCTACTTTCTTTGCAAATCCTTAAATCATTAACTTATTGCCTACTCATCTAAAACTCATGATTAGTAAAATAATTTGAAATACTTTATTCCATATCAAGCAAAAAGCCGTGAGCCTCAAGGTTCTTTGGAACCAAAACATTTTTCCTTTCCACATAATTCTCATCATGTAACATATCACTTATGATATTTCTACCATCACATGTTCATGCTTGCTATGAAAATGATAAAATCATATTAAGCAATTAATCACAAATTAATCAAAATCATAATATAAAATCATGCATACTTATCAAAGCACTAAGCATATCAATCACCAAACAATCATAAACATAGAAAACCTTAAACAAACAAGTGAATAAATCCTTATGGATTTTTTACCACATACACATCCATTCCTCACCACCAACACATGGTTGATGAGGGTAATCTCTTTCTTACATTGAATGATGCTCCCAAGCTCCTTGTATGTCTCCTTTCAAGTTGATGTTCTCCACCAAGTAGAACTTTAAACAAAGAAAACATGTAATATTAATATCTAAAGCTCAACTAATATAACCATGGATTCAAATCATGGTTTAGAACTTTAAATATAAGATTAGACAAGAATATCAAGAACTTCATCCTTTATACTTCAAACTTAGATCTTAGGAAAAGTGCTTGAAGATGGATGATTTGGAAGATGGTCTCCACATGAAAGTTTCTTAGAATTGCATGGAGATTCAAGATCTAAGGTTGTTTAGAATTATTGAAGCTTGGAAGGTATTTTGGAAGGGTGTGGCTATGAGTTTCCTTTGAAGAACAAGGTGAGAACTTTTTGATTTCCAAGAGAGAGATGAAGATGATCACAACACCAAAGTATCTTAGGATGTTGTAAGGATACTAGATGTAAGGTTGTTTGAAATTTTAGAAGAGTGGAGGGTGGTGTAAGGTGGTATGGCCGGGAGGCTTAGAAGAGAAAATGAGAGAAAATTTGAGAGCTTTGCCTTATTGATGGCTTTAGGAAAGATAATAGGAATGCATTAAATGAATGAAGTCACATTTTTGGCCTCCTAAAGGAGCCATGGCCGTGAGCCCCCTTGGTCCAAGAAGTGTCCAAGTTCATTTCAAGCCATTATGCTTGATTTTCAAGTTTTCCATCCATTGGCTATCAAGAGTCTTAGCCACTTTGTGAGACTCACCACCACCATTGATTCCATCAAGGGTTGAAATAAAATCCTTCTCCTCTAAGTCTTGCCATCCATTGATGCAAACAAAAGCCTATACCACTATTGTTGATTCTTCTTCAAAACTTACTAAGTAAGCAAGCTCTCCCATTAGTTCATCATAAAGATTGTCATGATTAGCTTCCAAGATATTTTTTGGTATACTTTAAGCAATGAATAATAATTACTACTTATAAAGTCAGTGTCTATTGTCCAATGGATAATAAAATATACCTAAATTTTTCTCTTGTTCTAGTTGGGTAACAACTATTGTTGATCACTTTTTTTTACTGATTACCCTTGGTGAGTCACAGAGCGAGTCATCAAAGAGAAGTTCCTAGAACAGATGAGTCAGTATGATGAGTCATAACACTGAGTCACTAGTTGAGTCACCAAGAGAACTTTCTGGAACGTGTGACTCACTGCGGCGAGTCACAAGGTGAGTCAGCATTCTACATCCTTCTAGAATGTGGTGAGTCAGCATTCTAAAACATGGCGAGTCAACGTTTCTACAAGCTTCCAGAACAAGCTGAGTCACAGGTGCTGAGGTGTCATGCCAAGTGTCAAGCTTCTATTGGTCCTCCGCGATGAGTCACAGCTGTCAACTTTGACCAGCTCCTCATTAGTCCACTTATAAAGCAAGTACTCAAGTACTTGATGACTAGGCATTTTCTAGAATCTTCTAGAATAATCTAGAATATGTGAGTCACTAGGCTAGTCACCTAGATGAGTCACCAAACGATGAGTCATCATCTAGAACATTCTAGAGTGAGTGACTAGACTTGCGTCTAGAATTATTCACTAGATATTTTTCTGGAAGATATTATCCAATAGATAATAAAACATACCCCGATTTTATTTTGTCAGATAAAATCGTAGAAAACAAAACTTCAAAAACTGTTTCCGGTTTCGGGTTTAGTAAGATCCCCCGTCTCCGAATCAACAGTACAAAATTTTTTGGCTCCGAAAAATTTTTATTTCTCCAGGCCCACATTCAGCTCGAGAATACTATTAAAATAATCCAAAATATAAAAACACACAAGAATTTACCAAAAATCATAATAATTATGAAATTCATCAAAATCAAATCAGATTAGTAAAAATAATCAAGAATTGACAGAAATAAATAAAAATACGAAGGCTCGTATACAGCCCAAAAATATTATTAAAATAATAAAAAATGTAAAAACTCACAAAAATTCCTAAAAATCACAAAATTTATAAAATTTATGAAAATCGAGGCGGATTACTAAAATTATTTAAGAATCGACCGAAATAAATAAAATACAAATTTTTGGGGTGTTACAAATCCAAATTGAAGAGGACTCCAATTAGGACTTGTGATTGGCGAGATTTGGGCTTTATAAGAACTCAAGCTGGTCCAATTAATCCATTTTTCTTATTATTTTGTAATTTTTGTATTTTATTTTGTTGGAATAAAGTTTAGATGTCTTTTGCTCTTTCCTAAGTTAGTTATTGGGCTTTAAAGGCTTCCTAAGTCATTATGATGGCTAGTGGGAATTTATTATCATGTTTATGGTTATTTTCTAGGAAATAATGCACTTAATTACATGATAGTGGGAGTTTCTTCCTTGCATTTCAAGAGTCATTTTAGGGCTTCAAGGGTTGAAAATAGCTTCAAGCTTAGCCTATAAATAGGGATATGCCCTTTGGTCTTTCCTAAGTTAGTTATTGGGCTTTAAAGACTTCCTAAGTCATTATGATGGCTAGTGGGAATTTATTATCATGTTTATGGTTATTTTCTAGGTAATAATGCACTTAATTGCATGCTAGTGGGAGTTTTTTCCTTGCATTTCAAGAGACATTTTAGGGTTTCAAGGGTTGAAAATAGCTTTAAACTTAGCCTATAAATAGGGAACTCATGTACTCCAAAAAGGAGATTTTGGAAGATTAATGAAAGTGGAGGAATTCCTCATTTTTTAGAGGGCTATTTCGTGTCGCTTGGGTCCTTAGAGAGAACCATAGCTTGAATCTTATCAAAGGTTCCTCATACCTTTGTGGCGATTCTACACAAGACTTATCTTTCTCATTCTCTTCAATAGAATTGAGATTGTGGCGCCATTCTTCATCTTCTTGTCTAATTCCATCTTTTAATCTTTTTCTATCTTACTTGTTCTTCTCACCACTTCTTATTCTTCTACATCAATCTTTGTTTAATTTTTCTTCTTTTTGTTTGTTGTTGAATTCGGTTACAAGAGAACCCACTCAAGGAAGATCCAGAAATCATATGTTCCATTGTTAGATCATATCACAAAGATTGAACAATCACCATCATAGAGGACTTGAGGTAGGGGATTCTAACCCAAATCTTCATCCCTCTCCTTCCATTTTTTCTTTAAGGTTGAAGTTAGGTTACTTAAGTTGTAAAAGATGATTTGATGAGCAAATCTAGGTTTTGAGCTTGGTTTTCAATTCCAAGTGGTAAAGTTATACCTTATTAGATGTATGATTATGAGTTCTTAACACTCAAGAACCATTAATCTCCATTGGAAACAAAGATGGTGATTTACAGTCGTAGGTGGTGGAAATTCCACTAATCCATGATTAAGTAAATTTAAGGTTGTATAAGTATCACAACATGTTAATGGATCATATTTGAGGTTTGTGATAGCTTAGAATCAAAATTTGAGTGATTGGAATGATAATTTTGAGTAATGGAACAGTAAACTATTCTGCAGAATTCAGCAGTCGTGTAGTCACGCCTAGGCGTGACTAAACCATGCTTTGGAGTGTCTTGCCTAGGTGTGGGAAAGTCATGTCTAGGCATGAGTTCCAGGAATTTTCAGCATTATTTTTCTTGTTGTGTTGGAGTTTCCTACCAATTGAAATCATTCTCATATATTTTCTTAAGTGTATTAAGATACTTTTAGGGATATTTTACAAAGGAAATGATCACCTAATCTATGAGTACAAGTTGAATGTTAAGTTATTCAATAGTTGTTAATTAATTGAAGTAGTTGTCTAGGACCTTATACATCCTTGTGTGATTTAGAAAATCACTAAGATTGTGATTATAAGGTAAACTAGATAATAGCTTGGTAAGAAAGTGTACTTATCATAGTTGCATACTTTATTCTCTTATTTCATTATGAGTTTAATGGGCAAAATTATACAGGACAAGTATCACAAGTAAGGAAGTGAGTCAAACTTCCTAATCATGCAAAAGAGTAAGTTAAACTCTTTTCTTAGAAGATAATGAAGAGAAGTAAGTGTCAGTATAACACTTTACCTAAGGCAAACCAGTGAGCTAAACTAATTATCAAGTACATGAGGATTATGATCAACCTCATGCAGGTGTAGTAAAGTGAGTAAAACTTACTAACACAAGCCTTGGGATGAGTTAAGTCCTGAGTTAGCCATTGAAGCGAGATAAGTAATTTGCCAAGTTTAGTTAGTGTTAAACAGTTGTATGGGCGACTGTGTAATACCAAAGTATATTAAATTTCTATACATTACATAGTTGTATAGGCAATAGTATAATATGATTACTAATTATGCTTATAAGTGATTTATATTATTGAGTGCCATGAAATACATGTTTATTTACTGAGAAATTTTATGTTCACACCCCTTTTCATGTTTCCATGGTAAAAGCAGGTCAAGACCCTTCTAAAGGGGTTAAGCTAATGAAGAGAGAGCAACAAAACTAGATAATTATTAATTTTTGTTGTATGGATAACTCTTGTATAATTTACTTTGAGTTGTAGTTTTATAGTATATATAACATTAAGCCCTTAGAGGCTTTTGATGTATATATGTATGACTTACTTTTATCGTGGCTCTTCATAATAAATTGCTTAATTATATGGGATTAAGAATATAGTAAGTAGAAGTGACATGTTTAAAGCTTTATATATCTTTATATAAGTAGTTATATCGAGATATTTGTATTAGGGTTTTACATATGCCACCCTTTCCAAATGTTTATGTGTAGCTTGATTTTTTTCCTGAAGCAGTTGGATTTACTGTGATGGCACATTTTACAATTTCTACTGAGAGTTTTAAATTATTATTTCCATGATAAATCCAGTGAAGAATCAAAGTAAGAGCAAGGCGAAGTGTTGAAGACATAATATAGTTATTCTTTTACATAATGAAATTGTACTGAGTTTTATGGTTTTGTATATATGCCCACATGGCTTGTTCTGTATAAACATGTATCTCAAACATATCTTGCCATTGTAAAGTAAAGAGTAAATTTCTAGATGTATAAAATGTCTTGTTCTCTTTACTTAGATAATAAAGGCTCTTTATATGTATATGTCGATAGTTATTATACATATCTTGTATTTTATGTTTCAAGTTAGAAGTGACATACCTAACTCTTTATACTTAAGTATATTGATGATATACAATAGTTTTAGTTTATAGTATCATAACAGTTCATCATGTCGAGTCATGGTATAGACTGACTATGCTTTTGGGCATGTTTAGATGTTTTTGTTTGAGTTTTGCATTTTTTTGTCTCTTATGTGAGATATCTATAGTATTGCATGAGTTGCCCAAGGAATGAATGTTAATAGTTACTGACACACTGTTACATGATATTAAGACTGATCAACTCAATATGTATTATTTTGTGTGAACATGAAACTATGGCACCCCCTAGGTGAGCTCGGGAGAGTAGGGAAGCTAATAATGAAGGTACAAATGATATGTCTGAGATGTTTAGGATGATGGTGGAGGTGATAGTAGAGCAAACTGCCTCCACTAATAATAGTATGATGATGAAGGCAATGAAAAAGCAGACCGCTGCCACTAATAAAGTGATGGAAAGAATGGGGCCAAATCAAATCCACTGGCTAAAGATGCAACAATAGTAAGAAATTAGCACTTCCATGATCTTTCGGAATTCAAAAAGTTGAATCCTCCATCTTTCAAGGGAGAGCCCAACCCAACAAAAGTCGAAGAGTGGCTAAGTGAAATAGAGAAGATTTTTGAGGTAATGGATTGATCGGATGAACAAAAAGTGTCTTTCGCTTCCTTTATGTTAAAAAGGGAAGCAAAGAATTGGTGGAAGAGTTCAAAAAGATTAATAGAAGCTGCAGGTACTCATGTGACATGGGAAGTGTTTAGGGCCACTTTTCTAGACAAATATTTTTCGATGATTGTGCAAGATGATAAGGAGGTGGAATTTTTAGAGTTGAAACAAGGTAATATGTTCATTGGACAATATGAAACAAAGTTTGAGGAGCTATCTAAGTTTTCCTCTTATTTTAGGCTGAACCCATACAAAAACTGGAAGTGTCTTAAGTTTGAGTGTAGATTGAGGGATGAAATTAAAAGGTTTGTTAGACCCATTGAGGTTAAGGATTTTCCCACTTTGGTTAAGAATTTTAAGATTGTGGAGTCTGGTGAGTTCAAATTTCAAACAGAGTAGAAAACCAAGGGTTTCCAAAAAAGGAAGCGGAGAGATGATAGATTCTAAGGGAGTGTTTCTCGGCCTAAATTTTCGCAAGAGAAAGGTAAACAAGTACAAACGGGGTAGGCAGGGCCTAGAGATCTTCAATGCCCTAAATGTGGGAAACAACATTGAGGAAGACCTTGTATGGCTAGTTGGACTAGGTGTTACATTTGTGGTCAAGAAGGGTACTTTGCTAGAAGTTGTCCACAAAGGCAGAAGACCACACCAAACCAAAGGCCTTAAGCCAAAGGAAGAGTCTACACTTTGAGTGGTAAGGAGGAGCCAAATCTCCCAACCTCATCCAAGGTACGTGTATGGTTAAGGATAATATTTTAATTGTACTATATGATTCAAAAGCATCTCACTTCTTTATTTCATAAAAATGTGTGAAAATGTTGGATTTACCCGTGTCAAAACTCCCCAATACTCTGTTTGTGTCTACCCTAACAGGAAAATCTATAACCACTTTGATGACAACCAAATGGGGGTTGCCTTTTTTAAGATCTTTTTGATTGAAATTGTAACACCCTCCGTAGGGCGTCACATTTTAAATAAAACATAAAACCTGAAAATCATTTTATAAAAGCCTTGATTTTTAAAAGATGAATTTTAAAAAATTTCATTTCGCGAAAATATAAACTTACCAAAAATTATAAGTAAAACAGAAATTAAATTGAATTAATTAATACACATATTATATATGCCACAAAAATATTCAACAACAATTTAAAACATAACATTTACAGACTCAGAGAAACAGTAGCAAACCCAAAGACGGGTACTACTAATAGCACGGTAACAACACTAACGAGAAAACCCAACCTACATGTTCCATTTCTCCACTAAACTGCATCCTGTTGAAACTTGGAAGATTACTCCTCGACGTTGTCACCATCTTCAGAACATAACCTCCAGTAGGTCTAAGAAACTTCCTTCGTCTACTATACAAATTTAACAATACAAACACAACAAGCAATACAGTAAAGAGGTGAGATCCCCTTTCACCAATACCAGTACGGTAGCAAAGAATAATACGAATGACAAGGTCATTCCATACACATAGATAATACCAATATAGTCATGTTGTCAAGTTACAATTAATTTGAATAAGCATATATCATAATAAAATAAACTACAATAACATTACCAGGATAGATATAACAATTCATACAATATAAAATGCCATAACAGTAAATCATAACAATATAAAATAACTATTAAATGCAATAACAACATATAATATCACGGATAAAAGATAATAATGTACGTAGACAAAATATAACATATAAACATATAATATCACAGATAGAAGATCATAGATAAAGAAATAATAAATAACATAATAAATAACAACACAGATACATGTGCAATATGACACAATCCTACTCCATGGAGCTAAAAACACAGACATCAGAGAGAGAATGATCTGCAAAATCTATTAGTACCACGGCTGCCCAACCAAACTATTCCGCGGTCACACGTTGCGTCTATAGCCCACAGTCACATGGCGTGGTGTAGCACGTTGTCTAACGTTGCGTCACTACAGGCAATGTAGAATGTACTATTAGACTTTACAAGATCTCAATTAAGTATAGTGTGTGTCGAGTCCATTAGTGTGTTACCAGTTACCATGGCCCAGAAGAGCAACCAACTGTCCACATATGGAATTATGCACACTAACGTCTCCAAGTTCATTCAAAATCGAATCACACTATGCTTATCGCACCGACAATACGATGTGATTCACCTCGTCAATCAATCCACCAAAATTGGCATCAACTCAATGGATGTCCAGAAATATAGATTCTCAAAATACCCTCAAAGGTATATATATAAAAAAATATATGCCTGATAATCACATATTTTATTCATTAAGAAACCCTCATTATTAGTCATTTACACTCTTCATGTACTTAATTGACTGAATTTGATTATGTTTTGTAAGTTTGAACTCGAATCGGACTTAATTGATTTTTCAGCATTATTCGAGTCTTACACTGTTTCTGTATTTTGGCCATATCTTGAGTTCTAAATGTCTGATAATTATGAATTTTACCTTGTAGGAAAGATAAAAGAGAGCTCTACAACTTTGATGAAGAGCTCGAAGTCAAATTCAGACATCTAGTGGAGCTAATTGGGCATGGAAATCAGAATACGGGATTTGTGACTGGAACCCGAACAGTGTATAGTAACCAGAACATAATTCGATTTGGGTTTATAGAATGGGCTGAAAATTGGTGATCTGAAAGTTAAGACCCATATGTACAACTTTCATGACAAACACAAAACTTGATTCGGGCTCCTTGATGGAGATATTGGGTCTGAAAGTCAAAACAGAGGTGCTGAAACTGGTCCTGAGCAGTCTGTAGTAATTGGGTCATATCTTGGGCTGTAGGACGAATTTTTGGTGCTTCCAGAGCCATTGGAAAGCTTAGACAATTTCCTAGAACTTTCATGAAGACCACTTGGCTCAAAAATGACGAAATCAATGAGTTCAGCAATGAATACTTTCGGAGACAAGGAAGCTCACCTACCAAGTTCACCTACCAAGCTCACCTACCAAGCTCACCTACTAATTCCACCTACTAATCTCATCTACCCATCTACTACTACTCTGAATCCTCTATAAAAGGAAGCATGAGGAGAGCTCTAAACACAACATACACTTAGTGTTAAAGATAGTTTTTCATAGTTCTTGTATATTTTTCCTTCATTGTAATGGAGAGCTAAGTCACTTCTAGTCAATTCGGGACTCTTGAAGAGATTGTGGCTTGGATTCTTGAGACCTTGGTTATGTAATGTATTTGATTTATATTTGAATTCCTCTTCTCTTCTTCTTCTGTTCTCTTGATCTTGAATGCATGAATGGTGATTCTGTTTATGTTTGATCTAATTTGATCTTGGTTTAAGATTAAGTATTGTGATGAAATTTAGAACTGATTGATCTAAACTAATCACGTAATTGAAGAGGTTAGGTTACTGATTTGTGCCTAGGTTAATTGAATTCGGTGCTTAAATTGACATATATTTACATGAATGGTGCGATTGCAGATTTGTGTTTATCACTTGTCAATTGAATTCGGACGATTGTCTAGTATGAATTCTCGGATCGATGCAGAGATCTCGGTTAGATCCAAGTTAACCATTCAAATGTATTTCAGGTGTTTGTTGAAAGGTCTATGATTGAATCCACCCAATCTCGGATAGATTTTGAATTGACTGTTCTTTTAATTGTTATTTCTCTTTAAATCATCGTCATGCGATCCTTGAACCATCAAAACCCCCTTTTTCTAACTTTCACTTGATTTGATCAAATTGCATCTACGATCCTTGAGGAGACGATCCGGTGTTGTTCACTATACTACAAGTTTAGGTAATAACTTCGGTTATAATTTTTTGACCGAGTTTAATTTCGTCAAAATTTTGGCGCCATGCATTGCGGGAACTCGTAGGTGTAATCTTTTCATTTTGAGTAACCTTACTAATTTTTGTTCTTTCTTACCTATTCTAACAGTTATTTTTCATTTACTAACATTGTTTATACCATACTAACGTTTTTATCTTAGCTTTTGAATTTTTCTCGATTTAGGAAAGACGGAAAACAGTGATTACGGTAACTATTGCAATTTTCGAACTGCAACATGCCCAGAATGAGCTGAAACTTGGTCGGTTGAAGGAAAACAGCCTGATAAACAAGACTCACGTAAACTGTGAGGTCACCCCTGGTTTTTCGAAATTCTATCATTTAGACCACTTTTTCAATTTTTTAATATTTTTATTGCATTTTCTAGTTTCATTTTTATGTAGATTTTGTTCGTGTTGATTCCATAATTTTTAAAAATGTTTAGACATATTAACTAGATTTATTTTTGCATATTTTGAGTATTGTTTAGTGTATTTTGCTTAGTTGCGCTTTTTGTGTTTTTGTGCTTTAGTTGATGCATGACTAGGTCCAATCGATATCTTGCTTGATCTTGATCCCGAGATTGATAGGACCTTGCATAGATTAATTAGATCTCGTGTGATAAATTCCGAGTTAATTCGAACCTAATTTTGGGAGTGAACCCGATAACTTAAGTAATCCCGAAATCATGGCCGATAACATGCATAATAGAACCCTTAAGGAACTTGTTGCTCCCGATGTATCTTACCAATCTTTGTGCATTCAATATCCCGATCTTGATGCAGATTTTGAGTTGAAATCTGGTTTGATACACTTGTTACCAAAGTTTCATGGTCTTGCGGGTGAAGATCCTCATAAGCACCCGAAAGAGTTCCATGTTGTGTGTTCAACCATGAAGCCACAAGGCATCTTTGAGGAACACATCAAGTTAAGGGCATTTCCTTCTCACTTGTCGATGCGACCAAAGATTGGTTGTTTTATCTTTCACCAGGTTCGGTCGGAAGTTGGAATGACATGAAGAGGTTGTTCCTGGAGAGATTCTTCCCCGCCTCGAGAGCCGCCGCAATTAGGAAGGATATATGTGGCATCGTACGATGTCCGGTGAGACTTTGCATGAATACCGGGAGAGATTCAAGAAGTTGTGTTCGAATTTGTCCTCATCACCAAATTAGTGACCAACTCTTGATTCAATACTTTTATGAGGGTTTGTCGCCAAATGATAGAAGCATGATCGATGTCGCCTCGGAGGAGCCTTAGTAGACAAGACTTCTACCGCCGCAAGAGATCTGATAGCAAACATGGCAGCCAATACCCAACGGTTTGGCTCGCGGATCATCACCGCAACCAGAGGAGTTAATGAAATTCAAGCATCTCATATGGACCAACAAAGAATGGAACACAGACTAGATGAATTGACTTCTTTGGTAAGACAGATAGCAATTGGGTCAACAACCACCAATGCAGATGACTTGCATCGGTGTGTGGAATTTGCTCTAATTCATCTCATCCTACCGATTCATGCCCTACACTTCAGGAAGATGGTTCCGCTTTTCCAGATCAATGTGTTGTCTTTGCGGTGGTGTTTTTCCTGGTAGACCCCAATATCAAGAACAAAGAACAATCTAGATATGATCCATTTTCTAGCACTTATAATCCCTGGTTGGCGAGACCATCCCAATTTGAGATATGGGAATTCTAGCCAAGCAACAACGGCCCCCACCAAGAAGAACAACAATGCCCCCCAAGAAGAACAACAATTTAGATACCAAGTCATGGTCCAAGCAACAAATACCAACAAATACCCGCATTCGACAACAAAGAAACTGCTCAAGATGTCCATCAATCCACTCCAAATTGAGCCATCATTGGAAGACTCGATGAAACAAATGGCCACAAATAACATTCGGTTCAAAGCAGAACGTCGGTGCCAACATTCAGAATTTACAAACTCAAATCGGGCGGTGGCAACCACTTGTGAGCGAGCTAAAGAGTCAAGGTTCTAGCCAATTGCCTTCACAAACAAATCAACAATCCAAGAGGCAACGTAAGTGCAATTACCTTGAGAAGTGGCAAAGAAGTTAATGTTCCAACCTTACAAAGAATCGAAATTGACCAAAAATGGCAGGAAATGGATAATTCAGTCCAGAAATCTGTGCCACTGAAGAAAATTGCAGAGAATTCAGATGTTACCATTCCATTACCTTTTCCAAATAGGATCACACAATCCAAGAGAACAATGCAAGCAGAAATGGAAAAAGAAGTCATGGAGACATTCAGGAAAGTGGAAATCAATATTCCCTCCTAGATGATCAAGCAAATTCCAAAATATGCTAAATTTCTCAAGGAGTTGTGCACTCATAAGAGAAGGTTGAGAGGGATGAGAAGATCAAGCATGGGTAGAAATGTTTCGCAATGATTCGCAAGCATGCCACGTAAATGCAAAGATCCTGGAACTTTCACAATTTCTTGCACAATTGGCAACTCTAGATTTGAGCATGCAATGCTAGATTTGGGTGCTTCGATCAATGTCATGCCCATGTGGGTGTATAAGTGTTTAAACATTGGTACTTTGCAACCCACCGGTATCGTGATTCGGGTTGGCAAATAGAGCCACCGCTCATCCCAGCAGTGTGCCGGAAGATGTGTTAGTTCGGGTGAATGAGTTGATTTTTCCAGCAGATTTCTACATTCGGACATGGAAGATGAGTCTCCAACAAACCATGCTCCATTGATTCTAGGAGACCATTCTCAAGACCGCCAAGACCAAGATAGACGTGCATTGGCACCCTTTCTATGGAGTTTGGCGACGATTTGGTACAATTTAACATTTTTGATGCCATGAGACACCCCCTAGAGGAGCATTCTGTTTTCCATGTTGATATGATTGAGATGCTTTGGTTGATGATGTCTATACTTGATTTATATCTTGAATTCCCCGATATTGTTGACTATCTTGGTTCTGTTTCTTGTGATACATGTGCCACTTGTGATGTTGAACCATGTGTTTGCATGTTGAGATTTATTGTTATGAGTAATGATACAAATTGCCGATGATGCAACAATTGAGAATGAGAGTCGTACCATGTTGAAATTAATGTTGCTTTGAGATAGTTGTTTCAGATCACTTGTTACCTTCCATTGTGCAACCTCCATCTTTGGAGTTGAAGACTTTACTGACCATCTTAAATATGCATATTTGGGAGATGGTGAGACACTTAGGTGATCATTGCTAAAAACTTACAACCCGATCAAGAAAAAAATTACCTGCAGATTTTGAGGCGAATAGGCAAGCCATCGGATGGACTCTTGCAGATATTCCCTGGTATTAGTCCCTCCACATGCATGCATAAGATTTTATTGGAAGAAGGGATCAAACCGTTAGATGACCCCAAAGGAGACTAAATCCCCGGATTCTAGATGTGGTGAAGAAGGAAGTTACAAAGCTACTTCAAGTGGCATTATTTATCCCATATCCGATGACGGTCAATGGGTGAGCCCCGTGCAAGTGGTTCCCAAGAAATGCGGGGTCACAAAGTGGTTGCGAATCGAACAATGAGCTTGTGCCCACACGAGTTCAAAACAGTTGGCGAGTTTGCATTGATTATAGGCGGCTCAACCAGGCTACCGTAAAGGATCATTTCCCGCCGCCCTTCATTGATCGATGTTGGAGCGGTTAGGCGGCAAGTCACATTATTGTTTCCTGGATGGATATTCGGGCTATTTTCGATTCATATAGCCCCGAAGACCAAGAGAAGACTACTTTCACTTGTCCATTTGGCACATTTGCATACGGGAGGATGCCCTTTGGTCTATGCAATGCTCCATGCACCTTTCGAGGTGTATGGTAAGTATCTTTTCTCGATTTTTTAGAAAATTGCATGGACGTATTTATGGATGATTTTACTGTCTATGGATCTTCCTTTGATGCATGTTTAGATAGTCTGGCTCAGGTCTTGCATAGATGCATAAAGACTAACCTCGTTCTAAATTTTGAGAAATGTCATTTCATGGTAGAACAAGGTATAGTCTTAGGGCATGTGATATCTCGTGAGGGTATTGAGGTAGATCCTGCAAAAATAGATGTTATTTCATGCCTATCTTACCCCACATGCGTGCGGGAGATTCGTTCTTTCCTTGGTTATGCAGGTTTCTATCGGCGGTTCATAAAGGATTTCAGCAAAATTGCACTTCCGCTATCCAACTTATTGCAAAAAGATGTGGAGTTTCACTTTGACAAGAAGTGCCAGGATGCCTTCAATCAATTGAAGCGAGGCATTGACCAGGACACCTATCATCCAACCGCCGGATTGGACACTTCCATTTGAACCGATGTGTGATGCCTCTAATTATGCATTGGGAGTCGTTCTTGCACAAAGGGTCGGTAAAGTATCTCATGTCATTTCCTATGCTTCGAGAACTTTAGATCCCGCACAAATCAACTACACCACAACCGAAAAGGAACTTTTAGCAATTGTTTTTGCTTTAGATAAATTTCGATCATATTTGCTTGGTTCCGAGTGGTTGTGTTTTCAGATCATGCAAACATTGAAGTTTCTCCGAAGAAGCCCAATGCCAAGCCCCGGTTGATTAGGTGGATGTTGCTCCTCCAGGAGTTTGATATTGAGATCCGTGACAAGAGTGGAGCGGAGAATTTGGTGGCTGATCACTTGAGTCGAATTGAAAGGGAGGCAAATATTTTTCCCATCCATGATGTTTTCCCTGATGAGCAGCTTTTCAAGCTACAAGGCAACATCCCTTGGTTTGTTGATTTGATTAATTTCTTGGTTGCTAACGCAATACCTGCACATTTCACTAAGGCTAAGATTGATAAATTGAAAAGTGAGTCAAAGTATTATGTGTGGGATGATCCTTACTTATGGAGATTTTGCAGTGACCAAGTAATTAGGAGGTGTGTGCCTGATGATGAATTCCATTCCATTCTTAGCTTTTGTCATAAACTTGCATGTGGCGGCCACTTCGGTCCTCAACGGATGCTAGGAAAGTTTTAGACTCGGATTATATTGGCCCACTCTATTTCATGATGCATATATGTTTTGCAAATCTTGTGATCAATGCCGAGAGAACAGAAATACTTTCGTAGGAATGAAATGCCCCGAAACCCTTATTATTCTCGTGAGATTTTTGATGTTTGGGGTATTGACTTTACGGGTCCTTTTCCCGTATCATTTGGTTTTGTTTACATTCGCTTCATTGTGGATTATGTATCTAAATGGGTGGAGGCTAAGGCCACTCGGACTGATGATTCTAAAGTTGTTGTGGATTTTATTAGATCACAGATTTTCTGTAGGTTTAGAGTCCCGAGATCCATCATTAGTGATCAAGGTTCACATTTTTGCAATCGAAGCATGGAGGCTTTGATGAAGAAGTATGGAGTCCAACACAAGGTTTTTACACCTTACCATCCCCAAACCAATGGGCAAGCCGAGGTCTCCAACAGAGAAATTAAGCAGATACTCCAGAAGACAGTTCAACCTAACAGAAAGGACTGGAGCAAGAGGCTTGAGGATGCTTTATGGGCTTACCGGACTGCTTATAAGACACCAATCGGGATGTCTCCGTATCGGATTATTTTTGGAAATGCCTGCCACCTACCGGTGGAAATTGAGCATCGAGCATTCTGGGTGGTGAAAAGGTGCAACTTGGACCTAGATCAAGCAGGTTTGGAGAGGAAGCTACAGCTGCAGCAATTGGAGGAGATCCGCTTGGAGGCTTATGAAAGTTCCAAACTTTATAAGGAGAAGACCAAAGTCTTCCATGATAAGTTAATTCTGAGGAAAACATTTGAGATTGGTCAAAAAGTTCTCCTCTATAACTCCCGCCTCCGACTCATGCCCGGCAAATTAAGGTCTAGATGGGATGGACCATTTATTGTTACTAATGTTTTTCCTTCGGTGTCGTTCGATTAAAAGTGAGGTCACCGCCAAAGCTTTCATCGTAAATGGACACCGCCTCAAACAAGATCATGAACTTCCAGAGAATGCGAAGTGGAGGTGATGAATCTTCTCCATCCGCATTATGAATAAAAAAAAAAAAAAAAAAAAAAAAAAAAAAAAAAAAAAAAAAGAAAAAAAAAAAAAAAAAAAAAAACATTTGTGTGCCCGACAATAAGGTAGGTAGAGTCGCTCAGAAGCATGTGGAGGTCATTTTTTCTTCAGCGACAACAACTGCGAAAATCTTGCAGTATGGATTTTATTGGCCTACTTTATTAAAGGTCTGTTACACCTTTTGCAAAAGCTGCGGAAATTAGTCAAAAAGTTCTGCTTTGAGATTATCATCTGCACCTACTCCTTGGAAATGAAAATTGAGATCTAGGTGGCGTGGTTCTTTTGTTGTCGACACGCGTATCCTCTCAAAGATCGATACTGAGGATCCTAGGAATGGTAATGCGCTTAAGGTTAATGGACAAAGACTCAATCATTCCTGGAAAACCAAGTTCTTGAGTTCTTTGTGTTGCTAGGTTAAGTGGCGGATACGGTACTCCGTGACTCTTGAGTCTGTTTATTCTTCGATTTCCCAAAATAACCGAACCCTTCTTCTCCTTCAAAATGGATGTCATTCTTTCAAACCCGAGAAAACATTTTCCTTCTCTTCCTCAAAATGCGCCGAGAAAAATCTACAAAGTTCGATGTGAGAGATTGAGAATGTTAATACACAAGGGTATGCCGAAGATGTATTTGGATAATTGAAGCAAAGGTCCGATTAGCAAAGTGTGAGTCCTCAATTTCATTTGACTCATATATGCCCGGTCTTGGAAGAAGTTCATATTCTAAAAGGAGAAGAGCAAAAAGGTTACAAGTCCGTCACAAATGTGGACGATGGAACCGTAACAAGCGATGTCGTACTAAGGGGATGGTTTCCGCAAATAGAGAAGATAAAATTTTCTTCATTAAGAATGGATGAGTAAGGAGTCATTAGATGATATCTTATTGACTCTTGAGACGCATTCTTGTGGATTGGTGCATCGTGAAATTCTTAAATTGTGGAATCTCTTCAAGGATGAACAACAACGCTACGATCTTGGGAATCGACTCTAAAAGACTTCGTTTGCCAATTTATAAGAAAATTGGATGGGAAGCTTATCCTCGACTCATAGAAGACGTTT
Organism: Ormosia emarginata; assembly: GCA_029884605.1. Taxonomy (NCBI): domain Eukaryota; kingdom Viridiplantae; phylum Streptophyta; class Magnoliopsida; order Fabales; family Fabaceae; genus Ormosia; species Ormosia emarginata. The sequence goes on from JAQQTP010000050.1 coordinate 947,959, forward strand.
AAGCCGTCACATCGGACGTTAAACCAGAGGCGAGATGTGAGCCATATCCACAAATAATCTGTACATATCATCTTCTTCTTCTTCTTCTTCATGGCATTTTACAAAAAAAAAATGAAAAAAATGAAAAAAAATGAAAAAAAAAATGAAAAAAAAAATGAAAAGAAAAAAATGTATACTTCTTAGGGTTGGCTTTGGTAACACAAACCGTGAATGGGGAAATGCATGCATCCCGATCCAGCCTTCTTAATTGAAAAACAAAGAAGGTAGATTGTATCCACATGTGAGGCAACCATCGTATTATGGCCACTTGTCCCTTTTGGGAGCCCTATGTTGCGCTTGGTCTTGAATGGGTCGAATACTGGTCAACAATGCTTTGGCACAAAGCCGAAAAAGCAGACTACCTCCATCCCAATCTTAAGTAAGTATACACTCATCTTTCATGGGTTTTTTTTTTCTAACAATTTCAAAAAAAAAAAAAAAAAAAAAAAGATTCTCGTGTCTCTTAATTTCAACCTTTTCTGACAACCGCCAACCTACCCTCATAGGTGCAATTATTCCCCTTTCCATTCTTTTTCCTATTTAAACACTCCATTTTCTCCATTTTCCTTCAAACTCAGAAACACTCAAAGGGAGGAAGAGTATAGAATGGGGCCTTCTATTCGTAACCTCAAAAATGTCTGTGTTTTTTGTGGGTCGAGTTATGGGAAGGGATTAGAGTTTGTAAACGCAGCCTAGCACTCTTGGTCGATCACTTGTCTGCGAGAAATATTCATCTTGTATATGGGGAGGTTGTCGTGGGTTAATGGGGGCTGTATCACTTTCGCCTTTGTAAGAGACAGTCATGGTTCTAGGTATCATTCCCGAAACTTTAGCTCAACGAACATCACCGGAAAGACAATTGGAGAGGAACTTAAGGTATCATCAATGCATGAACGCATGAAGATAATGCTTGAAAACTCGATGCATTCATTGCCTTACCAGTGGTTTTGGTACTTTGGAAGAAATTTTTCAAATTGTCTCTTTCGTTTAATCGAACATCCACCATAAACCCATTGGTTTGGTGGATGTTAATAATTTCTTTGATCTTCTGTTATTTTTTCTTGACAAAGTCGTGGAACGAAATTTATCACTCCTTTCAAGAAGACAACTTCTTATCTCTGCCTCCACTATTGATGAGCTCATTGATAAATTAGAAGCTTTTGAGTATATACTGATCAGGTATTAGCTCAAATAGATTGGTGGTCAACAGAAGCAGCGAAGGAAGTAACAAGAAACAAGAGCCCGATCTGAAACTTTCTCTTTAAAGGGTTTGATTTAAAAAAAAAAAAAATTGTTGTTGTTTTGTTTAGTATGATATGATTGTCATGGACTTATTAAACCAATTAGTGATGGCGAGTAAGGAGTCATTTTACTCTTGAGACGCATCTTAATTGGTGGCGAGAGGTACTAACGATGCGCAGATTTCTTTTCAAGAGTTCGATGACAAGAGTGTTTCTTTTTCTACGCTAGGCGTTGATTCACTTCTTATCGGGTTGTGTTGCTCTTTTCTATCTCTTTCTTTCACATTGAGGACAATGTTACATTAAGTGTGGGGGAGAGATTTTAGCATGTTTCTGTTTCTTTTCGTTTGTTAAAAAAAAAAAATTTAAAAAAAAAAATTCAAAAAAAAATTCAAAAAAAAATAATAAAAAAGGGGTTCATGCATGATTGAATAATTTTTCTCCCTTCTTGAACTGATATGCTTGGTGATGGATGATTGAATTGATGAATTGAGTTTGATGAATGCATACCTTGTGAGATTTTGAGCCTAATGGATGGATTCAACATTTATGCCATTCTCTTCTTTCTTGTGTGATTTTCACTCATGTTAATGACCACTCTAGAACTTGCTTTGATTCTTTTTGAGGCTACATTTCACTTGCATGCATGAACATGATTGAGGCCCTCTTTCTTAGCTAATTTAACCAAATAGCCAACCTTGTTTTCAATATGATATCAAGCACTCTTTTGACCTCTCGAAAATTCTCTCGATTCCTGCTAACCTTGTATATTTTCCTTTGCTTAACCCCTTTGAGCTTATTTGACCATTCCTTGTTTCTAGCTCATTATGTGCCTTAAATGAAAAATCGTGTTCTTACTGTACCTTAGGAAATAAAAGAACATTAGCCTGGTTAATGGATGAGTTTTTGAACAAGTGTGGGTGTGTGTACAAAATGGTTGTCGAAAAAAAAAAAAAAAAAAAGAAAGAGTGCCTAAAAAAAAAAAAAAAAAAAAAAAAAAAAAGAGAAATGTATGTATATAGTTATGTTCATATATATATATATAAAAAAAAAAAAAAGAGAGAAAAGGATTGGGAAATGAATATGTAAAGGGATATACATTAGAGTTGAGATGAACTTTTATGCTCGTTATTTGAACTCAATTTCTCATTTTCTTTTATTCTCTTTGGTATTTATCTTCTCATATCCATTTTATCTCTCTTCGTTACCTTGACCTCACTACAACCTTGAATAAAGTCCTCATGATTTGTGTGTGCATGTGTTTTGAGTAGTGGAGAAGTAGAAGATAAGCAAGCTTATGGTAGTGCAATTTTCATGGGTTGAATTGAGTGAAATACCTACCTTTTAAACATTTGAGAGATTGAGAGGAATCTTGTGAAGATCCATCATTCTTAATTCATTCTTTTCAACGGAAGTTTCCTTGCTTGTTGGTTTGAGATGTGAAGAAATGTTACCTCATTTATGCTTTGATCCCTTGAATTTCTTGTTGCTCTTCTTGCTTCATTGAGTCCTTTAGAGTTTTTAATTTTTAAGTTTGTGTCGTTTGTCTTTGTCTTCTAACTTTAGTTTTATATGTTTTGCCCAGAGTGCAAAAAGCTAAGTGTGGGGGAATTTGATAATCACATATTTTATTCATTAAGAAACCCTCATTATTAGTCATTTACACTCTTCATGTACTTAATTGACTGAATTTGATTATGTTTTGTAAGTTTGAACTCGAATCGGACTTAATTGATTTTTCAGCATTATTCGAGTCTTACACTGTTTCTGTATTTTGGCCATATCTTGAGTTCTAAATGTCTGATAATTATGAATTTTACCTTGTAGGAAAGATAAAAGAGAGCTCTACAACTTTGATGAAGAGCTCGAAGTCAAATTCAGACACTAGTGGAGCTAATTGGGCATGGAAATCAGAATACGGGATTTGTGACTGGAACCTGAATAGTGTATAGTAACCAGAACATAATTCGAGTTTGGTTTTATAGAATGGGCTGAAAATTGGTGATCTGAAATTTAAGACCCATATGTACAACTTTCATGACAAACACAAAACTTGATTCGGGCTCCTTGATGGAGATATTGGGTCTGAAAGTCAAAACAGAGGTGCTGAAACTGGTCCTGAGCAGTCTGTAGTAATTGGGTCATATCTTGGGCTGTAGGACGAATTTTTTGGTGCTTCTAGAGCCATTGGAAAGCTTAGACAATTTCCTAGAACTTTCATGAAGACCACTTGGCTCAAAAATGACGAAATCAATGAGTTCAGCAATGAATACTTTCGGAGACAAGGAAGCTCACCTACCAAGTTCACCTACCAAGCTCACCTACCAAGCTCACCTACTAATTCCACCTACTAATCTCATCTACCCATCTACTACTACTCTGAATCCTCTATAAAAGGAAGCATGAGGAGAGCTCTAAACACAACATACACTTAGTGTTAAAGATAGTTTTTCATAGTTCTTGTATATTTTTCCTTCATTGTAATGGAGAGCTAAGTCACTTCTAGTCAATTCGGGACTCTTGAAGAGATTGTGGCTTGGATTCTTGAGACCTTGGTTATGTAATGTATTTGATTTATATTTGAATTCCTCTTCTCTTCTTCTTCTTCTTTGTTTCTCTTGATCTTGAATGCATGAATGGTGATTCTGTTTATGTTTGATCTAATTTGATCTTAGTTTAAGATTAAGTATTGTGATGAAATTTAGAACTGATTGATCTAAACTAATCACGTAATTGAAGAGGTTAGGTTACTGATTTGTGCCTAGGTTAATTGAATTCGGTGCTTAAATTGACATATATTTACATGAATGGTGCGATTGCAGATTTGTGTTTATCACTTGTCAATTGAATTCTGGACGATTGTCTAGTATGAATTCTGGATTTGATGCAGAGATCTCGGTTAGATCCAAGTTAACCATTCAAATGTATTTCGTGTGTTTGTTGAAAGGTCTATGATTGAATCCACCCAATCTCGGATAGATTTCTGAATTGATCGTTCTTTTAATTGTTATTTCTCTTTAAATCCCATCATCTGCGATCCTTGAACCATCAAAACCCCCTTTTTCTAACTTTCACTTGATTTGATCAAATTGCATCTACGATCCTTGAGGAGACGATCCTGTTGTTCACTATACTACAAGTTTAGGTAATAACTTCTGCCGGTTATAATTTTGATCGAGTTTCGTAGCTCGTCAATGCCCTCATGGCTTGCCCTCAATGGCAAAAATATACAAGTAAGTCCCATGGACAAATATTGTTTCAAAGCCTGTACGGGTTCACCTCATAGCCCGACAGCGAAAATATACAGAATACTCTCAATAGTATAAAATATACAGTTTCGGTCAATCGCGTAGAAATTTTATCGCATTTTCATAATCTCGTCGTTTTTACAAACGTTTTTGAATCGCGTAAATATATTTTACTGTTTTTAAAATCGCGTAGAGTTTTTAATACGTTTTCTCAATCGCGTAAGATTTTTAAATCATTTTCTTGTCCGAATTCCTTAAAAATCACTATTTAAAATAAACAAAAATAATATTTAGTACATTTAAACTACGTAGAATATTTTTCATACTGCATACTGTCTTTTGGATATCTTTTCTATCTTATTTGTCCGTTTTTAATAAAAATTGACAGTATTATGTTTTAAAAAACTTATAATAATGGTTTCCTAACTTTTCTGTAAAAATTCTGTTTACTTAATTTTTAACCATATAATTTAACTTTTTGAAAACCACTAACATGCTTCAAAATATAATATGAGCCATATGTTAGCAATTTACAAAAGTTACTGTATTTTCTTCAAACAGTAAAAATCATTAGTTTAAATTTCTTAAACTTAATTCTAATCAATTTATTCTTCAAAACTCATTGTAATAAAATCCTTTTGGCATTTATTACTTAACCTTAGTTGAAAACAATTCTATAAATAAAAAAACATTTAAATTTGGCATATTGGCCGAAAATCATTATATGCTTTATAATTCATTCCTAATTATTTCCATACATTTAATCTCTTATAAAACTCTTGATCTAGTTTATTTTTATTAAATTATATAGTCAATAGTTAGAAAATAAATTTGGATCAAAAGTATGTGGCATGTTGGCCAAATTTAACAAAGTCTTTGCATTTGATCTCTAAATTATTTTTCATCTTCTAAATCAATGTCCAATTCATTGTATTATCTAAATTCATTAAATCATTGTTTTAGAAAATGGTTTTAGAAATCAAAACATTCCACTTAGGCATGTTGGCCGAAATATACATAGTTGCCATTTGATCTTTAAATTCATCTTTCTTGCTTTAAACCAATTTGTAATTTGTTAATTTTCCTAGGTTAATTAAATTCCACTTTTAGAAAATTGATGAGAACATTTTGGTTCTCCTCTTTGCATTGAGGCCGTGAGCTTGGATTTGTGTTCTTTGGAACACTCATGCAAATCCTTGTATATTATTTACATGTTACAATAATTATCATGCATATATATATACATACCATATACTAAAACAACCATAAAACACATACAAATTATTAAAGCTATTAGACATGTTACACACATAACACATACAAAATATTAAAGCTATTAGACATGCTTTCACATATAATCAATCACAATTAGGAAAGACTATAAACAATCAAGTGAATGAATCCTTATGGATTCTTCACTACAAACACATACTTTCCTCACCACCAACACATGGTTGATGAGGGTAATCTCCCTCTTACCTCTTGAAGAACCTCCAAAGTTCCTTGTATGTCTCCTTCAAGTAAATTTTCTCCACCAAGAGCTTCTTGAAAAACAAAGAAAACATGCAATATTAATACCTAAGGCTCTAAACTAAAATAATCATGGATTAAAATCATGATTAGAACTTTGAAATGGATAGAAACATGAAGATTAAATAATCCTACCTTCAAGGCTTCAAACTTGAATTTTGAAGATCAAGATAGAAAATGGATGATTTAAGCTTAGGTTTCAACTACAAAGTGTCTTGAAATGAAGTAAGGAAGTAAGAAATAAGGTAGTTTAAAATTATAGAAGAGTGAGTGATGGAAAAGGTAAGGAGGCCGTGAGGTTGGAGAAGAAAAGGAGAAGAAATATTTGAGAGCTTTTGCTATTTGGAAATATTTGGAGAAAGATGAAGGTTTTGACTATGCATGGCCGTAAATCACTTTGAGAGAAAGTGAGAAATATTTGTTATTTTGCTTCTTTGAATGATAGCTAAATAGAAAAGTGACCAAATATAATTAAGTAGGCAATTTGTCTTTCATTCCAATGCATGTTCGTAAATGCATTATAAATGGAAATGAATTGAAGTATTGAAATTGCTTTCTCAAAGCATGCATTGCCGTAAATGCACATGGAGACAAGCCACTAAAATTGACTTTGTCTTACTTGGGTAATTTAATGAAAGATAGTAAGAATTGAATGATAATATTTTGCCTTCCAAAACTTAGCTTGGCCGTAGACTTCAACAAAGAAAAGCCATCAACATTGACTAGTCTTCCTTTTATTCAATTTGGCTTTCTACATGCATTTCACAAAGTCTTTCTACGTGAATTCACTTTGTGAATTGGCTATTAGAGCAATTGTTTTTCTCCTTCACCGTAGACCAACAAACTTTAAGAAATCCAATATTTGTTTAAAAGCTTGCTTCCTATTGGTCCTTAAAAAGTCAAGCCATTATTCTTGACCAATTTCTATTGGTTGAATATTTACTAACTTGATTCCTATTGGTTGCTATTTTTGTTGACCAATTTCTATTGGTGCACACTGTATATTTTATAGTATACTTTAACCAATAAACAATAATTACTGTTTATAAAGTCAGTGTTTATTGTCTAATGGATAATAAAATATACATAGATTTTTATCTTACACTAACAGAAAGTAGCAATTATTATTGATCATTTTTTTTCATCGATTGCCCTTGATGAGTCATAAAGCGAGTCATCAAAGAGAAATTTCTAGAACATGTGACTCACTACGATGAGTCAAGTATGATGAGTCATCATGGAACTATCTAGAACGGGTGAGTCAGCATGGCGAGTCAGCATAGATATTTTCTAGAGCAGGTGAGTCAGCATGGCGAGTCAGCATGCTGAGTCACTGATTGAGTCATCAGCTGCATCATCAATGGTGAGTCACACACGAGAGTCACCGGTGAGTCATCAATGATGAGTCACAGCGCTGAGTCAGCATGGTGAGTCATCATAGAAGCTTCTGGAGCAGGTGACTCACTATGGTGAGTCACAGGGCGAGTCACCGCTTCTGGAACCTTTCAGAATCTACTGAGTCATGGTGCTGAGGTGTCACGCCATGTGTCGAGTTTCTATTGGCCCGTTGCGATGAGTCATCATCCACTAGATATTTTTCAAGAAAAATATCATCCAACAGATAATAAAACATACCCTGATTTTATTTGTCAGATAAAATCGCAGGAAAATAAAACTTCAAAAACTGTCTCCGGTTTCGGGTTTAGTAAGCTCCCCCGGCTCGGGATAATAATAAAATTTTCCCGGTCTTGAAAATTTTAAATTTCCTGACTCGAAGCAAATCACATAAAACACCTAAATAAAATCACAGACAGTAATATAAAACACTGTATCATACAGAAAAATTAAAAACTGTACATTCGACACGTAATGGTCATTTTTTCATTTTTTCCCACGACAAAGCAAATCACTCAAAACACTCAAATAAAATTACAGACAGTAAAATATATCTGTATATCACACAGAAAATTTAAAACAGTAAATTTGACAAAATTTTTATTTTACTGTCTCGAAGCAAATTACGCAAAATGACCAAATAAAATTAGAGCCTGTAAAATATACTTGTATTTCATACAAAAAAACAAGAAACAGTAAAATCGGGACACAACGGTCATTCACCCAAAAATTGGGGTGTTACAGAAATTATCAAGTGTGTTGCGCCATTTAAAGATTAAAACAAATTGAGTTTGAATTCAGATTTTGGAACAAAGTAAAAAATGAAGAAGAAAAGGATAAAATGGAAGAGATTAGAGATGATGTGAGGCATCACAAACAAAGGAAACTTTGTTTGATAAGCTAAGTGAAATCCGCCACAAGAATGTTGGAATTCTTGATAAGGATGAAAACCTTGGTTCAACCAAGAACTTAGGAGAACAATGCTCACTAACAATGGAAAATTCCAAATGACATTCAAAGGTCCCATTCATGAAAATGGTGTGAATACATATAGGTGGCTGAAACCACTTTGTTTTCCCTCTTACAAAACCTCCCAATAATTCACTCATTCAAGACTCTATAAATTCTCTCTCAAAGCACTTTTACTCAGCCCCTACATGTGTTTGACGCCACTTACACTCACATAGGATCCTAGGACACATTTCAATTCCTAACTTATTGCATATTACTCAAGAAAATAAATCCTACATAAAACCCCACTTAATAGCCACCAAAAATGCATTTATGGCACCCACCAACAATAACTCACGTCTCTCTCTCATCTTCATGAATTATTAGAATCCTATGATAGGTTACAACCTCCACTTATTACATATTACTCAAGAAAATAAATCCTACTTAAAACCCCACTTAATAGCCACCAAAAATGCATTTATGGCAGCCACCAACAATAGCTCACGCCTCTCTCTCATCTTCATGAATTACATCACATTATTTTTTTGAAAATAAACAAAAGATTCCTAAGTCTACAACCTATTCAAACTCGTGTAACAATGGAAAAGAGTGGGCTTGACCCAAATGCAAACAAAGCAAGTTGGACCTAACTCACAAAAATCCCATTTACACTTATTGGGAAGAAATAAACATTAAACTTGAGCCTCATCTTGTTGCACGCCACTTTCACATGATTCTTCCAAGTGGATGATGCAATTGATTAACTTGGGCTCCTCTTGAATTGATTTTGGGCTTGTTTCCATGAGAAGCCCAATCATGTGGTTTAGAGCTTCTTGGGCCTTCTTTGTTCTTGCCCTGGTCATTGAGCCTCCAAGGCCTTGTATAGCTTCTTGATCCACTTTGTGCCTAGTTGGGCTCACATCATCCCCTCCTTCTTCAAGTGAATTCTGTAACACCCTCCGTAGGGCGTCGCATTTTTAAATAAAACATAAAACCAAATGAAATCATTTTATAAAAGCTTTGAATTCTAAAGGATGAATTTTAAAATTTCTTTTCGCGAAAATATAAACTTACCAAAAATTATAAGTAAAACAGAAATTAGATTGAATTAATTAATACACATATTATATATTCCACAAAATATTCAACAACAATTTAAAACATAACATTTACAGACTCAGAGAAACAGTAGAAAACCCAAAGACGGGTACTACTAATAGCACGGTAACAACACTAACGAGAAAACCCAACCTACATGTTCCATTTCTTCATCAACTGCATCCTGTTAAAACTTGGAAGATTACACCTTGACGTCGTCACCATCTTCAGAACATAGCCTCCAGTAGGTCTAAGAAACTTCCTTCGTCTACTATACGAATTTAACCAATACCAACACAACAAAGCAATACAGTAAAGAGGTGAGATCCCCTTTCACCAATACCAGTACGGTAGCAAAGAATAATACGAATGACAAGGTCATTCCATACACACAAATAATACCAATATAGTCATGTTATCAATTTACAATTAATTTGAATAAGCATATATCATAATAAAATAAACTACAATAACATTACCAGGATAGATATAACAATTCATACAATATAAAATGCCATAACAAGAATCATAACAATATAAAATAACTATTAAATACAATAACAACATATAATATCACAGATAAAAGATAATAATGTACAGACAAAATACAACATATAAACATATAATATCACAGATAAAAGATCACAGATAAAGAAATAATAATGTACAGCATATAAACATATGCAATAGAACTCAACCCTACTCCATGGAGCTAAACACATACAGATATCAGAGAGAATGACCCGCAAAATCTATTAGTACCACGGCTGCCCAACCAAACTATTGCGCTGTCTCACATTGCGTCTATAGCCCCACATCACATGGAACCCATTGTCCAAGGCGTGGTGTAGTTCACGGTCTCACGTTGTGGCACTACAGGCAATGTACTATTAGACTTTACAAGATCTCGATTAAAAATAGTGCGTGTCGAGTCCATTAGTGTGTTGCCAATTACCACGGCCCAGAGGAGCAACCCTACTGTCCACAAATGGAATTTTGCACACTAATGTCTCCAAGTTCATTCAAAATTGAACCACACTACGTTTATCGCACCGACAACACGATGTTATTCACCTCATCAATCAATCCACCAAAAATGGCATTAACTCCATGCATGATAAAAAAAAATAAGAAATTACCAAAATACCCTCAATGGTATATAAAAAAAATATGCCATCAATGGCAAAAATATACAGTAAGTCCCACTGGACAAATACTGTTCCAAAGCCTGTACGGATTCACCTCATAGCCTGACAGCGAAAAATATACAGAATACCCTCAACGGTATAAAATATACAGTTTCGGCCAATCGCGTAGAAATTTTATCGCGTTTTCACAATCTCATCGTTTTTATAAACGTTTTTAAATCACGTAAATTTATTTTACTATTTTTAAAATTGCGTAGAGTTTTTAACACGTTTTCTCAATCGCGTAAGATTTTTAAATCATTTTCTTGTCTGAATTCCTTAAAAATCACTATTTAAAATAAACAAAAATAATATTTAGTACATTTAAACTATGTAGAATATTTTCCATACCGCATACTATCTTTTGGATATCTTTTCTATCTTATTTGTCCGTTTTTAATAAAAATTGACAGTATTATGTACTTATAATAATGGTTTCCTAACTTTTCTGTAAAAATTCTGTTTACTTAATTTTTAACCGTATAATTTAACTTTTTGAAAACCACTAACATGCTTCAAAATATAATATGAGCCATATGTTAGTAATTTACAAAAGTTACTGTATTTTCTTCTAACAGTAAAAATCATTAGTTTAAATTTCTTAAACTTAATTCTAATCAATTTATTTCTTCAAAACTCATTGTAATAAAATTCTTTTGGCATTTATTACTTAACCTTAGTTGAAAACAATTCTATAAATCAAAAACATTTAAATTTGGCATATTGGCCGAAAATCATTCTATGCTTTATAATTCATTCCTAATTATTTCCATACATTTAATCTCTTATAAAACTCTTGATCTAATTAAATTATCTAGTCAATAGTTAGAAAATAAATTTGGATCAAAAGTATGTGGCATGTTGGCCAAAATTTAACAAAGTTTTTGTATTTGATCTTTAAATTATTTTTCATCTTCTAAATCCATGTCTAATTTATTGTATTACCCAAATTCATTAAATCATTGTTTTAGAAAATGGTTTGGAAATGATTTTAGAAACCATAATTGCTTGGCTTTGGCATGTTGGCCGAAATATCTAATTTTATCCATTGATCCACAAATTCATTTTTCTTACTCTAAACAAATTGGTAACTTGTCAATTTTCCTAGGTTAATTTCCACTTTTAGAAAATAGATGAGAACATTTTGGTTCTCCTCTTTGCCTTGAGGCCGTGAGCTTGGATTTGTGTTCTTTGGAACACTCATGCAAATCCTTGTATGTTATTTATATGTTACAATAATTATCATGCATATATATATACATACCATATACTAATACAATCATAAAACACATACAAATTATTAAAGCTATTAGACATGCTTTCACATATAATCAATCACAATTAGGAAAGACTATAAACAATCAAGTGAATGAATCCTTATGGATTCTTCACTACAAACACATACATTCCTCACCACCAACATATGGTTGATGAGGGTAATCTCCCTCTTACCTCTTGAAGAAACCTCCAAAGCTCCTTGTATGCTTCCTTCAAGTAAACTTTCTCCACCAAGAGCTCCTTGAAAATCAAAGAAAACATACAATATTAATACCTAAGGCTCTAGACTAAAATAATCATGGATTAAAATCATGATTAGAACTTTGAAATGGATAGAAACATGAAGATTAAAGAACCCTACCTTCAAGGCTTCAAACTTAAGCTTTGAAGAACAAGGTAGAAAAAGGATGATTTAAGCTTAGGTTTCAACTACAAAGTGTCTTGAAATGAAGTAAGAAAGTAAGAAATAAGGTAGTTTAGAATTATAGAAGAGTAAGGAATGAAAATGGGTGGGGAGGCCGTGAGGTTGGAGAAGAAAAAGAGAAGAAATATTTGAGAGCTTTTCTTGTTTGATAGCTTTGAAGAAAAGTGAAGACTTTGATTAAATGAAAACAAAGTCTCCTATTTGCTATGCATGGCCGTGAATCACTTTGAGAGAAGGTGAGAATTATGTTTGGTTTTGCTCCCTCCAAATGCATGGTCGTAAATGCATAGGAATCAGAATGAATTGAATTGTTAAATATTGCCTTCCTAAAGGCATTGCATTGCCGTAGAAACATGAAGAGAAGCCACCAATGTGGACTTTGTCTCACTTGGTTAATTAAATGTAAGATAGCAAGAATTGAATGGTAATATTTGCTTCACCAAAGGCTTGCTTTGCCGTAGAAAGCAACAAAGAAAAGCCATAAATATTGACTAGTCTTCCTTTTATTCAATTTGGCTTTCTACATGCATTTCACAAAGCCTTCTACGTGAATTCACAAAGTGAATTGGCTATTTAGAGTAATTACTCTTCTCCTTCACCGTAGAATCAACAAATTTCAAGAAGTCCAAATTTATTTGATAGCTTGCTTTTTATTGGTCCTTAAAGAGTCAAGCTATTATTCTTGACCAATTTCTATTGGTTGAATATTTACAAACTTGATTCCTATTGGTTGTTATTTTTGTTGACCAATTTCTATTGGTGCACACTGTATATTTTATAGTATACTTTAACCAATGAACAATAATTACTGTTTATAAAATCAGTGTTTATTGTCTAATGGATAATAAAAAATACATAGATTTTTATCTTAAATTAATAGAGTAGCAATTATTATTGATCATTTTTTTCTACTGATTGCCCTTGATGAGTCATAAAGCGAGTCATCAAAGAGAAATTTTCTAGAATATGTGACTCACTACGATGAGTCAGTATGATGAGTCATCGTGAAACTTTCTAGAACGGGTGAGTCAGCATAGATATTTTCCAAAAAGTGAGTCAAACATCTTTGAGTCGGCATGGTGAGTCATTGAGTCATTTTGTGTCATAAGCGCATCCTTGGTGTGTCATCAATGGTGAGTCACAGCGTTGAGTCATCAGCTGAGTCATCATAGAAGCTTCTGGAACAGGTGACTCACTACTATGAGTCACAGGGCGAGTCACCATTTCTGGAACCTTTCGGAATCTGCTGAGTCATGATGCTGAGGTGTCACGCCACGTGTCAAGTTCCTATTGGCCCGTTGCGATGAGTCACAGCCACCAATTTTTGACCAGCTCCCCATTGGTCCACGTGTAAAGCACTTGATGACTAAAAGTGGGTCCCGCAAACATTTCTGGGTCCGCTGTCACTTATTTGTACTGACTAATAAAATAATATTATAATAATATAAAATTATTTTATTTGACAGTTAAATCCTAAAAATTAAAAGATTCACAACAGTATCATTCAGAATTGGGTTTAGTAAGATCCCCCAGCTCCGAATAATTAAAACAAGATTTCCCCGGTCCGAAAAATTATTATTTTCCTGCCCCAAAGCAAATCGCACAAAAAGTCCAAATAAAATCACAGACAGTAATATTGCACACTGTATCGTATAGAAAAATTGAAAACAGTACATTCGGGACGTAATGGTCATTTTTTCATTTTTCCCCATCACAAAGCAAATCACTCAAAACGCTCAAATAAAATTACAGACAATATTATATATCTGTATTTCACACAGAAAAATTTAAAACAGTAGTTTGACAAAATTTTTATTTTACTGTCTCGAAGCAAATTACGCAAAACGACCAAATAAAATTAGAGCCTGTAAAATATACTTGTATTTCATGCAGAAAAATAAGAAACAGTAAAATCGGGACACAACGGTCATTCACCCAAAAGTTGAGGTGTTACAAATTCGTCCTCAAATTAGAGTCTTCATCACCTACATCAAAAAGAGATAAGTCAGCCACATTAAAGGTTGCACTAATACCACCATGTTCACTAGGAAGATCCAGCTTATAGGCATTGTCATTGATCTTGGCCACAACTTGAAATGGTCCATCTCCTCTTAGTTGAAGCTTTGATTTCCTTTGGGAAGGAAACCTTTCTTTCCTCATGTGTGCCCAAACCCAATCTCCGGGTTCAAACACCACCTTCTTCCTCCCCTTGTTGGCTTGTCTTGCATAGCTTTTAGTCTTCTTTTCAATGTGGGCCTTCACTTGTTCATGTAATTTTTTAACATATTCAGCCTTGGCCCTACCATTTTTATGCTTCAAAATTGAAGAGTTAGGCAATGGTAACAAATCAAGAGGAGTTAAAGGATTAAAGCCATAAACAACCTCAAAAGGAAAAAATTGAGTAGTACTATGAACAGCCCTATTATAAGCAAACTCCACATGAGGCAAACACTCCTCCCAAGACTTAATGTTCTTTTTAATTACAGCCCTTAAAAGGGAAGAGAGGGTCCTATTCACAACTTCAGTTTGCCCATCCGTTTGAGGATGGCAAGTAGTGGAGAAAAGAAGCTTTGTTCCAAGCTTGCCCCACAAAGTTCTCCAAAAGTGACTTAGGAACTTGGTGTCCCTATCACTAACAATGCTTCTTGGGAGACCATGAAGCCTCACCACCTCTTTAAAGAACAAATCAGCCACATGACAAGCATCATCAACTTTTTTGCATGGTATAAAATGAGCCATTTTTTAAAATCTATCTACCACAACAAAAGTTGAATCTTTTTCATTTCTTGTCCTAGGCAACCCAACAACAAAGTCCATTGATAAATCAATCCAAGGAAAATCCGGAATAGGTAAAGGAGTGTAAAGTCCATGAGGCATAACTTTAGATTTTGACTTTTTGCACACAATGCATTTTTCACAAAATTTTTGAACATCATATTTCATATGAGGCCAATAAAAATGTTCATGCAACATGTCCAAAGTCTTTTGAACCCCAAAATGCCCCATTAATCCCCCTTCATGTGCCTCCTTCACAAGTAATTCCCTAATGGAGCTTTTAGGCACACACAACCTCTTTTCTTTGAATAAAAACCCTTGGTGCCTAAAAAATCCATTTTGGGCTGAATGCATACAATTTGCATAGATATGAGAAAAATCATTATCATGCTCATACAATTCTTTAATGCACTCAAGTCCAAACAACTTTGTTTCAAGGGTAGAAAGTAATGCATGTCTTCTTGAAAGCGCATCCGCCACAACATTGGCCTTACCCTTTTTATGTTTTACAACATAAAGAAATTGTTCAAGAAATTCAACTCATTTAGCATGTCTCTTATTCAATTTTCCTTGACCCTTCAAATGTTTCAAAGATTCGTGGTCACTGTGAATTACAAATTCCTTAGGCAAAAGATAGTGTTGCCAAGTTTGCAAAGCTCTCACTAAGGCATACAACTCCTTATCATAGGTGGAATAATTAAGTGTAGCTCCACTTAACTTCTCACTAAAATAAGCAATTGGATGCCCCTCTTGCATCAAAATAGCCCCAACACCAACATTAGAAGCATCACATTCAATTTCAAAAGATTTTGCAAAATTAGGCAAAGCAAGAATTGGTGTATAGGTGAGCTTTTTCTTAAGTTCCTTAAAAGCTTGTTCTTGTTTTTCCCCCCATTTAAAGCCAATATTCTTTTTGACAATTTCATTAAGAGGTGCAGCCAATGTGCTAAAATTTTTAACAAACCTCCTATAGAAACTAGCCAAACCATGAAAGCTCCTCACATCACTCACATTTTTAGGGGTTGGCCAATCTTGAATGGCCTTAATCTTTTCTTGATCCACATGGACCCCTTTAGCATTAATCACAAAACTAAGGAAAATCACATGATTCACATAAAAAGTACATTTTTCCAAGTTTGCATACAACCTTTCTTTTCTTAATACAAGCAAAATAGCCCTTAAATGTTCATGGTGCTCATCTAAGTTTTTGTTATATATTAAGATATCATCAAAATACACCACCACGAATTTTCCCAAAAATTCTCTTAAGACATGGTTCATAAGCCTCATAAAAGTGCTTGGTGCATTTGTTAAACCAAAAGGCATTATCAACCATTCATACAAACCAAATTTAGTTTTGAAAGCGGTTTTCCATTCATCCCCTTCCCTTATCCTAATTTGATGGCACCCACTTTTCAAATCAATTTTAGAAAAAATGCAAGCACCAAACAATTCATCAAGCAAATCATCAAGTCTAGGGATAGGATGTCTATACTTAATGGTGATGTTGTTGACAGCCCTACAATCCGTGCACATCCTCCAAGTGCCATCCTTTTTGGGCACTAAAATGACGGGTACAGCACATGGACTTAAGCTCTCTTGTACCCATCCTTTTTGCATCAACTCCTCCACTTGCTTTTGGATCTCTTTGGTCTCTTGAGGATTGCTCCTATAGCCTGGCCTATTGGGCAATGATGCACCCAAAATGAGGTCAATATGGTGCTCAATTCCCCTCAAAGGTGGAAGGCCATGTGGCACTTCCTTAGGGAAGATATCCTCAAATTCCTGCAAAAGATTTTTCACACCACTAGACAAAGAATGATCATTAGAAATGTTAGCATTTAAACAAAATTCCCTACACAAAAGCATGTATAGGGGCTGCCTTGAAACTAATACACTTTTCACCTCACTTTTTGTTGCAAAACAACTCTCTTTTCTCTCTTTTCATCTCGGTTTTTTCTCTCTTTTTTTTTCTTATGATTTTTTTTTTTTATTTTTCATCACTCTTTTTCTCTTTGTTCACTCTCTTTTTCTTTTCTCTCTTGCTCTCTTTTCTCTCCCATTTTCTTTTGATCCTCACTAACTTGTTTTGGAGATAAAGGAGAGAGTACAACCTTTCGCTCCTTGTCCATGAAAGTGAACTTGTTTGAAAATCCATCATGAATGGCCTTCTTGTCATATTGCCAAGGCCTTCCCAACAACATATGGCTTGCCTCCATAGGCACTACATCACAAAGAACATTGTCCTCATACTTCCTAATGGAGAATGGAACCTCCACTTGTTTGTTCACCACCATCTCCCCAACCTCACTCAACCATTGAAGTCTATATGGTGTTGGATGGGTTTTAGTGATAAGATTTAATTTAGACACCAACCTAGAACTTACTACATTTGCACAACTACCTCCATCAATTATTAGAGAACAAACTTTACCTTGAATTAGGCATCTAGAGTGGAAAATGTTCTCCCTTTAGCTAGCTTCATGTTCCTTCACTTGACTCCCCAAAAGCCTCCTCACCATAAGTAAGTCACCATCCGGCATGAACACTTCTTCTTCACTTTCCTCTCCACTTGAAGCTTCGGATTGAGACATCACTTCACCATTCATGGATACCATAGTTCTCTTGGTTGGACATTGAGAGGCTATGTAGCCATTGTAACACCCCAATTTTTAGAAAATGTCCCGAATGTTCTGTTTGCTGTTTTTCGAGCTTTTGTGTAAATGACTGTTATGTCCCTATTTTACTGTTTCTTGTTTTTCTATATGAAATATAAATATATTTTACAGGCTAAAATTTTATTTGATCGTTTTACGTATTTTGCTTTGATACAGTAAAATAAAAATTTTCTCGAGCTACTGTTTTAATTTTTCTGGGTGATATACAGACAATTAATACTATCTGTAATTTTATTTGAACGTTTTGGATGATTTGCTTCGTTGTGGGGAAAAATGGAAAAATAACCGTTATGTCCCGATTGTACTGTTTTTAATTTTTCTATATGTTACAGTGCTTAATATTACTGTCTATGATTTTATTTGGACTTTTTGTGTGATTTGCTCCGGGACAGGAAAATAATATTTTTCCAGGCCGGGGAAATCTTGTTTTAATTATTCAGACTGGGGGATCTTACTAAACCCAATTCTGAATGAGACAATAATTAATCTTTTAATTTTTAGGATTTAACTGTCCAATAAAATAATTTTGTATATTATTTTATTAGTCAGTATAATTAGATGACAGTGGACCCGGAAATGTTTTGCGGGATCCACGTTAAGCTAATACAGTTAACTTAATAGCTTAATTAATCATCATTAGTGAAGGAACTCTCTAGAACATGATGACTAGCTTAGTGACTAGGTTAGTGTAATGATGAAGCTTAGTGACAAGGCTTAGTGACTAGGTTAGAAGGAACCAATGGGAGACAAGCTTGCTAACCAAGTTTTGATCTTGGCCTTTGATGCATTCTAAGGCTTGGATGAAGCCAAGCCATGGACACCTTGCATGGCATTGAAGTCTACGGCCAATGCATGTTGGAAGACCAAAAATCACTTTGTCTTCAAGCATTTTCTCACTTCTCTCTCTTCCAAAAATCCTAAACACCATTGATGTTCTTTTGGAGCTAGTTTCGGCCAAACACATTTCCATACTATCCAACCACCCAAAATTCTATCCAACCAAGTTTTCTAAACCTAAACACAATCCTAAGAACATCTCTAGTTGGGAGTTCTTGCAAAATCCTTCATTTGAAGCTTGAAAACCTACTTGGAAGATTTAACCAAGAAGGTGAAATTTCTAGTTTTTCTTTTCTAAACTCTTTTTCAAAGTTCTAAGCCATGATTTCTCCATGGTTTAAGCTCTCTTTCTATGGTTAGTAATTGTTAGTTTTGTTTAAGCTTGCTAGGTGACTTGGTGGAGTGAAACCAAAACCCTAGGAGGAGTGAAAGAATAGTTTTTGTCTTCATTTAAGGTAAGAGGAAGACTAATCTTATCATCTATGGATGGTGGTAAGAAGATGGAGTGTGATTTTTGTGATTGTAGAATCCATAAGGATTCATTTGTGTATTTGTTAGTAGTTTATTTATGTGTTTGTGTATTTGTTAGTAGCTTTCCTATTTGATGTTTGTAATAATTTACATGTCTACAAGCTTTGATTGCATGTCTATAAGCTTTGATTTAGGTTATATGTGTTAGAAATATATTGCATGTGTTAGAATTGCATGATAATGTATAGGATGTGAATAACATGCTAAGGTATGCATGAGTGTTCCAAAGAACACAAACTTAAGGCTCACGGCCATGGACACAAAAGGAGAACCAAAATGTTCTCATATTTTCCCTAAAGTGTAATTTAATTAACCTAGGAAAATTAACAAGAGATAGCATTGTTTAGATCAAGGAAAATGAATTTAGAAATCAAATGATCCAAACATATATTTCGCCAACATGCCAAACCAAGAATTCATGATTTCTAAAATCAATTCCAAACTATTTTCAAGTATAAAGATGCAATATATGTTAAAAAGAATTTTTCTCCAATGAGTTTTAAAGAAACAAAATGATTTGAATTAAGTTTATAGATTAAAATTAATGATTTTATTGTTAGAAAAGAAATACGGTAACTTTCAAAAATTTCTAACATATAGCTCATGCTTTGTATTTTGAAGCATGTTAGTAGTTTTCAAAAAGATTAATTATATGGTTTAAAAATTTAATAAAAAGAATTTTTACGGTAAAATTAGGAAACCATTAATATAATTTTCTAAGCAAAATGTCAATTTTAAGTAAAAACGGCAATTAAGATAGAAAAGATGTCTAAAAGACAGTATACGGTATTGAAAATATTTACGTAGTTTAAACGTATTATTTATTATTTTTGTTTATTTAAACAGTAATTTTTAAGGAGTTTGGACAAGAAAATGATTTAAAAATCTTACGCGATTGAGAAAATGTATTAAAAACTCTACGCGATTTTGAAAATAGAAAAATAAATTTACGCGATTTAAAAACGTTTGTAAAAACGATGAGATTGTGAAAACGTGATTGACCGAAACGATATTTTTCATATTCTTTCTGGATTTTCTATATTTTTCTGCTGTCGGGCTATGAGGTGAACCCGTACAAGCTTTGGAACAGTATTTGTCCGGTGGGACTTACTGTATCTTTTTATCTTAGTTATACCAGTTTTTGGTGGTGTAACACCCCAATTTTTAGAAAATGTCCCGAATGTTCTGTTTGTTGTTTTTCAAGCTTTTGTGTAAATGACTGTTGTGTCCTTATTTACTGTTTCTTGTTTTTCTGTATGAAATACAAATATGTTTTACAGGTTAAAATTTTATTTGATCGTTTTACGTAATTTGCTTCGATACAGTAAAATAAAAATTTTCTCGAGCTACTGTTTTAATTTTTTTGGGAGATATACAGACAATTAATACTGTCTGTAATTTTATTTGAACATTTTGGATGATTTGCTTCGTCGTGGGGGAAAATGGAAAAAATGACCGTTATGTCTCGATTGTACTGTTTTTAATTTTTCTATATGTTACAGTGCTTAATATTACTATCTGTGAATTTATTTGGATTTTTTTGTGTGATTTGCTCCGGGACAGGAAAATATTATTTTCCGTGCCGGGGAAATCTTGTTTTTAATTATTCAGAGCTGGGGAATCTTACTAAACCCAATTCTGAATGATACTATAGTTAATCTTTTAATTTTTAGGATTTAATCTCAAATAAAATAATTTTATATTATTATAATATTATTTTATTAGTCAATACAAATAAGTGACAAATAACCAGAAAATGTTTGCGGGACCCACGTTTAGTCATCAAGTGCTTTACACGTGGACTAATGAGGAGCTGGTCAAAATTGGTGGCTGTGACTCATCGCAACGGGCCAATAGAAATTCGACACGTGGCGTGACACCTCAGCTCCATGACTCAGCAGATTCCGGAAGGTTCTAGAAGCGGTGACTCGCCCTGTGACTCACCGTAGTGAGTCACCTGTTCCAGAAGCTTCTATGATGACTCAACGCTGTGACTCACCATTGATGACACAGCCAGTGATGCAGTTATGACACAGTCAGTGACTCAGCATGCTGACTCACCTGTTTTGGAAAATATCTATGCTGACTCACCTGCTCTAGAAAATATCTACGCTGACTCGCCATGCTGACTCACCCGTTCTAGACAGTTCCACGATGACTCATCATACTGACTCATCGTAGTGAGTCACATATTCTAGAAATTTCTCTTTGATGACTCGCTTTATGACTCATCAAGGGCAATCAGTAGAAAAATGATCAATAATAATTACTACTCTGTTAGTACAAGAAAAAAATCTATGTATATTTTATTATCCATTAGACAATAGACACTGTTTTTATAAATAATAATTATTGTTCATTGGTTAAAGTATACTAGAAAATATACAGTGTGCACCAATAGAAATTGGTTAACAAAAATAGCAACCAATAGGAATCAAGTTAGTAAATATTCAACCAATAGAAATTGGTCAAGAAAAATGGCTTGACTCTTTAAGGACCAATAGGAAGCAAGCTATCAAATGAGTTTGGACTTCTTGAAATTGGATGGTTCTACGTAAAGGAGGAAAGCCAATTTGCTCTAATAGCCAATTCACAAAGTGAATTCACGTAGAATGCTTTGTGAAATGCATATAGAAAAGTCAAATTGAATAAAAGGAAGACTAGTCAATATTGATGGCTTTTCTTTGTTGAAGTCTACGGCAAAGCAAAGCTTTTGTGAAGCAAATACTACAAATTGAATTCTTGCTATCTTTCAATTAATTAACCAAGTAAGACCAAGTCAATTTTGGTGGCTTCTCTTCACATGTATCTACGGCAATTGCATGCTTTAGGAAAGCAACTATTGCATTTCAATTCATTCTTCCTCTCAATGATTTACGGCCATGCAATTGTTTTGGTGGTTCTCCATTTGGCTTCCACGGCAAGTCATGTTTAGTGGAAGGAAAATATCCTATAATTAACTATCTCACTTTGTCTTCATTTTTCCTATATTCTAAACCATCTCACGGCCAAAAAGGAGACTTGTCTTCATTTGTCAAAGTCTTCATCTTTTCTCCAAAGCTATCAAACAAGAAAAGCTCTCAACTTTTCTTTCTCTTTTTCTTCTTCAACCTCACGGCCTCTCCATCCATTTCATCATTTATTCTTCTATAATTCCAAACTACCTTATTTCTTGCTTCTTTACTTCATTTCAAGATACTTTGTAGTTGAAACCTAAGCCTAAATCATCCATTTTCTATCTTGTTCTTCAAAGCTCAAGTTTGAAGCCTTGAAGGTAGGGTTCTTTAATCTTCATATTTCTATCCATTTCAAAGTTCTAGTCATGATTTTGATCTATGATTATTTTAGTTTAGAGCCTTAGGTATTAATATTGTATGTTTTCTTTGATTTTCAAGAAGCTCTTGGTGGAGAAAGTTTGCTTGAAGGAGAGATACAAGGAACTTTGGAGGTTCTTCAAGAGGTAAGAGGGAGATTACCCTCATCAACCATGTGTTGGTGGTGAGGAATGTTTGTATTTGTGGTGAAGAATCCATAAGGATTCATTCACTTGATTGTTTATAGCCTTTCCTAATTGTGATTGATTATATGTGAAAGCATGTCTAATAGCTTTAATATTTTGTATGTGCTATGTGTGTAACATGTCTAATAGCTTTAATAATTTGTATGTGTTTTATGGTTGTTTTAGTATATGGTATGTATATATATATGCATGATAATTATTGTAACATGTAAATAACATACAAGGATTTGCATGAGTGTTCCAAAGAGCACAAACCCAAGCTCACGGCCTCAAGGCAAAGAGGAGAACCAAAATGTTCTCTTAAATTTTCTAAAAGTGTGATTTAATTAACCTAGAAAAATTGACAAGTTACCAATTTGTTTAGAGTAAGAAAAATGAATTTATGGATCCAAGAATGAAATTAGGTATTTCGGCCAACATGCCCAAGTTGAATGTTTTGATTTCTAAAACCATTTTCTAAAACAATGATTTAATGAATTTAGGTAATACAATGAATTGGACATTGATTTAGAAGATGAAAAATAATTTAAAGATCAAATACAAAGACTTTGTTAAATTTGGCCAACATGCCACATACTTTTGATCCAAATTTATTTTCTAACTATTAACTAGATTAAGAGTTTTATAAGAGATTAAATGTATGGAAATAATTAGGAATGAATTATAAAGCATAGAATGATTTTCGGCCAATATGCCAATTTTAAATGTTTTTGATTCATAGAATTGTTTTCAACTAAGGTTAAGTAATAAATGCTAAAAAGAATTTTTCTACAATGAATTTTGAAGAAAGAAATTGATTAGAATTAAGTTGAAGAAGTTAAAAATTGATAATTTTGCTGTTAGAAGAAAATACAGTAACTTTTGTAAAATTTCTAACATATAGCTCATATTATATTTTGAAGCATGTTAGTGATTTTCACAAAGTTAAATTATACGGTTAAAAATTAAGTAAACAGAAATTTTTACGTAAAAGTTAGGAAACCATTATTATAAGTTTTCTAAACATAATACTGTCAATTTTTATTAAAAAAGGACAAATAAGATAGAAGAGATATCCAAAAGACAGTATGCGGTATGGAAAATATTTTACGTAGTTTAAACGTATTAAATATTATTTCTGTTTGTTTTAAACAGTAATTTTTAAGGAATTCAGACAAGAAAATGATTTAAAAATCTTACGCGATTGAGAAAACGTATTAAAAACTCTACGCGATTTTAAAAACAGAAAAATAAATTTACGCGATTTAAAAACGTTTATAAAAACGACGAGATTGTGAAAACGCGATAAAATTTCTACGCGATTGACCGAAACGGTATTTTCTATATTCTTTTTGGATTTTCGTATTTTTTCTTTTGTCGGGCTATGAGGTGAACCCGTACAGGCTTTGGAACGATGATTTGTCGGTGGGACTTATCTTGTATCTTTTTATCTTGAGAATATCCTGGTAACTTGAGGATATGCCAATTTTTGGTGGATTGATTGACGAGGTGAATCACATCGTGTTGTCGATGCGATAAACGTAGTGTGGTTCATTGTCTTTATGAACTTGGAGACGTTAGTGTACGGGATCCCATATATGGACAATTGGTCGCTCCGCTGGGCCGTGGTAACCGATAGCACACTAATGAACTCGACACGCACTATTTTTAATCGAGATTTCGTAAAATGTAATAGTACATTTCCTGTAGTGCCACAATGTGAGACCGTGAACTACACCATGCTTTGGATGATGGATTCCATATGACATGGGGCTATAGACGCAAAGTGTGACAGCGCAATAGTTTGGTTGGGCAGCCGTGGTACTAATAGATTTTGCGAGTCATTCTCTCTCTTATATCTGTTTGTGTTTAGCTCCATGGAGTAGGATTGTGTCATATTGCACATGTATCTGTGTTGTTATTGATTATATTTTTATCTCGTGATATTTTTATTTGTGTTATGTTATTTAGTATATTTTCATCTGTGATATATTTTTTATCCGTGTTGTTATTTATTATATTATATTTTTTTTATCCGTGATGTTATATGTTGTTATTGTTTTTAATTTTTATATTATATCATTATCTACTTGTTATGGCATTTTATATTGTATGAATTTTTATATCTACCTTAGAAATGTTATAGTTGTTCATTATATTATGATATATGCTTATTTGATTTATTCGTAAATTGACAACATGATTGTATTTGTGATATCTGTGTGCATGGAATGACTTTGTCATTCGTATCATTCTTTGTTACCTTACTGGTACTGGTGAAAGGGGATCTCACCTCTTTACTGTATTGTTTGTTGTGTTGTATTTGTTAAATTCGTATAGTAGACGAAGGAAGTTTCTCAAACTTGTTGGAGGCAATATTCGGAAGTTGGTGACGACGTCAAGGTGTAATCTTCCAAGTTTCAACAGGATGCAGTTTGGTGGAGAAATGGAACATATAGGTTGGGTTTTATTGTTAGTGTTGTTACCGTGCTATTAGTAGTACCCATCTCTGGGTTTGCTACTGTTTCTCTGAGTCTGTAAATGTTATGTTTTAAATTGTTGTTGAATATTTTGTGGAATATATATATGTATTAATTAATTCAATTTAATTTCTGTTTTCTTATAATTTTTGGTAAGTTTATATTTCCGCGAAATGAAATTTTAAAATTTATCTTTAAAAACTCAAAGCTTTTATAAAATGTTTTCATTTGGTTTTATGTTTTATTTAAAAATGTGACGCCCTATGGAGGGTGTTACAGGTGGATTGGTTGACGAGGGGAATCACATCGTGTTGTCGATGCGATAAACGTAGTGTGGTTCATTATTCTTATGAACTTGGAGACATTGGTGTACGGGATTCCATATATGGATAGTCGGTCGCTCCGCTGGGCCGTGGTAACCGATAGCACACTAATGAACTCGACACGCACTATTTTTAATCAAGATTTCGTAAAGTCTATAATAGTACATTGCACCGTAGTGCCACAATGTGAGACCGTGAACTACACCATGCTTTGGATGATGGATTCCATATGACTTGGGGCTATAGACGCAAAGTGTGACAATGACAAGCAATAGTTTGGTTGGGCAGCCATGGTACTAATAGATTTTGCGAGTCATTCTCTCTCTGATATCTGTTTGTGTTTAGCTCCATAGAGTAGGATCGTGTCATGTTGCATTTAATTATATCTTGAACATTATTTATTTCATCTGTTTATTTATTTATTTATTTAGTTATTGATTCTAAGAAATTGTACATTTCTCAAGTTATTTTATCCGTGATGTTATATTGTATGTGTTATTGATTTATCCGTGAAATTATGTGTTGTTATGAAAATTAGATTTTTACACTATCTTTGTTATTAAATTTCTTGTTATAGCTTTTCATATTGCATGAACTGTATATCTGTTGTTTGTCGTTTTCTTATTTACCATGTTTGTGATGATTTTAGATTGTCTTACCTCTTTCTTTATTGTATATGTTTTCTGTATTTTATTTTACGCGGTAAAGAGTTTGAGGAAGAGGAACAGCCTCTTGAGATTCTGTATCCCGAGGAGGAGGAAGATCGCAAGAGAAGATCGAGTTCGACGATCAAGAACCATCTGATCATCCATATCCATTGGACTGATTAGTTTGGGTATGGCGGTGCCAGGATTTTTGGGGTTCGTGACACTCGAGTTTCACGGTGGATCGTTAGCTTGGCATATGCGAGGAGACAGAGACTCCGTGACGTATGCGGGACGGCTGACTGTGTCCCTACGTCATAGGTTTGATGACGAGCCAGTGATGACGACGACTGTGTTTCTACACTTAGAGTTACCTTTATCCATTAGGCGTCATTGGGGTGGTGTATCCACTGAGCCTAGTGAGATGACACTCGTATCGACTGCGCGGTCTCATGTCCGCCGAGTGTCGAGGCATCCTGGATATTTATCTTCTGATGAGTTTCCTGAGAGCGATCCATCAGAGGATTAAATATTTATGATGTATTTTTGGGCGCGTCTGCGTATGTATATATTGACTCTTTACTGTTTCTATTTGAATATTTGTAGTTGTAGTTGTAAATTATTTGTATAACTTATAACTTGGACCATATGTATATTATGAGTGATGTTGTTCTGTTTATTTTATATTTCTGCATTATTTTATTTAATAATATTCTGTTTAACAGGAATTATTTTACAACCCATATTAATATGTAATAAATATTTTACGACGTGGGTAGATTCTATTTATTTCTTTTTATATATGTGACATCCCCACAAGGGTGTTACATTAGTTGGTATCAGAGCTCAAGTTAGAGTCTTTTGGGGTTGTGGTTGGGTCTGTTTTTGTTTGTGCTATGTGATTCTCTGTGATTTACTTCCGAAAGGATGTATCTAATTTTGTTTTGTTTTGTTTGAAGAAAGAAGATGTCTGGACGAGATAGAGGACGTGCAAACGTGAATCGTGATGTGGATCCTATGATTGCGGCTACTGAAGCTATGCAGCGGATGGCTGAAGTAATGATGCAGCAGAATTTGAGAGCAGCTCAACAACAAGATGCTACTGCTGATGCCCTAAATTTGTCTGAATTTAGGCGCCATAATCCGCCACAGTTTAGAGGTGAGGTTGATCCAGAGAAGGCAAGTCAATGGATACAAGATTTGGAAAGGATTTTTGAAGGAATGAGGTGCACAGATGATAAGAAGGTAACTTATGCTGTCTTTATGTTAAGAGGAGATGGAGAACATTGGTGGAGAGGAACTCGTCAAGTTTTACAAGCTGAAGGAACTGAGATTACGTGGGAAGTGTTTTTTGATGCTTTTCTGGGAAAGTATTTTCCTGCAAGTGCTAGGCATGCCAAGGAAATGCAATTTCTTAGTTTGCGACAGGGAAATATGATGGTGAATGAGTATGCGACAAAATTTGAGAATTTATCTCAATTCTCGGATTATGCTCAAACTCGACCGGATGATTCATGGAGATGTTGGAAGTTTGAATCGGGCTTGAGAGTGGAGCTGAAGCGAGGGGTGATATCCTTGAGGATAAATCAGTTTCATGCTTTGGTTGATGCATGTGCGCGACTTGAGGAATTAGAGCCGTCAAGAGATCAGAGGAATCGTAGCTTTGGGCCGACAAGGTTTCAGAGAGGTGGAGGAAGTAATACGAATCGGTTTCAGTGCAAGCCGTATTCCAGACCATCAGGGAGTCAATCTCAACGACCACCAGTTGGGGAAAGTGCAAGTGGTAGTGGAGCTGGACAGAAAGTGACGTTCACGCCAACATGTTTTAAGTGCGGAAAGAAAGGTCATATCTCTCCGGAGTGCACGGTTAAGGGGACAGTTTGTTTTAACTGTAAGCAACCTGGGCATATAGCGAAGGATTGTCCTCAGCCGGAAAGGAAACCTGTTGTTCGTTATGTTCGTGCTAATCAACAGAAGTCAGGGAATACTCAACCGAGATCTGGAGGGCGAGTATATACTATGACGGGAACAGAGATTTCTCAATCTGATGATCTTATACAAGGAGAAGGTGACATTGGAGGTAACCATCTGGCTGTGTTATATGACTCTGGTGCTACACACTCGTTTATTGCATATGATTGTGTGGAAAGATTGAAGTTACTGTGTCTTCTTTGAATGTTAAATTGAGTGTTTCTACTCCAACTGCGTTAAACCCGTGATTGCATCAAAGATATGTTTGGATTGTCCTGTTGTTGTGAAGGATCATAAGTTTTTGGTCAACTTGATTTGTTTACCTCTTGTTGAGATAGATGTAATCTTAGGGATGGTGGTTATCTTCTAACCATATCCTTATAGATTGTGCGACAAGAAACCATAGTTTTTTTCCTAAGGAAGAAAAGTCTGGATTCTTAACTGCTGTTAAGGTCAAGTCTTTGTTAAGAGAGGGAGCACAGGGATATGTGGTATTGTCTTCTCTAGAGGTTAAGAATGAGAAGGACGTGAATACTATTCCTGTTGTCAACGAGTTTCCCGAGGTTTTTCCTGATGACGTACCTGGTTTGCCACCTGAGAGGGAGATCGAGTTTTCAATTGATTTAGTACCAGGAGCAGGTCCTATCTCAATTGCACCATACCGTATGTCGCCAGCAGAGTTGGAGGAGCTGAAGACGCAATTGGTGGAGTTGTTGGAGAAGCAGTTTGTGCGACCAAGTGTTTCGCCATGGGGTGCGCCAGTGCTTTTGGTCAAGAAGAAGGACGGAACTTCTCGGCTTTGTGTGGATTATCGTCAGCTGAACAAGGTGACTATCAAGAATAAATATCCGCTTCCAAGGATTGACAATTTGATGGATCAGTTAAGAGGAGCTGTGGTGTTTTCCAAGATAGATCTGAGATCGGGTTATCACCAGATTCGTGTTAAAGGGGAAGATGTACCGAAAATCGCTTTTCGAACTCGTTATGGACATTATGAGTATCAGGTAATGCCATTCGGGGTGACGAATGCTCCTGTCATATTTATGGATTATATGAACAGGATTTTTCGTCCGTATCTAGACAGATTTGTCGTTGTCTTCATCGATGACATTCTGATTTATTCTCAATCTAAGGAAGAGCATGCTGAACATCTTGGTATTGTTCTTCAGATTTTGAGAGAAAAGCAGCTGTATGCGAAGTTGGCTAAATGTGAGTTCTGGTTGGAAAAAGTTCAGTTTTTAGGTCATGTGATTTTTAAAGAAGGTATTGCGATAGACCCATCAAAAGTGGAGACTGTTTTGCAGTGGGAAAGACCTAAGACGGTAACAGAAGTTTGAAGTTTTGTTAGACTTGCTGGTTATTACCGGAGGTTTATTGAAGGTTTTTCGAAGATTGCTGGACCGCTTACACAACTTACGAGGAAAAGTCAAGCTTTTGAGTGGACGGAAGAACGTGAAGCCAGTTTTCAAGAGTTGAAGAAGAGGTTAACAATTGCACTGTGTTGATCTTGCCAGATTCTAAGGGAACTTTTTGCGTGTGTATTGTGATGCTTCTTATCAAGGGGTAGGCTGCGTTTTGATGCAGAATTGGAATGTTGTAGCGTATGCTTCTCGTCAGTTAAAGGTTCATGAGAGGAACTATCCAACGCACGATTTGGAATTGGCTGCAGTGGTTTTTGCTCTGAAAGTGTGGAGGCATTTTCTGTATGAAGCGTTGTTCAATGTCTTTAGTGATCACAAGAGTCTGAAGTACTTGTTTGATCAGAAAGAATTGAATATGAGGCAAAGGCGATGGTTGGAATTCTTAAAGGATTATGATTTTCAACTTCAATACCACCCAGGAAAAGCTAATGTGGTAGCTGATGCCTTAAGCAGAAAGGTGCTTAGTGTTTCGGCAATGATGATCAAGGAGGAAGAGTTGATCAATAAGTTTCGAGATCTATGGTTGTCTGTGGAGTTTCTACCTGAAAGAGTTCATTTGTTTAAGGTTGTGATCATAAACGAATTTCTTGATGTCGTCCGAGATAAACAGAAGGAAGATGTGTTTTTGCAAAATGAGAGAGAATTGCTAAAGCAAGGTCATAAAGTGACGGTAAAAGAAGGAGAAGATGGAATCTTAAGGTTTAAGGGAAGAATTTGTATGCCTGATGATTCTGAATTGAAGAAGTCGATTCTAGATGAAGCTCATACTAGTGATCTTAGTTTACATCCAGGGATGACCAAGATGTATCAAGACTTGAAAATGTTGTTTTGGTGGCCAAGGATGAAAAGAGACGTAGCAGAGTATGTGGAGTCTTGTCTGGTTTGTCAGAAAGCGAAAGTGGAACATCAGAGACCAGCTGAAATGTTGCAACCGTTATCTATTCCAGAATAGAAATGGGATAGTATCTCTATGGATTTCGTTACTGGTTTGCCGAAGACGAGGAAAGGTCATGATTCAATATGGGTTATAGTCGATAGGCTTACTAAATCGGCTCATTTCTTACCAATTAATATCAAGTATTCGTTGGAAAGATTAACCCAGTTGTACATCAGCGAGATTGTTAGATTACATGGTGTACCTACATGTATAGTTTCTGATCGAGATCCGAGGTTTACGTCAAGGTTTTGGCGAAGTCTGCAAGAAGCTATGGGAACTAAGTTGCGACTGAGTTCGGCGTATCATCCGCAGACTGATGGTCAGACAGAGAGAACTATACAGTCTTTGGAAGATCTGTTGCGTGCTTGTATTTTGGAGCAACGAGAAAGTTTGGATGAATTTTTATCTTTGATAGAATTCACCTACAACAATAGTTTTCACTCAAGTATAGGGATGGCGCCCTATGAGGCATTGTACGGAAGACGATGTCGAACCCCGTTATGTTGGTATCAGGATGGGGAAAGCATGACTGTTGGACCAGATCTTGTACAACAGACTACGGAGAAGGTAAAGATGATACAAGAGAAGATGAGAATGACGCAAAGCAGGCAGAAGAGTTATGCGGATAAACGAAGACGACCTCTTGAGTTTGAGGAGGGTGAGCATGTGTTTCTAAGAGTTACTCCTACGACCGGTGTCGGAAGGGTTATTAAGTCTAAGAAGCTTACTCCTAAGTTTATTGGACCGTATCAGATTATCCAACGTATAGGTCCTGTGGCGTATCAGATTGCTTTGCCGCCTTTTCTATCCAATCTGCATGATGTATTTCATGTATCTCAGCTCAGGAAGTATATACCAGATCCGACGCATGTTATACAACCAGATGAAGTACAGTTGAAGGAGAATTTGACTTACGAGACTTTACCTGTTAGAATCGAGGACAGAAAGGTAAAGTAGCTTCGAGGGAAGATTATCGAGTTAGTGAAGGTTATATGGAATGACGTGACGGGTGATGCTACCTGGGAACTGGAAGATAAAATGAGGGATCAGTATCCTCATTTGTTTTGATGTGCAGCGAATTTCGAGGACGAAATTTTTATTTGTTGAGGAGAGTTATAACACACCAATTTTTAGAAAATGTCCCGAATGTTCTGTTTGCTGTTTTTCGAGCTTGTGTAAATGACTGTTATGTCCCTATTTTACTGTTTCTTATTTTTCTGTATGAAATATAAATATATTTTACAGGTTAAAATTTTATTTGATCGTTTTACGTATTTTGCTTTGATACAGTAAAATAAAAATTTTCTCGAGCTACTGTTTTAATTTTTCTGGGTGATATACAGACAATTAATACTATCTGTAATTTTATTTGAACGTTTTGGATGATTTGCTTCGTTGTGGGGAAAAATAGAAAAATGACCGTTATGTCCTGATTGTACTGTTTTTAATTTTTTTATATGTTACAGTGCTTAATATTACTTGTCTGTGATTTTATTTGGACTTTTTGTGCGATTTGCTCGGACGGAAAATAATATTTTTCCGGCCGAGGAAATCTTGTTTTAATTATTCAGATTGGGATCTTACTAAACCCAATTTGAATGAGACAATAATTAATCTTTTAATTTTTAGGATTTAATTGTCAATAAAATAATTTTATATATTATTTTATTAGTCAGTATAATTAGATGACAGTGGACCCGAAAATGTTTTGCGGGACCCACGTTTAGCTAATACAGTTAACTTAGTAGCTTAATTAATCATCATTAGTGAAGGAACTCTCTAGAACATGATGACTAGCTTAGTGACTAGGTTAGTGTAATGATGAAGCTTAGTGACAAGGCTTAGTGACTAGGTTAGAAGGAACCAATGGGAGACAAGCTTGCTAACCAAGTTTTGATCTTGGCCTTTGATGCATTCTAAGGCTTGGATGAAGCCAAGCCATGGACACCTTGCATGGCATTGAAGTCTACGGCCAATGCATGTTGGAAGACCAAAAATCACTTTGTCTTCAAGCATTTTCTCTCTTCTCTCTCTTCCAAAAATCCTAAACACCATTGATGTTCTTTTGGAGCTAGTTTCGGCCAAACACATTTCCATACTATCCAACCACCCAAAATTCTATCCAACCAAGTTTTCTAAACCTAAACACAATCCTAAGAACATCTCTAGTTGGGAGTTCTTGCAAAATCCTTCATTTGAAGCTTGAAAACCTACTTGGAAGATTTAACCAAGAAGGTGAAATTTCTAGTTTTTCTTTTCTAAACTCTTTTTCAAAGTTCTAAGCCATGATTTCTCCATGGTTTAAGCTCTCTTTCTATGGTTAGTAATTGTTAGTTTTGTTTAAGCTTGCTAGGTGACTTGGTGGAGTGAAACCGAAACCCTAGGAGGAGTGAAAGAATAGTTTTTGTCTTCATTTAAGGTAAGAGGAAGACTAATCTTATCATCTATGGATGGTGGTAAGAAGATGGAGAGTGATTTTTGTGATTGTAGAATCCATAAGGATTCATTTGTGTATTTGTTAGTAGTTTGTTTATGTGTTTGTGTATTTGTTAGTAACTTTCCTATTTGATGTTTGTAATAATTTGCATGTCTACAAGCTTTGATTGCATGTCTACAAGCTTTGATTTAGGTTATATGTGTTAGAAATATATTGCATGTGTTAGATTGCATGATAATGTATAGGATGTGAATAACATGCTAAGGTATGCATGAGTGTTCCAAAGAACACAAACTTAAGGCTCACGGCCATGGACACAAAAAGGAGAACCAAAATGTTCTCATATTTTCCCTAAAGTGTAATTTAATTAACCTAGGAAAATTAACAAGAGATAGCATTGTTTAGATCAAGGAAAATGAATTTAGAAATCAAATGATCCAAACATATATTTCGCCAACATGCCAAACCAAGAATTCATGATTTCTAAAATCAATTCCAAACTATTTTCAAGTATAAAGATGCAATATATGTTAAAAAGAATTTTTCTCCAATGAGTTTTAAAGAAACAAAATGATTTGAATTAAGTTTAAAGATTAAAATTAATGATTTTATTGTTAGAAAAGAAATACAAGAACTTTCAAAAATTTCTAACATATAGCTCATGCTTTGTATTTTGAAGCATGTTAGTAGTTTTCAAAAAGATTAATTATATGGTTTAAAAATTTAATAAAACGAGAATTTTACGGTAAAATTAGGAAACCATTAATATAATTTTCTAAGCAAAATACTGTCAATTTTTAGTAAAAACCAGCAATTAAGATAGAAAAGATGTCCAAAAGACAGTATACGGTATTGAAAATATTTACGTAGTTTAAACATATTATTTATTATTTCTTTTTATTTAAACAGTAATTTTTAAGGAGTTTGGACAAGAAAATGATTTAAAAATCTTACGCGATTGAGAAAATGTATTAAAAACTCTACGCGATTTTGAAAACAGAAAAATAAATTTACGCGATTTAAAAACGTTTGTAAAAACGACGAGATTGTGAAAACGCGATAAAATTTCTACGCGATTGACCGAAATGATATTTTCCATATTCTTTCTGGATTTTCTGTATTTTTCTGCTGTCGGGCTATGAGGTGAACCCGTACAGGCTTTGGAACAGTATTTGTCCGGTGGGACTTACTATATCTTTTTATCTTAGTTATACCAGTTTTTGGTGGATTGGTTGACGAGGGGAATCACATCGTGTTGTCGATGCGATAAACATAGTGTGGTTCATTATTCTTATGAACTTGGAGACATTGGTGTACGGGATTTCATATATGGACAGTCGGTCGCTCCGCTGGGCCGTGGTAACCGATAGCACACTAATGAACTCGACACGCACTATTTTTAATCGAGATTTCGTAAAGTCTAATAGTACATTGCCTGTAGTGCCACAATGTGAGACCGTGAACTACACCATGCTTTGGATGATGGATTCCATATGACTTGGGGCTATAGACGCAAAGTGTGACAGGGCAATTGTAACACCCCTTTTTCTCACGAGGGAACGTCACATTGTCAAATAAAATAAAATGCGAAAATTAAATAAACAAACGATTAAGACCCGGTTCATTTTATTTAGTTGATGTTTAACCATGTGAGCAAAATTGGCAATATATATATATATTTTTTATAGTAACAATAATGCGGAATGTGAATAAAAGTAACGAATGAAACAGTACACAGAATTTGCACCTGAATAGCATACATATATATATAAATATTTTAATACAACTGTTTTGTAGATACAAGCCTGGCCATCACCAAAAAGCAAAACTATACCCGCCCCAAGGGAAAAATCATGCATATATAATCATCATGCATATACAAAATATACAGCCCACTAAAAAGTAATACATCAGGCCCCCAAAAATAAAAACACTGGCAGCCATCAGTAGCCACCAGTGACATCAATCCCTCAAATGAGGAGGAACCGTGTCAGGATCCTCAGCGGGATCCTCCTCATCCGAGGATACCTCCATTGGAACCACAGAAGCACGGGACGGGGCCCGAGCGGTGGAATCAAAGGAGTCCTCCCGTGGAGTGTAGTAGCGGTCGCCCCACATCTCACGGATGGGCAAGTAGAACTCTAATCGTAGGCTGACGTGGCAGGTAATCACGGGTGCCTCATGTCGTCTCCAGGCAAGAGCAATGGACACGTCTCCCAAGTAGACGCAACGGTCGGAGTTCAGGTTGATGTGCCAGCACTCTGGCCCTCCGAGGAAGGTCAGACGCACGTCACCCAGAAATCCTCGCATACGCGTCCCCATCGTCAACAGCAGGTACTAATCACGTTCGGGCCAGAAGCCAGGGAAGTCAGGGGCTTCTAACTCGTTGTCGTCGTCTTCGGTAGATGCAATATAAATACAGACAACAGATAGCAGAACACAGAAAGAGGTAAGACATCCTACATCATTACCAATTATAGCATGCTAGAAACAGAACGGCGCCACGCGCCCATATAGCAATTTAGAAACAGCATACTCAAATAATAAGCAGTAATTCCAACGTTAAGCAAATAAACAGTTCCAGGCAGGTAATCATCATAATGGCAATTAAATATAGTTGCAGAAAGTAAGAATTAATGATGACAGTGTATATCATGATTCACATGCATGCTCTCTCTCAATTCCTACTCCATGGAGCTAGACTCAACTAATCGGAGAGAAAGATCAGGAGACATGTCTGTAACTCGGCTGCCGAGGCCAGTGCTATCAATAATATTCTCATGCGCAATCATGGCATTGTACAGACATTCTACACTAGATCGCGATATAGGACAGTGTCTCGGTCCGGATCGTCGGTGCGTTTGCATCGGTCTACCCCACGGGCAGGAGAGCTACTAATCTCCCATTGCGAGGAACCCGCACCCCGACGCCCCCAAGGTCAACCAATGACCTACACTAGTCTATTCGCACCCGCACTAAGGTGTGTTCAATCTCCTAGGCAACTTGGCCTTACAACAGTCCACAAGGATAATCACAATGCATAAGACACTATGCATGCACATGTATGATCCACAATCTTATACAAGTTCATAATATGCCACATTAGGCCAATATAAGCATCGATATATAAATGGTCACTCACATGGACCCATAATCACATAATATCAATATCAAATTAATTAATACGTCATTAGGTTCATTATGAATCCTAACTTAGAACTTATTATTTCGGGTTCATATACAAAGTCAATTTAACATACTATGGCAATTCAATTTTTAATAATTTACATTTTATGTAAGCCCTTAAGCCTCACACTCTCATGTTCTTTACTCACTTAGATTTACCTTAAGTCTTATGATGGATTCACCTTTAAGTTTAAATTTTACCAAATCATTTCAATTCCTTAATTATCCGCTCCATCACTTAGGTTATTACTTGCCTAATTGGTTATGCCTTCAGGCTACCAAACTACATAGCTTCACCCAAAAAGGGCTAGGAGGCCGTGACCTCCCTAGGAATTCATTTCCTAATTCTTTCCAATTCACCACACCATTGGTTACACTCTAAATTCACTTGTTCCTCTCTTGTTACACTAGCTCACCAATAACCCCAAATTGGGCTCAAAACCGTGGCCACCACTTGGGTTTCAATCTCAATTCTTTTCTTCCATTACATCCCATTTTTATCTATTGATTAATTCCAATTCCATGCTTGTTACAATTTACCACAATTTCCCTTAATTGCTAGCCTCAAAACCGTGGCCACCAAGAGGGATTCTCAAAGGTCATTCTTCCATTTCCAATCACAACATCCACTCAAACATTCCATTACATACAACAAATCAATCCAATAGCATAAATTAATTAAAATCAACACATAACACAATTAATCATTAAATTCAAGAACAACCCTCATTAGGGTTCTTCCACAAATCAACACAACCAAGGTTCCTAGATGCTAAAAATGGTTGAAGAGGAGTGTCTTCCTCTTACTTGAGTGTAGAAATCAAGAGAGCTCCAAGAATGCTCCTTGTATTTTCGGATTTAGCCTCCAAAATCCCTAAAAATGGTAACTTGTTAGAATAAATACCAAGGCTTGGAAAAATGAAGCATGAGTGGTCATAGGAGAGACCATGAGCACAAAAATGAGAGGGAAAGAAGAGTGTTCTTGAACTTACCCAAAAATGCTCAAAGTTGGAGCTTGGAGAAAATGGTGAAAATGGTGGAATCTTAAGAAGCTCCAAGAGGGAAAGGTGTTTAGAATGGTGAGGAGAGTAAGAAAATGTAATTTGTTTAATTTTTTTGTGAAGATGGAGGGGCTGGATGGTGGCTGGCCGTGGAGCACAAGAGAAATGGAGGAGAAATATTGAAGAAGGAAGAAGAAGAGGAATGACGTAAAATGAGAGAAAATGGTGTTTTTGGTGATAATGACTTAAATGTAATATTTGGATAATTAAAATCAATGCATTCCCTTTTTGGTGGCTGCTGCAGACGTGAGAGAGAGGAGAGTGGGTGAGGAAATTGGCTTCCAAAGGAAGCTAAAGCATGTGGTCAATGTTTGGGTCAAAACTTCTTAAGGGAGCTTGATTATTTAATCATTAAATTTGAATTAAAGTGAATAGATTAGATATAAAGTAGATTGCATTAGGATAATGTGATAGTATTTTTATTACACACTATTATCCAATAGATAATAGTTACAGTTGACAGAGGTCAGTATTTAATTAATCTGACATATGAATTTTTTTTTCGTTGTATTGATTTAATTGTATCTGTAAAGATTTCTCGAAAATTATGAAACCTCGTAAACTGTATCAAGTCCCGGGTTTAGTAAGATCTCCCGTCGACTTATCCATAGTCCAAAGCTCGCAGAGAAAACATCGCGTTTTCCCAGTTTCGGTCAGTGCGCACACAAAACGAGGAATATACTGTAATATTCGACGTTTCCAGAAAATTCCCAGAAAATTCTCAAAAATTGCAAATATTATAAAACGACTATCCGTCATATAAATTTCCAATTTTTAAAGCGTTACAATCATTTTTACGACTCTGCTCGATGTTCACGCAAAACGAGAAATATATTAAAATATTCATCGTTCCCGGATAATTCTGAAAAATTTCACATAAATCACAAATATTGGAAAATGACTATTGGCGGTGAAATAATTAATTTCCGGAGCGTTACACTGATCTCAGCAATTCTCGGCTCAGTGTGCACGCAAAACAAGGAATATATTAAACTATTCGACGTTTCCGTAAAATTCTAGAAAAATTCCTAAAAATAAAGAATAATATAAAATGAACATTTATGATCAAATAGGCATTTTTTGGGATGTTACAGCAATAGTTTGGTTGGGCAGCCGTAGTACTAATAGATTTTGCGAGTCATTCTCTCTCTGATATCTGTTTGTGTTTAGCTCCATGGAGTAGGATCGTGTCATGTTGCATTTAATTATATCTTGAACATTATTTATTTTATCTGTTTATTTATTTAGTTATTGATTCTAAGAAATTATCTATTTCTGAAGTTATTTTATCTGTGATGTTATATTGTATGTGTTATTGATTTATCTCGTGAAATTATGTGTTGTTATGATAATTATATTTTTACACTATACTTGTTATTAAATTACTGTTATAGCTTTTCATATTGCATGAACTGTATATCTGTTGTTTGTCGTTTTCTTATTTACCATGTTTGTGATGATTTTAGATTGTCTTACCTCTTTCTTTATTGTATATGTTTTCTGTATTTTATTTTACGCGGTAAAGAGTTTGAGGAAGAGGAACAACCTCTTGAGATTCTGTATCCCGAGGAGGAGGAAGATCAGCAAGCTGAAGATCGTTCGACGATCAAGAACCATCTGATCATCCATATCCATTGGACTGATTAGTTTGGGTATGGCAGTGCCTGGATTTTTGGGGTTCATGACACTCGAGTTTCACGGTGGATCGTTAGCTTGGCATATGCGAGGAGACAGAGACTCCGTGACGTATGCGGGTGGCTGACTGTGTCCCTACGTCATAGGTTTGATGACGAGCCAGTGATGACGACGACTGTGTTTCTACACTTAGAGTTACCTTTATCCATTAGGCGTCATTGGAGTGGTGTATCCACTGAGCCTAGTGAGATGACACTCGTATCGACTGCGCGATCTCATGTCCGCCGAGTGTCGAGGCATCCTGGATATTTATCTTCTGATGAGTTTCCTGAGAGTGATCCATCAGAGGATTAAATATTTATGATGTATTTTTGGGCGCGTCTCGCGTATGTATATATTGACTTTTTGTTTTTTTCTTTTCTTTCTTGTTTCGTTTAAATATTTGTAGTTGTAGTTGTAAATTATTTGTATAACTTATAACTTGGACCATATGTATATTATGAGTGATGTTGTTCTGTTTATTTTATATTTCTGTATTATTTTATTTAATAATATTCTGTTTAACAGGAATTGTTTTACAACCCATATTAATATGTAATAAATATTTTACGACGTAGGTAGATTCTATTTATTTCTTTTTATATATGTGACATCCCCACAAGGGTGTTACAGCCATGACCAAGACACTTGAAACACTTGACATCTCGGCTCCTTGTGGTTGGTTCCATGGGCTTCTTGCCTTGAGAGGTGCTCACGGCCTCCTTGCTTGGTGCACCCTTCTTCTTTTGCTTGTCCTTCCAATTTGAAGATGGGAATTTGGAAGATGATGAAGAGGAATATTTGGATTTCCTCCTTTTTAATTGTTGCTCCACCTTGATTGCTTGTTGCACCAAATCTTCAAGCTCCACATAGTTTTGCAACTCCACCACATCTTGAATTTCTTGGTTCAAGCCATGGAAGAACCTTGCCATAGTTGTCTCACGGTCCTCCTCAAAGTTTGACCTAAGTAAGGCCAATTCCATCTCCTTGAAGTACTCATCCACACTCTTGCTCCCTTGGGTAAGTCTTTGCAATTTGTTGTGGATGTCCTTTTGATAGTGACTTGGGACAAACCTCCTTCTCATTACAATTTTCATGTCTTCCCAAGTCTCAATTGGCTCCTCTCCAATTCTCCTCCTCTCCTTTTGGAATTGATCCCACCATACTAGTGCATACTCCTTGAACTCCAAAGCCACCACCTTCACTTTCTTTCTCTCATTATATGTGTTGCAATCAAACACTTACTCCATCTTGAGTTCCCACTCCAAATAGGCTTCGGGGTCATTCTTTCCAAGAAAGGAAGGAACTTTGATTTTAACCCCCTCAATCCTATCATCACGCCTTCCTCCCCTATGGCCTCCTCTTCTAGGTCTTCTTCCTCTTGGCCTCCCTCTTTCTTCACTATCATAGCCACTTGAGTCATCCCGTTGAAGGTTGGCTAGTTGTCTATCATAGTTGGCTTGCATTTGCTCTATTTGTCTTTGGAGTGCTTGAACTTGATTGGCCATTCTAGCATGTAGAGTGGCTGTCCTTGGTGACAATGGTGGACTATCACCCATTTGGGTAGTAGAAAGTGTAATTTGTCCTCACAACACTCCCTCTATTTTCTCACAAAGTGTATATATATATATATATATATATATATATATATATATATATATATATATATATATATATATATATTCCACTCTTTTTGGCTTTTTCCACACAAGATGTAATTTATCTCTCAAGCCTTTTTCCACTCTATGTTCTCCTTGGGTTCTTAGAAGAGTCAAGCCAAAAACACACAAAAATCCAAAACTTAAGTAACAAAAATCACAAAAACTTATCAAACTAAAGGAAACAAAGAAAGAAAGGCTAGAAAGAAAAAGATTTGGAAATGAAACAAGGAAGAAGGGAAAAATTGTAAAGAACACTAATTGATCAATTGGAAACTTTTC
Source organism: Ormosia emarginata (assembly GCA_029884605.1). Lineage (NCBI taxonomy): Eukaryota > Viridiplantae > Streptophyta > Magnoliopsida > Fabales > Fabaceae > Ormosia > Ormosia emarginata. The sequence goes on from JAQQTP010000050.1 coordinate 988,747, forward strand.
TCTTCTCTTTTCTCAACACTTCAAGAACACCCTTTTTTTTAAATTTTTTTGATTTTTTTTTTGCCCAGAAATTTTTTTTTTACTTTGAACAAGAGAAGAACACTTGGATACTTGTGTAAGATCAAAACAAATACCACGAAATTTTTCCTTCTCAAACAAGAATCAAAGTGACAATTTTTGTTGTTTTAGAAAGAAAAGAAGAAAATGGTGTAGAAGAAGAACAAAGAAGAAGATTTGAAACACAACACAAAATTCAATCAAAGCCTAAGCTTTGATACCACTTGATGACAACCAAATGGGGGTTGCCTTTTTTAAGATCTTTTTGATTGAAATTATCAAGTGTGTTGCGCCATTTAAAGATTAAAACAAATTGAGTTTGAATTTAGATTTTTGGAACAAAGTAAAAGATGAAGAAGAAAAGGATAAAATGGAAGAGATTAGAGATGATGTGAGGCGCCACAAACAAAGGAAACTTTGTTTGATAAGCCAAGTGAAATCCGCCACAAGAATGTTGGAATTCTTGATAAGGATGAAAACCTTGGTTCAACCAAGAACTTAGGAGAACAATGCTCACTAACAATGGAAAATTCCAAATGACTCCCATTCATGAAAATGATGTGAATACATATAGGTGGCTGAAACCACTTTGTTTTCCCTCTTACAAAACCTCCCAATAATTCACTCATTCAAGACTCTATAAATTCTCTCTCAAAGCACTTTTACTCAGCCCCCACATGTGTTTCACGCCACTTACACTCACATAGGATCCTAGGACACATTTTAATTCCTAACTTGTTGCATATTACTCAAGAAAATAAATCCTACTTAAAACCCCACTTAATAGCCACCAAAAATGCATTTATGGCAGCCACCAACAATAACTCACGTCTCTCTCTCAGCTTTATGAATTACTAGAATCCTATGATAGGTTACAACCTCCACTTATTACATATTACTCAAGAAAATAAATCCTACTTAAAACCCCACTTAATAGCCACCAAAAATGCATTTATGGCAGCCACCAACAATAACTCACGCCTCTCTCTCATCTTCATGAATTACATCACATTATTTTTTTGAAAATAAACAAAAGATTCCTAAGTCTACAACCTATTCAAACTGGTGTAACAATGGAAAAGAGTGGGCTTGACCCAAATGCAAACAAAGCAAGTTGGACCTAACTCACAAAAATCCCATTTACACTTATTGGGAAGAAATAAACATTAAACTTGAGCCTCATCTTGTTGCACACCACTTTCACATGATTCTTCCAAGTGGATGATGCAATTGATTAACTTGGGCTCCTCTTGAATTGATTTTGGGCTTGTTTCCATGAGAAGCCCAATCATGTGATTTAGAGCTTCTTGGGCCTTCTTTGTTCTTGCCCTGGTCATTGGGCCTCCAAGGCCTTGTATAGCTTCTTGATCCACTTTGTGCCTAGTTGGGCTCACATCACACTTCTTCTGTTTGTTTAGACTATTGTGTTAACATAGAAGATATGATTTTCTATGTGAATCTTTTATGTTTAGCTCTTGTTGGCATTGACATCATCTTGGGAATGGACTGGTTATCATCAAACCATGTTGTTTTAAATTTTTCAAATAAGACTTTGATGTTTATATCTGATAAATCTTGCATACCTATTTCTTTTGAGTTTGTGTTTTTAAATGCTAAACAAGTCAAACCATTGCTTAGTAGAAAGGGCTCGAAGCTATGTTCTCCTGTTCTCTATAAATGCTGAGGTTGAGCAAAATTTAGAGGAGATACCTGTGGAGAGAGAATATCCAGAAGTTTTTCCTAAGGAAGTTACTAAGTTGCCACTAGAGAGAGAGATAGAATTCAATATAGACTTAGTGCTAAGAATAGGACCTATATCTATAGCACCATATAGAATGTCTCCCTTAAAGTTGGTCATACTCAAAAAGCAAATAGAAGAATTGCTAGATAAGCAATTTATTTGACCTAGTGTCTCACCATGGGGGGCACCAGTACTTCTGGTGAAGAAGAAGGATGGGAGTATGCATTTGTGTGTAGATTACAGACAATTGAATAAGGTTAGAATTAAGAATAAATACTCACTGCCTAGGATAGATGATTTAATGGGTCAACTAAAAGGAGCAACTATATTTTCAAAGATTGACTTAAGATCAGGATACCATCAAATCTAAGTTAGGGAAGTAGATATCTCTAAAACTACCTTCAGGACTCGTTATAGACATTATAAATACCTTGTAATGTCCTTTGGTCTAACGAATGCCCTAATACTCTGTTTGTGTCTACCATAACAGGAAAATCTATAACCACTTCTTCTGTTTATTTAGACGGTTGTGTTAAGATAGAAGATATGATTTTCTATGTGAATCTTATATGTCTACCTCTTGTTGGCATTGACATCATCTTGGGAATGGACTGATTATCATCAAACCATGTTGTTTTAAATAGTTCAAATAAGACTTTGATGTTTATGTCTGATAAATCTTCCATACGAATTTCTTTTAAGTTTGTGTTTTTAAATGCTAAACAAGTCAAACCATTGCTTAGTAGAAGGGGCTCAGGGCTATGTTCTCCTATTCTCTATAAATGTTGAGGTTGAGCAAAGTTTAGAGGAGATACCTCTAGAGAGAGAATATCTAGAAGTTTTTCCAAAGGAAGTTACTAAGTTGCCACTAGAGAGAGAGATAGAATTCACTATAGACTTAGTGCTAGGAATAAGACATATATCTATAGCACCATATAGAATGTGTCCCTTAGAGTTGGTCGAACTCAAAAAGCAAATAGAAGAATTGCTAGATAAGCAATTTATTTGACCTAGTGTCTCACCATGTGATGGAGACCAAGGAAGCTCAAGTGGCAGCCCAATGCCTAAAGATGCACTGCGAGGAGTTGGAGGCCCAATGACAAGGTCAAGAGCTAAGAAGGCTAAGGAGGGTTTGGACAAAGAAGTCAACCACTTTCTCTCACTCAAGCTCATTCTAGAAGAAGGAGTACTCAAGATGGTCCAAATGATCCAAGTTGATGAAGGGCCCAATGTAGGGGCATGATTTCTTCTTTGTCAATTTTATTTAATTTTGTATTTGAACTTTTTAATTTTCTCAGTTTTGGTTCTTATTTTCTTTTTTGGGATAATTTTGTAATAAGGGTCTATTGTTTGGGCTTAATTTGCGCATAGCAGAGCTAGGGATAGGTGCTGCCTTCTAATTGGGCCTGGGCCACATTTGCGCTAGGGTTAGGATTAAAAAGAATGTGCTAGCTTGCTGCCTCCTTTAGCTAGACCTAGCCTCATACCTAATGCCTATAAATAGGCTTGTGTTTACTGCATTTAACACTTTTGAATTTGAAGAATATTATCGCACTCCCTTATGAGTTTTGAGAGCTTAGTTCTCTTGGGATTCTTGGAAGAACCATCTTGGTTCTTATCAAAGGTTTTCTTATCTTTGTGGCGAATCCTCGCTTGACTTATCACTCTCCAACAGTGTGGCGTCTTCTTCCTTCCATTCCTTTTCTTTTTCCATCTTTTCTATTTTTGTTACTATTCATGATACTGTTCACATACTGTTCACATACTATTCACCCGTTGTTTAATTCTTTAAAACACGAAATCAACTCAAGGACGATCCGTAAAAATAATATGCATCCAACTTGGATCATATCATGTGGTATCTAGAGCCCAGATCCTAGAGTTGATAGAGTTTTTGTATTTTTTTTGTACTTGTTCTTATTGCTTTCCAAACATCAAGCTCCATTGCTTGAATGTCATATTTGTACAGAACCTTGATCATCATTGATCTCTGCCATTCCAAAGAATTGGCAACATTCTTTACTTTCCGTTCTTTACTTTTTGTCATTTAAATTTCAGTCCTTTTATTTTCTACCTTTAGTTTCTGTTCTTTAATTTCTGCGTAATATTTACAGCTTTGATCTTATCAACTCTATATCAATTACTGTTACATGTTTTATAGCACCTTAATTTGAAAGGAAACTCTTAAATACATAATTGGGCATAATATTTGGAACTAAAATTGCAAGAACCAATTATTATTTTTTAGTGCAAAAAGAGAACAAGGGTGTGAAAAATAATATAAAAAAAGGAGAAAAAAAGCCTATTCTAAAAAAAAAAGAGACTACCCTTGCACTTAAGCAAGATTAAGTTTGAATGCCTTGTGAATTTCATTAAGCGGTGCTATTCTACATACCTTGCGCATTTCTTTTTCTTCTTATTTCTTTTGAGTTTTACCTTTCCTTTTTTTTAATTAGCTTTTCTTGCTTGTCTTTTAAATTCCTTTGAGTTTTGTCTAGAGTTTCATCCTTTCTTCAACTTCTGAGTGCTTACTCTTGTGAGGACCGCTACTTTTGTAAGAGCTTTTGGTAATTGAAACGCGAGAGGGTTCATTTAAGAACTTGCAAAGAGAACTTGAGTGGTAAAAGGCAAGAGCGTTTTCATTAAACAAAAGCCTAATTGTGTGAAACATGAGTGGAATTAATCTAAGAGTGTACACACGTGAGAAGAGTGGTAAGGGCCTTTTCAATTTTGTATTATTCTTATTACTTGTGCAAAGATGAGTGAAGGAAGTATACCCCCATCCCCTAGGACTACAAATCTTATGCAAGCCTTAGCTAAAGAACTTGAGAAGTTTAGGGTGGAAATAAACACAAGGCTAGATAATGAAAGGAGGAGAGACTCTCAACATGAAGTCTCGCATGAGGATGAAGATACCTATGATTTGGGTAGGGAAAGGAGGACTAGGTGGAACCATGATAGGAGAAGGAGGCATGGGAGGAGTGAAAGGAGTTATAATAGGAGGCATAGGAGTGATGAAAGAGGAGGAGACCTAGGAGGAGTAAAGAACCAAGTACCTTCTTTCCAAGGAAAGAATGACCCCGAAGCCTACTTAGAATAGGAAACCAAGGTAGAACAAATCTTTTCCTATCACCATTACAATGAAGAAAGGAAGGTAAAGGTGGCTGCCCTAGAATTTTCCAACTATGCCCTAATTTGGTGGAACCAAGTACAAAAAGAGAGGGAAATGAATAGGAAATACCCCGTAGACACTTGGGAAGAGATGAAAGGTTTGATGAGGAGGAGGTTTGTCCCTTCATGGTACCATAGGAAATTACACAATAAACTCCAAAGACTTACCCAATGAAGTAGGAGTGTGGATGAGTACTACAAGGAGATGGAAGTGGCCATGATAAGGGCCAATGTCATTGAAGATAGGGAGGCTACCATGTCACGTCATGGTTTAAACCGTGAGATAGGAGACATTGTGGAGTTGCACAACTATGAAGAGCTTGATGAGTTAGTCCACCAAGCCATAAAGGTGGAACAATAACTCAAAAGAAAGGGTGCATGGAAGAAGCCTTCTTCTAACCTCAAACCTCCCACTTGGAAGGATAAGGAACCAAATAAAGACTCCTCTACACAACCCAAGGGAGGTATGACTTCTAAAAACTCTAATGCTTTTCCTTCCACTAATGCTTCTTTCTCTTCTTCTTCTAAAAATAGGAACAGCAAGTGCTTCAAATGCTTGGGGAGTGGACACATTATAACATCCCAAAATTTCCTATCTCTTAAGCAGTAATTTTGACAGTTAATAGAATTTTACTGTTTAGTAATTTCTGGATACTGTAAAATTATTTTGATTATTCCGTCAGCGTATTTGATCGTTTTGAGTGATTTACACTGTGTTAGGAAAATAAAAATTTTCGAGCCAAGGAAAACTTTACGTAATTTAATTTTTACCGTTAGGTTTTAATTATTTTATGTAATTTGATTTGATATTTGTGCATTTTATAATTTTTGTGATTTTTGTGAATGATTATGAAATTTTTTATTGTTTGTGGGCCCAAGGGGTGTATGTGGGCCCAGGTGGCCATATGTGGGCCCAGGTGGGTCCTACAAAGTAAAAATTTTTCTACACATAGAAAAATTTGTACTGTTTAGACGGAGACAGGGGATCTTACTAAATCTAAATCCAGAAACAGTTTTAGAAATTTTCTTGTACTGTGTTTTGTACTGTATTTAATTATCGGACGATAAAAATACAGTAAAAAAATATTATTAGTAGGGTTATAACAGATATAAAAATAAATATTATACTGCCTAGTCAACATTAATGGCTTGGACATCCATTATTGATTTAATCAACGGTAAAGACTTGATCTTGATTTAATCAACGGTGGAGATGGATCAATTATGACCATTGGATATGGATTTAATCAATGGTAGAGATTTGGTCTCAAAAAGTGACAAAGACCATTTATGACCATTGGATGAAGAATTAATCAAGGGTGGAGATTTGGCCTTGTAAAGTAACAAGGACCATTTATAACCATTGGATGTTAATTTAATCTATGATGGAGAATTAGTCTTAAAAAGTAGCAAAGACTAATTATGAACCTTAGATTAAAAGTAAGAAGGAGTAATCTTGACCCATGCATTTTGGAGACACATCCAATGACTAGAATTTAAAGAAGAAAGATTCAATGGCCTAAATTAAGTCTTCTAAATCAAAAGTCTACCTAAATCCTAACCATTGAATTAATCAATGGCTAGAAAAGCTTCAAATAATGGCATGAAAAGAAGACAAATTATTAAATGCATCATGAAGGAGGGGGACAGTTTTTGTAATGAATTTGGAGCTAAAGGAGACTTTATGACAATTATTTGATGCTTTAGTCAATTATGTTTCTTTATTGTTTTGTTTGCATTCTTAGAAGACTACTTGGAGGGGGGGACAATTTTTGTGGTGCATTGGAAATTAAAGCAACATTTGAAGACCATGTTGATCACCTTTGGTCATTATTGATTGTAATTCACCTTTGTCTCCTTCAAAAAGCCAAGTCTTCATCAAACTTTTCTCTTCACCTTTTCTCCAAGCCTAGCTACGGCCATGCACTCTAAAGGAGGCCAAAATTGTTGGTTTCTATTATTTTTATCATAATTGTCTTTCTATTCATCATTCTTGAACTTTCCTTCAAGCAAAACTCTTAGAAAAATTTCTCTCCTTCTCCTTCTAGCATGGTTCAACCAAGACACCCAAAACCACCATCCAATCTCTTTTAATTTCATCTAATCATAGATCTTGAATCTACATGATGTTCTAAGCAACTTTCATGTTGGAGACTTTCTCTAAATCATTCATCTTCATGGACTTTCTTCAAGATCCATGTTATGGGGTATTTATGGTGAAGTGTAAGGAAACTTCATTTCTTCTCTTCTTTTTCATGATCTAAACCATGTTTGATCCATGGTTTCTCTTAATCAAGCTTAGTATACTAATTTCTATGTATTTTGTTTTGTATTTGAGAAGCCCTTGGTGGTAAAGGACTTGGAAAAAGAAGCAAAACAAAGAGCTTTTGAGGATCTTCAAGAGGTAAGAGGGAGATCCATCTCACCAACCAAGCATGGTGGTGAGAGATGGTCTTATATTTGATAGGTGTTGAATCCATGTGAGGATTCATATCCATGGTCATGTAATAATTTATATGTGTTTATGAGCTTTGATTAATTGCCTATGCTTAATATACTTTGCATGAGTTTATGATTTTGATGGTATGCTTATACAATGCATGATTATAATATGGCATGCTTTTGATATATATATATATATTGTGTATATATGTGTATGCCATGATTTGATGATGGAAAAAAAATTATTTTTGGTCCCAATGGCCAAGGAAGAGCTACGGTTTTGATGCCCTTGATTAGGGTTCATGTTGAAATTTTTCAAGAACAAGAGAATTAATTTTTGATCCCTAGAACATGGTGAATTTCGGTTAAGACACCTCAAGATAGGTGCTCACAAAATTAATATTTTCTTGAATGATGAAAATAGATATTTAGAAAAAGCAAGGAAAATAAATAAAGAGTTTATTTTTCAAAGAGTACATGAACACGGTTTTAGAAGGATTTTTATTAATTTATTTTGTGTAAAAAGTTTCTAAGTGTTTTACTAAATATGAGATTTAAATGAAAATAGCAATGATGATTTTAAACGGATTTGCAAAGAAAGTGAAAAATGAGAATGACCAAATGATTTGATTTTCAAAGACTATGAGTCTTACATTTTTGTAAAGTATTTTTAATGGTTTTGTTTGTGTAAAACCATATCAATTTAAAAGGAAAAATGTTTGATGGTTTCAATAGTCATGTCCACGTTTTTTTTAAAGGCTTATAATGTCTTGATTTTTATGAACAAAGTGATTTTCAAAGTGAAAACGTAACTTGATTTAATACAAGGAATTTGGAAAGGGAATCAGAGTGTTTTTATCACTTGAGAGAATTTTGTAAACGAAAGACAAAGAGAGGTTGAACATGTTTGAACTCTAATTTATTTTGAAGAATGATTTTGGAAGTGATTTGAGAAAAATGGAGAATATAATGGCAATTTGAAAAGTTACTAACGTATAACTTATTTTTGAGTTTTGAAAGTACGTTAGAAAATGTTAAGTTTTGAAACGTTGATTAATATAAATGGAAAAGTGATTTTATGAATTATATTTTGGAAAAGGATTTCTTGAGTAAAGAAATGTGGAAAAAGATTTTCTTGAGTAAGAAAATATCTTACATGAAGTATAAAGTTATATTATTTAAGAAAAGTTGAAAAAGGAATATTTGAAGGTTGAGAAATATTTTCTGTAATGAATTGTGGTGAAAAAAATTATTTATGTATCTTAAAAACGTAATTTTAAAGTACGTGGTTTGAAATACAGTAAAATATTTCTAAGTATTTGGAAATACAGTAAAATATTTCTACGCAATTTTAAATACGTTGAAATATTTCTACACAATTTGAATTACGTTTAAATATTTTATGTAATTTGAATTACTATTAAAAAAATCATTACATGATGAAAAGTGATGAATTATTTTTACGTGATTGTGAAAATAACGGAAAATCATTATGTGATTTGAAAAGTGTTTTAAATATTTTGAAAATGAAAGAAAATGATTTACGTGACTTAAAAGGATGATTTTTAAGTTACGCAATTTTGAAACAGTGAAAAAATATTATGGGATTTGAGAAACGTATATTTTTACGCGATTGAGAAAAACGTTGAAAAATTAGTACGTGATTTAAAAGTGCAATAGAAGAGTTGCGGCATTTTGAAAACATGACAGAAGTGTTACGATATTTTGAAAACGTAACAAAAACGTTTTGGAATCATGAAAACGTAACGGAAATGTTGCGCAATTTTGTGAAAACACGATGAAAGTGTTTTATAACTATAAAAATGTGATAACATGATTTTGCTGTTGAAAATATAGTATAATTTGGTGTATTTTATATGCATTGGAAAGCGATGCCTGTGATTGGATTTGGTGCATTATACATGCATTGAAAAAAAATATGCGTTGAGGCATATGATACATTAAACAAATAAAATTGAAAAGATTTGGCCCTTTGGGGTTGGACTTGCACGGATATATTCGTGCATTGTATATGACCCTTGTGGTTGAAGAGGGAATGAGAATTGATAGTGAGGTCTATGATGGATCTTGGGGGCGTCAAGGCGCGGCGGTCGACCAGTGGACAACTGGCGAGTACCCTGTGCCACTTGGCTATGCAGTCCGTTGCAACGCATTGACGATACCCGACAAGAACACGATTCTTTTCAACAACTGGAAAATTGTCTTTGGGCTAAGGCTGATAATTGACAGAGCATTCTCCTCGAAATTGTAAAAACCTCCATGGAGTTGTTTTTGAAAAACTGAGTCTTTGTGCACATGCATAATTTGACATTTATATCTGTGTGATATATTAATTGAGGAATATTGGCTATGACAATTGTTTTGAATACTTGGATGATGATGATGATAATTAGACAATGTTGAGGGCATTATCGTAATTGTTGTTTATGATAATTTAACTAATAAATGATTGGATGATGATAGTTGATTAATGTTGATGGCATGATATATTTGTATGATATGTTGTTTGTGTTATCTCTGTGCTACTATGTTGGTATTGGCGTACGTGATCTCACCTCTTTGTTATGTTGTTTTGTGGTGTCTGTAATGTTAAAATCAAATAATAGAAGGATTGAGTTGTCTTAGACATAACGGGCAATGGATACTCTGAGATGGGTGACAACAATAAGGAGTGGACATTCAAGACTCGAAGGTGTGCAGTGTTGACAAAGAACAGATGTAGAACAGATGTCTGATGCAACAAGATGGATACACAACAGAATAAGTATGTTAAGTTTTAACGTTAGTGTTGTACCGTGCTATTAAGTAGGACTCATCATGGGGTTTGCTACTGTTAAAAAAAAAGAGTCTGTTAGTTTTATATTTCTCTTTAAATTGTGAAATACTAATTAGTGTCAATATTGTATAATGAATAGTTGAAATATGATTTTCAATATTACCTAATATTTTCAGTAAATTTATGTTTTAGTAAAGAAGAAATTTTAAAACCCACTTTTTACAACTCAAACTTTGTGCGAATTGATTTTCAGTTTATGAGTCAGGAGTCGGAAATGTGATGCCCTAGGGAGGGTGTTACATTAGTTGGTATCAGAGCACGGTTTGAGTCTTTTGGGGTTTGTGGTTAGGTCTGTTTTGCTTGTATTGTGTTCTCTGTGTTATTGATTTCCGAAAGGAAACAATGTTGTTTATAATGGATATTAGATCCATTGTATTTCGATCCACACGCCTCGAGAAGAAAAAAAAAAAGAAAATGGCTCGGGATAGTTGTACTTGTGTGAAAGTGGAACATGTTACTAGTAATGCAGTTGCAGTTACAAGAGCAACGGGAGCAACGTGGAAGGATGATTGCAGGAACAAAGGACCGCTGTTCAGTGGGAAAGAAATGAAAGTTGAGGTTCAGGATCTAATGGAAGAGAATCAGTCTTAGAATATAAGACTACGTAATTTTGGAACCCGATATTTTTAAGGATATTTGGAAAGTGATTGATTTCAACAGAAGATGTATTTACAACCATTGAGGAAATCAAAGGTAGTAACTGATGTGAAAGAAGGTACGTAATGAAGGAATGTACGTCAAGAAAATAAACGTTTATTTGAAATGGTTACATCTGGTTTCCACTTTATTTTGATTCATCGATCTTTGAAGAAAAGAAATGACTCGTGATAGACGTACGCGTGTGGAAGCGAGACATAATGGTGGTGATATGACTGCAACTTTGGAAGTAATACAAACAGTGGCTGAAGCAATTATACAGCAAACTCAGAAGATTGTTCCGCAGTAAGAATTGACTTCTTAAGCTAAGATTTTGTTAGAGTTAAATCAATCTCAGGATGAGAGACCCTGTATTATTGGACCATATTGGTTATGAAAAAGGGGAAATCGTAAAGTCAAACGATTCCAATAGAAAATGTACTTGCAATCTCCAAGAAGTCAACAACAACAACAATCTTGTGGAGAAAGTACTAGTAATGACAGGTTTAGTTTGACTGTGACATCTGCACCGAAATGTAAGAAGTGTGGAAAGAGGCACTTAACGAAAGATTGTATGTTCAAGGAAATAATTTGTTTCAAGTGCAGAGAGCCTGGACATATTTCTAAAGATTGTGTTCCAATGAAAACAGAGTTTTCTGTTAGTAAAATCTCAGGTAGTAGAAAGTGTTCGGAGCGGAAGATTTAAACAAAGGAGATTGTGTCATTGGAGCTAATCCTATAAACCATACTGAATATTTCTGTGAATAACCTATTCCTTCTAGCATATGATTGAGTAGATCAATTATATGTTAGAGTTATTCGTTATCCTCTGATTTGTTTAATTCTATTTCTATTCTTAGCCGATCGAGCTACTCAAGTTATTCAAATTATTGCTATAGATCAAAACCTTGTGTTAGTTTGATCTGTTTCATAAACAGACGTGATCTTTGAAAACGGATTGGTTATTTTTCAACCATATCCTATGAGATTGTCTCAATACAGTGTTAGTGTTCTAGAAAAAAAAAACTCATTCTTAAAAATTAGGCAAAATCAAATTCTTGTTGAATATGCTTGATAACATATCAAATCGTGTTGCTATATTCTTCTTTTTGACCTTCATAAATATTCTTTCATGTACTGAAATTTGCAAGAAAGGATATTTCTATTTAAAATCTATGTTAGAGTATTTGATATAATGCGGTTGAAAGGAGAACTCGGTTAGTGAGACGTTTCCTGTTAAAGAAGCTAAAGCTAGAGAATGAAGTGATACGAGGACAAGGAAATTTTAAGTGATGCGTAACATTAGAGTTTAAGATGTGTACTTGTTCGGAGGAAATGGAAGTTGCAAGAGGAAAAGAAAAATTATTCTACGCATGAATGGAGATTGGTAGCCGCTGTGTTTATTTTAGAAGTATAGAAATACTTTCTTTCTGGAGTAACATTTAACATCGTTAGTAATCATAAGAGTTTGAGATATCTGCTTGATCAGGAAAAAAAAATTGATCAAGAGATAAAGAACTTTCATTGGTTAAAATCGTTTGGAATAACGTAAGAGGTGAAACTACGAGGGAACTGGAAGAAAACATAAAGGAATAATGTCATTATTTATTCCGAGGGTGTGAAATCATGACTATTAAATTTCGAGGATGAAATTTCTATAAAGAGGGGGAGTATTGTAACATCCCAAAATTTCCTATCTCTTAAGCAGTAATTTTGACAGTTAACAGAATTTTACTATTTAGTAATTTTTGGATACTGTAAAATTATTTTGATTATTCCGTCAGCGTATTTGATCGTTTTGAGTGATTTATTCCGTGTTAGAAAAATAAAAATTTTCGGGCCGGGGAAAACTTTACGTAATTTAATTTTTACCGTTAGGTTTTAATTATTTTACGTAATTTGATTTGATATTTGTGCATTTTATAATTTTTGTGATTTTTGTGGATGCTTATGAAATTTTTTATTGTTTGTGGGCCCAGGGGGTGTATGTGGGCCCAGGTGGCCATATGTGGGCCTAAGTGGGTCCCGCAAAGTAAAAAAAATTTTACGCATAGAAAAATTTGTACTGTTTAGACGGAGACATAGGATCTTACTAAACCTGAATCCGAAAACAATTTTAGAAATTTTCTTGTACTGTGTTTTGTATTGTATTTAATTATCGAACGATAAAAATACAGTAAAAAAATATTATTAGTAGGGTTATAACAGATATAAAAATAAATATTATACTGCCTAGTCAACATTAATGGCTTGGACATCCATTATTGATTTAATCAACGGTAAAGACTTGATCTTGATTTAATCAATGGTAGAGATGGATCAATTATGACCATTGGATATGGATTTAATCAATGGTAGAGATTTGGTCACAAAAAGTGACAAAGACTATTTATGACCATTGGATGAAGAATTAATCAAGGGTGGAGATTTGGTCTTGTAAAGTAACAAGGACCATTTATAACCATTGAATGTTAATTTAATCTATGGTGGAGAATTAGTCTTAAAAAGTAGCAAAGACTAATTATTACCTTAGATTAAAAGTAAGAAGGAGTAATCTTGACCCTTAATTTTGGAGACGCATCCAATGACTAGAATTTAAAGGAGAAAGATTCAATGACCTAGATTAAGTCTTCTAAATCAAAAGTCTACCTAAATCCTAACCATTGAATTAATCAATGGCTAGAAAAGCTTCAAATAATGGCATGAAAAGAAGACAAATTATTAAATGCATCATGAAGGAGGGGGGACGATTTTTGTAATGAATTTGGAGCTAAAGGAGACTTTATGACAATTATTTGATGCTTTAGTCAATTATGTTTCTTTATTGTTTTGTTTGCATTCTTAGAAGACTACTTGGAGGGAGGGGACAATTTTTGTGGTGCATTGAAAATTAAAGTAACATTTGAAGACCATATTGATCACCTTAGGTCATTATTGATTATAATTCACCTTTGTCTCCTCCAAAAAGCCAAGTCTTCATCAAACTTTTCTCTTCACCTTTTCTCCAAGCATAGCTACGGCCATGCACTCTAAAGGAGGCCAAAATTGTTGGTTTCTATTATTTTTATCATAATTGTCTTTCTATTCATCATTCTTGAACTTTCCTTCAAGCAAAACTCTTAGAAAAATTTCTCTCCTTCTCCTTCTAGCATGGTTCGGCCAAGACACCCAAAACCACCATCCAATCTTTTTTAATTTCATCTAACCATAGATCTTGAATCTACATGATGTTCTAAGCAACTTTCATGTTGGAGACTTTCTCTAAATCATTCATCTTCATGGACTTTCTTCAAGATCCATGTTATGGGGTATTTATGGTGAAGTGTAAGGAAACTTCATTTCTTCTCTTCTTTTTCATGATCTAAACCATGTTTGATCCATGGTTTCTCTTAATCAAGCTTAGTATACTAATTTCTATGTATTTTGTTTTGTATTTGAGAAGCCTTTGGTGGTGAAGGACTTGGAAAAAGAAGCAAAACAAAGAGCTTTTGAGGATCTTCAAGAGGTAAGAGGGAGATCCATCTCACCAACCAAGCATGGTGGTGAGAGATGGTCTTATATTTGATGGGTGTTGAATTCATGTGAAGATTCATATCCATGGTCATGTAATAATTTATATGTGTTTATGAGCTTTGATTAATTGCCTATGCTTAATATGCTTTGCATGGGTTTATGATTTTGATGGTATGCTTATACTATGCATGATTATAATATGGCATGCTTTTATATATATATATATATATATATATATATATATATATATATATATATGTATGTATATGCCATGATTTGATGATGGAAAAAAAATTAATTTTGGTCCCAATGGCCAAGGAAGAGCTATGATTTTAATGCCCTTGATTAGGGTTCATGTTGAAATTTTTCAAGAACAAGGGAATTAATTTTTGATCCCTAGAACATGGTGAATTTCGGTTAAGACACCTCAAGATAGGTGTTCACAAAATTAATATTTTCTTGAATGATGAAAATGAATGTTTAGAAAAAGCAAGGAAAATAAATAAAGAGTTTATTTTTCAAAGAGTAGATGAACACGATTTTAGAAGGATTTTTATTAATTTATTTTGTGTAAAAAGTTTCTAAGTGTTTTACTAAACATGAGATTTAAATGAAAATAGCAATGATGATTTTAAGCGAATTTGCAAAGAAAGTGAAAGATGGGAATGACCAAATGATTTGATTTTCAAAGACTACGAGTCTTACGTTTTTGTAAAGGATTTTTAATGGTTTTGTTTGTGTAAAACCATATCAATTTAAAAAGAAAAATGTTTGATGGTTTCAATAGTCATGTCCACGTTTTTTTTAAAGACTTGTTGTAACACCCTTGTGGGGATGTCACATTTAAAAAGAAAATAAAAGAAAGATAAATAAAATCTACCCAAGTTGTAAAACATTTGTTACATAATTATACGGATTGTAAAATTCTTTCTGTTAAACAGAATATTATTAAATAAAATAATGCGGAAACACAAAATCAACAGAATAACATCACACATAATATACATACGGTTTTAGTCATAAGTTATACAAATAATTTACAACTAAAAAAAATATTTAAACTGAAACAGTAAACAAAACAGTAAGAGTCAATATATACAAACGCAGACGCGCTCAAGTACACATCATAAACATTTAACCCTCTGAAGGATCACTCTCAGGAAGATCATCAGAAGATAAATATCCAAGATGTCTCGACTCTCGGCGGAAACGAGACCGCGCAGTTGACACGCTGCTAATCTCACTAGGCGCAGTGAACATACCGCCCCAATAACGCCTAAGAGATAACGGCAACTCTAAATGCAAAAACACCGTAGTCGTCATGACTGGCTCTTCCTCAAACTCATTACGTAGGGACACAGTCAACCGTCCCACGTAAGTCACCGAGTCTCTATCTTCACGCAGTCGCTAGGCTGTCGATCCCCCATGAAACTCAAGCTGCACAAAACCAAGGAATCCTGGCACCGCCATACTCAAACAATCAATCCAATGGATATGGATGATCGAATGGTTCTTGATCGTCGTACTGATCTTCGACTTGCTTTTCTTCCTCCTCTTCAGGATATACACACTCAAGAGGTTGTTCCTCTTCCTCAAACTCTTTACCATATAAATTAAAAATACAACAACATATACAAAAAAGAGGTAAGACAATCTAAATCATCACAAACATGGTAAATAAGAAAACGACAATACAACAGTTATACAATTCATGCTATAAAAACATAAACATAAATACAATATAACACAACACAATATAAGAATTAATATCAACATAGAATTAATATCAATATAGATACAATATAAAAGTGTAATATCAACACAGATATAATATAAGAATTAATATCATAGATAAACATATATCCATACACAATATAAATATAAAATCACCGATAAGAATATAATAATGCACCATATGTATATATAAATATGCAATATGACACGATCCTACTCCATGGAGCTAAAAACATACAGATATCAGAGAGAATGACCCGCAAAATCTATTAGTTCCACGGCTGCCCAACCAAACTATTGCGTTGTCACATGTTGCGTCTATAGCCCCACGGCACATGGCGTGGTGTAGTTCACAGTCTAACGTTGTGGCACTACAGGCAATGTACTATTAGACTTTACAAGATCTCGATTAAATATAGTGCGTGTCGAGTCCATCAGTGTGTTGCCGGTTACCACGACCCAGCGGAGCTACCAACTATCCATATATGGGATACCGCACACTAAAGTCTCTAAGTTCATAAAGAAACTGAACCACACTACGTTTATCGCACTGACAACACGATGTGATTCACCTCGTCAATCAATCCACCAATTATCAACTAAATTGGCACAAACTCAATATATGATCTTAAACTTGTTTCCAAAATTACCAAAATATCCTCAATGGTATAAAATATGCGTATTTACGCAAATGCCCTCAATAGCATATAAAAAAAAATTGCCCTCATGGCTTGCCTTCATGGCAAAAATATACAGTAAGTCCCACCAGACAAATACTGTTTCAAAGCCTGTTCGGGTTCACCACTTAGCCCGACAGCAAAAATATACAGTTTGATCAATCGCGTAGAAATTTTATCGCATTTTCACAATTCCGTTGTTTTTACAAACGTTTTTAAATCGCGTAAATATATTTTTCTGTTTTTAAAATCGCGTAGGATTTTTAATATGTTTTCTCAATCGCGTAAGATTTTTAAATTATTTTCTTATCCGAATTCCTTAAAAATTATTGTTTAAATAAACAGAAAATAATATTTAATACATTTGAACTACGTAGAATATTTTTCATACCGTATACTGTCTTTTGGACATCTTTCCTATCTTATTTGTCCATTTTTAATAAAAATTAACAGTATTTTGTTTAGAAAATTCATAATAATGGTTTTCTAATTTTTTTTCGTAAAAATTCTTTCTTTTATTTTATCTTATTTATTTAACCATATAATTACTTCCTTGAAAATTACTAACGTGCTTCAAAATGTGAAATGAGCTCACGTTAGAAATTTTACAGAGTTATTGTTTTTATTTCCAACTATTAAATTCTTAATTTTAACCACTTAAACTTAATCTAAATCCTTTTATTTCTTCAAAATCATTGTTATAAAAATTCCTTTTAGTATTGTTTACTTCTCTTTAATTGAAAATGATTTGGAAAACAACTTTTGAAATTATAATTACATGGCTTAGGCATGTTGGCCGAAATGCTTCAATTTCCTCCTTTGATCCATAAATTCCTTTTTCTTACTTTAAATTCATTTGTAACCTATTAATTTTCCTAGGTTAATTAAATCACACTTTTAGAAAATTGTTGAGAACATTTTGGTTCCCATTTCTTGATCAAGGCCGTGAGCCTTCATTTGTGTTCTTTGGAACACTCATGCAATCCTTAACATATTATTCATATCCTATAAATTATCATGCATTTCTAACACATACAAAATTTATCAAAGCTTGTAGACATGCAAATTAATACAAATAACAAATAAGAAAGCTTATAACAAACACACAAATGAATCCTTATGGATTCTACAACCACAAACAAATTCCATCTTCTTACCACCACCCAAGGATGATAAGATTTAGTCTTCCTCTTACCTTAAATGAAGACAAATATGCTTTCACACCTTTCCTAGGGTTTCGATTTTTTCCTTCAAATCACCTAACAAGCTTAAACAAATTTCTACAAGTTATTAACATTAAAGAGAGCTTAAATCATGGATAAATCGTGGCTTAAAACTTTGAAAAAGAGTTTAGAAATGGAAAACTAGAAATTTCACCTTCTAGGTAAAATCTTCCAAGTAGGTTTTCAAGCCTCAAATGAATGATTTTGCAAGAACTCTCAACTAGAGATGTTCTTAGAATTGTGTTTAGGTTTAGAAAAGTGGGTTGGATAAAATTTTAGGTAAATGGATGGTGTATAGGGGTGCTTGGCCGAATAGCTTGAAAGGAAAACAACAATGGAGTTTGGTGTTCTTGGAAGAGAGAGAAGAGAGAAAATGCATGAAAAACTAAGTGATTATGGCCTTCCAAAGTCACTTGGCCGTAGACATGAATGGGCAAGGAGGTGTCCATTTGTGTTGGCTCCATCCAAGTCTTAGAATTGATCAATGGTGAGGATTAAGCCTTGTTCTCCAAGCTTAGCTCTCATTGGTTCATCCTAGCCTTGTCACTTAACCTAGTCATCATGCTTAGTCACTAATTATGCCTAGTCATTAAGCTTAGTCACTAACCTAGTCACTAGCCTTGTCATTAGCTATCTGTTCTAGCTCAAAACGCTTACTGCTTTGTTAAACGTGGGTCCCGTAAGACATTTTCGGGTCCACTTTTATTTAATTATACTGACAAATAAAATAATATTATAATAATATAAAATTATTTTATTTTACAGTTAAATCCTAAAAATTAAAAGATTATCTACTGTCTCATTCAGAATTGGGTTTAGTAAGATCCCCCAGCTCTAAATAATTAAAATAAGATTTTCCCGGCCCGAAAAAACATTATTTTCCTGTCCCGGAGCAAATCACACAAAAAGTCCAAATAAAATCACAGACAGTAATATTAAACACTGTATCATATAGAAAATTTAAAAACAGTACATTCGGGACGTAATGATCATTTTCCCATTTTTTCCCACCACGAAGCAAATCATTCAAAACACTCAAATAAAATTATAGACAGTAAAATATATCAGTATATCACACACAAAAATTTAAAACAGTAGTTTGAGAAAAATTTTATTTTACGGTCTCGAAGTAAAATATGCAAAACGACCAAAGAAAATCTTAGACTGTAATATATTTTTGTATTTCATACAGAAAAATAAGAAACAGTAAAACAGGGACACAACGGTCTTTCACCCAAAAGTTTGAAAACAGCAAACAGAACATTCGGGACATTTTTCCAAAAGTTGGGGTGTTACACTTGTAATGTCTTGATTTTTATGAACAAAGTGATTTTCAAAGTGAAAACGTAACTTGATTTAATACAAGGAATTTGGAAAGGGAATCAGAGTGTTTTTATCACTTGAGAGAATTTTGTAAACGAAAGACAA
The DNA here is from genome assembly GCA_029884605.1 of Ormosia emarginata. Taxonomy (NCBI): domain Eukaryota; kingdom Viridiplantae; phylum Streptophyta; class Magnoliopsida; order Fabales; family Fabaceae; genus Ormosia; species Ormosia emarginata. Next base: position 1,008,226 of record JAQQTP010000050.1, read on the forward strand.
AGAGAGGTTGAACATGTTTGAACTCTAATTTATTTTGAAGAATGATTTTGGAAGTGATTTGAGAAAAATGGAGAATATAATGGCAATTTGAAAAGTTACTAACGTATAACTTATTTTTGAGTTTTGAAAGTACGTTAGAAAATGTTAAGTTTTGAAACGTTGATTAATATAAATAGAAAAGTGATTTTATGAATTATATTTTGGAAAAGGATTTCTTGAGTAAAGAAATGTGGAAAAAGATTTTCTTGAGTAAGAAAATATCTTACATGAAGTATAAAGTTATATTATTTAAGAAAAGTTGAAAAAGGAATATTTGAAGGTTGAGAAATATTTTTACGTAATGAATTGTGGTGAAAAAAATTATTTATGTATCTTAAAACGTAATTTTAAAGTACGTGGTTTGAAATCTGATAAAATATTTCTAAGTATTTGGAAATACAAGTAAAATATTTCTACGCGATTTTAAATACGTTAAAATATTTCTACACGATTTGAATTACGTTTAAATATTTTATGTAATTTGAATTACTATTAAAAAAATCATTACATGATGGAAAAGTGATGAATTATTTTTACGTGATTGTGAAAATAACGAAAAATCAATATGTGATTTGAAAAGTGTTTTAAATATTTTGAAAATGAAAGAAAATGATTTACGTGACTTAAAAGGATGATTTTTAAGTTACGCAATTTTGAAACAGTGAAAAAATATTATGGGATTTGAGAAACGTATATTTTTACGCGATTGAGAAAAACGTTAAAAAATTAGTACGTGATTTAAAAGTGCAACAGAAGAGTTGCGGCATTTTGAAAACATAACAGAAGTGTTACGATATTTTGAAAACGTAACAAAAAAGTTTTGGAATCATGAAAACGTAACGGAAATGTTGCGCAATTTTGTGAAAACACGACGAAAGTGTTTTATAACTATGAAAATGTGATAACATGATTTTGCTGTTGAAAATATAGTATAATTTGGTGTATTTTATATGCATTGGAAAGAGATGCCTGTGATTGGATTTGGTGCATTATACATGCATTGGAAAAAAATATGCGTTGAGGCATATGATACATTAAACAAATAAAATTGAAAAGATTTGGCCCTTTGGAGTTGGACTTGCACGGATATATTCGTGCATTGTATATGGCCCTTGTGGTTGAAGAAGGAATGAGAATTGATAGTGAGGTCTATGATGGATCTTGGGGGCGTCAAGGCGCGGCGGTCGACCAGTGGACAACTGGCGAGTACCCTGTGCCACTTGGCGATGCAGTCCGTTGCAACGCATTGACGATACCCGACAAGAACACGATTCTTTTCAACAACTGGAAAATTGTCTTTGGGCTAAGGCTGAAAATTGACAGAGCATTCTCCTCGAAATTGTAAAAACCTCCATGGAGTTGTTTTTGAAAAACTGAGTCTTTGTGCACATGCATAATTTGACATTTATATCTGTGTGATATATTAATTGAGGAATATTGGCTATGACAATTGTTTTGAATACTTGGATGATGATGATGATAATTAGACAATGTTGAGGGCATTATCGTAATTATTGTTTATGATAATTGAACTGATAAATGATTGGATGATGATAGTTGATTAATGTTGATGGCATGATATATTTGTATGATATGCTGTTTGTGTTATCTCTGTGCTACTATGTTGGTATTGGCGTACGTGATCTCACCTCTTTGTTATGTTATTTTGTTGTGTCTGTACTGTTAAAATCAAATAATAGAAGGATCGAGTTGTCTTAGACATAACGGGCAATGGATACTCTGAGATGGGTGACAACAATAAGGAGTCGACATTCAGGACTCGAAGGTGTGCAGTGTTGACAAAGAACAGATGTAGAACAGATGTCTGATACAACAAGATGGATACACAACAGAATAAATATGTTAAGTTTTAACGTTAGTGTTGTACCGTGCTATTAAGTAGGACTCATCATGGGGTTTGTTACTGTTAAAAAAAAAAGTCTGTTAGTTTTATATTTCTCTTTAAATTGTGAAATATTAATTAGTGTCAATATTGCATAATGAATAGTTGAAATATGATTTTTAATATTACCTAATATTTTCAGTAAATTTATGTTTCAGTAAAGAAGAAATTTTAAAACCCACTTTTTATAACTCAAACTTTGTTCGAATTGATTTTCAGTTTATGAGTCGGGAGTCGGAAATGTGATACCCTAGGGAGGGTGTTACACACATAGCCTCTCAATGCCCAAACAAAAGGGCAATGGTGATAAGAGAGGGACACCTCTCTAGTGATTCATGTCCAAATTCCCCTCCCTCAAGTGAAGGAGAAGAAGAAAGTGAGACATATGCTCATGATGGTGACTTGCTAATGATAAGGAGACTCTTGGGTAGCCAAGTTGTGGCAAGGGACCAAGACCAAAGGGAAAACATCTTCCACATAAGATGTGTCATCCAAGGTAAAGTATGCTCATTAATCATTGATGGGGGAAGTTGCACCAATGTGGCAAGCACTCGCTTGGTAAGAAAACTTGACCTTAAAACTACTCCTCACCCCCGACCATACAAGTTTCAATGGCTAAGTGAGAATAGTGAGTTGATAGTGAATCAACAAGTGTTGGTAAGTTTGTCAATTGATAAGTATAATGATAATGTTTTGTGTGATGTTGTTCCCATGGAGGCCGGCCATATTTTGCTTGGAAGGCCTTGGCAATTTGATAAGCATGCTATTCATGATGGTTTCACTAACAAGTACTCCTTTGTTCATAATTCCTTAAAGGTAACCCTTGTACCCCTTACTCCCAAACAAGTTTGTGAAGACCAAGTGGCCTTGAAGCTAAGAAGGGAGCAAGAGAAGAAAAACGCAAAAGTAAAATCAGAGGGGGAAGCAAAGAATAGGGACCAAAAACTTGTAAATGAAAAAACAATTGAATGTTTAATTGCTAGGGAGAGTGAGATTAAGAGGGCTTGCTTTGCAAAGCAAGAGATGTATATTTGCATATACAAAGACTTGTACTTAAGTTGTAACTCTAACCCTCTACCTAGTGAAGTTGATTCTCTTTTGCAGGACTTTGAAGATGTCTTTCCAAAGAGTGTCCCTCCCAGACTACCACCCTTGAGGGGGATTGAACATCAGATGGATTTCATCCCGGGAGCCTCTTTGCCCAATAGGCCCGCCTATAGGACAAATCCTGAGGAAACTAAGGAAATTCATAAACAAGTGGAGGATTTGATGCAAAAAGGATGGGTGAGGGAAAGTTTAAGTCCTTGTGTCGTGCCTGTCATACTTGTCCCCAAAAAGGACGGCACTTGGAGAATGTGTACTGATTGTAGGGCTGTAAATAATATTACTGTAAAATATAGGCATCCCATCCCTAGGCTAGATGATTTGCTTGATGAATTGCATGGTGCATGTTACTTTTCTAAAGTGGATTTAAAAAGTGGGTACCATCAAATTAGAATAAGGGAAGGGGATGAGTGGAAGACAGCCTTTAAGACTAAGCATGGATTGTATGAGTGGTTAGTGATGCCTTTTGGGCAAACAAATGCGCCTAACACCTTTATGAGGTTGATGAACTATGTGTTGAGAGAGTTTCTAGGCAAGTTTGTAGTTGTGTACTTTGATGACATCCTAATCTATAGCATAACCTTAGAAGAGCACCTAGAACAGCTTAGGGCTGTGATGAGTGTGCTTAGAAAAAAAAAGTTGTATGCTAATTTAGAGAAGTATGTCTTTTCCACCAACCATGTAGTGTTCCTAGGCTTTGTTGTGAGTGCTAAGGGAGTGCAAGTAGATGGAGAAAAGATAAAAGCCATTAGGGAGTGGCCTACCCCTAAGTCTGTGAGTGAGGTAAGAAGCTTTCGTGGGTTAGCTAGCTTTTATAGAAGGTTTGTAAAAGATTTCAGCACCATAGCCGCCCCTTTAAATGTAGTTGTTAAGAAAAATGTGAGTTTTAGGTGTGGGGAGGATCAAGAGACAAGTTTCAACACACTCAAAGATAGGCTCACTCATGCACCCATACTTGCGTTGCCTAATTTTTCTAAATCTTTTGAACTTAAGTGTGATGCATCAAATGTTGGGATTGGGGCTGTTTTATTACAAGAGGGTCACCCCATTGCATACTTTAGTGAGAAATTGCATGGAGCTATTTTAAATTACTCCACCTATGATAAAGAATTGTATGCACTCATAAGGGCTTTGCACACTTGGCAGCACTATCTTTTGCCAAAAGAGTTTGTAATTCATAGTGATCATGAGTCACTAAAATATTTAAAAAGGTAAGGTAAGCTTAATAAGAGACATGCCAAGTGGGTGGAATACCTTGAACAATTTCCCTATGTGATCAAACACAAGCAAGGAAAGGTAAACATAGTGGCCGATGCGCTTTCCAGAAGGTATACTTTATTAGCTACTCTTGAAACAAAAAATGCTTGGTTTTGAACACATAAAGGAGTTGTATGTGCATGATGATGATTTCCCTATATTGCATGTGAAAAAGGGGCGCATAGGGAGTTCTTTAAGCAAGATGGGTATTTATTCAAAGAAAAATGTTTGTGTGTGCCTAAGAGCTCTTTGCGTGAATTATTGCTTAGGGAAGCTTATGAGGGGGGATTAATTGGTCACTTTGGGATCCAAAAGACTTTAGATGTGTTGCATGAGCATTTTTATTGGCCTAGCATGAAGCATGATGTGCATAAACTATGTGATAGGTGCATTGTTTGTAAAAGAGCCAAATCAAAGGTAATGCCTCATAGACTCTATACCCCCTACCTATTCCTGATTCCCCTTGGACTGACTTATCTATGGACTTTATGCTAGGTTTGCCCCACTCAAAAAATGGAAGAGACTCCATTTTTGTGGTGGTGGACAGATTCTCTAAGATGACCCACTTCATTCCTTGCCATAAGGTGGATGACGCCATTCATGTGGCGGACTTGTTCTTCAAAAAAGTGGTGAGGCTTCATGGAATGCCCAAAAGCATAGTCTCAGATAGGGACTCAAAGTTCCTAAGCCATTTTTGGAGGACCCTTTGGAACAAGCTTGGGACTAAGCTACTCTTCTCTACCACTTGCCACCCACAAACCGATGGGCAAACTGAGGTGGTGAATAGGACCCTATCGACCTTGTTGTGATTAATCATTAAGAGGAACATCAAAACCTGGGAAGAATGCTTACCTCTTGTTGAATTTGCTTATAATAAGGCTGTGCATGCTACTACTAGCTTTTCTCTTTTTGAGATTGTATATGGTTTTAATCCCCTCACCCCCCTTGATTTACTGCCTCTACCTAATGTCTCTTATTTAATTCATAGGGATGGACAGGAAAAATCTGAATATATGAGGAAGCTCCATGAAAAAGTCAAGACTTAAATTGAAAGGAAGATGGAGCAATATGCTAGGCAAGCAAATAAGAGAAGGAGGCAAGTTATTTTTGAACCAGGAGATTGGGTGTGGGTGCACATGCGAAAAGAAAGGTTTCCTTTGCAAAGAAAATCTAAGCTCTTACCTAGAGGAGATGGACCCTTCCAAATCATAGAAAGAATCAACGACAATGCTTACAAAGTTGACCTACCAGGTGAGTATGGGGTTAGCGCAACATTTAATGTGGCTGACTTAAGTCATTTTGATATAGGTGATGAAGGATCAAATTCGAGGACGAATTCTTTCAAAGGGGGAGGGCATGATGGAGACCAAGGAAGCTCAAGTGGCAGCCCAACGGGCCCAATGCCCAAAGATGCACTGCAAGGACTTAGAGGCCCAATGACAAGGTCAAGAGCTAAAAAGGCTAAGGAGGATTTGGACAAAGAAGTCAACCACTTTCTCTTACTTAAGCCCATTCCAAAAGAAGGAGCACTCAAGATTGTCCAAATGATCCAAGTTGATGAAGGGCCCAATGTGGGGGCATGATTTCTTCTTTGTCAATTTTATTTAATTATGTATTTGAACTTTTTAATTTTCTCAATTTTGATTCTTATTCTCTTTTTTGGGATAATTTTGTAATAAGGGCGTATTGTTTGGGCTTAATTTGCGCATAGCAGAGCTAGAGATAGATGCTGCCTTCTAATTGGGCCTGAGCCACATTTGCGCTAGAGTTAGGATTAAAAAGAATGTGCTAACTTGCTGCCTCCTTTAGCTAGACCTAGCCGCATACCTAATGCCTATAAATAGGCTTGTGTTTACTGCATTTGACACTTCTGAATTTGAAGAATATTATTGCACTCCCTTGTGAGTTTTGAGAGCTTAGTTCTCTTGGGGTTCTTGGAAGAACCATCTTGGTTCTTATCAAAGGTTTCCTTATCTTTGTGGTGAATCCTCGCTTGACTTATCACTCTCCAAGAGTGTGGCGTCTTCTTCCTTCCATTCCTTTTCTTTTTCCATCTTTTCTATTTTTGTTACTATTTATGGTACTGTTCACGAGAACTGTTCACAAGCAATGTTCACATACTATTCACCAGTCGTTTAATTCTTTAAAACACGAATTCAACTCAAGGACGATCCATAAAAATAATATGCATCCAACTTGGATCATATCACTTCTTTAGCTAGACCTAGCCACATACCTAATGCCTATAAATAGGCTTGTGTTTACTGCATTTGACATTTTTGAATTTGATAATATTATTGCACTCCTTTGTGAGTTTTGAGAGCTTAGTTCTCTTGGAGTTCTTGGAAGAACCATCTTGGTTCTTATCAAAGGTTTCCTTACCTTTGTGGCGAATCTTCGCTTGACTTATCACTCTCCGGGAGTGTAGCATCTTCTTCCTTCCATTCTTTGTGTTTTTCCATCTTTTCTATTTTTTACTATTCATGATATCGTTCATGACACTGTTCATATTACTATTTATGATACTATTCACCCTTCATCATTTAATTCTTTAAAACACGAAATCAACTCAAGAACGATCCATAAAAACAATATGCATCCAACTTGGATTATATCACCATGGGGGGCACCAGTACTTCTGGTGAAGAAGAAGGATGTGAGTATGTGTTTTCGTGTAGATTATAGACAATTGAATAAGGTTACAATTAAGAATAAATACCCACTACCTAGGATAGACGATTTAATGGGTCAACTAAAAGGAGCAACTGTATTTTCAAAGATTGACTTAAGATCAGGATACCATCAAATCTGAGTTAGGGAAGCAGATATCCCTAAAACTACCTTCAGGACTTGTTATAGACATTATGAATACCTGATAATGTCCTTTGGTCTAACGAATGCCCCAATACTCTGTTTGTGTCTACCCTAACAAGAAAATCTATAACCACTTCTTCTGTTTATTTAGACTATTGTGTTAAGATAGAAGATATGATTTTCTATGTGAATCTTATATGTCTACCTCTTTTTAGCATTGACATCATCTTGGGAATGGACTGGTTATCATCAAACTATGTTGTTTTAAATTGTTCAAATAAGACCTTGATGTTTATGTCTGATAAATCTTCCATACCTATTTCTTTTGAGTTTGTGTTTTTAAATGCTAAACAAGTCAAACCATTAGTTAGTAGAAGGGGCTCAAGGCTATGTTCTCCTGTTCTCTATAAATGTTGAGGTTGAGCAAAGTTTAGAGGAGATACTTGTGGAGAGAGAATATCCAAAACTTTTTCCTAAGGAAGTTACTAAGTTGCCACCAGAGAGAGAGATAGAATTCACTATAGACTTAGTGCTAGGAATAGGATCTATATCTATAGCACCATATAGAATGTCTCCCTTAGAGTTGGTCAAACTCAAAAAATAAATAGAAGAACTGCTAGATAAGTAATTTATTTGACCTAGTGTCTCACCATGGGCGGCACCAGTACTTCTGGTGAAGAAAAAGGATGGGAGTATACATTTGTGTGTAGATTACAAACAATTGAATAAGGTTACAATTAAGAATAAATACCCACTGCCTAGGATAGACGGTTTAATGGGTCAACTAAAATGAGCAACTGTATTTTCAAAGATTGACTTAAGATCAAGATACCATCAAATCTGAGTTAGGGAAGCAGATATCCCTAAAACTACCTTCAGGGCTCGTTATAGACATTATGAATACCTTGTAATGTCCTTTGGTCTAACGAATGTCCCAATGGTATTTATGGATTATATGAATAGTATTTTTAGACTTTATCTGGATAAATTTGTAGTTGTCTTATGGATGACATTCTCATTTATTCAAAGACAACTAAGGAACATGAAAAACATCTCAGGATAGTTCTGGAAATCCTAAAAGAAAAGCAATTGTTTGCTAAATTGCCAAAGTGTGAATTTTGGTTAGGGAAGGTGCAATTTTTAAGGCCCGTGATATCCGAGGAAGGAATATCCGTTGACCCTAGCAAAGTTGAAGTTGTCTTGCAATGGGAGAGACCCACTACAGTAACAAAAATTAGGAATTTCTTGGGTTTTGATATGATCCAAGTTGGATGCATATTATTTTTACGGATCGTCCTTGGGTTGATTTCGTATTTTAGAGAATTAAACGATAAAGAGTGAATAGTAACATGAACAGTACGTAAACAATAAAAAAAAAGATGGAAAAAGATAAAGAATGGAAGGAAGAAGATGCCACACTCTTGGAGAGTGATAAGTCAAGCGAAGATTCGCCATAAAGGTAAGGAAACCTTTGATAAGAACCAAGATGGTTCTTCCAAGAACCCCAAGAGAACTAAGCTTTCAAAACTCACAAAGTAGTGCAATAATATTCTCAAATTCAAAAGTATCAAATGCAGTAAACCCAAGCCTATTTATAGGCATTAGGTATACGGTTAGGTCTAGCTAAATGAGGTAGCAAGTTAGCACATTTTTAATCCTAACCCTAATGCAAATGTGGCCCAAGCCCAATTAGAAGGCAACACCTATCCCTAGCTTTGTTATGTGCAAGTTAAGCCCAAACAATAGGCCTTTATTATAAAATTATCCCAAAAAGAAAATAAGAACCAAAACTGAGAAAATTAAAAGGTTCAAATACATAATTAAATAAAATTGACTAAGAAGAAATCATGCCCCCACATTGGGCCCTTCATCAACTTGGATCATTTGGACCATCTTGAGTGCTCCTTCTTCTGGAATGGGCTTGAGTGAGAGAAAGTAGTTGACTTCTTTGTCCAAATTCTCCTTAGCCTTCTTAGCTCTTGACCTTGTCATTGGCCCTCCAAGTCCTCGCAGTGCATCTTTGGGCATTGGGCCCGTTGGGCTGCCACTTGAGGTTCCTTGGTCTCCATCATGCCCTCCCCCTTCGAAAGAATTCATCCTCGAATTTGATCTTTCATCACCTATATCAAAAGGACTTAAGTCAGCCACATTAAATGGTGTACTACCCCATACTCACCTGGTAGGTCAACTTTGTAGGCATTGTCATTGATTCTTTCTAAGATTTGGAAGGGTTCATTTCCTCTAGGTACGAGCTTAGATTTCCTTTGCAAAGGAAACCTTTCTTTTTGCCTGTGCACCCACACCTAATCTCCTGGTTAAAAAACAACTTGCCTCATTCCCTTGTTTGCTTGCCTAGCATATTGCTTCATCTTCCTTTCAATTTGAGTCTTGACTTGTTTATAGAGCTTCCTCACATATTCAGCTTTTGTCTGTCCATCCCTATGAATTAAAGAAAAGACAGTAGGTAGAGGCAGTAAATCAAGGGGGTGAGGGGATTAAAACCATAAACAATCTCAAAAGGAGAAAAGCTAGTAGTAGCATGCACAACCCTATTATAAGCAAATTCAATAAGAGGTAAGCATTCTTCCTAGGTTTTGATGTTCTTCTTGATGATTAATCGTAGCAAGGTCGATAGGGTCCTATTCACCACCTTAGTTTGCCCATCGGTTTGTGGGTGGCAAATGGTAGAGAAGAGTAGCTTAGTCCCAAGCTTGTTCCAAAGGGTCCTCCAAAAATAACTTAGAAACTTTGAGTCCCTTTCAGATACTATGCTTTTGGGCATTCCATGAAGCCTCACCACTTCTTTGAAGAACAAGTCCTCCACATAAATGGCATCATCCACCTTATGGCAAGGAATGAAGTGGGCCATCTTGGAGAATCTGTCCACCACCACAAAAATGGAGTCTTTTCCTTTTTTTTTAGCGGGGCAAACCTATCCTTTTTGCATCAAATCCTCTACTTATTTATGAATTTCCTTATTTTCCTCAGGATTTGTCCTATAGGCAGGCCTATTGGGCAAAGAGGCTCCCGAGATGAAGTCCATTTGATGTTCAATCCCTCTCAAGGGTGGTAGTCTGGGAGGGACACTCTTTGGAAAGACCTCTTCAAAGTCCTACAAAAGAGAATCAACTTCACTAGGTAGAGGGTTAAAGTTACAATTTAAGTATATGTCCTTGTATATGCAAATGTACATCTCTTATTTTGCAAAGCAAGCCCTCTTAATCTCGCTCTCCCTAGCAATTAAACATTCATTTTTTTCTCATTCACAAGTTCTTAGTCCCTATTCTTTGCTTCCCCCTTTGATTTTACTTTTACGTCTTTCTTCTCTTACTCCCTTCTTAGCTTCAAGGTCACTTGGTCTTCACAAACCTGTTTAGGAGTAACGAGTACAAGGGTTACCTTTAAGGTATTATGAACAAAGGAGTATTTGTTAGTGAAACCATCATGAATAGCATGCTTATCAAATTGTCAAGGTCTTCCAAGCAAAATATGGTCGGCCTCCATGGGAACAACATCACACAAAACATCATCATTATACTTACTAATTGACAAACTTACCAACACTTGTTGATTCACTATCAACTCACCATTCTCACTTAGCCATTGAAGCTTGTATGGTCGGGGGTGAAGAGTAGTTTTAAGGTCAAGTTTTCTTACCAAGTGAGTGCTTGCCACATTGGTACAACTTCCCCCATCAATGATTAATGAGCACACTTTGCCTTGGATGACACATCTTGTGTGGAAGATGTTTCCCCTTTGATCTTGGTCCCTTGCCATAACTTGGCTACCCAAGAGTCTCCTTATCATTAGCAAGTCGCCATCATGAGCATAGGTCTCACATTCTTCTTCTCCTTCACTTGAGGGAGGGGAATTTGGACATGAATCACTATAAAGGTGTCCCTCTCTTATCACCATTGTCCCTTTTGTTTGGGCATTGAGAGGCTATGTGTCCACTCCCCAAGCATTTGAAGCACTTGATGTTCCTATTTTTAGAAGAAGAAGAACAGGAAGAAGCATTAGTGGAAGGAAAAGCATTAGAGTTTTTAGAAGTCATACCTCCCTTGGGTTGTGTAGAAGAGTCTTCCTTTGGTTCCTTATCCTTCCAAGTGGGAGGTTTGAGGTTAGAAGAAGGCTTTTTCCATGCACCCTTTCTTTTGAGTTGTTGTTCCACCTTTATGGTTTAGTGGACTAACTCATCAAGCTCTTCATAGTTGTGTAACTCCATAATGTCTCCTATCACACTATTTAAACCATGAAGGAAACATGACATGGTAGCCTCCCTATCTTCAATGACATTGGCCCTTATCATGGCCACCTCCATCTCCTTGTAGTACTCATCCACTCTCTTACTTCCTTGGGTAAGTCTTGGAGTTTATTATGTAATTTCCTAAGGTACCATGAAGGGACAAACCTCCTCCTCATCAAACTTTTCATCTCTTCCCAAGTATCTATGGGGTACTCCCTATTCCTTTCCCTCTTTTTTTATACTCAGTTCCACCAAATTAGGGTATAGTCAGAAAATTCTAGGGCAGCACCTTTACCTTCCTTTCTTCATTGTAATGGTGGTAGGAAAAGATTTATTTTACTTTGGTTTCCCATTCTAAGTAGGCTTCGGGGTCATTCTTTCCTTGGAAAGAAGGTACTTGGGTCTTTACTCCTCCTAGGTCTCCTCCTCTTTCATCACTCCTATGCCTCTTATTCCTCCTTCATAACTACTTTCACTCCTCTCATGCCTCTTTCTCCTATCATGGATCCTCCTAGTCCTTTTTTCCCTACCCGAATCATAGGTATCTTCATCCTCATGCGAGACTTCATATTGAGAGTCTCTCCTCCTTTCATTATCGAGCCTTGTATTTATTTCTGCCCTAAACTTCTCAAGTTCTTTAGCTAAGGCTTGTATAAGGTTTGCAGTCCTAGGGGATGGGGGTGTACTTCCTTCACTCATCTTTGCACAAGTAATAAGAATAATTCAAGATTGAAAGACCCTTACCACTCTTCTCACGTGTATACACTCTTAGATTGATTCCACTTATGTTTCACACAATTAAGCTTTTGTTTAATGAAAACGCTTTTGTCTTTTACCACTAAAGTTCTCTTTGCAAGTTCTTAAATGAACCCTCTCGCGTTTCAATTACCAAAAGCTCTCACAAAATTAGCGGTCCTCACAAGAGTAAGCGCTCATAAGTTGAAGAAAGGATGAAACTCTAGACAAAACTCAAAGGAATTTTAAAGGAAAGCAAGAAAAGCTAATTAAAAAAAAAAGAAAGGTAAAACTCAAAAGAAATAAGAAGAAAAAAAAAGTGCAAGGTATGTAGAATAGCACCGCTTAATGAAATTCACAAGGCATTCAAACTTAATCTTGCTTAAGTGTAAGGGCAGTCTCTTTTTTTTTAATAGACTTTTTTCCCCTTTTTTTATATTATTTTTCACGCCCTTGTTCTCTTTTTGCACTTAAAAAAAATTGGTTCTTACAATTTTAGTTCCAAATGTTATTATGCCCAATTGTGTATTTAGGAGCTTCTTTTCAAATTAAGGTGCTATAAAACATGTAACAATAATGAATATAGAGTTAATAAGATCAAAGCTATAAATATTGTAAAGAAATTAAAGAACAGAAACTAAAGGCAAAAAATAAAAGGACTGGAATTTAAATGGCAAAAAGTGAAGAACGGAAAGTAAAGAATGTTGCCAATTCTTAGGAATGACAAAGATCAATAATGATCAAGGTTGTGTACAATTATGACATTCAAGCAATGGTGCTTGATGTTTGGAAAGTAATAAGAACAAGTACAAAAAATACAAGAACTCCATTAACTCTAGGATCCAGGCTCTAGATACCACATGATATGATCCAAGTTGGATGCATATTGTTTTTACGGATTGTCCTTGAGTTAATTTCGTGTTTTAAAGAATTAAACGATGAAGGATGAACCGTAACATGAACAATACTAGAACAATAAAAAAATAGAAAAGATGAAAAAAAACAAGGAATAGAAGGAAGAAGACACCACACTCTTGGAGAGTGATAAGTCAAGCGAAGATTCGCCACAAAGGTAAGGAAACCTTTAATAAGAACCAAGATGGTTCTTCCAAGAACCCCAACAGAACTAAGCTCTCAAAACTCACAAAGGAGTGCAATAATATTCTCAAATTCAAAAGTGTCAAATGCAGTAAACACAAGCCTATTTATAGGCATTAGGTATGCGGCTAGGTCTAGCTAAATGAGACAGTAAGCTAGCGCATTTTTAATCCTAACCCTAGCGCAAATGTGGCCCAGGCCCAATTAAATAACATCACTTATTCCTAGCTTTGCTATGCGCAAGTTAAGCCCAAACAATAGTCCCTTATTACAAAATTATCCAAAAAAGAAAATAAGAACCAAAACTAAGAAAATTAAAAGGTTCAAATACATAATTAAATAAAATGGACTATGAAGAAATCATGCCCCCACATTGGGCCCTTCATCAACTTGGATCATTTGGACCATCTTGAGTGCTCCTTCTTGATATGAACCCTAATTTGCTTGTTAGGATTCAGAATAGGATCTACCAGGAATTTAGGTGATGGGTGCAGACTTTGTTTTAAACTTTGCGCATGGAAATGATCAATTAAAACAGAAATGCAGAAAATTCGTTCTGATATCACAGAACTATAACTCGAGCTGTAGAACTCCAAATTGAATGAGACCAAAACGAGGAGAAAGCTCGTGTTCTGAATCGCAATTTTGGCTTAAGAATCGCTCAAAAAGCTTTCGTATAACATGAGATATGATCAGGAGTTATTCTGCACAAAAATTGGGGCTTTCGTGGAATTAGGGTTTGATTCAATCAGAATTGAGGGAAAGCAATTATATGATCATGGAAAAGAAAAGAAATTGGTATGGGAATGATGATGGACATCACACTTCCAAGGATGGAAGATAAGTCCAGAGATTGCACACACAAAGGATGTAATTCCTTTGATAAATCTCAATAATTGGATTGCAAGAACTCAAAGAGAAACAAGCTCATCAAAGCGTGTTTGTTCAAAAACCAAAACTATCGCCTCCTTCTCCTAGTGGGTGCTATTATGTAGCCCCTTTACATTCAGAAACTTACAAAAATAAACTCCTAATAATAACCATCATAAAAACTATAATTGGCCAAAGTGTAAGTGCCAAAGAAATAAAAGCATTTAGCCTACAATTTTTAACCTAGTCGATCGCATTATTCTATCAATTTGTATGATCACATGTCCTTGTTATTTGCATTTAATCAGCCAATAATTCCACCAAGTCTAGCTGCCCCTATTCAACATAGTTAGCACTCCATACTTGAGTTGAATTTATGACAAGCTACCCTCCCATTAAAGCCATGCAACCTCCTCTTCAGTCATGAGGCAATTGATCAATTTGAGTTTTGATTCTTCAAGGTGTGGTTCTATTTTAGTAAAGGCTGCCAACATTTGTTGTAAAGCTTCCTTGGCTCTCCTTGTCCTTGCTCTTGTCATAGGTCCTCCAAGTCCTTCAAGGGCTTCAAGCTCCTTGTTCTTGGTCATGTCCTCATCACTCCTCCCCTCTTGAAGAGGATTTGTCCTCAAATAAGAAACATCATTATCTGCCATCCTTTTTGGGCACTAGAATGACTGGTACAACACACGGACTCATGCTATCCCTCACCCAACCTTTGCTCATGAGTTCTGCCACTTGCCTTTCAATCTCCTTTGTCCTTGTAGGTTGCTCCTATATGCTGGCCGATTGGGCAAAGAAGCTCCCGGAATGAGATCAATGTGATGCTCAATTCCCCTCAAAGGTGGCAAGCCATCTGGTACATTTGTTGGAAAAACATCTTGAAAGTCTTGCAAAAGAGATTCAATACAAGAAGGCAATTTAAACTTGTCAAATTGGTTAACATATAAAATTTGACTTTGACAAAACAATAAGTAGAGGGGCTGCCTTGTGCAAAGCACCCTCCTTACCTCCCTTTCTCTTGCCAAGCAAAGGTTTTTGCCCTCAAGTGTTTCATTCTTTTTCTTTTCACTCTTTTTCCTCTCAAGTGTTTCACTCTTTCTCTCAATTGCAATCTTTTCTCTCATTTTGATTTGATCCTCACACACCTCTCTAGGAGTCAAAGGCTTGAGAACCACTTTCTTGTCCTGATACACAAAAGAAATTTTGTTAGTAAAACCATCATGGATAGCTTTGGTGTCATACTGCCACGGCCTCCCCAAAAGAATGTGGCTGGCCTCCATTGGAACTACATCACATAACACTTTGTCTTGGTATTTTCCAATGGAAAGAGAGACTTCTACTTGCTGCCTTACTTTCACTTCTTCTCCTTCACTAAGCCATTGAAGCTTGTATGGCCTAGGATGTGGTTTAGTGTCCAAATTCAGTTTTGACACTAATTTCGAACTCACCACATTTGTGCAGCTTCCCCCATCAATAATTACCAAACATACCTTACCATTGATTGAACATCTTGTATGGAAAATGTTCTCCCTTTGAGATGCATCCACTGCTTTGATTTGGCTTCCAAGTAACCTTCTAATCATGTACAACTCTCCCTCCGCAGCCACCATCTCTTCTTCACTCTCCTCTTCCTCTCCACCACTATCTTCAGATTGGCTTGTGTACTCCCCATTATCCTTGAGAAGAATTGTCTTCTTTGTAGGACACTCGTAGGCATAATGACCTATGCCTAAGCACTTAAAACACTTCACTTCTCTAGTCCTCTTTGGTGGATGTTCAGCTTGCTTGTGAGGTGCTTTCCCATGATTAGAAAGCGCTGCATTGTTAGAGGAGGCAGCACCTTCTTTCTTGACTCTATCCTTCCAATTTGAAGGATTATAGCTAGTAGAACTCTTCCTTGTTGTACTCTTTCTTTTGAGTTGTTGTTCTACTTGAATTGTCTTATGCAAAAGATCCTCCATTTCTACAAATTCCTGCAACTCCACAACATCTCTAATATCATGATTTAAACCATTAAGAAAGCGAGCCATAGTTACCTCAGGATCTTCTTCAATTTTGGCTTGGATGATTAACACTTCCATCTCCTTATAATACTCTTCCACTCCTTTGCTTCCTTGAGTCAATTTCTGCAACTTGAGTTTCAAGTCCCTATGGAAGCTAGATGGTACATAGCGCTTCCTCATGATTCTCTTCATTTCTGCCCAAGTGTCCACCATAGGTTCTTCATTCCTTGTCCTCTCCCTCTGCAACTTATTCCACCAAATGAGTGCATAATCAAAAAATTCAGTAGCTGCAAGTCTCACCTTTTGCTCCTCATTATAATTGTTGCAAGAGAACACATGCTCAATCTTGAGCTCCCACTCCAAGTATGCCTCTGGGTCACTCCTACCCTTGAAAGGAGGTATATTCAGCTTGATTCCTTCTATTCTTCCTTCATTCCTATTCTATTCTCCAATTGATCCAACCGCTCATGGAACTCATCTTGCTGTTGCTTCATCAACCTCTCCAAGTGTTGAGTAAGAGCTGTGATTTGGAACTGAATATCATTGTTGATGTTTCATGCGCCATTGATAAACAAACAGATCAAAGGTAATAAGAACCAATATATATATATTTGCTGTTTGAGAAACCTTACCCACTCAAGTGTTTGCACACAATTAGGCTTTTACTATAATGATCACTCTTGCCTTTTTCCTCTCTATTCCTCCTTGAATTCTTATCAACCAAGAAGAGAAAACACAAAGAAATTCTACCAATCTGTGTGCAGCCACAAATGCAGAATTTGTGCACAAATTTCAACCAACAAAAGTACAGCCAAGAATTTAGAAATTCAAACAAGCAAGGTGCAGTAATTCTTCCTTCAATCCACCACAATATTACCTTAAAGAATAAGCTTAAAAATTTCTAACAGCATGAACCATTCAGCCTATATACTCATTTTGCATGCTTCCTTCTCTTTTGTTTTGGGTCTATTTTTATTTTTATTTATTTTTTTTAAAGGCCTAACTTTTGCTATGGTTCAACCTAAGAGAAAATGATGTGAGCCCAACTAGGCACAAAGTGGATCAAGAAGCTATACAAGGCCTTGGAGGCCCAATAACCAGGGCAAGAACAAAGAAGGCCAAGAAGCTCTAAACCACATGATTGGGCTTCTCATGGAAACAAGCCCAAAATCAATTCAAGAGGAGCCCAAGTTAATCAATTGCATCATCCACTTGGAAGAATCATGTGAAAGTGGCGTGCAACAAGATGAGGCTGAAGATTAATGTTTATTTCTTCCCAATAAGTGTAAATGGGATTTTTGTGAGTTAGGTCCAACTTGCTTTGTTTGCATTTGGGTCAAGCCCACTCTTTTCCATTGTTACACGAGTTTGAATAGGTTGTAGACTTAGGAATCTTTTGTTTATTTTCAAAAAAAAATAATGTGATGTAATTCATGAAGATGAGAGAGAGGCGTGAGTTATTGTTGGTGGCTGCCATAAATGCCTTTTTGGTGGCTATTAAGTGGGGTTTTAAGTAGGATTTATTTTCTTGAGTAATATGCAATAAGTTAGGAATTGAAATGTGTCCTAGGATCCTATGTGAGTGTAAGTGGCGTGAAACACATGTGGGGGCTGAGTAAAAGTGCTTTGAGAGAGTATTTATAGAGTCTTGAATGAGTGAATTGTTGGAAGGTGTTGTAAGAGGGAAAACAAAGTGGTTTCAGCCACCTATATGTATTCACACCATTTTCATGAATGGGACTTTTGAATGTCATTTGGAATTTTCCATTGTTAGTGAGCATTGTTCTCCTAAGTTCTTGGTTGAACCAAGGTTTTCATCCTTATCAAGAATTCTAACATTCTTGTGGCGGATTTCACTTGGCTTATCAAACAAAGTTTCCTTTGTTTGTGGCGCCTCACATCATCTCTAATCTCTTGATGACAACCAAATGGGGGTTGCCCTTTTTTAAGATCTTTTTGATTGAAATTATCAAGTGTGTTGCACCATTTAAAGATTAAAACAAATTGAGTTTGAATTCAGATTTTGGAACAAAGTAAAAGATGAAGAAGAAAAGGATAAAATGGAAGAGATGATTTCACTTGGGTTATCAAACAAAGTTTCCTTTGTTTGTGGCACCTCACATCATCTCTAATCTCTTCCATTTTATCCTTTTCTTCTTCATCTTTTACTTTGTTCCAAAATTTGAATTCAAACTCAATTTGTTTTAATCTTTAAATGGCGTAACACACTTGATAATTTCAATCAAAAAGATCTTAAAAAAAGGCAACCCCCATTTGGTTGTCATCAAGTGGTATCAAAGCTTAGGCTTTGATTGAAATTTGTGTTGTGTTTCAAATCTTCTTCTTTGTTCTTCTTCTACACCATTTTCTTCTTTTCTTTCTAAAACAACAAAAATTGTCACTTTGATTCTTGTTTGAGAAGGGAAAATTTCGTGGTATTTGTTTTGATCTTACACAAGTATCCAAGTGTTCTTCTCTTGTTCAAAGTAAAAAAAAAATTTCTGGGCAAAAAAAAATAAAAAAAGGGTGTTCTTGAAGTGTTGAGAAAAGAGAAGAGAAAAGTTTCCAATTGATCAATTAGTGTTCTTTACAATTTTTCCCTTCTTCCTTGTTTCATTTCCAAATCTTTTCCTTTTTAGCCTTTCTTTCTTTGTTTCCTTTAGTTTGATAAGTTTTTGTGATTTTTGTTACTTGAGTTTTGGATTTTTGTGTGTTTTTGGCTTGACTCTTCTAAGGACCCAAGGAGAACATAGAGTGGAAAAAGGCTTGAGAGATAAATTACATCTTGTGTGGAAAAAGCCAAAAAAAGAGTGGAATATATATATATATATATATATATATATATATATATATATATATATATACACACACACACTTTGTGAGAAAAGAGAGGGAGTGTTGTGAGGACAAATTACACTTTCTACTACTCAAATGGGTGATAGTCCACCATTGTCACCAAGGACAGCCACTCTACATGCTAGAATGGCCAATCAAGTTCAAGCACTCCAAAGACAAATGGAGCAAATGCAAGCCAACTATGATAGACAACTAGCCAACCTTCAACGGGATGACTCAAGTGGCTATGATAGTGAAGAAAGAGGGAGGCCAAGAGGAAGAAGACCTAGAAGAGGAGGCCCTAGGGGAGGAAGGCGTGATGATAGGATTGAGGGGGTTAAAATCAAAGTTCCTTCCTTTCTTGGAAAGAATGACCCCGAAGCCTATTTGGAGTGGGAACTCAAGATGGAGCAAGTGTTTGATTGCAACATATATAATGAGAGAAAGAAAGTGAAGGTGGCGGCTTTGGAGTTCAAGGAGTATGCACTAGTATGGTGGGATCAATTCCAAAAGGAGAGGAGGAGAATTGGAGAGGAGCCAATTGAGACTTGGGAAGACATGAAAATTGTAATGAGGAGGAGGTTTGTCCCAAGTCACTATCAAAGGGACATCCACAACAAATTGCAAAGACTTACCCAAGGGAGCAAGAGTGATGAGGACAAAGGAGGAGGTGATATAGAGGGTGGCATGGAGGACATCGAAGGATTGGGAGGACCAATGACAAGAGCAAGAACCAAGAAAGCCAAAGAAGCTCTAAAACAAATGGTGGCAAAATTGATCAAAAGAGGCTCCAAAATTGAAGGCCCAAGTTGTAATGTTGAGAAGGCCAAATTAATTTGTTGCATTCAGAATGAAGACTATGAGGACTAGAAAAGGCTGCATTTTTATTTAGTCCATGTTTGGCCCATTTTTTTTTTGAGGTCAGATTTTGGGTGGGTTGTACTTGTAGCACGCCTAGACCCTTTATTTTTCTTTATTTTGTGGTTTTTGTTTATTGGGCTGAATGGGTAGATCCATGTAGGAATTTTACTAAACCTAGTGGTAAGGGTTGTTATCAAATAAAAGACTTTCAAAACAGCATTTTGGGATAACACAGAATTAACATTGAACATTTTTGGCTTGTGAGGCTTGTTCTCTTAGGTTCTTCTAAGAATCTCTGAACTTATCAAGGGTGCTATCCTTGTGGCGTTCCCAGGCTTATCAATCCGTGGGTTGTGGCGCCTAATCCTCTTTGTTCTTGGTTGTTTTTTTTACGTTTTTCTATTTCTCAATTCTGTCAAATCTTCTTCGGTTCGTATCTCACATTTTACGAAACCTTTTCTAGTGATTCTTGACCCTAATTCGTGATTCAGAACGTTCTCTTTCACCTCGTTTTGGAATCGTGCAATTCTGAGGAGCGTAGCGCGAGATACAGGCGTTTTGAAGCAAGACGTCTTTTGTGTGATCAATTTCGTGAATTCCAACGTAGGAAGGTCCGAACTGAAATCAAGGCAAGGGAACTCACATCATTTGGTGTCAAAGCTCAGTTCTAGGTTTGGAATTGAGTTAAACAATCCCTTCAACATTTCTGGTCACACAATTGGTAATCCTAAACCCCTAAGTGTTAAGTAATAGCTTGTTTTATTGGAATTTTTGTCTATTCTTTTTCATCCTCAATTGTTGTAATTTCAATCTTGCTTTCCAAAATTTACAATTCCAATTATTTGAGGCAGCACGTGTTTAAAAAAAAAAAAAGTGTGTGTTGTTGATAGTTAACCTTGCTGCATTAAGGTTCAATTAAAAAAAATAAAAAAAAATTGCAGCAGCTTGTTATTAAGGTTCAATTACATGCTACCTATTTGAATCAAGTCCTAAGAGCCTTCCTTGAATTTTTTTTTCTCTCTCCAATCTGTTTTCATTTGTTGTCTTGTCTTCTTTGACATCTTTTTTTTCTTTCGTGTTGCGCATCATCACTTTTTTTTTCCTTGAGTTTGGGGTTACACTCTTGCTAGATCATGGAGATTCTGTTAAGAACTTAAAGAGAGCTTTAGAGTGGTAAAAGGCAAGAGATCACCTTACACAAAAGCCTATTAGAGAGCAAGAAACACGAGTGATACATCTCTAAGAGTGTAAACACGTAAGAAGTGTAGCGAGGTCCTATTGCTATCATTTTTGTTTTTCCTTGTTTGAATTATGGCAGGAACAGGTGGTGATGGTACCCCTCCTCTTGAGGGAAATAACCGATTGTTAGCGGAGGCTATTACAGCTCAAATGCAAAGGATGATGAGGGAGCATACAGAGGAGTTATATGAGAGAATTGAGCAGTTAGAAAATCAAGGACATCATGATGACGACGGTGGTAGAAGGAGGTTTGATAGAAGGAGGAGAAGAGATAATGAAGGTGATGCTAGGGAAGATAGGATTGAGGGAGTGAAGCTTAACATACCACCCTTCAAAGGGAAGAGTGATCCGGAGGCCTATTTGGATTGGGAAATGAAGATTGAGCAATTATTTGCATGCCACAATTATACAGAAAATAAAAAGATGAAGGTGGCAGCCATGGAGTTCACTGAATATGCTCTCCTTTGGTGGGACCAATTACAAAAGGAGAGAGAGAGATATGGAGAACCCTTGGTGGATAGTTGGGTGGAGATGAAAAGGCTAATGAGAAGAAGATTTGTTCCTTCTCATTATCATAGAGACCTTCACAATAAGCTTCAAAGGCTCACACAAGGTAACAAGAGTGTAGATGAGTATTATAAAGAGATGGAGGTGTCCTTGATTAGAGCCAATATTAGCGAAGATCGGGAGGCGACTATGGCGCGTTTCTTATCTGGGCTGAATAGTGATATAAGGGATGTGGTGGAGTTGCAAAATTATATGGAGTTGGAGGACTTATTGCATCAAGCTACTAAGGTAGAACAACAACTCAAGAGAAAGGGTGTCATGAGAAGAAACGCTTCTAATTTTAATTCTCCAAATTGGAAGGAAAGAAATAAGAAGGAGGGAGGTTCTTCCTCAAGCACTTCCAATTCTGCACCTCAAAGGACTCAAATCAAGTCCAATGAGCCCCCTAAAAAGACAAGAAGTAGTGAGATTAAATGTTTCAGGTGTTTAGGGAGAGGTCACATAGCCTCTGAATGTCCAACCAAAAAGACCATGTTGCTTAAGGAGACTGGAGAGATTACTAGTGAATCATCTTCTGAATCTACCCCACCTAGTGATGAAGAGTATGAGGAGGAGATAGCACCCGAGGGTGATTTATTCATGGTGAGGAGGATGATGGGCAGCCAAGCAAAAGACTTGGATGAAAGCCAAAGGGAAAATATTTTCCACACGCGCTGCATCATCGAAGGAAGGGTGTGTTCTTTGATCATTGATGGTGGGAGCTGCACTAATGTGGCTAGTACGAGGTTAGTTTCAAAACTGAACTTGGAGGCTAAACCACACACACGGCCATACAAACTTCAATGGCTTAATGAAGATGGTGAGATGATTGTGAGCAAGCAAGTTGAAGTGGCTTTTTCCATTGGAAAATATGAAGATGTTGTTTTGTGTGATGTGGTACCTATGGAGGCTTGCCACTTACTTCTTGGTAGGCCTTGGCAATTTGACAAAAAGGCCAACCATGATGGATACTCCAACAAGTTCTCTTTTACACATAAAGAGCGCAAGGTTACTCTTGCACCATTATCTCCAAGGGAGGTGTGTGAGGATCAAAATAAGATGAGGGAAAAAAAGAGCAAGAAAGAAAAGAATTGAGAGGAAGAGAAAAAGAGAGTGAAAAGAAAAAAAGAAAAGAGAGTGGAAGAGAGCAAAAAAAAGAGAGAAAGGTACCAAATCTATTTATAAGAGAGAAAGTGGTGAAAAAGGCTATGCATTTGAAAAAGCCAATGCTTTTACTCTTGAGTAAAGAGAGTAATTTACAAGATGCAGGTCCTACTAACTCTCTTCCAAATGAGGTTTCTTCTTTGTTGCAGGAATTTAAAGATGTCTTTCCCAAGGAGGTGCCTCACGGTCTACCCCCTCTAAGGGGAATAGAACATCAAATTGATCTCATACCAGGAGCCTCATTGCCTAATAGGCCAGCCTACAGGAGTAATCCCCAGGAGACCAAGGAGATTCAAAAACAAGTTGCAGACTTGATGCAAAAGGGGTGGGTACAAGAAAGCTTAAGTCCATGTGCAGTTCCAGTCATTCTAGTGCCTAAGAAAGATGGAACTTGGAGGATGTGCACTGATTGTAGAGCCGTCAATAACATCACGGTAAAGTATAGGCATCCCATTCCTAGATTGGATGATTTATTGGATGAATTGCATGGTGCTTGTGTCTTCTCTAAAATTGACTTAAAAAGTGGATATCATCAAATTAGAATTAGAGAAGGGGATGAATGGAAAACAGCTTTTAAAACTAAATATGGGCTGTATGAATGGATGGTTATGCCCTTTGGTTTAACCAATGCTCCTAGTACCTTCATGAGATTAATGAATCATGTGTTAAGGGAATTTCTCGGGAAAGTTTGTTGTAGTTTATTTTGATGATATTCTGATTTATAGCAACTCCTATGATGATCATCTTGTGCATTTGAGGCATGTTTTAGAAGCTCTTAGGCGTGAGAAATTGTATGCTAATATGGAAAAATGTGTGTTATGTATGGACCATGTAGTTTTTCTTGGTTTTGTTGTTAGCTCACAAGGAGTACAAGGTTGATCAAGAGAAGGTGAAAGCTATTCAAGAGTGGCCAACTCTGAAGAATGTAAGTGAGGTAAGAAGCTTTCATGGTTTAGCTAGCTTCTATAGGAGGTTTGTTAAAGATTTTAGCACCTTGGCTGCACCTCTAAATGAAATTGTTAAAAAGCATGTGGGGTTCAAATGGGGGGAAAAACAAGAAAAGGCGTTTGCTGCCCTTAAGGAAAAGCTTACCCAAGCACCCATTCTTGCATTGCCAAATTTTGCAAAATCTTTTGAAATTGAATGTGATGCATCTAATATGGGTATTGGGGCTGTTTTGATGCAAGAGGGGCACCCAATTGCTTATTTTAGTGAGAAACTAAGTGGTCTTTGCACTTAATTATCCCACTTATGATAAGGAGTTATATGCTTTGATAAGGGCTTTGCAAACATGGCAGCATTATCTTTTGCCCAAAGAATTCATTATTCACAGTGACCATGAGTCCTTGAAGTATTTGAAGGGACAAGGCAAGCTCAACAAGAGACATGCCAAATGGGTCGAATTTCTTGAACAATTTCCATATGTGATCAAGCATAAGAAAGGTAAAACCAATGTTGTTGCTGATGCGCTTTCACGAAGGTATGCCTTATTCTCTACTCTTGAAACTAAATTCCTTGGTTTTGAGCACATAAAAGAATTGTATGAGCATGATCCAGAATTTATGCATGTGTATGCTTTTTGTGGGAATTCTGCCCAAAATGGATACTTTAGGCATAAGGACTATTTATTTAAAGGAAAACAATTATGTGTGCCTAAAAGTTCCTTAAGAGACTTGCTTGTGAAGGAAGCACATGAAGGGGGTTTGATGGGGCATTTTGGTGTTCAAAAGACATTAGACATGTTGCATGAACATTTCTTTTGGCCTCGCACGAGACATGATGTGCATAAATTTTGTGAAAGATGCATTATTTGTAAAAGGTCTAAATCAAAGGTAATGCCTCATGGTTTATATACTCCTTTGCCAATTCCTAACTTTCCTTGGAATGATATATCTATGGATTTTGTTTTGGGTCTTCCTCGTTCTAAAAGTGGCAAGGATTCAATTTTTGTGGTGGTGGACAGGTTCTCTAAGATGGCTCATTTCATACCTTGTAAGAAAGTAGATGATGCTTGTCATGTGACTGATTTGTTTTTCAGGGAGGTGGTTAGGCTTCATGGCTTACCTAGGAGCATTGTGAGTGATAGGGACCCCAAGTTCCTAAGTCACTTTTGGAGAACACTGTAGGGTAAGATTGGTACTAAACTTCTTTTCTCAACCACTTGTCACCCCCAAACTGATGGACAAACGGAAGTAGTTAATAGGACTCTTTCTACTCTTCTTAGGGCTATCTTAAAGAAAAATATCAAGTCATGGGAAGAATGTTTGCCTCATGTAGAGTTTGCTTACAATAGGGCTGTCCATAGTACTACTAATTATTCTCCATTTGAAATAGTGTATGAATTTAACCCTTTAACTCCTCTTGATTTACTACCTATGCCTAACATTTCTATTTTTAAGCATAAAGATGCGCAGGCTAAGGCAGATTATGTGAAGAAGTTACATGAGCAGGTAAAAGTTCAAATTGAGAAGAAAATGGAAAGCTATGCTAAGCAAGCAAACAAGGGAAGAAAGAAGGTTGTCTTTGAACCAGGTGATTGTGTTTGGGTGCATATGAGAAAGGAGAGGTTTCCTTCTCAAAGGAAATCCAAGCTTCAACCTAGGGGAGATGGACCTTTCCAAGTGCTGTCCAAGATTAATGATAATGCCTACAAAATAGATCTTCCTGGTGAGTATGGTGTTAGTGCTACGTTTAATGTTTGTGATTTGTCTCTCTTTGATGTAGGTAATGAAGAATTAAATTTGAGGACAAATTCAAGCCAAGAAGGAGGGAATGATGAGGACAAAGGAGGAGGCGAGATAGAGGGTGGCATGGAGGACATCGAAGGATTGGGAGGACCAATGACAAGAGCAAGAACCAAGAAAGCCAAAGAAGCTCTAAAACAAATGGTGGCAAAATTGATCAAAAGAGGCTCCAAAATTGAAGGCCCAAGTTGTAATGTTGAGAAGGCCAAATTAATTTGTTGCATTCAGAATGAAGACTATGAGGACTAGAAAAGGGTGCATTTTTATTTAGTCCATGTTTGGCCCATTTTTTTTTTTTGAGGTCAGATTTTGGGTGGGTTGTACTTGTAGCACGCCTAGACCCTTTATTTTTCTTTATTTTGTGGTTTTTGTTTATTGGGCTGAATGGGTAGATCCATGTAGGAATTTTACTAAACCTAGTGGTAAGGGTTGTTATCAAATAAAAGACTTTCAAAACAGCATTTTGGGATAACACAGAATTAACATTGAGCATTTTTGGCTTGTGAGGCTTGTTCTCTTAGGCTCTTCTAAGAATCTCTGAACTTATCAAGGGTGCTATCCTTGTGGTGTTCCCAGGCTTATCAATCCGTGGGTTGTGGTGCCTAATCCTCTTTGTTCTTGGTTATTTTTTTTGCGTTTTTCTATTTCTCAATTCTGTCAAATCTTCTTCGGTTCGTATCTCACGTTTTACGAAATCTTTTCTAGTGATTCTTGATCCTAATTCGTGATTCAGAACGTCCTCTTTCACCTCGTTTTGGAATCGTGCAATTCTGAGGAGCGTAGCACGAGATACAGGCGTTTTGAAGCAAGACATCTTTTGTGTGATCAATTTCGTGAATTCCAACCTAAGAAGGTCCAAACTGAAATCAAGGCAAGGGAACTCACATCAAAGAGTGTGGATGAGTACTTCAAGGAGATGGAATTGGCCTTACTTAGGTCAAACTTTGAGGAGGACCGTGAGACAACTATGGCAAGGTTCTTGCATGGCTTGAACCAAGAAATTCAAGATGTGGTGGAGTTGCAAAACTATGTGGAGCTTGAAGATTTGGTGCAACAAGCAATCAAGGTGGAGCAACAATTAAAGAGGAGGAAATCCAAATATTCCTCTTCATCATCTTCCAAATTGCCATCTTCAAATTGGAAGGACAAGCAAAAGAAGGAGGGTGCACCAAGCAAGGAGGCCGTGAGCACCTCTCAAGGCAAGAAGCCCATGGAACCAACCACAAGGAGCCGAGATGTCAAGTGTTTCAAGTGTCTTGGTCATGGCCACATAGCCTCTCAATGTCCAACCAAGAGAACTATGGTGTCCATGAATGGTGAAGTGATGTCTCAATCCGAAACTTCAAGTGGAGAGGAAAGTGAAGAAGAAGTGTTCATGCCGGATGGTGACTTACTTATGGTGAGGAGGCTTTTGGGGAGTCAAGTGAAGGAACATGAAGTTAGCCAAAGGGAGAACATTTTCCACTCTAGATGCCTAATTCAAGGTAAAGTTTGTTCTCTAATAATTGATGGAGGTAGTTATGCAAATGTAGTAAGTTGTAGGTTAGTGTCTAAATTAAATCTTATCACTAAAACCCATCCAACACCATATAGACTTCAATGGTTGAGTGAGGTTGGGGAGATGGTGGTGAACAAACAAGTGGAGGTTCCATTCTCCATTGGGATGTATGAGGACAATGTTCTTTGTGATGTAGTGCCTATGGAGGCAAGCCATATGTTGTTGGGAAGGCCTTGGCAATATGACAAGAAGGCCATTCATGATGGATTTTCAAACAAGTTCACTTTCATGGACAAGGAGCGAAAGGTTGTACTCTCTCCTTTATCTCTAAAACAAGTTAGTGAGGATCAAAAGAAAATGGGAGAGAAAAGAGAGCAAGAGAGAAAAGAAAAAGAGAGTGAACAAGAGAAAAAGAGTGATGAAAAAAAAAAAAAAATCATGAGAAAAAAGAGAGAAAAACCAAGATGAAAAAGAGAGAAAAAGAGTTGTTTTGCAACAAAAAGTGAGGTGAAAAGTGCATTGGTTTCAAGGCAGCCCCTATACATGCTTTTGTGTAGGGAATTTTGTTTAAATGCTAACATTTCTAATGATCATTCTTTGTCTAGTGGTGTGAAAAATCTTTTGCAGGAATTTGAGGATATCTTTCCTAAGGAAGTGCCACATGGCCTTCCACCTTTGAGGGGAATTGAGCACCATATTGACCTCATTCCGGGTGCATCATTGCCCAATAGGCTAGCCTATAGGAGCAATCCTCAAGAGACCAAAGAGATCCAAAAGTAAGTGGAGGAGTTGATGCAAAAAGGATGGGTACAAGAGAGCTTAAGTCCATGTGCTATACCCGTCATTTTGATGCCCAAAAAGGATGGCACTTGGAGGATGTGCACGGATTGTAGGGTCGTGAACAACATCACCATTAAGTATAGACATCCTATCCCTAGACTTGATGATTTGCTTGATGAATTGTTTTGTGCTTGCATTTTTTCTAAATTGATTTGAAAAGTGGGTACCATCAAATTAGGATAAGGGAAGGGGATGAATGGAAAACCGCTTTCAAAACTAAATTTGGTTTGTATGAATGGTTGGTAATGCCTTTTGGTTTAACAAATGCACCAAGCACTTTTATGAGGCTTATGAACCATGTCTTAAGAGAATTTTTGGGAAAATTTGTGGTGGTGTATTTGATGATATCTTAATATATAGCAAAAACTTAGATGAGCACCATGAACATTTAAGGGCTATTTTGCTTGTATTAAGAAAAGAAAGGTTGTATTCAAACTTGGAAAAATGTACTTTTTGTGTGGATCATGTGATTTTCCTTGGTTTTGTGATTAATGCTAAAGGGGTCCATGTGGTTCAAGAAAAGATTAAGGCCATTCAAGATTGGCCAACCCCCAAAAATGTGAGTGATGTGAGGAGCTTTCATGGTTTGGCTAGTTTCTATAGGAGGTTTGTTAAAGATTTTAGCACATTGGCTACACCTCTTAATGAAATTATCAAAAAGAATGTTGGGTTTAAATGGGGGGAAAAACAAGAACAAGCTTTTAAGGAACTTAAGAAAAAGCTCACCCATGCACCAATTCTTGCTTTGCCTAATTTTGCAAAATCTTTTGAAATTGAATGTGATGCTTCTAATGTTGGTGTTGGGGCTGTTTTGATGCAAGAGGGGCATCCAATTGCTTATTTTAGTTAGAAGTTAAGTGGAGCTGCACTTAATTATTCCACCTATGATAAAGAGTTGTATGCCTTAGTGAGAGCTTTGCAAACTTGGCAACACTATCTTTTGCCTAAGGAATTTGTAATTCATAGTGATCACGAATCTTTGAAATATTTGAAGGGTCAAGGAAAATTGAATAAGAGACATACTAAATGGGTTGAATTTCTTGAACAATTTCCTTATGTTGTAAAACATAAAAAGGGTAAGGCCAATGTTGTGGCGGATGCGCTTTCAAGAAGACATGCATTACTTTCTACCCTTGAAACAAAGTTGTTTGGACTTGAGTGCATTAAAGAATTGTATGAGCATGATAATGATTTTTCTCATATCTATGCAAATTGTATGCATTCAGCCCAAAATGGATTTTTTAGGCACCAAGGGTTTTTATTCAAAGAAAAGAGGTTGTGTGTGCCTAAAAGCTCCATTAGGGAATTACTTGTGAAGGAGGCACATGAAGGGGGATTAATGGGGCATTTTGGGGTTCAAAAGACTTTGGACATGTTGCATGAACATTTTTATTGGCCTCATATGAAATATGATGTTCAAAATTTTTGTGAAAAATGCATTGTGTGCAAAAAGTCAAAATCTAAAGTTATGCCTCATGGACTTTACACTCCTTTACCTATTCTGGATTTTCCTTATATTGATTTATCAGTGGACTTTGTTGTTGGGTTGCCTAGGACAAGAAATGGAAAAGATTCAATTTTTATTATGGTAGATAGATTTTCAAAAATGGCTCATTTTATACCATGCAAAAAAGTTGATGATGCTTGTCATGTGGCTGATTTGTTCTTTAAAGAGGTGGTGAGGCTTCATGGTCTTCCAAGAAGCATTGTTAGTGATAGGGACACCAAGTTCCTAAGTCACTTTTGGAGAACTTTGTGGGGCAAGCTTGGAACAAAGCTTCTTTTCTCCACTACTTGCCATCCTCAAACGGATGGGCAAACTGAAGTTGTGAATAGGACCCTCTCTTCCCTTTTAAGGGCTGTAATTAAAAAGAACATTAAGTCTTGGGAGGAGTGTTTGCCTCATGTGGAGTTTGCTTATAATAGGGCTGTTCATAGTACTACTCAATTTTCTCCTTTTGAGGTTGTTTATGGCTTTAATCCTTTAACTCCTCTTGATTTGTTACCATTGCCTAACTCTTCAATTTTGAAGCATAAAGATGGTAGGGCCAAGGCTGAATATGTTAAAAAATTACATGAACAAGTGAAGGCCCAGATTGAAAAGAGGACTGAAAGCTATGCAAGACAAGCCAACAAGGGGAGGAAGAAGGTGGTGTTTGAACCCGGAGATTAGGTTTGGGTACACATGAGGAAAGAAAGGTTTCCTTCCCAAAGGAAATCAAAGCTTCAACCAAGAGGAGATGGACAATTTCAAGTTGTGGCCAAGATCAATGATAATGCCTATAAGCTGGATCTTCCTAGTGAACATGGTGGTATTAGTGCAACTTTTAATGTGGCTGACTTATCTCTTTTCGATGTAGGCGATGAACACTCTAATTCGAGGACGAATTCACTTGAAGAAGGAGGGGATGATGTGAGCCCAACTAGGCACAAAGTGGATCAAGAAGCTATACAAGGCCTTAGAGGCCCAATGACCAGGGCAAGAACAAAGAAGGCCCAAGAAGCTCTAAACCATATGATTGGGCTTCTCATGGAAACAAGCCCAAAATCAATTCAAGAGGAGCCCAAGTTAATCAATTGCATCATCCACTTGGAAGAATCATGTGAAAGTGGCGTGCAACAAGATGAGGCTCAAGATTAATGTTTATTTCTTCCCAATAAGTGTAAATGGGATTTTTGTGAGTTAGGTCCAACTTGCTTTGTTTGCATTTGGGTCAAGCCCACTCTTTTCCATTGTTACACGAGTTTGAATAGGTTGTAGACTTAGGAATCTTTTGTTTATTTTCAAAAAAAATAATATGATATAATTCATGAAGGTGAGAGAGAGGCGTGAGTTATTGTTGGTGGCTGCCATAAATGCATTTTTGGTGGCTATTAAGTGGGGTTTTAAGTAGGATTTATTTTCTTGAGTAATATGCAATAAGTTAGGAATTGAAATATGTCCTAGGATCCTATGTGAGTGTAAGTGGCGTGAAACACATGTGGGGGCTGAGTAAAAGTGCTTTGAGAGAGAATTTTTAGAGTCTTGAATGAGTGAATTATTGGAAGGTTTTGTAAGAGGGAAAACAAAGTGGTTTCAGCCACCTATATGTATTCACACCATTTTCATGAATGGGACTTTTGAATGTCATTTGGAATTTTCCATTGTTAGTGAGCATTGTTCTCCTAAGTTCTTGGTTGAACCAAGGTTTTCATCCTTATCAAGAATTCCAACATTCTTGTGGCGGATTTCACTTGGCTTATCAAACAAAGTTTCCTTTGTTTGTGGTGCCTCACATCATCTCTAATCTCTTCCATTTTATCCTTTTCTTCTTCATCTTTTACTTTGTTCCAAAATCTGAATTCAAACTCAATTTGTTTTAATCTTTAAATGGCGCAACACACTTGATAATTTCAATCAAAAAGATCTTAAAAAAAGGCAACCCCCATTTGGTTGTCATCAGAAAATGACAATAAGGTAATATTAAGGATGGTGAAATCAAGGAAAGAAATTACCCGAAGTGCAGCCTTGCAATTCCTAGAACTGGAGCTCTGATTACCAAATGATATGAACCTTAATTTGCTTGTTAGGATTCAGAATAGGATCTACCAGGAATTTAGGTGATGGGTGCAGACTTTGTTTTAAACTTTGCGCATGGAAATGATCAATTAAAACAGAAATACAGAAAATTTGTTCTGATATCATGGAACTATAACTTGAGCTGTAGAACTCCAAATTGAATGAGACCAAAACAAGGAGAAAGCTCGTGTTTTGAATCGCAATTTTGGCTCAAGAATCACTCAAAAAGCTTTCGTATAACATGAGATATGATCAGGAGTTATTCTGCACAAAAATTGGGGCTTTCGTGGAATTAGGGTTTGATTCAATCAGAATTGAGGGAAACAGAATTATATGATCATGGAAAAGAAAAGAAATTGGTATGGAAATGATGATGGACGTCACACTTCCAAGGATGGAAGATAAGTCCAGAGATTGCACACACAAAGGATGTAATTCCTTTGATAAATCTCAATAATTGGATTGCAAGAACTCAAAGAGAAACAAGCTCACCAAACTGTGTTTGTTCAAAAACCAAAACTATCTACCTCCTTCTCCTAGCTGGGTGCTATTATGTAGCCCTTTTACATTCAGAAACTTACAAAAATAAACTCCTAATAATAACCATCATAAAAACTATAATTGGCCAAAGTGTAACTGCCAAAGAAATAAAAGCATTCAGCCTACAATTTTTAACCTAGCTGACTGCATTATTCTATCAATTTATAACATTCACATGTCCTTGTTATTTGCATTTAATCAGCCAATAATTCCACCAAGTCTAGCTGCCCCTATTCAGC
Source organism: Ormosia emarginata (assembly GCA_029884605.1). NCBI lineage: Eukaryota > Viridiplantae > Streptophyta > Magnoliopsida > Fabales > Fabaceae > Ormosia > Ormosia emarginata. Next base: position 1,040,360 of record JAQQTP010000050.1, read on the forward strand.
ATAGTTAGCACTCCATACTTGAGTTAAATTTATGACAAGCTACCCTCCCATTAAAGCCATGCAACCTCCTCTTCAGTCATGAGGCAATTGATCAATTTCAGTTTTGATTCTTCAAGGCGTGGTTCTATTTTAGTAAAGGCTGCCAACATTTGTTGTAAAGCTTCCTTGGCTATCTTTGTCCTTGCTCTTGTCATAGGTCCTCCAAGTCCTTCAAGGGCTTCAAGCTCCTTGTTCTTGGTCATGTCCTCATCACTTCTTCTGGAATGGGCTTGAGTAAGAGAAAGTGATTGACTTCTTTGTCCAAATCCTCCTTAGCTTTCTTAGCTCTTGACCTTGTCATTGGGCCCCCAAGTCTTCGCAGTGCATCTTTAGGCATTGGGCCCGTTGGGCTGCCACTTGAGCTTCCTTGGTCTCCATCAGGTTTAGCCAAATATTATAGAAGCTTCATAAAGGGATTCTCTCAATTAGTTTTGCCTTTAACCATGTTAGCTTGGAAGGGTAGCCCTTTTGAGTGAACACAAGCTTGTGAGGATAGTTTCCAAGATTTGAAGTAGAAACTAACCACGACACCTATTTTAGTGATTCTAGATCCTCAGGGGGACTTTGAAGTATATTGTGATGCTTCAAAGATGGGGTTAAGATGTGTCCTTTTGCAAAATAGGAAAGTAGTTACATATGCATCTAGACAGTTAAGGCCACATGAAGAAAATTACCCCACTCATGATTTAGAATTAGCAATGGTGGTGTTTGCCTTAAAAATTTGAAGACATCACCTTTATGGTGTTTGATTTGAAGTTTTTAGTGACCACAAGAGCATGAGATACTTGTTTGATCAAAATGAGTTGAATATGAGACGAAGATGATGGATGAAATTCCTTAAGGATTATGATTTTGAGCTAAAATATCATCCAAGTAAAGCCAATGTAGTGGCTAATGCACTCAGTAAGAAATCCTTACATGTATCCTGGATGATGGTTCATGAAATAGAACTTTTAGAAAGCTTTAGGGATTTGAGTCTAACGGTAACTGTGTCTCCACATAGTCTCTATATGAGTAAGGTGGATATCATTTGTGACTTAAATTAAGGAAGCTCAAGGAAGAGATGATTACTTGAGGAAAGTGAAGGAGCAAATCTTGTTAGGTGAACCTAAAGTGTTTAGTATAGATGATGGAATCATTATGTTTGGAGACAGGATTTGCATTCCTAAGGAAGATGACCTTAGAAAAAAGATTTTAAAGGAAGCACATAAGAGTAGATATTGTAAGACCCTAATACCTATATCTCAAGATAACTTCTATATGTAAAGATATAAAGCATTAATCATGTCACTTCTATTCTTACTTCACTTCTATTAATAGCATATTAAAGAAAAGATATAAAGAGAGTCACGATAAAAGTAGGTCGTGCATATATACATCAAAAGCCTTTAAAGGCAAAGTGCTATATATACATCGTAACTACAACTCTGAGTAGAAATATACAAGATTTCTCAAATAGTAAAAGTAAAACTATCTATTTCTCGTTGCATTTTCCTTTAGCTTCTTTAACCCTCGGTAAGGGGTCTTGACCTGCTTTTACCATGGAAACATGAAAACGAGTGAGAACATAAAATTCCTCAATAATTAAATATGTTTTTCATGGCACTCATTAATGTAAATCACTTATAAACATAATTAATAATCACATTATATTGTTGCCCATACAACTGTATAATGTATAGAAATCTAATGTACCTTGATATTACACAATCGCCCATACAACTGTATAACATCAACTAAACTTGGCAAATTGCTTAATTCGCTTCAATGCCTAACTTAGAACTTAACTCATCCCAAGGCTCGTGTTAGTAAGTTTGACTCACTTTACTACACTACATAAGGTTGATCATATTCCTCATGTGCTTGACAAACAGTTTAGTTCACTAGTTTGCCCTAGGGGAAGTGTTGTACTAACACTTACCTCTCTCAATTATCTTCTAAGCAAAAAGTTTAACTCACTATTTTGCAAAGTTAATGAGTTTGGCTCACTTCCTTAATTATGATAATTGTTTTATGGTTCAAACTCAAACATGTAACAAAACCAACTTTAGCTAATACTTTACTTCAACCATCTTTATGAGACAATAAGGTGGATCTATATAAGTTTGCACAATCAACTCATATTGGATTATTAGAGATTAAACTATGCATTTATGATAAGTAAACTTTCTTATCAAACTTGTATCTAGTTTATCTTATAACCACAATTCTAGTGATTTTAGAAACCACATAAGTGTGTATAAGGTCCTAGATAACTATTTCAATTAATCAATAACTATTGAATAACTTACCACTCAAGTTGTACTCATATATTAGGTGATTATTTCCTTTGTGAAATATCCCTGAAAGTATCTTAATATACTTAGGAAAGCATACAATAATGATTCCAATTGGTAGGAAACTTCAAAACATCAAGAACAACATTCCTAAAAATTCCTGGAACTCACGCTTAGGCGTGACTTTCCCACACCTAGGCGTGACCCTCTCTATCTCGCCTAGCTTAGAAACAGAACCACCCATGCCTAGGCATGGTTTAGTCATGCCTAGGTGATGAGGACAGAGGAGGAGGTGTGATGGAGGGTGGCATGGAGGACATCGAAGGATTGGGAGGACCAATGATAAGAGCAAGAGCCAAGAAAGCCAAAGAAGCTCTAAAACAAATGGTGACAAAATCGATCAAAAGAGGCTCCAGAATTGAAGGCCCAAAATGTAATGTTGAGGAGGCCAAATTAATTTGTTGCATTCAGAGTGAAGACCATGAGGACTAGAGAAGGCTACATTTTTTTTGTTTAGTCCACTTTTGGCCCATTTCTTTTGAGATTAGATTTTAGGTGGGTTGTACTTGTAGCATGCCTAGGCCCATTTTTCTTTTTTTCCTTTATTTTTAGTGGCTTTTTTTATTGGGCTAAATGGATAAATCTATATTAGAATTTTACTAAACCTAGTGGTAAGGGTTGTTATCAAATAAAAGACATCCAAACAACATTTTGGAGGAATAACACAGAATTGACATTGGAGCAAATCGGCTTGTGAGACTTGTTCTCTTAGGTTCTTCTGAGAATCTCTGAACTTATCAAGGGTGCTTATCCTTGTGGCATTCCCAGGCTTATCAATCCGTGGATTGTGGCGCCTATTCCCCTTTTTCTTGGTTGTTTTGCATTTTCTTCTTCTCAATTCCGTCAGTTCTTCTCTGGTTCATATCTTACGTTTTACACATCGTTTCCCAGTGATTCTTGAGCCTAATTTGCGATTCAGAACATGCTCTTTCACATCGTTTTGGAATTGCTCAATTCTGAGAAGCACAATGCAAGATACAGACATTTTTAACAGGACATCATTTGTGTGATCAATTTCGTGAATTCCAACCTAGAAAGGTCCGAACTGGAATCAAGGCATGAGGACTCACGTCATTTGGTATCAAAGCTCAGTTCTAGGATTGGAATTGAGTTAAACAATCCCTTCAATAATTCTGGTCACACAATTGGTAACCCTAAACCCCTAGGTGTTAAGTAATAGCTTGTTCTGTTGGGAATTCTGTCTATTTTCGTTCTCAATTGCTCTAATTTCAAAGTTGCATTCCAAAATTACAAATTACAAATTATTAGGGGCAGAATTTGTTTTAAAAAAAAGTGCTTGCTATTGACAGTTAAGTTTGCTGCATTAAGGCTGAATTAAAATAAAATTAATTACAGCAGCTTGTTATTAAGGTTCAATTACATGTTACATGTTTGAATCGAGTCCTAAGAGCCTTCCTTGAATCTTTTCTCCAATCTAATTTTTTTTTGTCTTGTCTTCTTTGACATCTTTTCAATTTGTGTTGTGCGTCATCGCTATTTCTTTTGAGTTTGGGGTTATACTCTTGAATGTTCTTGGAGATTCTATTAAGAACTTAAAGAGAGCTATTGAGTGGTAAAAAGGTAAGAAAGCATCTTACACAAAAGCCTATTAGAGAGCAACAAACACGAGTGATACATCTCTAAGAATGTAAACACGTAAGAAGTGTGGTGAGGTCCTATTGCTATCACTTTTGTTTTTTTTTTTCTTTTCTTGTTTGAACTATGGCAGGAATTGATGGTGATGACACCTCTCCTCCTGAGGGAAACAACAGATTATTAGTGGAGGATATTGCAGCTCAAATGCAAAGGATGATGAGAGAGCATACAGAGGAGTTATATGAGAGAATTGAGCAACTAGAAAATCAAGGAAATCACGATGATGACGGTGGTAGAATTAGGTTTGATAGAAGGAGGAGAAGAGATAATGAAGGTGATGCTAGGGAAGATAAGATTGACGGAGTGAAGCTTAACATACCACCCTTCAAAGGGAAAAGTAATCTGGAGGCCTATTTAGAGTGGGAAATGAAGATTGAGCAATTAGTTGCATGTCACAATTATACAGAAGATAAAAAGATGAAGGTGGCAGCCATGGAGTTCACTGAATATGCTCTCCTTTGGTGGGACCAATTACAAAAGGAGAGGGAGAGATATGGAGAACCCTTGGTGGATAGTTGGGTGGAGATGAAAAGGTTAATGAGAAGAAGATTTGTTCCTTCTCATTATCATAGAGACCTTCACAATAAACTTCAAAGGCTCACACAAGGTAACAAGAGTGTAGATGAGTATTATAAAGAGATGGAGGTGTCCTTGATTAGAGCCAATATTAGTGAAGATTGGGAGGCGACTATGGCGCGTTTCTTATCTGGGCTGAATAGTGATATAAGGGATGTTGTGGAGTTGCAAAATTATGTGGAGTTAGAGGACTTAGTGCATCAAGCTACTAAGGTAGAACAACAACTCAAGAGAAAGGGTGCCATGAGAAGGAACTCTTCTAACTTTAATTCTCCAAGTTGGAAGGAAAGAAATAAGAAGGAGGGAGGTTCTTCCTCAAGCACTTCCAATTCTGCACCTCAAAGGACTCAAATCAAGTCCAATGAGGCCCCTAAAAAGACAAGGAGTAGTGAGATTAAATGTTTCAGGTGTATGTGAAGAGGTCACATAGCCTTTGAATGTCTAACCAAAAAGACCATGTTGCTTAAGGAGAGTGGAGAGATTACTAGTAAATTATCTTCTGAATCTGCCCCACCTAGTGATGAAGAGTATAAGGAGGAGATAGCACCCGAGGGTGATTTATTCATGGTGAGGAGGATGATGGGAAGCCAAGCAAAGGACTTGGATGAAAGCCAAAAGGAAAATATTTTCCACACAAGGTGCATCATTTAAGGTAAGGTGTATTCTTTGATCATTGATGCTGGGAGTTGCACTAATGTGGCTTGTACGAGGTTGGTTTCAAATTGAACCTGGAGACTAAACCACACTCACGACCTTACAAACTTCAATGGCTTAATGAAGATCGTGAGATGACCGTGAGCAAGCAAGTTGAAGTGGCATTTTTCATTAGAAAATATGAAGATGTTGTTTTATGTGATATGGTACCTATGGAGGCTTGCCACTTGCTTCTTGGTAGGCCTTGGCAATTTGACAAAAAGGCCAACCATGATGGGTTCTTGATGAGGACATGGAAGGACCCAAAGCCCAAGTCCAAGCCCAACATCCTTTGCAAGGCCTAGGTGGACCCATGACTAGGGCTAGAGCTAAGAAAAGCCAAGAAGCACTTAATCAATTGGTGAACTCCTTGTTAAAAGCTCAACTTCAGCAAGATTCAGCAAGTTTGAATTCTAAAGTCATCAATTGTCTTGTTCAAGATGAAGAGCAGGGAGTGGAGAGACCCAATGGAGCAAATGAAGAAATAGCTTAATTTCTGAATTATTTTTTTAAAAAAGTATAATAATATGTAATTTTGGCTGTTATTTCTTTATTTTGGCTTACACACTCTTTTTGGGCCAAGGATTGTGCTTTCTTTTTAATAGGCCCAATTTAGGAGAAGTGCTTAAACTTACTTTGTATAAAACACATTTCTAAAGTTTCAATAAAAGATAAGACAGAATTTATAGCGGTGTGAGACTTTTCTCTCCTAGGGTTCTTGCTTGAACCAACTTGATCTTATCAAGAATTCCCAAATTCTTGTGGTGATCTTTTGGCTTATCAAACATCCTTGTTTGTGGTGCCTTCTTCTTGACGTAATCCTAAAATTTCATACCATTTCTTCTTGTCCAAGCTCTAGTAAGGTCCGAAAATCAAAGAGGCTTCAAGGATCCTCATCATTTGGTATCAAAGCTAGCTGCTAAGGCTAGTATTGGACGTTGTTAGGGACGTTTGGCATGGCTATTTGGGCTTATCGATCATATCTCGTGTTTTACTTATCCAATTCCGTGATTCTTGAGTCAAAATTGTGTCCGAAAATGTGAACTTTCACTTTGTTTTGGAATCACTCAAATCGGAGTTCTGTAGCATGAGATACGGGCTAATTGAACCTTAGTATAGGAAGCATCATTGTGGCTGATTGAAGGTGCCGAATTAGGGTTTGGAGGATCAAATTTGGTTGCTAAAAAAGCTACCTATTTAGTAAAATCAACATTCAATTTCTAATTCAGAGAATTGCTAAATTTCTGGAGAAAAAAAATGGAGTGAAATTACTCTTAATTGTTTGCTAATTTTCCTTATTTGGTTGCAACACCTTGTGATTTAGAAGTCTGCAGTATATACACTTTCTAAAAACAAAATTGGAGTATTTGGACCATAGCAGACTTAAATTCGTGTTTCTAAGCTTCTTCCTAGTTTCATTGTTTATTTGTGTGTCCTTGTGCTTCTAAATTGTGTTAGTTTCCATACATCATAATTCTTTGTTGTTTTGTTACTTTGCTGTCCAAAAAAAAAAATCAAAAGTGTCTTGTTTATCCTATTTTTTTATAGTCATTCAAGTTTCTGTCTTTCTTGAGTGTTAGTAGTAAAATTGTGCTTTGCTACTTGTGTTATTTCTACAAATTCTGATCGCCTTGGAAAAGTGGTTCTTGAAATAGATTGGTTGATTCAGGTAAGAACTTTAAGTGAGGGAACGAGTGGAAAAAGGCAAGAGAGTTACACTTGCTTAAAAGCCAATTTGAGTGCAAACACGAGTGGAACCATCTAGTAGAGTGTAAACACGTAAGAAGTATGGTGAGGTCCTGTTGCTATTACTTTTGTTTTCCTTGTTTGAACTATGGCAGGAACAGGTGGTGATGGTACCCCTCCTCCTGAGGGAAACAACAGATTGTTTAGTGGAGGCTATTACAACTCAAATGCAAAGGATGATGAGGGAGCATACAGATGAGATATATGAGAGAATTGAGCAGTTAGAAAATCAAGGAAATCATGATGATGATGGTGGTAGAAGGAGGTTTGATAGAAGGAGGAGAAGAGATAATGAAGGTGATGCAAGAGAAGATAGGATTGAGGGAGTGAAACTTAACATACCACCCTTCAAAGGGAAAAGTGATCCGGAGGCCTATTTGGAGTGGGAAATGAAGATTGAACAATTATTTGCATGCCACAACTATACAGAAGATAAAAAGATGAAGGTGGCAGCCATGGAGTTCACTGAATATGCTCTCCTTTGGTGGGACCAATTACAAAAGGAGAGGGAGAGATATGGAGAACCCTTGGTGGATAGTTGGGTGGAGATGAAAAGGTTAATGAGAAGAAGATTTGTTCCTTCTCATTATCATAGAGATCTTCAAAATAAACTTCAAAGGCTTACACAAGGTAACAAGAGTGTAGATGAGTATTATAAAGAGCTGGAGGTGTCCTTGATTAGAACCAATATTAGTGAAGATCGGGAAGCTACTATAGCACGTTTCTTATATGGGCTGAATAGTGATATATAAGGGATGTTGTGGAGTTGCAAAATTATGTGGAGTTGGAGGACTTAGTGCATCAAGCTACTAAAGTAGAATAGCAACTCAAGAGAAAGGGTGCCATGAGAACTCTTCTAACTTTAATTCTCCAAGTTAGAAGGAAAGAAATAAGAAGGAGGGAGGTTCTTCCTCAAGCACTCCCACTTCTGCTCCTCAAAGGACACAAAATAAGACCAATAAGGCTCCTAAGAAAAGTAGAAGTAGTGAGATTAAATGTTTTAGGTGTTTGGGGAGGGTGATATGAACCCTAATTTGCTTGTTAGGATTCAGAATAGGATCTACCAGGAATTTAGGTGATGGGTGCAGACTTTGTTTTATACTCTGCGCATGGAAATGATCAATTAAAACAGAAATGCAAAAAATTCGTTCTGATATCACGGAACTATAACTTGAGCTGTAGAACTCCAAATTGAATGAGACCAAAACGAGGAGAAAGCTCGTGTTCTGAATCGCAATTTTGGCTCAAGAATCACTCAAAAAGCTTTCGTATAACATGAGATATGATCAAGAGTTATTCTGCACGAAAATTGGGGCTTTTGTGGAATTAGGGTTTGATTCAATCAGAATTATATGATCATGGAAAAGAAAAGAAATTGGTATGGAATGATGATGGACGTCACACTTCCAAGGATAGAAGATAAGTCCAGAGATTGCACATACAAAGGATGTAATTCCTTTGATAAATCTCAATAATTGGATTGCAAGAACTCAAAGAGAAACAAGCTCACCAAACTGTGTTTGTTCAAAATCCAAAACTATCTGCCTCCTTCTCCTAGCTGGGTGCTATTATGTAGCCCCTTTACATTCAGAATCTTACAAAAATAAACTCCTAATAATAACCATCATAAAAACTATAATTGGCCAAAGTGTAACTGCCAAAGAAATAAAAGCATTCAGCCTACAATTTTTAACCTAGCTAACTGCATTATTCTATTAATTTGTAACAGTCACATGTCCTTATTATTTGCATTTAATCAGCCAATAATTCCACCAAGTCTAGCTGCCCCTATTCAGCATAGTTAGCACTCCATACTTGAGTTGAATTTATGACAAGCTACCCTCCCATTAAAGCCATGCAACCTCCTTTTCAGTCATGAGGCAATTGATCAATTTGAGTTTTGATTCTTCAAGGCATGGTTCTATTTTAGTAAAGGTTGCCAACATTTGTTGTAAAGCTTCCTTGGCTCTCCTTGTCCTTGCTCTTGTCATAGGTCCTCCAAGTCCTTCAAGGGCTTCAAGCTCCTTGTTCTTGGTCATGTCCTCATCACTCCTCCCCTCTTGAAGAGGATTTGTCCTCAAATCAGAAACATCATTATCTGCATCAAAGAGAGTTAAATCAGACACATTGAAAGTAGCACTGATATTGTACTCACCAGGTAGATCAATTTTATATGCATTGTCATTGATCTTTTCTAGCACTTGAAAAGGACCATCTCCCCTTGGTTGGAGTTTTGACTTTCTTTGTTCAGGGAACCTTTCCTTCCTCATGTGTACCCAAACCCAATCACCAGGTTGGAACACTACCTTCCTTCTTCCTTTGTTAGCTTGCCTTGCATAGCTCTCATTTTTATTTTCAATCTGTGCCTTCACTTGCTTATGCAGCTTCTTCACATATTCAGCTTTAGCCTGCGCTTCTTGATGCTTAAACATAGAAATGTTAGGCATAGGTAGCAAATCAAGAGGAGTCAAAGGATTAAATCCATACACAATTTCAAAAGGTGAACAGTTAGTTGTACTATGGACAGCCCTATTATAAGCAAATTCAACATGAGGCAAACATGCTTCCCAAGACTTAAAGATTTTTCTTTAAAATAGTCCTAAGCAATGTGCCTAAAGTCCTATTGACTACCTCAGTTTGACCATCAGTTTGTGGGTGACAAGTAGTAGAAAACAACAATTTAGTACTAATCTTACCCCACAAGGTCCTCCAAAAGTGGCTTAGGAATTTTGCATCCCTATCACTTACAATGCTCCTAGGCAGCCCATGGAGCCTCACTATCTCTTTGAAGAACAAGTCAGCCACGTGACAAGCATCATCTACCTTTTTGCAAGGTATGAAGTGTGCCATCTTAGAAAACCTATCAACAACAACAAACACAGAATCCTTTCCATTCTTTATTCGAGGCAGCCCCAAAACAAAGTCCATAGAAATGTCAGTCCAAGGATATTCAGGAACAAGCAAAGGAGTATACAAACCATGCCGCTTAACTTTTGATTTAGCCTGTTTACAAACAATACAATGATCACAAAATTTGTGCACATCACGCCTCATATGGGGCCAATAGAAATGTTCTTGCAAAATTTCTAAAGTCTTTTGGATCCCAAAATGACCCATCAAACCTCCCTCATGTGATTCACTCATAAGCAGCTCTCTAATGGAACACTTAGGCACACACAATCTATTTGCTTTAAACAAGAATCCATTATGCCTATAGTAACCATTTTCAGACAACTTTTCACATGTAGCAAAAATTTCAGCAAAGTCCTCATCATTCACATACATGTCTTTCAAAGATTCAAGACCAAACAATTTAGTTTCAAGCACAGAAAGCAATGCATTTCTCCTAGAAAGCGCATCAGCCACTACATTCCCTTTCCCCTTTTTATGCTTGATGACATATGGAAATTGCTCTAGAAACTCTACCCACTTAGCATGCATCTTATTAAGCTTACCTTGTTCTTTTAAGTACTTTAAGGACTTATGATCACTATGGATGACAAACTCTTTGGGTAAGAGGTAATGCCGCCAAGTCTTTAAAGTTCTAACCAATGCATACAATTCCTTATCATAAGTTGAATAGTTAAGGGTAGCCCCTCCTAACTTTTCACTAAAATAAGCAATTGGATGACCTTCTTGCAATAAAACAGCCCCAATACCCACATTTGATGCATCACACTCAATTTCAAATGATTTTGCAAAATCAGGCATAGCAAGAATGGGTGCATTAGTTAACCTATGCTTAAAGGCGAAGAACGGCCTTTTCTTGTTCCTCACCCCATTTGAAACCCACATTTTTTTTAACAACTTCATTTAGAGGTGTAGCCAATGTACTAAAATCTTTAACAAATCTCCTATAGAAACTTGCTAAACCATGAAATCCCCTCACCTCACTCACGGACTTAGGTGTTGGCCATTCTTGGATGGCCTTAACCTTTTCCACATCTACTTGTACTCCCTTAGCACTAACAACAAATCCAAGGAATACCACATGATCAGTACAAAAGATGCATTTTTCCAGATTGGCATACAATTGTTCTTTCCTAAGCACATTCAAAACAGATTGCAAATGCTCAACATGCAAATCAAGGCTAGTGCTATAGATAAGAATATCATCAAAGTACACCACAACAAATTTGCCAATAAACTCTCTTAAAACATGATTCATCAATCTCATGAAAGTACTAGGCGCATTAGTCAAACCAAATGGCATAACCAACCACTCATACAATCTATATTTTGTTTTAAAGGCAGTTTTCCATTCATCACCTTCTCTAATCCTAATCTGATTATAGCCACTTTTTAGATCAATATTGGAAAACATACATGCACCATACAGTTCATCAAGAAGATCATCTAACCTGGGAATTGGATGTCTATACTTGATGGTGATGTTGTTTATGGCTCTACAATCAGAACACATCCTCCATGAGCCATCCTTTTTGGGCACTAGAATGACTGGTACAGCACACAGACTCATGATATCCCTCACCCAACCCTTGCTCATGAGTTCTGCCACTTACCTTTCAATCTCCTTTATCTCTTGTGGGTTGCTCCTATATGCTGGCCAATTGGGTAAAGAAGCTCCCGGAATGATATCAATGTGATGCTCAATTCCCCTCAAAGATGGCTTAAAGGTGGCAAGCCATCTGGTACATTTGCTGGAAAAACATCTTGAAAGTCTTGCAAAAGAGATTCAATACAAGAAGGCAATTCAAACTTGTCAAATTGGTTAGCATATAAAATTTGACTTTGACAAAACAATAAGTAGAGGGGCTGCCTTGCGCAAAGCACCCTCCTTACCTCCCTTTCTCTTGCCAAGCAAAGGTTTTTGCCCTCAAGTGTTTCATTCTTTTTCTTTTCACTCTTTTTCCTCTCAAGTGTTTCACTCTTTCTCTCAATTGCAATCTTTTCTCTCATTTTGATTTGATCCTCACACACCTCTCTAGGAGTCAAAGGCTTGAGAACCACTTTCTTGTCCTGATACACAAAAGAAATTTTGTTAGTAAAACCATCATGGACTGCTTTGGTGTCATACTGCCACAGCCTCCCCAAAAGAATGTGGCTGGCCTCCATTGGAACTACATCACATAACACTTTGTCTTGGTATTTTCCAATGGAAAGAGAGACTTCTACTTGCTGCCTTACTTGCACTTCTTCTCCTTCACTAAGCCATTGAAGCTTGTATGGCCTAGGATGTGGTTTAGTGTCCAAATTCAGTTTTGACACTAATCTCGAACTCACCACATTTATGCAGCTTCCCCCATCAATAATTACCAAACATACCTTACCATTGATTGAACATCTTGTATGGAAAATGTTCTCTCTTTGAGATGCATCCACTGCTTTGATTTGGCTTCCAAGTAACCTTCTAATCATGTACAACTCTCCCTCCGCAGCCACGATCTCTTCTTCACTCTCCTCTTCCTCTCCACCACTATCTTGATTGGCTTGTGTACTCCCATTATCCTTGAGAAGAATTGTCTTCTTTGTAGGACACTCATAGGCATAATGACCTATGCCTAAGCACTTAAAACACTTCACTTCTCTAGTCCTCTTTGGTGGATGTTCAGCTTGCTTGTGAGGTGCTTTCCCATGATTAGAAAGCCGCATTGTTAGAGGAGGCAGCACCTTCTTTCTTGACTCTATCCTTCCAATTTGAAGGATTATAGCTAGTAGAACTCTTCCTTGTTGTACTCTTTCTTTTGAGTTGTTGTTCTACTTGAATTGTCTTATGCAAAAGATCCTCCATTTCTACAAATTCCTGCAACTCCACAACATCTCTAATATCATGATTTAAACCATTAAGAAAGTGAGCCATAGTTACCTCAGGATCTTCTTCAATTTTGGCTTGGATGATTAACACTTCCATCTCCTTATAATACTCTTCCACTCCTTTGCTTCCTTGAGTCAATTTCTGCAACTTGAATTTCAAGTCCCTATGGAAGCTAGATGGTACATAGCGCTTCCTCATGATTCTCTTCATTTCTGCCCAAGTGTCCACCATAGGTTCTTCATTCCTTGTCCTCTCCCTCGCAACTTATTCCACCAAATGAGTGCATAATCAGAAAATTCAGCAGCTGCAAGTCTCACCTTTTGCTCCTCATTATAATTGTTGCAAGAGAACACATGCTCAATCTTGAGCTCCCACTCCAAGTATGCCTCTGGGTCACTCCTACCCTTGAAAGGAGGTATATTCAACTTGATTCCTTCTATTCTTCCTTCATTCCTATTCGGCCTTCCTCCTCCTCCAGGTGGTGTCCTATTCTCCAATTGATCCAACCTCTCATGGAACTCATCTTGTTGTTGCTTCATCAACCTCTCCAAGTGTTGAGTAAGAGCTGTGATTTGGAATTGAATATCATTGTTGATGTTTCTTTCTGCCATTGATAAACAAATAGATCAAAGGTAACAAGAGCCAATATATATATATTTGCTGTTTGAGAAACCTTACCCACTCAAGTGTTTGCACACAATTAGGCTTTTACTATAATGATGTGAGCCCAACTAAGCACAAAGTGGATCAAGAAGCTATACAGGGCCTTGGAGGCCCAATGACCAGGGCAAGAACAAAGAAGGCCCAAGATGTAACGCCCCTTTTTGGGGAGGGAACGTCACATTGTCAAATAAAATAAAATGCGGAAATTAAATAAACAACGGTTAAGACCCGGTTCATTTTAATTAATTAATGCTTAACCATGTGAGCAAACTTGGCAATATTTTTTTTTTAATAAGAATAATAAGGATACTACGGAGTGCGGATAAAAATAACGAATAAAACAATACATAGAGATTTACACCTGAATAGCGTGCATATATATATATAGAATTTAATACAACTGTTTTATAAATACAAGCCAGCCATCATCAAAAAGCAAAACTATACCCACCCCTAAGGAAACATGCATATACAAAATATACAGCCCAACCAAAAAGAAAAGTACATCGGGCCCCCAAAAATAAAACATGGCGACCATCGGTAGCCACCAATGATCATCGACCCCTCAAATAAAAAAGGGACCGATTCAGGATCATCAGGAGGACCTTCATCAGGATCTTCCTCATCCGAGGACTCATCCATAGGAACCACGGAGGCGCGGGACGGAGCCTGTGCGGTGGAATCAAACGAATCCTCCTGCGGAGTGTAATAACGGGAACCCCACATCTCCCTAATAGGCAGGTAAAACTCCAGGCGTAAGCTGAGGTAGCAAGTGAGGACGGGGAGCCCGCAGACGTCTCCAGGCAAGTGCTATCGACACGTCTCCCACATACACGCAGCGGTCGGAGTTCAGGTTGATGTGCCAGCACTCTGGCCCCCCAAGGAAGGTCAGACGCACATCTCCCAAGAATCCGCGCATACGTGCAGACATCGTCGCAGAGAGAAGTCAATCTGTGCAGCCGAAGCCGGGAAGGCAGGATCTTGTCTCTTCACCGTCGTCTTCGATCGACAGGTGCACATAAACGACAAATAATAGAAGCACGGGGAAAGAGGTAAGATATCCTACCATCAATACCAATACAAAGAACCAAGAACCGAACGACGCATAACGCCCACGTAGCATGTAAAGGCAATAAATAAGCTTTTAAACAGATAACCGGCCTAGCAATCATTAATAGAGGTAATGAATAATTCATAATATCCGAAAGTTAAATTAGATAGTCAAACATTGTGTAAACAATAATTTTCGGATGATGATTATTCCATGATGCATGGACACAATATTCATTTCCTACTCCATGGAGCTAGACTCAAACAATCGGAGAGAAAGATCGGGAGACATGTACGTGACTCCTACTGCCGAGGCCGGTGCTATCAATAAATTTTCTCGTGCACAATCATGGCATTGCACAGACATTCTACACTAGATCACGATATAGGACAAGTGTCAAGTCCGGATCGTCGGTGCGTTGCATCGGTTTGCCCCACGGGCAAAGGAGCTACCAACTACCCATTGTGGAGGACCCGCACTCGACGCCCCAAGGTCATAACAAGACCCACACTTGTCTACTCGCACCCGCACAAAGGTGTGTTCAATCTCCTAGGCAACTTGGCCTTACAACATCCACAAGGACATCACAATGCATAAGACACTATGCATGCTCATGTATGATCCACAATCTCATACAAATTCATAATATACCACATTTGATCAAGAGAGTGCAATAAGCAAATTTGCATCCAAAAAGAACCCAATATCAACATAATATCAATTTATGATTCAAGGAACATATTTTAGGTCCATTATGGATTTCTAAAATCTCCAAGTCTTATGAAAATTATCTCATTGGTTCATTAAGGTTTATGAAATCCTTAATCTCTTGTATT
This sequence comes from Ormosia emarginata, assembly GCA_029884605.1. Classification (NCBI taxonomy): domain Eukaryota; kingdom Viridiplantae; phylum Streptophyta; class Magnoliopsida; order Fabales; family Fabaceae; genus Ormosia; species Ormosia emarginata. The sequence continues at coordinate 1,055,732 of JAQQTP010000050.1, forward strand.
CTTTGATTACTTGTAATCCGAGTAAGGGGTATGGAATCTTAACCCAACTTTTCACCTAGAGGCCGTGGCCTTTCCAAGATTTCAAATAAATCATGTTCACATCATTAGGTCCATTTACTTGTTATTTTGATCCAAGTTATTTGATTCTTATAGTTACCTTCCAAGTTTAGCTTATCTCCTAAGTCTTAACCACAATCCATCACAAAAATTATTGTTGCAAGTTTCCTACTATTTTAATCTACATTTGGTTACTTGATTAATTCAAGTCTTGACATCCCAAATTTGATATCTTTTCCCTCATTCAAGCCCTCAAAACCGTGGCACTCAATAGGGTCCTAGGTTACAAATTTTCTTCTCACTAGTTTAGTCTTCCTTTACCTAATTTGCCTAGCATTATTCTTGACACAATTTCAATCAAAATTCTGCTCTTAAAAACAGCCCAAAACCGTGGCACTCACCAAGGTCCAACAACCAGAATTTTGTCCACTTTGATCAACCTTAACTACTTGATTTAATTAGCCTTGCATTGGTCAAAATTTAAGCATCATTTCCATTCATTTTCTAGCCCAAAAACAGCCCCAAACCGTGACACATTCAGGGGGTTCCAGCAACCAGAATTTCCAGCAAGCAAACATGGATTTCAATCACAAAATTACATGAATAATTAACCACTCAATCAACTACTCAAAGCTAAATTAAGATAACATTCAAGTAACCAATTTCAAGCAATTTCAAGAACAACCACCATGTGGTTTTTCTTCCAAAAATCAAATACAAGATTCCTAGTTGCTAAAGAGGTTGAGGAGGATTAATCTTCCTCTTACCAAGATGAAGAACCAAGAAAATTCCAAGAAGCACTTGATTTTCGGATTTGAAGCTCCAAAAACCCTAGAAAATGTGGTCCAAGTTAGAACAATGTAATGGTGTGAAAAAGAAGAAGAAAATGACCATTAAATCAAGAGGAAAACCAGAAACGAAAATGGAGTGGAAGTCTGAAATTTTTCAGCCATGGGAGCTCACCTTCAAAGCTTGAGAAATGGTTGAAGATGGAAGCTTTCTTGAAAACTCCAAGCACAAAAGATGATGAGAAGGAGTAGGAGATTAAGAAAATATGGTTGATGTGAATTTTTATGAATGTTGGAGTCTTTGGAGGGTGGCTGGACGTGTGGTGGCTGGAAGAGGAAGAAAGAAAAGGTTGAAGAGAGAAAGAAGAAGAAGAAACGTAAAAAGGAGAAGAAAATGGTGCTTTTGGTGATAATGCCTTTAGATGTAATATTAGGATATTAGAATCAATTATTTCTCTTGAGTGGGCTGCAGATACGTAAATGAGAGAGAGAAATGGGTGACAAAAATTGGCTTCCTTTGGAAGCTACACATGTGGTCAAAGCTTGGGGTCAAAAGCTTCTTAAGGAAGCTTGAATATTTAACTATTAAATTTGAATTAAAGTGATTTGATTAGACATAAGGTAGATTACATTAGGATAATGTGATAGTATTTTTATTACACACTATTATCCAATGGATAATAGTTACGATCGACAGTCGGTATTTAATTAATCTTGGATGAATTTTTCATTTGTATTGATTTAAATGTAAGCGTTAAGATTTCTCGAAAATTATGAAACCTCGTAAACTGTGTCAAGCCTCGGGTTTAGTAAGATCCCCGTCGACTTATCCATAGTCCAAGGTTCTCGGAGAGAAAACATCGCGTTTCTCGATTCTCGCTCAGGCCACACGCAAAACGAGGAATATATTAAAATATTCGACGGTTAGGAAAATTCCTAGAAAATTCTCAAAAATTGCAAATATTATAAAACGACCACTCGTCATATAATTTCCCAATTTTTGAAGCGCTACGATCGTTTTCACGACTCTGCTTTCGAGTTTCACGCAAAACGAGATATTAAAATATTCGTCGTTTAGAAAAATTCCAGAAAAATTCTCATAAATCCCAAATATTAGAAAATGACTATTCATGGTGAAATAATTAATTTCCGGAGTGTTACACTGGTCTCAGCAATTCTCAGCCCAATGTGCACGCAAAACGAGGAATATATTAAAATATTCATCGTTTCCGAAAAATTCCAGAAAAATTCCTAAAAATCAAGAATATTATAAAACTATGATTTATGATCAAATATGTATTTTTCGGAATGTTTCACAAGAAGCTCTAAACCACATGATTGGGCTTCTCATGGAAACAAGCCCAAAATCAATTCAAGAGGAACCCAAGTTAATCAATTGCATCATCCACTTGGAAGAATCATGTGAAAGTGGCGTGCAACAAGATGAGGCTCAAGTTTAATGTTTATTTCTTCCCAATAAGTGTAAATGGGATTTTTGTGAGTTAGGTCCAACTTGCTTTGTTTGCATTTGGGTCAAGCCCACTCTTTTCCATTGTTACACGAGTTTGAATAGGTTGTAGACTTAGGAATCTTTTGTTTATTTTCAAAAAAATAATGTGATGTAATTCATGAAGATGAGAGAGAGGCGTGAGTTATTATTGGTGGCTGCCATAAATGCATTTTTGGTGGCTATTAAGTGGGGTTTTAAGTAGGATTTATTTTCTTGAGTAATATACAATAAGTTAGGAATTGAAATGTGTCCTAGGATCCTATGTGAGTGTAAGTGGCGTCAAACACATGTGGGGGCTGAGTAAAAGTGCTTTGAGAGAGAATTTATAGAGTCTTGAATGAGTGAATTATTGGGAGGTTTTGTAAGAGGGAAAACAAAGTGGTTTCAGCCACCTATATGTATTCACACCATTTTCATGAATGGGACTTTTGAATGTCATTTGGAATTTTCCATTGTTAGTGAGCATTGTTCTCCTAAGTTCTTGGTTGAACCAAGGTTTTCATCCTTATCAAGAATTCCAACATTCTTGTGGCGGTTCATTTCACTTGGCTTATCAAACAAAGTTTCCTTTGTTTGTGGCGCCTCACATCATCTCTAATCTCTTCCATTTTATCCTTTTCTTCTTCATCTTTTACTTTGTTCCAAAATCTGAATTCAAACTCAATTTGTTTTAATCTTTAAATGGCGCAAGAGACTTGATAATTTCAATCAAAAGATCTTAAAAAAGGCAACCCCCATTTGGTTATCATCAAGTGGTATCAGAGCTTAGGCTTTGATTGAAATTTGTGTTGTGTTTCAAATCTTCTTCTTTGTTCTTCTTCTACACCATTTTCTTCTTTTCTTTCTAAAACAACAAAAATTGTCACTTTGATTCTTGTTTGAGAAGGGAAAATTTCGTGGTATTTGTTTTGATCTTACACAAGTATCCAAGTGTTCTTCTCTTGTTCAAAGTAAAAAAAAAAATTCTGGGCAAAAAAAAAAAGGGTGTTCTTGAAGTGTTGAGAAAAGAGAAGAGAAAAGTTTCCAATTGATCAATTAGTGTTCTTTACAATTTTTCCCTTCTTCCTTGTTTCATTTCCAAATCTTTTCCTTTCTAGCCTTTCTTTCTTTGTTTCCTTTAGTTTGATAAGTTTTTGTGATTTTTGTTACTTGAGTTTTGGATTTTTGTGTGTTTTTGGCTTGACTCTTCTAAGAACCCAAGGAGAACATAGAGTGGAAAAAGGCTTGAGAGATAAATTACATCTTGTGTGGAAAAAGCCAAAAAGAGTGGAATATATATATATATATATATATATATTATATATATATATATATACACACTTTGTGAGAAAAGAGAGGGAGTGTTGTGAGGACAAATTACACTTTCTACTACTCAAATGGGTGATAGTCCACCATTGTCACCAAGGACAGCCACTCTACATGCTAGAATGGCCAATCAAGTTCAAGCACTCCAAAAACAAATGGAGCAAATGCAAGCCAACTATGATAGATAACTAGCCAACCTTCAACGGGATGACTCAAGTGGCTATGATAGTGAAGAAAGAGGGAGGCCAAGAGGAAGAAGACCTAGAAGAGGAGGCCCTAGGGGAGGAAGGCATGATGATAGGATTGAGGGGGTTAAAATCAAAGTTCCTTCCTTTCTTGGAAAGAATGACCCCGAAGCCTACTTGGAGTGGGAACTCAAGATGGAGCAAGTGTTTGATTGCAACACATATAATGAGAGAAAGAAAGTGAAGGTGACGGCTTTGGAGTTCAAGGAGTATGCACTAGTATGGTGGGATCAATTCCAAAAGGAGAGGAGGAGAATTGGAGAGGAGCCAATTGAGACTTGGGAAGACATGAAAATTGTAATGAGGAGGAGGTTTGTCCCAAGTCAATATCAAAGGGACATCCACAACAAATTGCAAAGACTTACCCAAGGGAGCAAGAGTATGGATGAGTACTTTAAGGAGATGGAATTGGCCTTACTTAGGTCAAACTTTGAGGAGGACCGTGAGACAACTATGGCAAGGTTCTTGCATGGCTTGAACCAAGAAATTCAAGATGTGGTGGAGTTGCAAAACTATGTGGAGCTTGAAGATTTGGTGCAACAAGCAATCAAGGTGGAGCAACAATTAAAGAGGAGGAAATCCAAATATTCCTCTTCATCATCTTCCAAATTGCCATCTTCAAATTGGAAGGACAAGCAAAAGAAGGAGGGTGCACCAAGCAAGGAGGCCGTGAGCACCTCTCAAGGCAAGAAGCCCATGGAACCAACCACAAGGAGCCGAGATGTCAAGTGTTTCAAGTGTCTTGGTCATGGCCACATAGCCTCTCAATGTCCAACCAAGAGAACTATGGTGTCCATGAATGGTGAAGTGATGTCTCAATCCAAAGCTTCAAGTGGAGAGGAAAGTGAAGAAGAGTGTTCATGCCGGATGGTGACTTACTTATGGTGAGGAGGCTTTTGGGGAGTCAAGTGAAGGAACATGAAGCTAGCCAAAGGGAGAACATTTTCCACTCTAGATGCCTAATTCAAGGTAAAGTTTGTTCTCTAATAATTGATGGAGGTAGTTGTGCAAATATAGTAAGTTCTAGGTTGGTGTCTAAATTAAATCTTATCACTAAAACCCATCCAACACCATATAGACTTCAATGGTTGAGTGAGGTTGGGGAGATGGTGGTGAACAAACAAGTGGAGGTTCCATTCTCCATTGGGAAGTATGGGGACAATGTTCTTTGTGATGTAGTGCCTATGGAGGCAAGCCATATGTTGTTGGGAAGGCCTTGGCAATATGATAAGAAGGCCATTCATGATAGATTTTCAAACAAGTTCACTTTCATGTATAAGGGGCGAAAGGTTGTACTCTCTCCTTTATCTCCAAAACAAGTTAGTGAGGATCAAAAGAAAATGGGAGAGAAAGAGAGCAAGAGAGAAAAGAAAAAGAGAGTGAACAAGAGAGAAAAGAGTGATGAAAAATAAAAAAAAAATCATGAGAAAAAAGAGAGAAAAACCGAGATGAAAAAGAGAGAAAAGAGAGTTGTTTTGCAACAAAAAGTGAGGTGAAAAGTGCATTGGTTTCAAGGTAGCCGCTATACATGCTTTTGTGTAGGGAATTTTGTTTAAATGCTAACATTTCTAATTATCATTCTTTGTCTAGTGGTGTGAAAAATCTTTTGCAGGAATTTGAGGATATCTTCCCTAAGGAAGTGCCACATGGCCTTCCACCTTTGAGGGGAATTGAGCACCATATTGACCTCATTCCGGGTGCATCATTACCCAATAGGCCAGCCTATAGGAGCAATCCTCAAGAGACCAAAGAGATCCAAAAGCAAGTGGAGGAGTTGATGCAAAAAGGATGGGTACAAGAGAGCTTAAGTCCATGTGCTGTACCCAACATTTTGGTGCCCAAAAAGGATGGCACTTGGAGGATGTGCACGGATTGTAGGGTCGTGAACAACATCACCATTAAGTATAGACATCCTATCCCTAGACTTGATGATTTGCTTGATGAATTGTTTGGTGCTTGCATTTTTTCTAAAATTGATTTGAAAAGTGGGTACCATCAAATTAGGATAAGGGAAGGGGATGAATGGAAAACCGCTTTCAAAAATAAATTTGGTTTGTATGAATGGTTGGTAATGCCTTTTGGTTTAACAAATGCACCAAGCACTTTTATGAGGCTTATGAACCATGTCTTAAGAGAATTTTTGGAAAAATTTGTGGTGGTGTATTTTGATGATATCTTAATATATAGCAAAAACTTAGATGAGCACCATGAACATTTAAGGGCTGTTTTGCTTGTATTAAGAAAAGAAAGGTTGTATGCAAACTTGGAAAAATGTACTTTTTGTGTGGATCATGTGATTTTCCTTAGTTTTGTGATTAATGCTAAAGGGGTCCATGTGGATCAAGAAAAGATTAAGGCCATTCAAGATTGGCCAACCCCCAAAAATGTGAGTGATGTGAGGAGTTTTCATGGTTTGGCTAGTTTCTATAGGAGGTTTGTTAAAGATTTTAGCACATTGGCTACACCTCTTAATGAAATTGTCAAAAAGAATGTTGGGTTTAAATGGGGGGAAAAACAAGAACAAGCTTTTAAGGAACTTAAGAAAAAGCTCACCCATGTACCAATTCTTGCTTTGCCTAATTTTGCAAAATCTTTTGAAATTGAATGTGATGCTTCTAATGTTGGTGTTGGGGCTGTTTTGATGCAAGAGGGGCATCCAATTGCTTATTTTAGTGAGAAGTTAAGTGGAGCTGCACTTAATTATTCCACCTATGATAAGGAGTTGTATACCTTAGTGAGAGCTTTGCAAACTTGGCAACACTATCTTTTGCCTAAGGAATTTGTAATTCATAGTGACCACGAATCTTTGAAATATTTGAAGGGTCAAGGAAAATTGAATAAGAGACATGCTAAATGGGTTGAATTTCTTGAATAATTTCCTTATGTTGTAAAACATAAAAAGGGTAAGGCCAATGTTGTGGCGGATGCGCTTTCAAGAAGACATGCATTACTTTCTACCCTTGATACAAAGTTGTTTGGACTTGAGTGCATTAAAGAATTGTATGAGCATGATAATGATTTTTATCATATCTATGCAAATTGTATGCATTCATCCCAAAATGGATTTTTTAGGCACCAAGGGTTTTATTCAAAGAAAAGAGGTTGTGTGTGCCTAAAAGCTCCATTCGGGAATTACTTGTGAAGGAGGCACATGAAGGGGGATTAATGGGACATTTTGGGGTTCAAAAGACTTTGGACATGTTGCATGAACATTTTTATTGGCCTCATGAAATATGATGGTCAAAAATTTTGTGAAAAATGCATTGTGTGCAAAAAGTCAAAATCTAAAGTTATGCCTCATGGACTTTACACTCCTTTACCTATTCCGGATTTTCCTTGGATTGATTTATCAATGGACTTTGTTGTTGGGTTGCCTAGGACAAGAAATGGAAAAGATTCAATTTTTGTTGTGGTAGATAGATTTTCAAAAATGGCTCATTTTATACCATGCAAAAAAATTGATGATGCTTGTCATGTGGCTGATTTGTTCTTTAAAGAGGTGGTGAGGCTTCATGGTCTCCCAAGAAGCATTATTAGTGATAGGGACACCAAGTTCCTAAGTCACTTTTGGAGAACTTTGTGGGGCAAGCTTGGAACAAAGCTTCTTTTCTCCACTACTTGCCATCCTCAAACGGATGGGCAAACTGAAGTTGTGAATAGGACCCTCTCTTCCCTTTTAAGGGCTGTAATTAAAAAGAACATTAAGTCCTGGGAGGAGTGTTTGCCTCATGTGGAGTTTGCTTATAATAGGGCTATTCATAGTACTACTCAATTTTCTCCTTTTGAGGTTGTTTATGGCTTTAATCCTTTAACTCCTCTTGATTTGTTACCATTGCCTAACTCTTCAATTTTGAAGCATAAAGATGGTAGGGCCAAGGCTGAATATGTTAAAAAATTACATGAACAAGTGAAGGCCCAGATTGAAAAGAGGACTGAAAGCTATGCAAGACAAGCCAACAAGGGGAGGAAGAAGGTGGTGTTTGAACCCGGAGATTGGGTTTGGGTACACATGAGGAAAGAAAGGTTTCCTTCCCAAAGGAAATCAAAGCTTCAACCAAGAGGAGATGGACCATTTCAAGTTATGGCCAAGATCAATGACAATGCCTATAAGCTAGATCTTCCTAGTGAACATAGTGGTATTAGTGCAACCTTTAATGTGGCTGACTTATCTCTTTTTGATGTAGGTGATGAAGACTCTAATTCGAGGATGAATTCACTTGAAGAAGGAGGGGATGATGTGAGCCCAACTAGGCACAAAATGGATCAAGAAGCTATACAAGGCCTTGGAGGCCCAATGACCAGGGCAAGAACAAAGAAGGCTCAAGAAGCTCTAAACCACATGATTGGGCTTCTCATGGAAACAAGCCCAATATCAATTCAAGAGGAGCCCAAGTTAATCAATTGCATCATTCTCTTGGAAGAATCATGTGAAAGTGGCGTGCAACAAGATGAGGCTCAAGTTTAATGTTTATTTCTTCCCAATAAGTGTAAATGGGATTTTTGTGAGTTAGGTCCAACTTGCTTTGTTTGCACTTGGGTCAAGCCCACTCTTTTCCATTGTTACACGAGTTTGAATAGGTTGTAGACTTAGGAATCTTTTGTTTATTTTCAAAAATAATGTGATGTAATTCATGAAGATGAGAGAGAGGCGTGAGTTATTGTTGGTGGCTGCCATAAATGCATTTTTGGTGGCTATTAAGTGGGGTTTTAAGTAGGATTTATTTTCTTGAGTAATATGTAATAAGTGGAGGTTGTAACCTATCATAGGATTCTAGTAATTCATGAAGATGAGAGAGAGGCGTGAGTTATTGTTGGTGGCTGCCATAAATGCATTTTTGGTGGCTATTAAGTGGGGTTTTAAGTAGGATTTATTTTCTTGAGTAATATGCAATAAGTTAGGAATTGAAATGTGTCCTAGGATCCTATGTGAGTGTAAGTGGCGTCAAACACATGTGGGGGCTGAGTAAAAGTGCTTTGAGAGAGAATTTTTAGAGTCTTGAATGAGTGAATTAATGGGAGGTTTTGTAAGAGGGAAAACAAAGTGGTTTCAGCCACCTATATGTATTCACACCATTTTTATGAATGGGACTTTTGAATGTCATTTGGAATTTTCCATTGTTAGTGAGCATTGTTCTCCTAAGTTCTTGGTTGAACCAAGGTTTTTATCCTTATCAAGAATTCCAATATTCTTGTGGCGGATTTCACTTGGCTTATCAAACAAAGTTTCCTTTGTTTGTGGCGCCTCACATCATCTCTAATCTCTTCCATTTTATCCTTTTCTTCTTCATCTTTTACTTTGTTCCAAAATCTGAATTCAAACGCAATTTGTTTTAATCTTTAAATGGCGCAACACACTTGATAATTTCAATAAAAAAGATCTTAAAAAGGCAACCCCCATTTGGTTGTCACCATCATAAGTCTCTAAAGTATTTGAAAGGACAGGGAAAGTTAAACAAGAGACATGCCAAGTGGGTGGAGTTTCTTGAACAGTTCCCCTATGTGATCAAGCACAAGAGAGGTAAGTCCAATGTGGTTGCTGATGCTTTGTCACGCAGGTATGCATTAATGACTACTCTTGAAACTAAATTTCTTGGTTTTGAATATATTAAGGAACTGTATAAACATGATGCTGATTTTTCTCATATTTATCAAACATGTTCTCATACTGTATCTAATGTGTATTTCAAGCATGATGGTTACTTAATAAAGGACAAGAGACTTTGTGTGCCTAAAAGTTCAATTAGGGAATTGCTTGTTCAAGAGGCACATGAAGGGGGCTTAATGGGACACTTTGGGGTGCAAAAGACATATGACATCTTGCATGAGCATTTTTACAGGCCCCACGTGAAGCATGATGTACATAAGTTGTGTGATAAGTGTCTTGTTTGTAAAAAGGCTAAGTCTAGGGTCATACCGCATGGATTATATACTCCATTGCCTATTCCTGAACACCCTTGGATTGATATTTCTATAGATTTTATTCTAGGTTTGCCTCGGTCTAAGGGAAGGAAGGATTCTATTTTAGTGGTGGTTGACAGGTTCTCAAAGATGGCTCACTTCATACCATGTAAGAAGGTGGACGATGCATGTCATGTAGCTAATTTATTTTTCAAAGAGGTGGTAAGACTCCATGATTTGCCTAAGAGTATTATAAGTGATCGGGACTCTAAATTCCTTAGTCATTTTTGGAGGACCTTGTGGGAAAAGATAGGTACAAAACTATTATTTTCTACTACTTGCCATCCCCAAACTGATGGGCAAACAGAGGTTGTAAATAGGACTTTATCTACTCTCCTTAGAGCTGTTCTAAAGAAAAATCTTAAGTCTTAGGAGGAATATTTGCCACATGTTGAGTTTGCTTATAATAGGGCTATACATAGTACTACTCAATTTTCACCTTTTGAAATTATATATGGTTTTAATCCTTTGACTCCTTTGGATTTATTGCCTTTACCTAACATTTCTCAATTGCAAGATAAGTTTGGGCAGGTTAAAGCTGATTATGTCAAGAAATTGCATGAGAAGGTTAAGGCCCAAATTGAGAAGAAAATGGAAGGGTATGCCAAGCATGCAAACAAAGGAAGGAAGAAGGTAACACTTCAGGAAAGAAAGATTTCTATCTCAAAGGAAGTCTAAGCTTATGCCGAGAGGAGATGGACCTTTTCAAGTATTGGCTAAGATCAATGACAATGCATATAAGATTAACTTGCCAGGTGAGTATGGTGTGAGTGCTACCTTTAATGTGGCTAATTTGTCCTTTTATGATGCAGGTGATAAATTAATAGATTTGAGGACAAATGCTTCTCAAGAAGGAGGAAATGATGAGGACTTCATGGGAGAAGCCTAAGCCTAGGCCCAAGTCCAGAAAGAAGTCCAAGATCCAATACAAGGTCTAGGAGGGCCCATGACAAGAGCAAGAGCTAAAAGGGCCCAAGAAGAACTTAAAAAGATGGTGAACAACTTATTAGAGGCCCAACATTAGATTGAAGCCCAACACGTGGAGCCTAGGGTTTGCACATGCATAGCCCATTTGGAATGAAAGGAGAAGAGCCAAAAAAGTCAATCTGAACTTTCAAGACCTTTATATATTTTTGGGACTATTTTTATTTTCTATTGCATTCTGGTTCTATTTGGTGTATGGCTATGTTCAAAAAAATATATTTTGTCCATAGCAGGATTAGAACTCAGGCACTTGAAGCTGAATATGTCTCCTTAACTATTGGAACATATCAGTGATGCTTATGCTAAGGGGTTTTGTTTTTATTTTTGTTAAGTCCTAAATGGGCAAACCTCTAAACTGAATTGTACTAAAACATTTGGAGATCATTAAAGAAAGGGGATATACACATTTTGGAATATACAAAACTAAGAGTTTTGCTCTGCTAGGGTTCTTCCTTGCATCATATGATTTTATCAAGAATTAACCAATTCTTGTAGCGATCCTTCTTGGCTTATCAAACTAGGTTTATGGCACCATTCTTATCTTATTTCTTTTCATTAATTTCGTATCTAGTTCTTCCTTCTAATTTTGCAATTTCCTCAATTTTCATCTCAAATTTCTCGCACTTATATCTCAAGTTATACGTTCTATTTTTCAATGATTCTTGAGTCTAAATCGTGTTTCAGAAAGAGATCTTTCACCTCGTTTTAGAATCACTTAATTCTGATGTCTATAGCATGAGATATGGATGCAACCTAAAAAACGGACAGAATCAATTCTTTTCTTTCTTTATTCTTCCTTTCAATTTCATCTTCCAAATTCTGTTTGTTTTAGTCCTAGTTAGGTCCAAATTCAAGAGGCTTAAGAAAAACTTCAAGAAGGGAAACACTATAGACATAATGAGGCAAACACTCCTCTCAAGACTTAATGTTCTTCTTTATTACAGCCCTAAGAAGGGAAGAAAGTGTCCTACAAACTACCTCAGTTTGCCCTTCCGTTTGGGGATGGCAAGTAGTGGAGAAAAGAAGCTTTGTACCCAGCTTGCCCCACAAAGTCCTCCAAAAGTGACTTAAGAACTTTGTGTCACGATCTGAAATAATACTTCTTGGAAGGCCATGAAGCCTTACCACTTCTTTGAAGAACAATTCAACAACATGACAAGCATCATCAACTTTTTTATATGGTATAAAATGTGCCATTTTAGAAAACCTATCCACCACCACAAAAATTGAATCCTTACCATTCTTTGTCCAAGGCAGTCCTACAACAAAATCCATTGACGAATCTATCCAAGGAAAATCAGGAATAGGCAAAGGAGTATAAAGTCCATGAGGCATCACTTTAGATTTAGACTTTTTACAAACAATGCATTTTTCACAAAACTTTTGCATATCATATTTCATGTGTGGCCAATAAAAATGTTCGTGCAACATGTCTAAAATTTTTTGAACCCCAAAATGCCCCATTAATCCCCCTTCATGCGCCTCCCTCACAAGCAACTCTCTTATGGAACTTTTGGGCATAAATAATCTCTTTTCTTTAAACAAAAAGCCTTGGTGCCTAAAATAATCTCATAATGTGACAAATTCCCCATAAAAAGCAATAACTAATCCATTAAGTGGCTAATTAAAGCATTAACTAGCAAATAGGAGTTACCTAGGCATGCAAACCAAAGGTTGCCCTCCCAAAAAACGTGCATTATTCATCCTTCATAGTTTATTACACTTTATTTAATAGAAATAAACTAAAAAAATGCTATTTTAGAGAAGTGGACATCCAAGTCATCATGGGTCTTCAAGTTGGATGAGATAAGTGATCAATTTGGGCTCCACTCCATCAAGACTTGAATTTGGGCTTGCTTCAATTAAAGTTGTCACCATTTGATTTAGGACTTCTTGGGCTTTCTTGGTCCTAGCTCTTGTCATAGGTCCACCAAGTCCTTGTAGTGCTCCTTGATCCATGCTCCTTAGTGGGCTCACATCATCCCTCCTTCTTTAAGTGAATTCGACCTCGAATTGAAATCTTCATCACCTACATCAAATGGAGACAAATCAGGTACATTGAAAGTTACACTAACACCATACTCACCTGGAAGGTCTATCTTGTAGGCATTATCATTGATCTTGGCCAACACTTGGAATGGTCCATCTCCTCTTGGTTGAAGCTTGGATTTCCTCTGTGAAGGAAATCTCTCTTTTCTCATGTGCACCCAGACCCAATCTCCAGGTTCAAACACCACCTTCCTCCTCCTTTTGTTGCCTTGTCTAACATAGCTTTCAGTCTTCTTCTCAATTTGAGCCTTGACTTGCTCGTGTAACTTCCTCACAAATTCAGCTTTAGCCCTGCCATCTTCATGCTTTAAAATTGAAGAGTTAGGCAATGGCAATAAATCAAGAGGTGTGAGAGGATTAAATCCATAAACAACCTCAAAAGGAGAATATTGAGTAGTACTATGAACAGCTCTATTATAAGCAAATTCCACATGAGGCAAACACTCCTCCCAAGACTTAATGTTCTTCTTTATTACAGCCCTAAGAAGGGAAGAAAGTGTCCTATTAACTACCTCTTTGCCCATCCGTTTGGGGATGACAAGTAGTGGAGAAAAGAAGCTTTGTACCCAGCTTACCCCACAAAGTCCTCCAAAAGTGACTTAAGAACTTTGTGTCACGATCTGAAACAATACTTCTTGGAAGGCCATGAAGCCTTACCACTTCTTTGAAAAACAATTCAGCAACATGACAAGCATCATCAACTTTTTTACATGGTATAAAATGTGCCATTTTAGAAAACCTATCCACCACCACAAAAATTGAATCCTTACCATTCTTTGTCCGGGGTAGTCCTACAACAAAATCCATTGACAAATCAATCCAAGGAAAATCAGGAATAGGCATCGGAGTATAAAGTCCATGAGGCATCACTTTAGATTTAGACCTTTTACAAACAATGCATTTTTCACAAAACTTTTGCACATCATGTTTCATGTGTGGCCAATGAAAATGTTCGTGCAACATGTCTAAAGTCTTTTGAACCCCAAAATGCCCCATTAGACCCCCTTCATGCGCTTCCCTCACAAGCAACTCTCTTATAGAACTTTTAGGCACACATAATCTCTTTTCTTTAAACAAAAACCCTTGGTGCCTAAAATATCCATTTTGAGCCCAATGCAAACAATTAGCATAGATATGGGAAAAATCTTTATCATGCTCATACAATTCTTTGATGCATTCAAGCCCAAACAATTTTGTTTCAAGGGTAGAGAGTAAGGTATACCTTCTTGAAAGTGCATCCACCACTATGTTGGCCTTACCTTTCTTATGCTTGATCACATATGGGAATTGTTCAAGAAACTCAACCCACTTGGCATGCCTCTTATTCAACTTTCCTTGTCCTTTCAAGTACTTTAAGGACTCATGATCACTATGGATAACAAACTCTTTGGGCAAAAGATAATGTTGCCATGTTTGCAAAGCCCTCACCAAGGCATACAACTCCTTATCATAGGTGGGATAATTAAGGACAGCACCACTTAATTTCTCACTAAAGTAAGCAAATTGGATGCCCTTCTTGCATTAAAACAGCTCCAACACCAACATTAGAAGCATCACATTCAATTTCAAAAGATTTAGCAAAATTAGGCAAAGCAAGTATTGGTGCATGGGTGAGCTTTTTCTTAAGTTCCTTAAAAGCTTGTTCTTGTTTTTCCCCCATTTAAACCCAACATTCTTTTGACAATTTCATTAAGAGGTGCAGCCAATGTGCTAAAATCTTTAACAAACCTCCTATAGAAACTAGCCAAACCATGAAAGCTCCTCACATCACTCACATTTTGGGGGTTGGCCAATCTTGAATGGCCTTAATCTTTTCTTGATCCACATGGACCCCTTTAGCATTAATCACAAAACCAAGGAAAATCACATGATCCACACAAAAAGTACATTTTTCCAAGTTTGCATACAACCTTTCTTTTCTTAATACAAGCAAAACAACCCTTAAATGTTCATGGTGCTCATCTAAGTTTTTGCTATATATTAAGATATCATCAAAATATACCACCACAAATTTTCCCAAAAATTCTCTTAAGACATGGTTCATAAGCCTCATAAAAGTGTTTGGTGCATTTGTTAAACCAAAAGGCATTACCAACCATTCATACAAACCAAATTTAGTTTTGAAAGCGGTTTTCCATTCATCCCCTTCCCTTATCCTAATTTGATGGTACCCACTTTTCAAATCAATTTTAGAAAAAATGCAAGCACCAAACAATTCATCAAGCAAATCATCAAGTCTAGGGATAGGATGCCTATACTTAATGGTGATGTTGTTCACGGCCCTACAATCCGTGCACATCCTCCAAGTGCCATCCTTTTTGGGCACCAAAATGACGGGCACAGACACATGGACTTAAGCTCTCTTGTACCCATCCTTTTTGCATCAACTCCTCCACTTGCTTTTGGATCTCTTTGGTCTCTTGAGGATTGCTCCTATAGGCTGGCCTATTGGGTAATGATGCACCCGGAATGAGGTCAATATGGTGCTCAATTCCCTCTCAAAGGTGGAAGGCCATGTGGCACTTCCTTAGGGAAGATATCCTCAAATTCCTGCAAAAGATTTTTCACACCACTAGACAAAGAATGATCATTAGAAATGTTAGCATTTAAACAAAATTCCTACACAAAAGCATGTATAGGGGCTGTCTTGAAACCAATGCACTTTTTACCTCACTTTTTGTTGCAAAACAACTCTCTTTTCTCTCTTTTTCATCTCGGTTTTTCTCTTTTTTTCTCATGATTTTTTTTTTTTGATTTTTCATCACTCTTTTTCTCTTGTTCACTCTCTTTTTCTTTTCTCTCTTGCTCTCTTTTCTCTCTCATTTTCTTTTGATCCTCACTAACTTGTTTTGGAGATAAAGGAGAGAGTACAACCTTTCGCTCCTTGTCCATGAAAGTGAACTTGTTTGAAAATCCATCATGAATGGCCTTCTTGTCATATTGCCAAGGCCTTCCCAACAACATATGGCTTGCCTCCATAGGCACTACATCACAAAGAACATTGTCCTCATACTTCCCAATGGAGAATGGAACCTCCACTTGTTTGTTCACCACCATCTCCCCAACCTCACTCAACCATTGAAGTCTATATGGTGTTGGATGGGTTTTAGTGATAAGATTTAATTTAGACACCAACCTAGAACTTACTACATTTGCACAACAACCTCCATCAATTATTAGAGAACAAACTTTACCTTGAATTAGGCATCTAGAGTGGAAAATGTTCTCCCTTTGGCTAGCTTCATGTTCCTTCACTTGACTCCCCAAAAGCCTCCTCACCATAAGTAAGTCACCATCCGGCATGAACACTTCTTCTTCACTTTCCTCTCCACTTGAAGCTTCGGATTGAGACATCACTTCACCATTCATGGACACCATAGTTCTCTTGGTTGGACATTGAGAGGCTATGTGGCCATGACCAAGACACTTGAAACACTTGACATCTCTGCTCCTTGTGGTTGGTTCCATGGGCTTCTTGCCTTGAGAGGTGCTCACGGCCTCCTTGCTTGGTGCACCCTCCTTCTTTTGCTTGTCCTTCCAATTTGAAGATGGGAATTTGGAAGATGATGAAGAGGAATATTTGGATTTCCTCCTCTTTAATTGTTGCTCCACCTTGATTGCTTGTTGCACCAAATCTTCAAGCTCCACATAGTTTTGCAACTCCACCACATCTTGAATTTCTTGGTTCAAGCCATGCAAGAACCTTGCCATAGTTGCCTCATGGTCCTCCTCAAAGTTTGACCTAAGTAAGGCCAATTCCATCTCCTTGAAGTACTCATCCATACTCTTGCTCCCTTGGGTAAGTCTTTGCAATTTGTTGTGGATGTCCCTTTGATAGTGACTTGGGACAAACCTCCTCCTCATTACAATTTTCATGTCTTCCCAAGTCTCAATTGGCTCCTCTCCAATTCTCCTCCTCTCCTTTTGGAATTGATCCCACCATACTAGTGCATACTCCTTGAACTCCAACGCCGCCACCTTCACTTTCTTTCTCTCATTTATGTGTTGCAATCAAACACTTGCTCCATCTTGAGTTCCCACTCCAAATAGGCTTCGGGGTCATTCTTTCCAAGAAAGGAAGGAACTTTGATTTTAACCCCCTCAATCCTATCTTCACGCCTTCCTCCCCTAGGGCCTCCTCTTCTAGGTCTTCTTCCTCTTGGCCTCCCTCTTTCTTCACTATCATAGCCACTTGAGTCATTCCGTTGAAGGTTGGCTAGTTGTCTATCATAGTTGGCTTGCATTTGCTCCATTTGTCTTTGGAGTGCTTGAACTTGATTGGCCATTCTAGCATGTAGAGTGGCTGTCCTTGGTGACAATGGTGGACTATCACCCATTTGAGTAGTAGAAAGTGTAATTTATCCTCACAACACTCCCTCTCTTTTCTCACAAAGTATATATATATATATATATATATATATATTTCACTCTTTTTTTTTTTTTTTTTCACATAAGATGTAATTTTCACTCTTGCCTCTTTCCCTCAAATTCTCTTTGTAAGTTCTTAAATGAACCCTCTCATCTTTCAATTACCAAAAGCTCTTACAAAGGTAGCGGTCCTCACAAGAGTAAGCACTCAGAAGTTGAAGAAAAGATGAAACTCTAGACAAAACTCAAAGGAATTTAAAAGACAAGCAAGAAAAGCTAATTAAAAAAAGAAAGGTAGAACTCAAAAGAAATAAGAAGAAAAAGAAATGCACAAGGTATGTAGAATAGCACCGCTTAATTGAAATTCACAAGGCATTCAAACTCAATCTTGCTTAAGTGCAAGGGCAGTCTCTTTTTTTTTTTCTTTTTTTTTAATACTATTTTTCAAGCCCTTGTTCTCTTTTTTTTTTGCACTTAAAAAAAATGGTTCTTGCAATTTTTTTTTTCAATTGTTATGCCCAATTGTGTATTTAGGAGTTTCCTTTCAAATTAAGGTGCTATAAAACATATAACAGCAACAGATATAGAATTGACAAGATCAAAGTAAATATTGCGTAGAAATTAAAGAACAGAAATTAAAGGTAGAAAATAAAAGGACTAGAATTTAAATGGCAAAAAGTAAAGAACGGAAAGTAAAGAATGTTGCCAATTCTTAGAAATGGCAGAGATCAATGATGATCAAGATTGTGTATAATTATGACATTCAAGCAATAGTGCTTGATGTTTGGAAAGCAATAAGAACAAGTACAAAAGAAAATGCAAGAACTCTATCAACTCTAGAATCCGGGCTCTAGATACCACATGATATGATCCAAGTTGGATGCATATTGTTTTTACGGATCATCCTTGAGTTGATTTAGTGTTTCAAAGAATGAAATGATGAACAATACCCGAGGAACAGAACTGATAAATAGTGACATGAATAGTGACATAAATAGTGATGTGAATAGTAAACATAATAGAAAAGATGGAAAAAGGAAAAGGAATGGGAGGAAGAAGACGCCACACTCTTAGAGAGTGATAAGTCAAGCGAAGATTTGCCACAAAGGTAAGGAAGCCTTTGATAAGAACCAAGATGGCTCAACCAAGAACCAAAGAGAATGAAATTCTCACAAATGGATTCAATCCAAATTCACATCCAAGAGTCCCTTCATTCATGTTTTAGGCACCTATTTATAGGAAAATGGGGTGCATAGAATATGCATACAAAATGGTCATCATAATGTGACAAATTCCTCATAAAAAGCAATAACTAATCCATTAAGTGGCTAATTAAAGCATTAACTAGCAAATAGGAGTTACCTAGGCATGCAAACTAAAGGTTGCCCTCCCAAAAAACGTGCACTATTCATCCTTCATAGTTTATTACACTTTATTTAATAGAAATAAATAAAAAAAAATGCTATTTTAGAGAAGTGGACATCCAAGTCATCATGGGTCTTCAAGTTGGATGAGATAAGTGATCAATTTGGGTTCCACTCCATCAAGACTTGAATTTGGGCTTGCTTCAATTAAAGTTGTCACCATTTGATTTAGGACTTCTTGGGCTTTCTTGGTCCTAGCTCTTGTCATAGGTCCACCAAGTCCTTGTAGTGCTCCTTGATCCATGCTCCTTAGTGGGCTCACATCAGTATACCTTCTTGAAAGTGCATCCGCCACTATGTTGGCCTTACCTTTCTTATGCTTGATCACATGTGGGAATTGTTCAAGAAACTCAACCCACTTGGCATGCCTCTTATTCAACTTTCCTTGTCCTTTCAAGTACTTTAAGGACTCATGATCACTATGGATAACAAACTCTTTTGGCAAAAGATAATGTTGCCATGTTTGTAAAGCCCTCACCAAGGCATACAATTTCTTATCATAGGTGGGATAATTAAGGGCAACACCACTTAATTTTTCACTAAAATAAGCAATTGGATGCCCTTCTTGCATTAAAATAGCTCCAACACCAACATTAAAAGCATCACATTCAATTTCAAAAGATTTAGCAAAATTAGGCAAAGCAAGTATTAGTGTATGAGTAAGTCTTTCCTTAAGCTCATTAAATGCATGCTCTTGTTTCTCCCCCCATCTAAACATAATATTTTTCTTGACAATTTCATTAAGAGGTGCAGCTAATGTACTAAAGTTTTTAACAAACCTCCTATAGAAACTAGCCAAGCCATGAAAGCTCCTCACATCACTCACATTTTTGGGGGTTGGCCACTCTTGAATGGCCTTAATTTTCTCTTTATCAACATGAACCCCTTTTGAATTTACAACAAAACTAAGGAAGATCACACAATTTGTACAAAACATACATTTTTCCAAATTAGCATACAACTTTTCTTTTCTTAACACATGCAAAACAGCCCTTAAGTGTTCATGATGTTCATCTAGGCTTTTGCTATATATCAAGATATCATCAAAATACACAACAACAAACTTGCCAAGAAAATCCCTTAAGACATGGTTCATAAGCCTCATGAAAGTGCTAAGTGCATTTGTTAAACCAAAAGGCATTACCAACCATTCATACAATCCATATTTAGTTTTAAAGGCAGTTTTCCATTCATCCCCTTCCCTTATCCAAATTTGATGGTACCCACTTTTCAAATCAATTTTAGAAATCAAACAAGCACCATATAATTCATCAAGCAAATCATCAAGTCTAGGGATAGGATGTCTATACTTGATTGTGATGTTGTTCACAGCCCTACAATCTATGCACATCCTCCAACTTCCATCCTTTTTAAGCACTAGGATAACCGGGACAACACATGGACTTAAGCTTTCTTGCACCCATCCTTTTTGCATCAACTCCTCCACTTGCTTTTGCATTTCTTTGGTCTCTTGAGGATTACTCCTATAGGCTGGCCTATTGGGTAATGATGCACCCGGAATGAGGTCAATGTGGTGTTCTATCCCCCTTAAAGGAGGTAGGCTGTAAGGCACTTCTTTTGGGAACACATCACCAAATTCTTGCAAAAGAGTTTTAACACCACTAGGCCTCTTCACCTCACTTTTTGTTGCCAAATAACTCTCTTTTCTCTCACTATTTTTATTCTTTTTCACTTTGTCATCACTCTTCTTTTCACTCTCTCTTTCTTTTTCCTCTTGCTCTTTCTTTTCTCTCATCTTAAGTTGGTCCTCACTTACTTCTTTTGGGGACAAGGGTGAAAGAGTGACCTTTTGGTCATGATGTACAAAAGTGAATTTGTTGGTGAATCCATCATGGTTGGCCTTCCTATCAAATTGCCAAGGCCTCCCAAGTAACATATGACTTGTCTCCATGGGTACCACATCACATAGAACACTATCATGATACTTTCCAATGGAGAAACAAACTTCAACTTGCTTATTCACGGTCAACTCACCAACTTCACTAAGCTATTGAAGTCTATATGGCCGTGGGTGTGGCTTAGTCACAAGATTCAATTTAGAAACCATTCTAGTACTAGCAACATTAGTACAACTCCCACCATCAATAATTAAAGAACATACCTTCCCTTGGATCATGCATCTAGTATGGAAGATATTTTCTCTTTGGCTCTCATCATGCATCTAGTATGGAATATATGACTTGTTCTTCTCACCACTTCTTATTCTTCTATATTAATCTTTGTTTAATTTTTCTTCTTTTTGTTTGTTGTTGAATTCGGTTACAAAAGAACCCACTCAAGGAAGATCTAAAAATCATATGTTCCATTGTTGGATCATGATACCCTCTTCAAACTCTAGAGGTCTTCTCCTTCTATCAGCATAACTCTTTTGCCTACTTTGAGCTACAACCATCTTGTCCCTGATTATTCTGATTTGATATGAAGTTTGATGACAACCAAATGGATAGGTTGCCTTTTTGATGATCTTAGGTTGAATTTTCAAGAACACTTTGTTCAGTTTCAAGCACGCTTAGATTAAATATTTTGTGTTCATTTCAAGATAGGAAGAAAAGAATAGAAGATGGGGTGAAGATTAAAGATGGATAGCGCCACAAGAATCTTGGATTCTTGATAAGAACAGGAGTGGCTCAACCAAGAACCAAAGAGAACGAAATTCTCACAATGGATTTAATCTAAATTCAACATCCAAAAGTCCCTTCATTCATGTTTTAGGTGCATACACATAGGAAAATGGGGTGCATAGAATATGCATTCAAAAGGCCATCATAATGTGACAAATTCTCCCATAAAAGCAATAACTAATCCACTAGGTGGCTAATTAAAGCATTAACTAGTCCACTAAGTGGCTAATTAAAGTAACTAATGAAAACTAAGTGGATAATAAAAGTGGTTCCATGAGTTCTAAAAAATGAGTTACCTAGGCATGCAAGCCAAAGGCTACCCTCCCAAGAAGCTCCATAAAAGCAATAACTAATCCACTAAGTGGTTAATTAAAGCATTAATGAAAACTAAGTGGATAATAATAGTGGTTCCATAACTTCTAAAAAGGAGTTACCTAGGCATGCAAGCCAAAGGTTGCCCTCCCAAGAAGCTCCATAAAAATGTGCACTGTCCACACACATAGTTTATTACACTTTATTTAATAGAAATAAACTAGAAAATGCCACTTTAGAGAGGTGGACGTCCAAGCCATCATGGGTCTTCAAGATGGACGAGATAAGTGACCAATTTGGGCTCCACTCCATTAAGACTTGAATTTGGGCTTGCTTCAATTAAAGTTGTCACCATTTGATTTAGGACTTCTTGGGCTTTCTTGATCCTAGCTCTTGTCATAGGTCCACTAAGTCCTTGTAGTGCTCCTTGATCCATGCTTCTTAGTGGGCTCACATCAAGTTTGTTGTGCTAACTCAAGTCCTAGAATAGCTTTCTCTCCAACCTCGTATCAACATATAGGGGACCTACATTTCTACCATAAAGTGCCTCGTACGGTGTCGTTCCTATACTGGTATGATAAATGTTGTTGTAGGCAAACTCCACTACAGGCAAGAGCCTATCCCAGCTTTCCTGCTGATCTAAAATACATGCTCTAAGCATATCTTCTAGAGTTTTGGATAGTTCTCTTTGACTGTCTCAAATACATGATCTAAAATACATGCTCTAAGCATATTTGTGGATGATATATTGTACTAAGACTTAGCCTAGTCTCAAATGCTTTTTGCAAGGCTCCCCAAAATCTAGATGTAAATGTAGAATCTCTACCTGAAACTATATTGAGGGGAACTCCATGCAACCTAACTATCTCCTGTAAATACAACTGGGCTAGTTTATCTATGGAGTAGTTCATTCTCATAGGCAAAAAGTTGGCAGACCTATCATAAAATCCATTGTGGATATTCTCCCACTTCCATTTAGGAATTGCTAAAGATTAAAGAGGTCCTAAAAGTTCTTGGTGCTCTATCTTAACTTTCTAGCACACTAAACACCTAGACACAAACTCTACTATTTCCTTCTTCATACCTGGCCACCAAACCATCTCTTTTAAATCTTGGTACATCTTAGTGGCTCTATGATGAATGGTATATTGACTCCAATGAGCCTCTTCTAGTATCTTTTCTTTGATTTTAGAATCTCTTGGAATGCAAAGTCTATCTCTAAACTTAATCACTCCATCATCTGCTATATCAAACTCTAACTGATCCCCTAAGAAGATTTGCTCTCTTATCTTGCCTAGGGTTTTATCCTTACTTTGAGCTTCTAGAATCTAAGCCCTCAGGTCACTAACTATGTCCACCTTACTCATATAGAGACTTTGTGATGTTACAGTTACCCTAAGACTCAAATAAACCTTTTAAGAAGCTGATAAACCATCATCCGAGACACATGTAGGGTTTTCTTACTTAATGCATCTGCCACTACATTGGTCTTACCTAGGTGATACTTAAGCTCAAAGTCGTAATTTTTTAAAAATTCCATCCATCTTCTTTGTCTCATGTTTAACTCTTTCTGATCAAACAAGTATTTTAAACTCTTATGGTCACTGAACACTTCAAATTGAACTCCGTAAAGATAATGCCTCCAAATCTTTAAGGTAAACACTACTGCAGCTAGTTCTAGATCATGGGTGGGATAGTTTTCCTCGTGAGGCCTCAACTGTCTCAATGCATAAGCAACTACTCACCTATGTTGCTTCAGAACACATCATAAACCCATTTTTAAAGCATCACAACATACCTCAAAACTCTTCTGCGGATTCGGAATCACCAACACTGGTATAGTAGTTAACCTCATCTTAAGCTTTTGGAAACTATCCTCACACTCTTAAGTCCAATCAAAACTACTACCTTTCCTAGTTAATATTGTCAAAGGTAGCTAACTGAGAGAATCCACTGATGAATCTCCTCTAGTACCCAGCTAAGCCTATAAAACTGTAACACTCTGATATGAATACCAAATGATATGAACCCTAATTTGCTTGTTAGGATTCAGAATAGGATCTACCAGGAATTTAGGTGATGGGTGCAGACTTTGTTTTAGACTCTGCGCATGGAAATGATCAATTAAAACAGAAATGCAGAAAATTTGTTTTGATATCACGGAACTATAACTCGAGCTGTAGAACTCCAAATTGAATGACATCAAAACGAGGAGAAAGCTCGTGTTCTGAATCGCAATTTTGGCTCAAGAATCACTCAAAAAGCTTTCGTATAACATGAGATATGATCAGGAGTTATTCTACACGAAAATTGGGGCTTTCGTGGAATTAGGGTTTGATTCAATCAGAATTGAGGGAAACAGAATTATATGATCATGGAAAAGAAAAGAAATTGGTATGGGAATGATGATGGACGTCACACTTCCAAGGATGGAAGATAAGTCCAGAGATTGCACACACAAAGGATGTAATTCCTTTGATAAATCTCAATAATTGGATTGCAAGAACTCAAAGAGAAATAAGCTTACCAAACTGTGTTTGTTCAAAATCCAAAACTATCTGCCTCCTTCTCCTAGCTGGGTGCTATTATGTAGCCCCTTTACATTCAGAAACTTACAAAAATAAACTCCTAATAATAACCATCATAAAAACTATAATTGGCCAAAGTGTAACTGCCAAAGAAATAAAAGCATTCAGCCTACAATTTTTAACCTAGCTGACTATATTATTCTATCAATTTGTAACAGTCACATGTCCTTGTTATTTGCATTTAATCAGCCAATAATTCCACCAAGTCTAGCTGCCCCTATTCAGCATAGTTAGCACTCCATACTTGACTTGAATTTATGACAAGCTACCCTCCCGTTAAAGCCATGCAACCTCCTCTTCAGTCATGAGGCAATTGATCAATTTAAGTTTTGATTCTTCAAGGCGTGGTTCTATTTTAGTAAAGGCTGCCAACATTTGTTGTAAAGCTTCCTTGGCTCTCCTTGTCCTTGCTCTTGTCATAGGTCCTCCAAGTCCTTCAAGGGCTTCAAGCTCCTTGTTCTTGGTCATGTCCTCATCACACCCTCCCTAGGATATCACATTTTCAATTAAGATAAAAAAAAAGAAACGTGTAAAAGATTTAATATAGTAAAATACGGATTTCAATTTTTCCTTCTTAAAAACATAAGCTTAAACAACACATAAACAACACAGGAAGGCATTACTAAATAATTACATATCAACAATATACAAAAGATGACATGGATCTCTGTCCATCCAAAATATATCGGGTTGTACTCTAAAAAGATATATATATATATATATATACACACACACACACACACACACACACACACACACACACACACAAACCATTCAAAAAACATAAACTAGCCCAAGTTCATATGCCTAGGAGGCAGGGTCTTCCTCAGATTCCTTAGAAGATAGGAATACAGGATGGGACAAAACCCCACGGGCAGGTGTCTTAGCAGAGGACACAACAGAACCCTCCTCCTCTCTAGGGGCGTAATGTA
Source organism: Ormosia emarginata (assembly GCA_029884605.1). Lineage (NCBI taxonomy): Eukaryota > Viridiplantae > Streptophyta > Magnoliopsida > Fabales > Fabaceae > Ormosia > Ormosia emarginata. The sequence goes on from JAQQTP010000050.1 coordinate 1,080,894, forward strand.
AGTCACCCCACAACTCCCTAATTAGCATGACAAACTCTAGATGAACAGAGACATCCAGAGAGAAAAAGGGGACCCCATCACGGGTCCTACGTTCTATGTTCCAGTCGATGTGCCACACATCTGCACTACCAAGGAACTGGACTCTAACAAAACCAACAAATGCGCTTCTCGCTGCCATCACAAGAAACAAAGTAACAAAAATGTATGATCTCCTTCATCTTCCTCTCAGTCTTTAACATTTATATATACATAAAGCAAAACAATATAATAGAGAGGTGAGATTCCCTACATCATTACCAACATGGTAGCAAAGAAACAACAAATAACAGTAATATCATTTATACACAGGAAACAACTATTACAGTCATGGAATATAATATCAGATAATCTAGCAGGTATGAGATAACACAAAGATATGCAAACAAACTGTGCATATGCGTAATGGACTAACTTCCTACTCCATGGAGCTAAACATAATTCAGAGAAAATGATCTAGAAGACATTATATGTATCTCCTCATCCTCAATTCAAGTGCTATAATTTTCTCAATTTGCGCATCATGGCTTTATACAAGACAGTTTACACCCGATCGTGAATAGAATAGTGCCTGGTCGAGATCGTCGGTGCGTTGCATAGTCACCACGGCCCAATGGAGCTACCAACTTTCCACTTGTAGGATACCTGTGTAACACCCTAATACAGATATCCAGATATATCCTAGATAGACAGAGATATATAAAGATAACCAGTACTAGAGACATCACTTCTATACTACATATTAACATATATCTATAATCACAACTGAGTAATTATAGAAAGCCTTGAGAGATTGTGGAAAAACTTAAACCTCATACATATACATATACAAACTTAGCCACCTGAGGGCTTATTGTAATATATATAACAGAAAACTTACAGAACAAACATAAACTTATTACATAAGTTCTGTCTACTTAAAGCAATAAAAACTACTCTAGTCTTCATGCTTTATCTTCTCATCCTTAGCAGGGTTTGTACCTCTGTACCTGGGCCTTTGCCTGCACCTGAGTCTGCATCGGTACCTGCATCTGAGCCTGCATCTAGATTTACATGGAATAGCAACTGGGGTGAGAATTAACATTCTCAGTAAAAGCAATTCCAATACCAGTTCTCTATAACATTGTATATAACAAATATATAACAAATGCTATAATTCTAACTTAGGAGCTTTCTCCCTTTTCTCATACTATTTCTATCTTAGGAGCTTTCTCCTCTTTTCTTTTAACTTAGGAGTTTCCTCCTCTTTTCTCATAACTTAGGAGTTTCCTCCTTTTTTCTCATAACTGCACACTTTCTTATAGTGTGATATCAACCGATAGCCTACACACTGTTAATACATACAACGCCTATACAGCTGTACATACCAACAGTAATGGACAATGCCCATACAACTGTCCGTGAATGCAATGATAATGATATGTAATATGAATATGCCTAAGGAATCCTAAAAGCATGTGACTGAAATGCAAATGCAAAAGTCTATTCTAAGAACAAGGAAGTTTGCTAGGAACTAGTCAGTATATCATCTAGTGGTAATTAGAGGGAAAACTCATCCCCACATTACACATATCCTGGCACACTGAGAAATTTAGGCTTCATCCTTGCTCAAAGAGCGTCTTTGGATTTCCCACTTATCTCCTTTGGCCTTGGCATTATCGAGACATCAGGGTTATGTCCTTCTCAAAAGTCCTTCGGACACCCATCTATCTCCTTTTTGCCTCCATGAATAAACATCAAAGGATATCCACTAGATCAATACTACTTAACTAATTCATAGACTTTCATTCATACTTATATACTTAGTTCCTCTTTGATCTAAGCATATTCTACTAAGAACTTTGGCTTCTTATGTTTACCCTTTGCAATGAGGAGAATCTGTAACCTCATACTATATGTAACCTTAGCACTTGGTTAGGAATACTTGTCCCCTAAGGAACTTCTCTGATTCCTTACCTTCTGGCTAAATGACCTCACGTCATATAACGTTACATTCTCAGGTAAACATCACCAGTTCATTTCTTATACTTGTACCTAAACTCCACCTCATCACTCCTATCTCTTAAGTGATCTCTAATGCAACACTATGTTGCTGAGGTGTAAGGTACTTACCTATGGCAACCACTAGTCTTAGTTGCACTAAGGTTCTTTCTCTTTACATACATACTAGCTTAACCGACTAGTGTGTGAAAAGCTTAGTGTTATGTATGACTCTTACATAAACATCATCTTACTTTCCTATAGACTCAACTCATCCTAGTGAAAGAGTCTATCTTAACTAATGCCTCAACTATCCTCACTTAAGGACATAATGAGCATCTCTCTAAAACTTTGCATAATTAACCCAACTTTAACTAAAGTGAGTAATTCATGCATCTAACTTTCCTTTCTATCACACTTCTGGTAGTAGCTTATACTACACTTGTGTGCTAACATACATATTCTAGCTGTATCTAGCTTTCCCTTCTATCACACGTCTGGTAGTAGCTTATACTATACTTGTGTGCTTAAGGTTCCAGATACCTCTTTAACTATTCCAAACTCATGGAATGCTTAAGAATTTAACTTCCACTCTTTGGTTAGTATCTAAGGAAGTAAATTCTCTTTATCTTGCATTTCTAACTCATCTTTACTAATACATGAGTTATTGCACATTTCTGCTCTACCTTATGATTATGACATCTTCTTAGTCACATTTTATCTTATTGTGTATTTAGCAATGCACCAAGTCTCACTTAACTAGAGACTTAGTACCTAAACGTTCCCTCTTTGGAACAAATACACAATCTTGTCTCCACTCAAGTAACTCTAATGCAAGAGTGGTTCTTACTTGCAACTCTTTGTTGCCTAAGGTTCTAGGTACCTTCCTAAGGTAATCCACTATTCTTGGATCTCCTAAGGTTCATACCTTTCTCATTCTCTACTAGAGTGCATACTAATACACTTGTCTTCATTGCACCATCTCATCACATCTTAAGTGATATCTAATGCAACACTAAGTTGCCTAAGGTGCAATGTCATTACTTAAAGAAAACCTTTCCTTTAGGATGCTTAAAAGCCTATGCTTTCTCATTCTTGATTGGTAGGTATTTTTCACTTGAAAATACTCCCAATTTATGCCTTATTACACTTAGGAAACATAAACATATGGATCCATCAAAGGCAGTATATCTAATGGTGAGATAAAACCATTTTTCATGGTTCTGGGCAGCACGCCGCGGCATCCCTCTCTCAACGCCGCGGCTCCTATAGCAGAAAACATGATTTCTGACTCCTCACGCTGTGGCGCCACTAAGCTATGCCGCCACGCCCATAGCAGAACCCGGATTCTGCAGAATTCTGCAGCTACGGGTTTGCTGTTCTTTTAATCATTTTCTTGGATTTTGGCCATTTCTTACCAACTTCTAAGTGATTCTAGGTTCCTAATTAGTTTCTTAACCATTAGGAATCATCAATCACTAATTTAAGCCTCTTAATTTGGATTATGGCTCAAAATCCTTCATTCTATGGCCTATGGCTTACTTTGTGAATCAAGGGTCTAAATGAGTTGTTCTAAGTTCCTAACTTAATCTTATGCTATGAACAAGTCATAAATGACCAAAGAAACACGTCTATGCAAGCCAAACACATCTAACATCTCTAGAACTCAATTTAGCATATTATGTTATTTATATGCATACATAGAGAAAGAGATGAATAAAGGCTGTAAACCCCTACCTCTTGAAGACTCAAAGCCTTGAAGCTTGAAGCTTGATCTTCCTCTTCCTCTCCTTCTTCCCTTCTTCCCTTTCTCCTTCTTCTTCTCCCCTTTCCTTTCTTCTCTTTTCTGGTTTTCGGTTCTCGAGGGAGAAGGGAGATATAAGGGGGTGGGACGTGGAGGTAATTACTTTGAAAAGATTAACTTAAGTTTCTACACTTGAAACTTATATATGCTATGGACACCCGAATTATACTAATTCGAGTTTCCTGCTTCTAACAACTTTAGAATAAATCATAAGATTCATCTAAATTGTTGTTTCACAATTCTCATCATTTTCTATATCTGCTAGGGATCAATCCGGCATTAAAAGCACAATATGTATGCCTAAAAATACCAAACTGACTCTGATTCTCTTGAATTTTTTACCACATCTTACTTAGCTTATTTGTGACCTAGAAATAAACTCTCTATGTTTATTTCTCTTAACTTAGCAACTTATGCTATTATCTGAGTCATTTTAAGCCACTTTACAACTTCTATGTTACAACTAAGTGCCTAAATGAACTCAGATTGTCACAAAACTTTACTAACATGCTAAACAAGTCAAATGCTACCTTCGGCAACCATTTACCAATCTAACATGTACTTAAGGGTAATACATTTCTCCCCTCCTTTTTAAAATTTTGTCCCCAAAATTGTTCATCTCACGTAAACAATTCTGGCTAAACAAAACTCTACATAGAACTTCTGCTTCTATGCAGTCCTTCTTTAGTACCAAACTTCTCCCAACCACTTCCTCTTGACGAGATCTGCTTATCTCAAAGCTCTTGATCTCTATGCTTATGGATGGTAAGCTGTACTAAAACATAACTTAGCTTTGAACTCCTTCTTATAAGGCTTTCAAAACCAAGTGTGAATCTAGTATCTCTCTCGGACACTATATTCACTGAAATTTATGAATCCTGACTATTTCCTTCAAAGTAGTTGAACTACCTTATCTAGAAAATAGCTATCTGTTCTTGGCAAAAGATTGGCAGATTATTTAATCTTACCACCTTTATCTGCCGCTCAACATATTCTTTTATGTTCTTTAACATACTATGCTACTATACATCTTCCTTAACTCTTAGAAAACCTTAGTAGCCTCTTGATAGATGGTACACTTTCTCTGGTGAGCTTCCTCTGGAATCCTTTTCTTGATTTTTGACCCTCTTGGAAGACAAAGTTGTCTATAAACTTCGTCATTCCCTCTTAGTCGTAACAAAATCCTTAAGGGTTTCTTAGAAAATCTGCTCACACTTGTCCCTTAGAGCTTCATTCTCCTTCTAAGGTTCAAAGAAATCTGAGCCTTTAAGCCTCTTACTATGTCCACCTTGCTCACTAAGAGATTATCTGGAATCATAGTCACCGCTAGACTCAAATTCTCGAAAACTCTCAAAAAATTCACTCTCTCTTGGACTATTGTAACGCCCCAATTTTTAGAAAATATTTCGAATGTACTGTTTGCTGTTTTTCAAGTTATTGTGTAAATGACCGTTGTGTCCTTATTTTACTGTTTCTCGATTTCTGTGTGAAATACAAATACGTTTATACAGGCTCAAATTTTATTTGGTCTTTTGACGTAATTTGTTCCGAGACGGTAAAATAAAAGTTTTTTCGAGCTACTGTTTTAATTTTTCTGGAAGATATACAGACAATTAATACTGTCTGTAATTTTATTTGAACGTTTTGGACGATTAACTACGTTGTGGGAAAAAATGGGAAAATGACCATTACGTCTCGAACGTGCTGTTTTTGCTGTTTGTAATTGTTTTTTACTTGATTTAATGTCCAATATTACTGTCTGTGATTTTATATGAACTTTTTGTGTGATTTGCTCCGAGGCAGGAAAATAATATTTTTCCGGCCGGGAAATCTTATTTTATTATTTAGAATTGGGGGATCTTACTAAACCCGATTCTCGAAATGAGACAAAATAAACTTTTATTTTTAGGATTTGATCACAAATAAAATAATTTTATAATATTATAATATTATTTTATTAGTCAAGATATAATAAAATGACAAATGGACCCGAAAATATTTTGCGGGACCCACGTTTAGCTAATACGATTAACTTAGTAGCTTAATTAATCATCATTAGTGAAGTAGAACTTTCCGAACAAGTCGACTCACTAGTGACTAAGCCGATAATTAATGAACAAAGGTGACTAGGCTTGGGAGTCATCAATAACCAACCAATAGGAGACAAGCTTGTTAAGCAAGCTTTAATCCTAACCTTTGATGCATCCAAGGGCTTGGATGAAGCCAAGCAAGATGCACACCTTGCATGCTCTTTGAGAGCTACGGCCAAGGGAGGTGGGAGATCATTCTTCACTTTGCTTGCATGCAAAATTCTCTCTTCTCTCTCATCAAAACCCTAGCCACCATTCTTGTTTCTTTTCTTCACCATTTTCGGCCAAGCTTGTTCTTTGATCATCCAACCATCCAAAATTCTATCAAGCCAACATTTCTAAACCTAAACACAAACCTAAGAACATCTCTAGTTGAAAGTTTCTTCAAAATCTTTCATTTGGAGCTTGGAAATCAATCTTGAAGATTTTACCTAGAAGGTGAAATATCATGTTTTTCTTTTCTCTCTTCTTTTTCAAAGTTCTAAGCCATGATCTATCCATGGTTTAGGTTCTTTTTCATGGTTAGTAACTTGTAGAATTTTCGTTTGAGTTGCTAGGTACTTTGGTGGAGGAAACCGAATACTAGGAGGAGTGAAAGAAAAATCATTTGTCTTCATTTAAGGTAAGAGGAAGACAAATCTTATCACCTATGGATGGTGGTAAGAAGATGGAGTTTTGATTTTGTGATTGTAGAATCCATAAGGATTCATGTTTGTGCTTGTTAGTAGCTTATTTGATGTGGTTGTGTATTTGTTAATAGCTTTCCTATTTGTTGTTTGTAATAATTTGCATGTCTACAAGCTTTAAGTTGCATGTCTACAAGCTTTGATAATATTGCATGTGTTAGAATTGTATGATAAAGTATAGAATTGCATGATAATGGATAGGATGTGAACAACATGTCAAGGAAATGCATGTGTGTTCCAAAGAACACTCCATGATGGCTCACGGCCACTAACAAAATGGAGAACCAAAATGTTCTCTTAATTTTCTTAAAAGGTGATTTAATTAACCTAGGAGAATTAAGAAGGTTTCAAGTTGTTTAAATCAAGAAAAATGAATTTGGAAATCAAATGGCATAACCTTACATTTTCGGCCAACAAGTCTAACTTCAACATTTTAATTATTTTCTAAGGTAATGATTTAATCAATGTAGACAATACAAGAGATTTAACATGCATTTAGAAGGTGAAAAACAATTTGGAAATCAAATGCAAAGTTTTTATCAAATTCGGCCAACATGCCAAATTAGATATTCATGATTTCTAAAATTAATTCCAAGCTATTTTCAATCAAGAAGAAGCAATATAAGTTAAAGTAAATTTTCTACAATGAGTTTTAAAGAAATAAAGTGGTTAGAACTAAGTTTAAGAGGTTAATACTAATGATTTTTACTGTAAGGAGAAATACAGTAACTTTTGAAAATTTCTAACATATAGCTCATGCTGTATTTTGAAGCATGTTAGTAGTTTTCAAAAGGATTAATTACATGATTTAAAAATTTAATAAAAAGAATTTTTATGGTAAAATTAGGAAACCATTAATATAATTTTCTAAACAAAATATTTGTCAATTTTTAGTAAAAATGGACAAATAAAATAGAAAAGATGTCCAAAAGACAAGATATACGGTATGAAAAATATTATACGTAGTTTAAAAGTATTATTTATTATTTTGTTTATTTAAACAAGTGATTTTTAAGGAATTGGTCAATAAAATAATTTAAAAATCTTACGCGATTGAGAAAACGTATTAAAAATCCTACGCAATTTTGAAAACAGAAAAAAATATATTTACGCGATTTCAAAACGATTATAAAAACGACGAGATTTTGAAAACGCGATAAAATTTCTACGCGATTGACCGTTACTATATTTATTTTTCATTTGTCGGGAAAATGTGAACCCGTACTGAGTGCTTTTGAGGATTTTTTTTTTGTCGAGAAAATGTGAACCCGTCAGCTTTCTATTTTTCTGCCATTGAGGGCATGTTATTATCTTGAGGGCATTTTTGTAATTTTATATTTTTGGAATTATGTATTGTCTTTATGCCAATTTTTGGTGTTTTGGTTGACGAGACGAATCACATCGTGTTGTCGATGCGATAAACGTTGTGTGGTTCATTGTTCTAATGAACTTGGAGACTTTAGTGTATGGGATCCCATATATGGACAGTTGGTAGCTCCGCTGGGCCGTGGTAAACCGATAGCACACTAATGGACTCGACACGCACTATATTTAATCGAGGTTTGTAAAGTCTACTAGTACATTGCCTATAGTGCCACAACGGGAGACCATGAACTATACTACGCCTGGATGGTGGATTCCCAGTGTCGTAGGCTATTGACGCAACGTGTGACAGCGTGATAGTTGGTTGGGCAGCCGTGGTACTAATAGATTTTGCAAGTCATTCTCTCTGATATCTGTTTGTGTTTAACTCCATGGAGTAGGATCGTGTCTTAGTGTATATGATTATATCTTGGATGTTATTCCATTTTCTCTATTTATCTTTATCTGGTAATTATTATGATGGTTGTCTATTTCTTATTATTTTATTCTATCTCGTGATATTGTTTTATTTGTGTTTTTTTTTTATCTATGTTATATCTGTGATGTTATGTAACGTTATGATATCTAAGCTTTACTCTATTCCATTATTATTACTGTTACAACTTTTTGTTTTACATAAACTGTATATATGATATTTGTCGTCTTCTTATTAGCCATGTTTATGGTGATTTTAGATTGTCTTACCTCTTTATTGTATGTGTTTCCTGTATATTTATTTTATGCGATAAAGAGTTTGAGGAAGAAGAAGAGGAACAGCCTCTTGAGGTCTTGTACCCCGAGGAGGAGGAAGATCAGCAAACCGACGACCAGTTTTACGATCAAGAACCATCTGATCATCCATATCCATTGCATTGATTAGTTTTGGTATGGCGGTGCCCGGATTTTTGGGATTCGTGACTCTGGAGTTCCATGGTGGATCGCTATCGTGGCACATGAGAGGAGATAGAGACTCGGTGACGTATGCGGGACGGATGACTGTGACCTTAGTCATAGATTTGATGGAGAGCCGATCATGACTACGACAGTGTTTCTACACTTAGAGTTACCCTTATCCATTAGGCGTCATTTTGGTGGTATGACCACGGAGCCTAGTGAGATAAGTATCGTATCGACTGCGCGATCACGTTATCGCCGAGAGTCGAGGCATCCAGGATATTTGTCCCCTGATGATCATTTTCATGATGAGAGTGATCCTTAGAGGAGTAAATATGTTTGATATTTTTTTGGCGCGTCTGCGTATGGATGTATATATTGACTCTTTTCTTGTTTTTATTTACTATTTTCGTATAAATATTTGTAACTATAGTTGTAAATTATTTGTATAACTTATAACTTGGAACATATGTATATTATGAGTAGTGTTGTTCTGTTTATTTTATGTTTTCGCAATATTTTATTTTTAATGAAATCTCGTTTTTATCAGAAATTACTTTACGACCCATATTATTAAGTAATGAATGTTTTATAACTTGGGTAGATTTTATTTATTTATTTTTATTTTTTTTTATATGTGTGGTATCACCAAAGGGTGTTACATTAGTTGGTATCGAGCCCAAGTTAGAGTCTTTTAGGGTTGTGGTTGGGTCTGTTTTTGTTTGTGCTGTGTGCTTTTCTGTGATTTATATCCTTTCGGATGTATCTAAAAGGATGTATCTAATTTTGTTTTGTTCCATTTGAAGATGTCTGGACGAGGTAGAGGACGTGCTAATGTGAATCGGGATGTGGACCCTATGATTGCGGCTGCTGAGGCTATGCAGCGGATGGCTGAAGTGATTACTCAGCAAAATCTGAGAGCAGCTCAACAGCAAGATGCTACTGCTGATGCCCTGAATTTATCTGAATTTAGGCGCCACAATCCGCCACAGTTTAGAGGCGAGGTTGATCCGGAGAAAGCAAGTCAGTGGATGCAAGACTTGGAAAGGATTTTTGAAGGGATGAGATGCACAGACGATAAGAAGGTGACTTATGCTGTCTTCATGCTGAGAGGTGATGCAGAACATTGGTGGAGAGGAACCCGCCGAGTATTGCAAGCTGAAGGAACAGAAATCACATGGGAAGTGTTTTCCAATACTTTTCTGGATAAATATTTTCCTGCGAGTGCTAGGCATGCCAAAGAAATGAAATTTCTTGGTTTGCGACAGGGGAATATGACGGTGAATGAGTATGCCACAAAATTTGAGAATTTGTCTCAATTTTTAGATTATGCTCATACACGGCAAGATGATGTGTGGAGATGCAGGAAGTTTGAATCAGGTTTAAGGGTGGAACTGAAACGAGGAGTGGTATCTTTAAGAATGACTCAGTTTCATGCTTTGGTGGATGCTTGTGCTCGACTTGAGGAGTTGGAGCCATCTAGAGATCAGAGGAATCGGAACTTTGGGCCGACAAGGTTTCAGAGAGGTGGAGGTAGTAATGCAAATCGGTTTCAGCGTAAGCCGTATTCCAGGCCAACAGGAAATCAATCTCAACGACCATCAGTTAGTGGAGGTGCAAGTGGTAGTGGAGCTGGACAGAAAGTGGCGTTTACGCCGACCTGTTTTAAGTGCGGGAAGAAAGGTCATATCTCTCCAGAGTGCACGGTTAAAGGTACAGTTTGTTTTAACTGTAAGCAACCTGGGCACATATCGAAGGATTGTCCACAGCCGGAAAGGAAACCTGCTGTTCGGTATATTAAAGCTAGTCAGCAAAAATCTGGAAGTACTCAACCAAGATCAGGAGGACGAGTATATACAATGATGGGATTTGAGATTTCTAAGTCTGATGATCTTATTCAGGGAGAAGAAGATATTGGAGGTAATCTTCTGACTGTATTGTATGATTCTGGTGCTACACACTCATTTATTTCCTATGATTGTGTGAAAAGATTGAAGTTGCCTGTGTCTTCTCTGAATGTTAAGTTGAGTGTATCTACGCCAACTGCTAAACCTGTTGTTACATCTGAGATCTGTTTGGATTGTCCTATTGTTGTGAATGGCCGTTTGTTTATGGTCAACTTGATTTGTTTACCTCTTGTTGAGATAGATGTAATTTTAGGGATGGACTGGTTATGTTCTAACCATATCCTTATAGCCTGTGCAAGTAAAACCATAGTTTTTCCTAAGGAAGAGGAGTCTGGATTCTTAATTGCTGTTAAGGTCAAGTCTTTGTTAAGAGATGGAGCACAGGGATATATGGTATTGTCTTCTCTAGAAGTTAAGAATGAGAAGGATGTGAATACTATTCCTGTTGTCAACGAGTTTCTTGACGTTTTTCCTGATGACGTACCTGGTTTGCCGCCTGAGAGGGAGATCGAATTCTCAATTGATTTAGTACCAGGAGCGGGTCCTATCTCAATTGCACCGTATCGTATGTTGCCAGTGGAATTGGAGGAGCTAAAGAAGCAATTGGTGGAGCTATTGGAGAAAGAGTTTGTGCGACCTAGTGTTTCGCCATGGGGTGCGCCAGTACTTTTAGTCAAGAAGAAGGACGGAACGTCTCGGCTTTGTGTGGATTATCGTCAGCTGAATAAGGTGACTATCAAGAATAAATATCCGCTTCCAAGGATTGATGATTTGATGGATCAGTTGAAAGGAGCTGTGATATTTTCCAAGATAGATCTGAGATCTGGTTATCATCAGATTCGTGTAAAAGGGGAAGATGTGCCGAAAATTGCTTTTCGAACTCGATATGGACATTATGAGTATCAGGTAATGCCATTTGGGGTGACGAATGCTCCTGCCATATTTATGGATTATATGAACAGGATTTTTCGTCCTTATTTAGATAGATTTGTCGTTGTCTTTATCGATGACATTCTGATCTATTCTCAATCGAAGGAAGAGCATGCTGAACATCTGATTATTGTCCTTCGGATTTTGAGGGAGAAGCAGCTATATGCGAAATTGGCTAAGTGTGAGTTCTGGTTGGAAGAAGTCCAATTTCTTGGTCACGTAATTTCTAAAGAAGGTATTGCGGTGGACCCATCAAAAGTGGAGACTGTTTTACAGTGGGAAAGACCTAAGAAGAATGAAGTTCGAAGTTTTGTTGGACTTGCTGGTTATTATCGGAGGTTTATTGAGGGTTTTTCCAAGATTGCTGGACCACTTACGCAGCTTACGAGGAAAAATCAAGCTTTTGAGTGGACGGAAGCACGTGAAGCTAGTTTTCAAGAGTTGAAGAAGAGATTGACGACTGCACCGGTGTTGATCCTACCAGATTCGACAAAATCTTTTGAGGTGTATTGCGACGCTTCTTATCAAGGGCTAGGATGCGTGTTGATGCAAGATCGGAACGTTGTGGCATATGCTTCTCGACAATTGAAGGTTCATGAGAGGAATTATCCAACGCATGATTTGGAATTGGCCGCTGTGGTTTTTGCTCTAAAGATATGGAGACATTTTCTCTATGGAGCAACGTTCAACATTTTCAGTGATCACAAGAGCTTGAAGTACTTGTATGATCAGAAGGAGCTGAACATGAGGCAGCGGAGATGGTTAGAATTCCTGAAAGATTATGATTTTCAACTGTTGTACCACCCTGGTAAGGCGAATGTTGTGGCTGATGCCTTAAGTAGAAAGATGATCGTGCTTTTGCACTGATGATCAAGGAAAAAGGAGCTCATTGAACAGTTTAGAGATGTGTGGTCATGTGTTGAGTTAAAACCGGGGAGGATCTGTTAACATGGTTACTATCTCGAGCGAGCTGATGGAAGACATAAGGGAAAAACAGAATGCCGATAAATTTTTGCAAGGAATAAGGGAACAAATAAAGCAAGGCGAGACAATAGAGTTCAAAGAAGGAACTGATGGAATTCTGAGGTTTCGGGGTAGAGTCTGTGTTCCTCGTAACCGGGAGCTGAGGCGATATATTGTGAAACATGCCCATACTAGTTTATTGAGTATGCATCCAGGCATAACAAAGATGTACCAAGACTTGAAGAAGTTATTCTGGTGGCATGGATTGAAGAGTGATGTGATTAGGTGCGTGTCAACTTGTCTAGTCTGTCAAAAGGCGAAAGTGGAGCATCAAAGACCAGCTGGAATGTTACAACCGTTATCTATTCCAGAATGGAAATGGGATAGCATATCCATGGATTTCATTACTGGTTTGCCGAAGACAAGGAAAGGTTATGATTCGATATGGGTTATAGTCGATAGGCTTACGAAATCAGCTCATTTCTTACCAATTAATATCAAATATTAATTGGAAAGATTAACCGAGTTGTACATCATTGAAATTGTCAGATTACATGGTGTACTGACTAGTATAGTTTCTGATCGAGATCCAAGGTTTACGTCAAGGTTTTGGCGAAGTCTGCAAGAAGCTATGGGAACTAAGTTACGATTGAGTTCGGCGTATCATCCGCAGACAGATGGTCAGACAGAAAGAACTATACAGTCTTTGGAAGATCTGTTGCGTGCTTGTGTTTTAGAATAACGAGAAAGTTGGGATGAATTTTTATCTCTGATAGAATTCACCTACAACAATAGTTTTCATTCAAGCATAGGAATGGCACCTTATGAGGCATTGTATGGAAGACGATGTCGAACACCGTTGTGTTGGTATCAGGATGGGGAAAGCATGACTGTTGGACCCGATCTTATACAACAAACTACGAAAAAAGTAAAGATGATACAAGAAAAGATGAAGACGACGCAATGCAGACAAAAGAGTTATGCGGATAAACGAAGACGACCTCTTGAATTTGAGGAGGGTGAGCATGTATTTCTGAGAGTTACTCCTACGACTGGTGTCGGAAGAGTTATTAAGTCTAAGAAACTTACTCCTAAATTCATTGGACCGTATCAGATTATCCGACGTGTAGGTCCTGTAGCGTATCAGATCGCTATGCCGCCGTTTCTGTCAAATCTGCATGACGTATTTCATGTGTCTTAGTTGCGAAAGTATATACCAGATCTGACGCATGTTATACAGCCAGATGACGTGCAGCTGAAGGACAATTTGACTTATGAAACTTTACCTGTCAGAATTGAGGACAAAAAGGTAAAACAGCTTCGAGGGAAAATGATCGAGCTGGTAAAAGTCACATGGAATGATGTGACGGGTGAAGCTACCTGGGAGCTGGAAGATAAAATGAAGGATCAGTATCCTCATTTGTTTTGAGGAACAGCGAATTTCGAGGACGAAATTTTTATTTGTTGGGGAGAGTTGTAACGCCCCAATTTTTAGAAAATATTTCGAATGTACTGTTTGCTGTTTTTCAAGTTATTGTGTAAATGACTGTTGTGTCCTTATTTTACTGTTTCTCGATTTCTGTGTGAAATACAAATACGTTTATACAGGCTCAAATTTTATTTGGTCTTTTTACGTAATTTGTTCCGAGACGGTAAAATAAAAGTTTTTTCGAGTTACTGTTTTAATTTTTCTGGAAGATATACAGACAATTAATATTGTCTGTAATTTTATTTGAACGTTTTGGACGATTAGCTACGTTGTGGGAAAAAAATGAGAAAATGACCATTACGTCCCAAACGTGCTGTTTTTGCTGTTTTTAATTGTTTTCTACTTGATTTAATGTCTGATATTACTGTCTGTGTTTTTATATAGACTTTTTGTGTGATTTGCTCCGAGGCAGGAAAATAATATTTTTTCGGGCCTGGGAAATCTTATTTTATTATTTAGGAATTGGGGATCTTACTAAACCCGATTCGAATGAGACGAAAATAATCTTTTAATTTTTAGGATTTTTTGTCAAATAAAATAATTTTATAATATTATAATATTATTTTATTAGTCAAGTATAATAAAATGACAAAGTGGACCGGAAATGTTTTGCGGGACCCACGTTTAGCTAATCTGATTAACTTAGTAGCTTAATTAATCATCATTAACAAGTAGAACTTTCCGAACAAGTCGACTCGCCTAGTGACTAAGCGATAATTAATGGAAAGTGTGACTAGGCTTGGGAGTCATCAATAACCAACCAATAGGAGACAAACTTGTTAAGCAAGCTTTAATCCTAACCTTTGATGCATCCAAGGGCTTGGATGAAGCCAAGCAAGATGCACACCTTGCATGCTCTTTGAGAGCTACGGCCAAGGGAGGTGGGAGATCATTCTTCACTTTGCTTGCATGCAAAATTCTCTCTTCTCTCTCATCAAAAACCCTAGCCACCATTCTTGTTTCTTTTCTTCACCATTTTCGGCCAAGCTTGTTCTTTGATCATCCAACCATCCAAAATTCTATCAAGCCAACTTTTCTAAACCTAAACACAAACCTAAGAACATCTCTAGTTGAAAGTTTCTTCAAAATCTTTCATTTGGAGCTTGGAAATCAATCTTGAAGATTTTACCTAGAAGGTGAAATATCATGTTTTTCTTTTCTCTCTTCTTTTTCAAAGTTCTAAGCCATGATCTATCCATGGTTTAGGTTCTTTTTCATGGTTAGTAACTTGTAGAATTTCGTTTGAGTTGCTAGGTACTTTGGTGGAGGAAACCGAATACTAGGAGGAGTGAAAGAAAAACCATTTGTCTTCATTTAAGGTAAGAGAAAGACAAATCTTATCACCTATGGATGGTGGTAAGAAGATGGAGTTTTGATTTTGTGATTGTAGAATCCATAAGGATTCATGTTTGTGCTTGTTAGTAGCTTATTTGATGTGGTTGTGTATTTGTTAATAGCTTTCCTATTTGTTGTTTGTAATAATTTGCATGTCTACAAGCTTTAAGTTGCATGTCTACAAGCTTTGATAATATTGCATATGTTAGAATTGTATGATAAAGTATAGAATTGCATGATAATGGATAGGATGTGAACAACATGTCAAGGAAATGCATGTGTGTTCCAAAGAACACTCCATGATGGCTCACGACCACTAACAAAATGGAGAACCAAAATGTTCTCATAATTTTCTTAAAAGGTGATTTAATTAACCTAGGAGAATTAAGAAGGTTTCAAGTTGTTTAAATCAAGAAAAATGAATTTAGAAATCAAATGGCATAACTTTACATTTTCAGCCAACAAGTCTAACTTCAACATTTTAATTTCTAAAATTATTTTCTAAGGTAATGATTTAATCAATGTAGACAATACAAGAGATTTAACATGCATTTAGAAGGTGAAAAACAATTTGGAAATCAAATGCAAAGTTTTTATCAAATTCGGCCAACATGCCAAATTAGATATTCATGATTTCTAAAATTAATTCCAAGCTATTTTCAATCAAGAAGAAGCAATATAAGTTAAAGTAAATTTTCTACAATGAGTTTTAAAGAAATAAAGTGGTTAGAACTAAGTTTAAGAGGTTAATACTAATGATTTTTACTGTAAGGAGAAATACAGTAACTTTTGAAAATTTCTAACATATAGCTCATGCTGTATTTTGAAGCATGTTAGTAGTTTTCAAAAGGATTAATTATATGGTTTAAAAATTTAATAAACAGAATTTTTATGGTAAAATTAGGAAACCATTAATATAATTTTCTAAACAAAATACTGTCAATTTTTAGTAAAAACGGACAAATAAGATAGAAAAGATGTCCAAAAGACAGTATACGGTATGAAAAATATTATACGTAGTTTAAAAGTATTATTTATTATTTCTGTTTATTTAAACAGTGATTTTTAAGGAATTCGGTCAAGAAAATGATTTAAAAATCTTACGCGATTGAGAAAACGTATTAAAAATCCTACGCGATTTTGAAAACAGAAAAATATATTTACGCGATTTCAAAACGATTATAAAAACGACGAGATTTTGAAAACGCGATAAAATTTCTACGCGATTGACCGTTACTATATTTATTTTTCGCTGTCGGGAAAATGTGAACCCGTACAGGCTTTTGAGGATTTTTTGCTGTCGAGAAAATGTGAACCCGTACTGGCTTTCTATTTTTCTGCCATTGAGGGCATATTATTATCTTGAGGGCATTTTTGTAATTTTATATTTTTGGAATTATGTATTGTCTTTATGCTAATTTTTGGTGTTTTGGTTGACGAGACGAATCACATCGTGTTGTCGATGCGATAAATGTAGTGTGGTTCATTGTTCTAATGAACTTGGAGACTTTAGTGTACGGGATCCCATATATGGATGAGTTGGTAGCTCATCCGCCGGGCCGTGGTAAACCGATAGCACACTAATGGACTCGACACGCACTATATTTAATCGAGGTTTGTAAAGTCTAGTAGTACATTGCCTATAGTGCCACAACGGAGACCGTGAACTATACTACGCCTGGATGGTGGATTCCCAGTGTCGTAGGCTATTGACGCAACGTGTGACAGCGTGATAGTTGGTTGGGCAGCCGTGGTACTAATAGATTTTGCAAGTCATTCTCTCTGATATCTGTTTGTGTTTAACTCCATGGAGTAGGATCGTGTCTTAGTGTATATGATTATATCTTGGATGTTATTCAATTTTCTCTATTTATCTTTATCTGGTAATTATTATGATGGTTGTCTATTGTATTATTTTATTCTATCCGTGATATTGTTTTATCGTGTTTTTTTTATCCGTGTTATATCTGTGATGTTATGTAACGTTATGATATCTAAGCTTTACTCTATTCCATTATTATTACTGTTACAACTTTTTGTTTTGCATAAATTATATATATGATATTTGTCGTCTTCTTATTGGCCATGTTTATGGTGATTTTAGATTGTCTTACCTCTTTATTGTATGTGTTTCCTGTATATTTATTTTATGCGATAAAGAGTTTGAGGAAGAAGAAGAGGAGCAGCCTCTTGAGGTCTTGTACCCCGAGGAGGAGGAAGATCACAAACCGACGACCGCGGTTTACGATCAAGAACCATCTGATCATCCATATCCATTGGATTGATTAGTTTTGGTATGGCGGTGCCCGGATTTTTGGGATTCGTGACTCTGGAGTTCCATGGTGGATCGCTATCGTGGCACATGAGAGGAGATAGAGACTCGGTGACGTATGCGGGACGGATGACTGTGACCTTAGGCATAGATTTGATGGAGAGCCGATCATGACTACGACAGTGTTTCTACACTTAGAGTTACCCTTATCCATTAGGCGTCATTTTGGTGGTATGACCACGGAGCCTAGTGAGATAAGTATCGTATCGACGGCGCGATCACGTTATCGCCGAGAGTCGAGGCATCCAGGATATTTGTCCCCTGATGATCATTTTCTTGATGAGAGTGATCCTTCAGAGGAGTAAATATGTTTGATGTTTTTTTTTTGCGTGTCTGCGTATGGATGTATATATTGACTCTTTTACTGTTTTTATTTACTATTTCTGTATAAATATTTGTAACTATAGTTGTAAATTATTTGTATAACTTATAACTTGGAACATATGTATATTATGAGTAGTGTTGTTTGTTTATTTTATATTTTTCCGTAATATTTTATTTTTAACCATCTGTTTATCAGGAAATTACTTTACGACCCATATTATTAAGTAATGAATGTTTTATAACTTGGGTAGATTTTATTTATTTATTTTTATTTTTTTTTATATGTGTGGCATCCCCAAAGGGGTGTTACAACTATCATCTAGGATAACCACTACACTGGCATTACCCGAATGATATCTCAACTCAAGGTTATGAGCCTTGAAAAACTCTATCCATCTATTCTGCTTTATGTCTAGCTTCCTCTGATCAACAAGCATCTTGAGCTATCATGATCGCTGAACATCTCTAACTGGACTCCTTATGAGTTATGTCTCCAAAACTATAAGATAATGATACAAACCAAGAATGATATCCAATTTAAGGCCAAATCGATTTTTGATGAAAATTTTATTTTCGTTAGTGAGGAATCTGTTGACTTGTTTTGGCTTTATCTTATGCTACAAAACTCCAATTGATGCATTCTTTAGTTCGTTGAAAAGATAAGGAAATTATCTACAAATTATATTTCAAGCTTCTTGATTAGATTTGGCTTCTATCATGGTGAAAAATGGGCTGGAAGTTTAGGACGAATTTTTGAACAGAGTTTTCTAGTTTATTTCTATTAAATAAAGTATAATAAACTTTGTGTGTGGATGGTGCACATTTTTATTAAGCTTCTTGGGAGGGCAACCTTTGGCTTGCATGCCTAGGTAACTCCTTTTTAGAAGTCATGAACCACTTTTATTATCCACTTAATTGTCATTAGTTGCTTTAATTAGCCACTTAGTGGATTAGTTATTTCTTTTATGAGGGTTTTTGTCACTTTATGATGACCTTTTGTTTGCATGATGTATGCAGCCCCTAAACTCTATATATGTACACATCTATGATCAATGAAAAAAAGAACTGGATGTTCAATTTGGGTTTGTCCAATTGTGAGAGTGTTTAGCCTCTCTTAGGTTCTTCATTGAGCCAACCCCTTCGATCTTATCAAGAGTCCAAGACCCTTGTGGCGATCTTCACCTTGGCTTATCAATTCCCCTTGGAATTGTGGCGCCTACCTTCCATTCCTTGTCTTGTCCATTTGATTGTTTTCTTCTTCATCACAATTTTGGTTGGTCACTCAAGGATAGATCCGAATTTCTACATGATCTTTTCTAGGATCATATCATGCAAACCTTTGTTACACTTTCTACATTAACTAGCAAATAGGAGTTACCTAGGCATGCAAACCAAAGGTTGTCCTCCCAAAAAACATGCACTATTCATCCTTCATAGTTTATTACACTTTATTTAATAGAAATAAACTAAAAAAATGCTATTTTAGAGAAGTGGACATCCAAGTCATCATGGGTCTTCAAGTTGGATGAGATAAGTGACCAATTTGGGCTCCACTCCATCAAGACTTGAATTTGGGCTTGCTTCAATTAAAGTTGTCACCATTTGATTTAGGACTTCTTGGGCTTTCTTGGTCCTAGCTCTTGTCATAGGTCCACCAAGTCCTTGTAGTGCTCCTTGATCCATGCTCCTTAGTGGGCTCACATCATCCCCTCCTTCTTTAAGTGAATTCGACCTCGAATTGAAATCTTCATCACCTACATCAAATGGAGACAAATCAGCTACATTGAAAGTTGCACTAACACCATACTCACCGGAAGGTCTATCTTGTAGGCATTATCATTGATCTTGGCCAACACTTGGAATGGACCCATCTCCTCTTGGTTGAAGCTTGATTTCCTTGTGAAGGAAATCTCTTTTCTCATGTGTACCCAGCACCCAATCTCCGTGTTCAAACACCACTTTCCTCCTCCCTTTGTTGCCTTGTCTAACATAGCTTTCAGTCTTTTTCTCAATTTGAGCCTTGACTTGCTCGTGTAACTTCCTCACAAATTCAGCTTTAGCCCTGCCATCTTCATGCTTTAAAATTGAAGAGTTAGGCAATGGCAATAAATCAAGAGGAGTGAGAGGATTAAATCCATAAACAACCTCAAAAGGAGAATATTGAGTAGTACTATGAACAGCTCTATTATAAGCAAATTCCACATGAGGCAAACACTCCTCCCAAGACTTAATGTTCTTCTTTATTACAGCCCTAAGAAGGGAAGAAAGTGTCCTATTAACTACCTCAGTTTGCCCATCCGTTTGGGGATGACAAGTAGTGGAGAAAAGAAGCTTTGTACCCAGCTTACCCCATAAAGTCCTCCAAAAGTGACTTAAGAACTTTGTGTCACGATCTGAAACAATACTTCTTGGAAGGCCATGAAGCCTTACCACTTCTTTGAAAAACAATTCAGCAACATGACAAGCATCATCAACTTTTTTACATGGTATAAAATGTGCCATTTTAGAAAACCTATCCACCACCACAAAAATTGAATCCTTACCATTCTTTGTCCGGGGTAGTCCTACAACAAAATCCATTGACAAATCAATCCAAGGAAAATAAGGAATAGGCAACGGAGTATAAAGTCCATGAGGCATCACTTTAGATTTAGACCTTTTACAAACAATGCATTTTTGACAAAACTTTTGCACATCATGTTTCATGTGTGGCCAATGAAAATGTTCGTGCAACATGTCTAAAGTCTTTTGAACCCCAAAATGCCCCATTAGTCCCCCTTCATGCGCTTCCCTCACAAGCAACTCTCTTATAGAACTTTTAGGCACACATAATCTCTTTTCTTTAAACAAAAACCCTTGGTGCCTAAAATATCCATTTTGAGCCCAATGCAAACAATTAGCATAGATATGGGAAAAATCTTTATCATGCTCATACAATTCTTTGATGCATTCAAGCCCAAACAATTTTGTTTCAAGGGTAGAGAGTAAGGTATACCTTCTTGAAAGTGCATCCGCCACTATGTTGGCCTTACCTTTCTTATGCTTGATCACATATGGGAATTGTTCAAGACTCAACCCACTTGGCATGCCTCTTATTCAACTTTCCTTGTCCTTTCAAGTACTTTAAGGACTCATGATCACTATGGATAACAAACTCTTTGGGCAAAAGATAATGTTGCCATGTTTGCAAAGCCCTCACCAAGGCATACAACTCCTTATCATAGGTGGGATAATTAAGGACAAGCACCACTTAATTTCTCACTAAAGTAAGCAATTGGATGCCCTTCTTGCATTAAAACAGCTCCAACACCAACATTAGAAGCATCACATTCAATTTCAAAAGATTTAGCAAAATTAGGCAAAGCAAGTATTGGTGCATGGGTGAGCTTTTTCTTAAGTTCCTTAAAAGCTTGTTCTTGTTTTTCCCCCATTTAAACCCAACATTCTTTTTGACAATTTCATTAAGAGGTGCAGCCAATGTGCTAAAATCTTTAACAAACCTCCTATAGAAACTAGCCAAACCATGAAAGCTCCTCACATCACTCACATTTTTGGGGGTTGGCCAATCTTGAATGGCCTTAATCTTTTCTTGATCCACATGGACCCTTTAGCATTAATCACAAAACCAAGGAAAATCACATGATCCACACAAAAAGTACATTTTTCCAAGTTTGCATACAACCTTTCTTTTCTTAATACAAGCAAAACAGCCCTTAAATGTTCATGGTGCTCATCTAAGTTTTTGCTATATATTAAGATATCATCAAAATATACCACCACAAATTTTCCCAAAAATTCTCTTAAGACATGGTTCATAAGCCTCATAAAAGTGCTTGGTGCATTTGTTAAACCAAAAGGCATTACCAACCATTCATACAAACCAAATTTAGTTTTGAAAGCGGTTTTCCATTCATCCCCTTCCCTTATCCTAATTTGATGGTACCCACTTTTCAAATCAATTTTAGAAAAAATGCAAGCACCAAACAATTCATCAAGCAAATCATCAAGTCTAGGGATAGGATGCCTATACTTAATGGTGATGTTGTTCACGGCCCTACAATCCGTGCACATCCTCCAAGTGCCATCCTTTTTGGGCACCAAAATGACGGGTACAGCACATGGACTTAAGTTCTCTTGTACCCATCCTTTTTGCATCAACTCCTCCACTTGCTTTTGGATCTCTTTGGTCTCTTGAGGATTGCTCCTATAGGCTGGCCTATTGGGTAATGATGCACCCGGAATGAGGTCAATATGGTGCTCAATTCCCCTCAAAGGTGGAAGGCCATGTGGCACTTCCTTAGGGAAGATATCCTCAAATTCCTGCAAAAGATTTTTCACACCACTAGACAAAGAATGATCATTAGAAATGTTAGCATTTAAACAAAATTCCCTACACAAAAGCATGTATAGGGGCTGTCTTGAAACCAATGCACTTTTCACCTCACTTTTTGTTGCAAAACAACTCTCTTTTCTCTCTTTTTCATCTCGGTTTTTCTTTTTTTTCTTTTTTCTCATGATTTTTTTTTTATTTTTCATCACTCTTTTTCTCTTGTTCACTCTCTTTTTCTTTTCTCTCTTGCTCTCTTTTCTCTCTCATTTTCTTTTGATCCTCACTAACTTGTTTTGGAGATAAAGGAGAGAGTACAACCTTTCGCTCCTTGTCCATAAAAGTGAACTTGTTTGAAAATCCATCATGAATGGCCTTCTTGTCATATTGCCAAGGCCTTCCCAACAACATATGGCTTGCCTCCATAGGCACTACATCACAAAGAACATTGTCCTCATACTTCCCAATGGAGAATGGAACCTCCACTTGTTTGTTCACCACCATCTCCCCAACCTCACTCAACCATTGAAGTCTATATGGTGTTGGATGGGTTTTAGTGATAAGATTTAATTTAGACACCAACCTAGAACTTACTACATTTGCACAACTACCTCCATCAATTATTAGAGAACAAACTTTACCTTGAATTAGGCATCTAGAGTGAAAAATGTTCTCCTTTTGGCTAGCTTCATGTTCCTTCACTTGACTCCCCAAAAGCCTCCTCACCATAAGTAAGTCATCATCCGGCATGAACACTTCTTCTTCACTTTCCTCTCCACTTGAAGCTTCGGATTGAGACATCACTTCACCATTCATGGACACCATAGTTCTCTTGGTTGGACATTGAGAGGCTATGTGGCCATGACCAAGACACTTGAAACACTTGACATCTCTGCTCCTTGTGGTTGGTTCCATGGGCTTCTTGCCTTGAGAGGTGCTCACGGCCTCCTTGCTTGGTGCACCCTCCTTCTTTTGCTTGTCCTTCCAATTTGAAGATGGGAATTTAGAAGATGATGAAGAGGAATATTTGGATTTCCTCCTCTTTAATTGTTGCTCCACCTTGATTGCTTGTTGCACCAAATCTTTAAGCTCCACATAGTTTTGCAACTCCACCACATCTTGAATTTCTTGGTTCAAGCCATGCAAGAACCTTGCCATAGTTGCCTCACGGTCCTCCTCAAAGTTTGACCTAAGTAAGGCCAATTCCATCTCCTTGAAGTACTCATCCACACTCTTGCTCCCTTGGGTAAGTCTTTGCAATTTGTTGTGGATGTCCCTTTGATAGTGACTTGGGACAAACCTCCTCCTCATTACAATTTTCATGTCTTCCCAAGTCTCAATTGGCTCCTCTCCAATTCTCCTCCTCTCCTTTTGGAATTGATCCCACCATACTAGTGCATACTCCTTGAACTCCAACGCCGCCACCTTCACTTTCTTTCTCTCATTATATGTGTTGCAATCAAACACTTGCTCCATTTGTCTTTGGAGTGCTTGAACTTGATTAGCCATTCTAGCATGTAGAGTGGCTGTCCTTGGTGACAATGGTGGACTATCACCCATTTGAGTAGTAGAAAGTGTAATTTATCCTCACAACACTCCCTCTCTTTTCTCACAAAGTGTATATATATATATATATATATATTTTTTTTCACTCTTTTTTTTTTTTTTTCACACAAGATGTAATTTTCACTCTTGCCTCTTTCCACTCAAATTCTCTTTGCAAGTTCTTAAATGAACCGCTCTCATCTTTCAATTACCAAAAGCTCTTACAAAGGTAGCGGTCCTCACAAGAGTAAGCACTCAGAAGTTGAAGAAAAGATGAAACTCTAGACAAAACTCAAAGGAATTTAAAAGACAAGCAAGAAAAGCTAATTAAAAAAAAGAAAGGTAGAACTCAAAAGAAATAAGAAGAAAAAGAAATGCACAAGGTATGTAGAATAGCACCGCTTAATTGAAATTCACAAGGCATTCAAACTCAATCTTGCTTAAGTGCAAGGGCAGTCTCTTTTTTCTCTTTTTTCTTTTTTTTAATACTATTTTTCAAGCCCTTGTTCTCTTTTTTTTTTTGCACTTAAAAAAAATGGTTCTTGCAAATTTTTTTTTCAATTGTTATGCCCAATTGTGTATTTAGGAGTTTCCTTTCAAATTAAGGTGCTATAAAACATATAACAAGAATGAGATATAGAATTGACAAGATCAAAGTAAATATTGCGTAGAAATTAAAGAACAAAAAATTAAAGGTAGAAAATAAAAGGACTAGAATTTAAATGGCAAAAAGTCAAGAACGGAAAGTAAAGAATGTTGCCAATTCTTAGAAATGGCAGAGATCAATGATGATCAAGATTGTGTATAATTATGACATTCAAGCAATAGTGCTTGATGTTTGGAAAGCAATAAGAACAAGTACAAAAGAAAATGCAAGAACTCTATCAACTCTAGAATCCGGGCTCTAGATACCAAATTGATGAGCCCACTGATATGATTCCACTTACCATGGTTTCTCATTTTTACGGATCTATCTAGGGTGGAATTCGCACAAGCTTAGGATTATTTGATATTCTTGCAAATTGATGCTTGTAACTGAATGGACATAAAGGAAAAATGAAAATAATAAAGGAAAATGGTTAAGACGAGAGATGGAAATAAGAAATGGATTGGTGCCACAATCAAGGATTGATTGATAAACCAAAGTTAGTGATCGCCACAAGAGAAACTCTTGATAAGATCTATGGCTCAGTCAAGAACCTAAGAGAGGAATACTCTCACAATTGGACAAACCAAATTGAACATCAAATCCTAGTTTTTTTTTATTCATCCAATTCAAGTACATTATATAGAGAATGGCTAGCAGCCCCACTAATGCTTACATTAATGCCTCAACTAATTGGTATTGATGGCAATTAGTGCATGAAACTTATTATGCTTAAGTGCAGCATTAATTCATTCTAGAATTTACCAAAGGCATGCAAGCCAATGGTCACTCTTGAATAGTGGATGCAAGCCAATATGCATCCTTTGTGTGTGGATGGTGCACATTTTTATTAAGCTTCTTGGGAGGGCAACCTTTGGCTTGCATGCCTAGGTAACTCCTTTTTAGAAGTCATGAACCACTTTTATTATCCACTTAATTGTCATTAGTTGCTTTAATTAGCCACTTAGTGGATTAGTTATTTCTTTTATGAGGGGTTTTAGTCACTTTATGGTGACCTTTTGTTTGCATGATGTATGCAGCCCCTAAACTCTATATATGTACACATCTATGATGAATGAAAAAAAGAACTTGGATGTTCAATTTGGGTTTGTCCAATTGTGAGAGTGTTTAGCCTCTCTTAGGTTCTTCATTGAGCCAACCCCTTCGATCTTATCAAGAGTCCAAGACCCTTGTGGCGATCTTCACCTTGGCTTATCAATTCCCCTTGGAATTGTGGCGCCTACCTTCCATTCCTTGTCTTGTCCATTTGATTGTTTTCTTCTTCATCACAATTTTGGTTGGTCACTCAAGGATAGATCCGAATTTCTACATGATCTTTTCTAGGATCATATCATATGGTATCAGAGCCATCCTTCCAAGAGTGACATTTGATCTTGTTCTTAAATTTATTTATTTTTTTTCTCCAGAAATTTCTTCTTCCCACCACCTATCATGGAGTCTCTAATGAAGAAAAATGATGCCAAGCAAAGGGAGGATCTTTTCTATTCTAGATGCTATGTGAAGGACAAGATATGTAGCTTGGTCATTGATAGAAAGGGTTACATTAACCTGGCTAGTACCACCATGGTGCAAAAGTTGGGACTTCCTATTCTAGAGCATCCACAACCGTATAAGCTTTGGTGCATCCCAGAGTTTAGCGATCTTGGTGATGTGATGGTGAACAAACAAGTACGAGTGTCATTCCATATTGGGAGATATGAAGATGAGGTATTATGTGATGTGGTGCCCATAGAATCAAGGCACTTGTTACTTGGGCGTCCTTGGAGGGTTGAACGACAAGTGAGATATGATGCCTATAAGAATAAGTACTCATTTGTATTTAATGATCGTAAAATTACTCTTGTACCATTGTCACCAAAACAAGTGTATGAAGAGCAAATTCACTTGAAAAGAGAGAGTGAGAAAGGAAGAATGAGTGAGAAAAAAATTGAAGAGGGTTCGGTGGGTGAGGAAAAAGTTGAGAGTACATTTGAAGAGAAAGAAAAGAAAGATGAAAGTATGGAAAAGAATGAGGAAAAAAAAAAATGAGAGCAAAAAAGAAAGTGTTGTGAAAAACGAAAACTTGAATGCTTGTTTTGATGTTATTCCTAATTCTTCGCCTAGTTGTGTTGAATCTCTTTTCAAGAAAATTGAGTTTGTTCCTCCAAAAGAAGCTTGCAAGACATTCAATGAAATTGAAGATATGATTCCAAAGGAAGAATGCAAAGCATCAATTGGATTAGAATTACAAGAGGAAAGTAAGGAAGTTGAAGAAGCAATTCCAAGGGAGGTGCCCCATGGATTCAAAAGAGTTGTGTTTGAACCCGGAGGATGAAGATGATTCTCAAAGGCAAGAAATTCGAGGTCGAATTCTCTTCAAGAGGGAGGGAATGATACAAACCAAGAATGATATCCAATTTAGGGCCAAATTGATTTTTGATGAAAATTTTATTTTCGTTAGTGAGGAATCTGTTGACTTGTTTTGGCTTTATCTTATGCTACAAAACTCCAATTGATGCATTCTTTAGTTCGTTGAAAAGATAAGAAATTATCTACAAATTATATTTCAAGCTTCTTGACCAGATTTGGCTTCTATCATGGTGAAAAATAGGCTGGAAGTTTAAGACGAATTTTTGTACAGAGTTTTCTAGTTTATTTCTATTAAATAAAGTATAATAAACTTTGTGTGTGGACGGTGCACATTTTTATTAAGCTTCTTGGGAGGGCAACCTTTGGCTTGCATGCCTAGGTAACTCCTTTTTAGAAGTCATGAACCACTTTTATTATCCACTTAATTGTCATTAGTTGCTTTAATTAGTCACTTAGTGGATTAGTTATTTCTTTTATGAGGGGTTTTAGTCACTTTATGGTGACCTTTTGTTTGCATGATGTATGCAGCCCCTAAACTCTATATATGTACACATCTATGATGAATGAAAAAAAGAACTTGGATGTTCAATTTGGGTTTGTCCAATTGTGAGAGTGTTTAGCCTCTCTTAGGTTCTTCATTGAGCCAACCCATTCGATCTTATCAAGAGTCCAAGACCCTTGTGGCGATCTTCACCTTGGCTTATCAATTCCCCTTGGAATTGTGGCGCCTACCTTCCATTCCTTGTCTTGTCCATTTGATTGTTTTCTTCTTCATCACAATTTTGGTTGGTCACTCAAGGATAGATCCGAATTTCTACATGATCTTTTCTAGGATCATATCATGGGTATCATGGGTCCAATTGATGTGAGCCCACTAAGGAGCATGGATCAAGGAGCACTACAAGGACTTGGTGGACCTATGACAAGAGCTAGGACCAAGAAAGCTCAAGAAGTCCTAAATCAAATGGTGACAACTTTAATTGAAGCAAGCCCAAATTCAAGTCTTGATGGAGTGGAGCCCAAATTGGTCACTTATCTCATCCAACTTGAAGACCCATGATGACTTGGATGTCCACTTCTCTAAAATAGCATTTTTTTAGTTTATTTCTATTAAATAAAGTGTAATAAACTATGAAGGATGAATAGTGCACGTTTTTTGGGAGGGCAACCCTTGGTTTGCATGCCTAGGTAACTCCTATTTGCTAGTTAATGCTTTAATTAGCCACTTAATGGATTAGTTATTGCTTTTTATGGGGAATTTGTCACATTATGATGACCATTTTGTATGCATATTCTATGCACCCCATTTTCCTATAAATAGGTGCCTAAAACATGAATGAAGGGACTCTTGGATGTGAATTTGGATTGAATCCATTTGTGAGAATTTCATTCTCTTTGGTTCTTGGTTGAGCCATCTTGGTTCTTATCAAAGGCTTCCTTACCTTTGTGGCGAATCTTCGCTTGACTTATCACTCTCTAAGAGTGTGGCGTCTTCTTCCTCCCATTCCTTTTCCTTTTTCCATCTTTTCTATTATTTTTACTATTCACGTCACTATTTATGTCACTATTCATGTCACTATTCATCAGTTCTGTTCCTCGGGTATTGTTCATCATTTCATTCTTGAAAACACTAAATCAACTCAAGGACGATCCGTAAAAACAATATGCATCCAACTTGGATCATATCATGTGGTATCTAGAGCCCGGATTCTAGAGTTGATAGAGTTCTTGCATTTTCTTTTGTACTTGTTCTTATTGCTTTCCAAACATCAAGCACTATTGCTTGAATGTCATAATTATACACAATCTTGATCATCATTGATCTCTGCCATTTCTAAGAATTGGCAACATTCTTTACTTTTCGTTCTTTACTTTTTGCCATTTAAATTCTAGTCCTTTTATTTTCTACCTTTAATTTCTGTTCTTTAATTTCTACGCAATATTTACAGCTTTGATCTTGTCAATTCTATATCTGTTGCTGTTATATGTTTTATAGCACCTTAATTTGAAAGGAAACTCCTAAATACACAATTGGGCATAACAATTGAAAAAAAAAATTGCAAGAACCATTTTTTTTTAAGTAAAAAAAAAAAAAAAAAAGAGAACAAGGGCTTGAAAAATAGTAAAAAAAAAAAAAAAAAAAAAGAGAGCTGCCCTTGCACTTAAGCAAGATTGAGTTTGAATGCCTTGTGAATTTCAATTAAGCGGTGCTATTCTACATACCTTGTGCATTTCTTTTTCTTCTTATTTCTTTTGAGTTCTACCTTTCTTTTTTTTAATTAGCTTTTCTTGCTTGTCTTTTAAATTCCTTTGAGTTTTGTCTAGAGTTTCATCTTTTCTTCAACTTCTGAGTGCTTACTCTTGTGAGGACCGCTACCTTTGTAAGAGCTTTTGGTAATTGAAAAATGAGAGGGTTCATTTAAGAACTTGCAAAGAGAATTTGAGTGGAAAGAGGCAAGAGTGAAAATTACATCTTGTGTGAAAAAAAAGCCAAAAAAAAAAAAGCCAAAAAGAGTGAAAAAATATATATATATATATATATATACACTTTGTGAGAAAAGAGAGGGAGTGTTGTGAGGATAAATTACACTTTCTACTACTCAAATGGGTGATAGTCCACCATTGTCACCAAGGACAGCCACTCTACATGCTAGAATGGCTAATCAAGTTCAAGCACTCCAAAGACAAATGGAGCAAATGCAAGCCAACTATGATAGACAACTAGCCAACCTTCAACGGGATGACTCAAGTGGCTATGATAGTGAAGAAAGAGGGAGGCCAAGAGGAAGAAGACCTAGAAGAGGAGGCCCTAGGGGAGGAAGGCGTGAAGATAGGATTGAGGGGGTTAAAATCAAAGTTCCTTCCTTTCTTGGAAAGAATGACCCCGAAGCCTATTTGGAGTGGGAACTCAAGATGGAGCAAGTGTTTGATTGCAACACATATAATGAGAGAAAGAAAGTGAAGGTGGCGGCGTTGGAGTTCAAGGAGTATGCACTAGTATGGTGGGATCAATTCCAAAAGGAGAGGAGGAGAATTGGAGAGGAGCCAATTGAGACTTGGGAAGACATGAAAATTGTAATGAGGAGGAGGTTTGTCCCAAGTCACTATCAAAGGGACATCCACAACAAATTGCAAAGACTTACCCAAGGGAGCAAGAGTGTGGATGAGTACTTCAAGGAGATGGAATTGGCCTTACTTAGGTCAAACTTTGAGGAGGACCGTGAGGCAACTATGGCAAGGTTCTTGCATGGCTTGAACCAAGAAATTCAAGATGTGGTGGAGTTGCAAAACTATGTGGAGCTTGAAGATTTGGTGCAACAAGCAATCAAGGTGGAGCAACAATTAAAGAGGAGGAAATCCAAATATTCCTCTTCATCATCTTCCAAATTCCCATCTTCAAATTGGAAGGACAAGCAAAAGAAGGAGGGTGCACCAAGCAAGGAGGCCGTGAGCACCTCTCAAGGCAAGAAGCCCATGGAACCAACCACAAGGAGCAGAGATGTCAAGTGTTTCAAGTGTCTTGGTCATGGCCACATAGCCTCTCAATGTCCAACCAAGAGAACTATGGTGTCCTTGAATGGTGAAGTGATGTCTCAATCCGAAGCTTCAAGTGGAGAGGAAAGTGAAGAAGAAGTGTTCATGCCGGATGGTGACTTACTTATGGTAAGGAGGCTTTGGAGAGTCAAGTGAAGGAACATGAAGCTAGCCAAAGGGAGAACATTTTCCACTCTAGATGCCTAATTCAAGGTAAAGTTTGTTCTCTAATAATTGATGGAGGTAGTTGTGCAAATGTAGTAAGTTCTAGGTTGGTGTCTAAATTAAATCTTATCACTAAAACCCATCCAACACCATATAGACTTCAATGGTTGAGTGAGGTGGG
Source organism: Ormosia emarginata (assembly GCA_029884605.1). Lineage (NCBI taxonomy): Eukaryota > Viridiplantae > Streptophyta > Magnoliopsida > Fabales > Fabaceae > Ormosia > Ormosia emarginata. The sequence continues at coordinate 1,111,794 of JAQQTP010000050.1, forward strand.
GAGATGGTGGTGAACAAACAAGTGGAGGTTCCATTCTCCATTGGGAAGTATGAGGATAATGTTCTTTGTGATGTAGTGCCTATGGAGGCAAGCCATATGTTGTTGGGAAGGCCTTGGCAATATGACAAGAAGGCCATTCATGATGGATTTTCAAACAAGTTCACTTTCATGGACAAGGAGCGAAAGGTTGTACTCTCTCCTTTATCTCCAAAACAAGTTAGTGAGGATCAAAAGAAAATGAGAGAGAAAAGAGAGCAAGAGAGAAAAGAAAAAGAGAGTGAACAAGAGAAAAGAAGAGTGATGAAAAAAAAAAAAAATCATGAGAGAAAAAAAAGAGAGAAAAACCGAGATGAAAAAGAGAGAAAAGAGAGTTGTTTTGCAACAAAAAGTGAGGTGAAAAGTGCATTGGTTTCAAGACAGCCCCTATACATGCTTTTGTGTAGGGAATTTTGTTTAAATGCTAACATTTCTAATGATCATTCTTTGTCTAGTGGTGTGAAAAATCTTTTGCAGGAATTTGAGGATATCTTCCCTAAGGAAGTGCCACATGGCCTTCCACCTTTGAGGGGAATTGAGCACCATATTGACCTCATTCCGGGTGCATCATTACCCAATAGGCCAGCCTATAGGAGCAATCCTCAAGAGACCAAAGAGATCCAAAAGCAAGTGGAGGAGTTGATGCAAAAAGGATGGGTACAAGAGAGCTTAAGTCCATGTGTTGTACTGCGTCATTTTGGTGCCCAAAAAGGATGGCACTTGGAGGATGTGCACGGATTGTAGGGCCGTGAACAACATCACCATTAAGTATAGGCATCCTATCCCTAGACTTGATGATTTGCTTGATGAATTGTTTGGTGCTTGCATTTTTTCTAAAATTGATTTGAAAAGTGGGTACCATCAAATTAGGATAAGGGAAGGGATGAATGGAAAACCGCTTTCAAAACTAAATTTGGTTTGTATGAATGGTTGGTAATGCCTTTTGGTTTAACAAATGCACCAAGCACTTTTATGAGGCTTATGAACCATGTCTTAAGAGAATTTTTGGAAAAATTTGTGGTGGTATATTTTGATGATATCTTAATATATAGCAAAAACTTAGATGAGCACCATGAACATTTAAGGGCTGTTTTGCTTGTATTAAGAAAAGAAAGGTTGTATGCAAACTTGGAAAAATGTACTTTTTGTGTGGATCATGTGATTTTCCTTGGTTTTGTGATTAATGCTAAAGGGGTCCATGTGGATCAAGAAAAGATTAAGGCCATTCAAGATTGGCCAACCCCCAAATGTGAGTGATGTGAGGAGCTTTCATGGTTTGGCTAGTTTCTATAGGAGGTTTGTTAAAGATTTTAGCACATTGGCTGCACCTCTTAATGAAATTGTCAAAAAGAATGTTGGGTTTAAATGGGGGAAAAACAAGAACAAGCTTTTAAGGAACTTAAGAAAAAGCTCACCCATGCACCAATACTTGCTTTGCCTAATTTTGCTAAATCTTTTGAAATTGAATGTGATGCTTCTAATGTTGGTGTTGGAGCTGTTTTAATGCAAGAAGGGCATCCAATTGCTTACTTTAGTGAGAAATTAAGTGGTGTTGTCCTTAATTATCCCACCTATGATAAGGAGTTGTATGCCTTGGTGAGGGCTTTGCAAACATGGCAACATTATCTTTTGCCCAAAGAGTTTGTTATCCATAGTGATCATGAGTCCTTAAAGTACTTGAAAGGACAAGGAAAGTTGAATAAGAGGCATGCCAAGTGGGTTGAGTTTCTTGAACAATTCCCATATGTGATCAAGCATAAGAAAGGTAAGGCCAACATAGTGGCAACATAGTGGCAGATGCACTTTCAAGAAGGTATACCTTACTCTCTACCCTTGAAACAAAATTGTTTGGGCTTGAATGCATCAAAGAATTGTATGAGCATGATAAAGATTTTTCCCATATCTATGCTAATTGTTTGCATTGGGCTCAAAATGGATATTTTAGGCACCAAGGGTTTTTGTTTAAAGAAAAGAGATTATGTGTGCCTAAAAGTTCTATAAGAGAGTTGCTTGTGAGGGAAGCGCATGAAGGGGGACTAATGGGGCATTTTGGGGTTCAAAAGACTTTAGACATGTTGCACGAACATTTTCATTGGCCACACATGAAACATGATGTGCAAAAGTTTTGTGAAAAATGCATTGTTTGTAAAAGGTCTAAATCTAAAGTGATGCCTCATGGACTTTATACTCCGTTGCCTATTCCGATTTTCCTTGGATTGATTTGTCAATGGATTTTGTTGTAGGACTACCCCGGACAAAGAATGGTAAGGATTCAATTTTTGTGGTGGTGGATAGGTTTTCTAAAATGGCACATTTTATACCATGTAAAAAAGTTGATGATGCTTGTCATGTTGCTGAATTGTTTTTCAAAGAAGTGGTAAGGCTTCATGGCCTTCCAAGAAGTATTGTTTCAGATCGTGACACAAAGTTCTTAAGTCACTTTTGGAGGACTTTGTGGGGTAAGCTGGGTACAAAGCTTCTTTTCTCCACTACTTGTCATCCCCAAACGGATGGGCAAACTGAGGTAGTTAATAGGACACTTTCTTCCCTTCTTAGGGCTGTAATAAAGAAGAACATTAAGTCTTGGGAGGAGTGTTTGCCTCATGTGGAATTTGCTTATAATAGAGCTATTCATAGTACTACTCAATATTCTCCTTTTGAGGTTGTTTATGGATTTAATCCTCTCACTCCTCTTGATTTATTGCCATTGCCTAACTCGTCAATTTTAAAGCATGAAGATGGCAGGGCTAAAGCTGAATTTGTGAGGAAGTTACACGAGCAAGTCAAGGCTCAAATTGAGAAGAAGACTGAAAGCTATGTTAGACAAGGCAACAAAGGGAGGAGGAAGGTGGTGTTTGAACCTGGAGATTGGGTCTAGGTGCACATGAGAAAAGAGAGATTTCCTTCACAGAGGAAATCCAAGCTTCAACCAAGAGGAGATGGGCCATTCCAAGTGTTGGCCAAGATCAATGATAATGCCTACAAGATAGACCTTCCAGGTGAGTATGGTGTTAGTGCAACTTTCAATGTAGCTGATTTGTCTCCATTTGATGTAGGTGATGAAGATTTCAATTCGAGGTCGAATTCACTTAAAGAAGGAGGGGATGATGTGAGCCCACTAAGGAGAATGGATCAAGGAGCACTACAAGGACTTGGTGGACCTATGACAAGAGCTAGGACCAAGAAAGCTCAAGAAGTCCTAAATCAAATGGTGACAACTTTAATTGAAGCAAGCCCAAATTCAAGTCTTGATGGAGTGGAGCCCAAATTGGTCACTTATCTCATCCAACTTGAAGACCCATGATGACTTGGATGTCCACTTCTCTAAAATAGCATTTTTTTAGTTTATTTCTATTAAATAAAGTGTAATAAACTATGAAGGATGAATAGTGCACGTTTTTTTTGGGAGGGCAACCCTTGGTTTGCATGCCTAGGTAACTCCTATTTGCTAGTTAATGCTTTAATTAGCCACTTAATGGATTAGTTATTGCTTTTTATGGGGAATTTGTCACATTATGATGACCATTTTGTATGCATATTCTATGCACCCCATTTTCCTATAAATAGGTGCCTAAAACATGAATGAAAGGACTCTTGGATGTGAATTTGGATTGAATCCATTTGTGAGAATTTCATTCTCTTTGGTTCTTGGTTGAGCCATCTTGGTTCTTATCAAAGGCTTCCTTACCTTTGTGGCGAATCTTCGCTTGACTTATCACTCTCTAAGAGTGTGGCGTCTTCTTCCTCCCATTCCTTTTCTTTTTCCATCTTTTCTATTATTTTTACTATTCACGTCACTATTCACGTCACTATTCACGTCACTATTCATCGCTATTCTTGTTCCTCGGGTATTGTTCATCATTTCATTCTTTGAAACACTAAATCAACTCAAGGACGATCCGTAAAAACAATATGCATCCAACTTGGATCATATCAGTAAGATCCCCCAGCTCCGAATAATTAAAATAAGATTTCCCCAGCCTGGAAATTATTATTTTCCTGACCCAGAGCAAATCACACAAAACACTCAAATATGAACTTGAAACAGTCAAATAAATTTTATATCATACAGAAAAACATAAAATAACACAAACAGGATATAACGGTCATTTATCCTAAAGTTCGGATGTTACAAGTCTCCCCTACAAATAGAAATTTCGTCCCCGAAATTTGTCATACATCAAAACAACTGAGGGTATTGCTCCCTTATTTTATCTTCTAACTTGCAGGTAGCATCTCCTGTTACGTTATTCCATATCACCTTCACCAGCTCAATCATCTTCCCTTGAAGCTGCTTCAGTTTTCTGTCTTCAATCCTAATAGGAAGTGTCTCATACGTCAAGTTGTCCTTTAGCTGCACTTCGTCAGGCTGTATAACAAGCGTCGGATCGGGAATATACTTCCTTAATTGAGACACATGGAATACATCATGCAGATTGGATAGAAAAGGCAGTAAAGCAATCTGGTAGGCTACAGGACCTATCAGTCGAATAATCTAATAAGGCCCAATAAACTTAGGAGTAAGCTTCTTGGATTTGATAACCCTTCCGACACCAGTCGTAGGAGTTACTCGCAAAAATACGTGCTCACCCTCCTCAAATTCTAGAGGTCATTCGCTTATCGTTTATCGAAGATAGCTCTTTTGTCTGCTTTGCGTTGTCTTCATCTTTTCTTGTATCATCTTTACCTTTTCCGTAGTCTGCTGCACAAGATCTGGCCCAATAGTCATACTCTTCCCATCTTGATACCAATACAAAGGTGTTCGGCATCGTCTTCCATACAGCGCTTCATAGGGTGCAATCCCTATGCTTGAGTGAAAACTATTGTTGTAGGTGAATTCTATCAAAGATAAAAATTCATCCCAACTTCCTCGTTGTTCCAGTACACAAGCGCGCAACAGATCTTTCAAAGACTATATAGTCCTCTCTGTCTTACCATCAGTTTGCGGGTGAAAAGTAGAACTCAATCGTAGCTTGGTCCCTATGGCTTCCTGCAAACTTCGCCAGGGTCATCAGGTATACAAATTCTTCCCTTGAATCTGAAGATTCCATCTGATCCTTCCTCCACTGTTGCCTTATGACTTTGCTCTAAGAATTCCCTTTCGTTTTGCAGAAACGCATCCTCCTCCTATTTATCTCGAATTATATCAAGTACTTCATTCAAGATCACAACCCTACCTAGGCGAATTTTTCCAGGCTCCAATTCTGCTGACATCCACGAATCTCTAAACTTGTTAATTAATTCTTCCTCTTTTATCATCATTGTAGAAACACTGATCACCTTTCTACTCAGAGCATCAGCTACCACATTAGCTTTCCTGGATGGTATTGGAGTTGAAAATCATAATCCTTCAAGAATTCAAACCATCGCCTCTGCCTCATATTCAATTCTTTTTTATCAAACAAGTACTTTAAACTCTTGTGATCACTAAAGACATTGAACGTAGCTCCATACAGAAAATGCCTCCACACCTTCAATGCAAAAACCTCTGCGGCTAATTCCAAATCATGTGTTGGATAGTTCCTCTCATGAACCTTTAACTGTCTAGAAGCATAAGCCACCACATTCCGATTTTGCATCAATACGCACCCTAACCCCTGGTAAGAAGCATCACAATACACTTCAAAGGATTTGTTAGGATCTGGTAAAATTAGCACTGGTGCAGTTGTCAGCCTTTTCTTCAATTCTTGGAAACTCGCTTCACGTTCCTCCGTCCAATCAAAAGCTTGACTTTTCCTCGTGAGTTGTGTAAATGGTCCAGCTATCTTGGAAAAACCTTCTATGAACCTCCGATAATAGCCAGCCATTCCAACAAAACTTCAGACTTCCGTTACTGTCTTAGGCCTTTCCCATTGCAAAATAGTCTCCACCTTAAATGGATCTACCGCGATACCTTCCTTGGAAATGACATGACCTAAAAATTGAACTTCCTCTAGCCAAAATTCACATTTTGCCAACTTTGCATATTGCTTCTTTTCCTTCAAAACCTGAAGAACTATACCAAGATATTCAGCATGCTCTTCCTTAGATTGAGAATAGATCAAAATATCATCAATAAAGACAACGACAAATTTGTCTAAATAAGGATGAAAAATCTTATTCATATAGTCCATGAATATTGCAGGAGCATTCGTCGCTCCGAACGGCACAACCTGATACTCATAATGTCCATAACGAGTTCGGACAGCTATTTTAGGCACATTATCAACCTTTACACGAATCTGATGATAACCTGATCTCAGATCTATCTTAGAAAATACCACTGCTCCCTTCAACTGATCCATCAAATCATTAATTCTCGGAAGTGGATATTTATTCTTTATAGTCACCTTGTTCAGCTGACGATAATCTACGCAAAGTCGAGAAGTTCCATCCTTCTTTTTGACTAAAAGCACTGGTGCTCCCCACGGTGAAACACTAGGTCGCACAAACTGTTTCTCCAACAGCTCCTCTAATTGCTTCTTTAATTCCACCAACTCCGCTAGCGACATCCGATATGGTGCAATGGAGATAGGACCTGCTCCTGGTACCAAATCGATAGAAAACTCGATTTCCCTCTCAGGTGGCAAACCAGGTACGTCATCAGGAAAAAGCTCTGGAAATTCATTGACGACATGAATAACATTCACATCCTTCTCACTCTTCACTTCTAGAGAAGATAATAACATATATCCATGTGCTTCATCTCTCAACAATGACTTGACTTTAACAGCAGTCAAAAATCCAGAACTTTCTTCCTTAGGAAAAACTATGGTTTTGTTTGCACAATCTATAAGGATATGGTTAGAAGATAACTAATCCATTCCTAATATTACATCTATCTCAATAAGAGGCAAATAAATCAAATTGAACGAAAACATACGATCCTTTATAACAATAAGACAATTCAAACATATCTTAGATGTAACTACAGGTTTAGCAGTTGGTGTAGACACAACCAATTGAAAACTCAGAGAAATCACAGGCAGTTTCAATCTTTCCACACAATAATATGCAATAAATGAATGTGTCGCACCTGAATCATATAACACAGTCATAAGATTACCTTCAATGACACCTTCCCCCTGAATAAGATCCTCGTTCTGTGAAGCTTCAGTTCCAGTCATGGTATATACTCGCCCTCCTGACCATGGTTGAGTAGCACGAACAGTCCTCACAGTAGGTTTCCTCTCCGGCTGCGTACAATCCCTAGATACATATCCAGGTTGTCTGCAATTAAAACAGACTGTCCCTTTGATTGAACAATCCGTAGAAATATGGCCACTCTTTCCACATTTAAAACACGTCGGCGTAAACGCCACTTTTTGACCAGCTCTATTACCACTAGCACTTCCCCCATTAGATGGTCGTTGAGATTGACTTCTCGGTGGTCTCGAATATGGCTTGCGTTAAAACTGACTATTATTACTGCCACCTCCTCTCTGAAACCTCGTTGGTCTAAAATTACAGTTCCTTGGATCCCGTGACGGCTCCAACTCCTCAAGTCGTGCACAAGTATCCACCAAAGCATGAAATTGATTCATCTTCAAAGGTAGCACTCCTCGTCGCAATTCCACCCTCAATCCTTCCTCAAATTTCTGACATCTTCACCCATCATTCGGTCGAGTTTAAGCATAATCCGAAAAATGAGACAAACTCTCAAACTTAGAAGCATACTCATTAATAGTCATATTGCCTTGACGTAAACTAAGAAATTTCATTTCCTTGGCATGTCTAGCACAGGCAGGAAAATACTTATCCAGAAATACTTCAGAAAATTCCTCCTAAGTAATTTCAGTTCCTTCAGCCTGCAATAATCAACGGGTTCCTTTCCACCAATGTTCACCATCTCCTCTCAGCATAAAAGTAGCATACGTCACCTTCTTCTCATCTGTACATCCCATTCCTTCAAATATCTTTTCCAAGTCTTGGATCCACAGACTTGCCTTCTCAGGATTAAACTCGCCTCTGAACTGCGGCGGGTTATTACGCCTAAACTCAGATAAATTTAGGGCATCAGCAGTAGCATCTTGCTGTTGAGCTGCTCTCTCATTTTGTTGAGTTATCACTTCAGCCATCCGCTGCATAGCCTCCGCAGCTACAATCATTGGGTCCACATTACGATTCACGTTCGCACGTGTTCCTCTTCCGGACATCTTTTTCTTCAATCATAACAAAACAAAATTAGATACATCCTTTCCGAAGTAAATCACAGAGAATCACACAACACAAGCAAAAACAGACCCAACCACAACCCCAAAAGACTCTAACTTGGGCTCTGATACCAACTAATGTAACACCCTTGTGGGGATGTCACATTTAAGATGCAATAAAATAAAATAAAAAAATATTACCCAAGTTGTAAAACATTTGTTACATAAATAATATGGGTTGTAAAAATTTTTTTCCTTTTATACAGAATATTACTAAATAAAATAACACGGAACATAAAATAAAATAAACTGTCATCACACATAATATACATAGGATTTTGTTTTGAGTAGTACAAATAATATACAACTACAAAATATTTAAACACAGTTATAGAGAGTTAATATACAATACTACATCAAAAAGTGCCCAAGCGCACATCATAGATCCCAAACCCTTTGAAGGATCACTCTCAGATGAAACTTTAGGAGATAGGTATCCAGGATGTCTCGATGCTCTACGGACACGAGTCCGTGCTGTTGACACACTGCTAATCTCACAAGGCGCATGAAACATCCCTCCCCAATAACGCCTAAGAGTCAGCGACAACTCTAAATGCAAATACAGAGTAGTAGTAAAAATAGGTTCCCCATCAGACTCTGTTCGTAGGGACACAGTCAACCGTCCCACGTTGACCACTGAATCTCTGTCCTCTCGCAGACGCCAAGCCTCTGAACCCCCGTGAAACTCAAGTCTCACGAAACCAAGAAATCCCGGCAGTGTCATACTTGCCAAATCAGTCCAATGGATATGGATGATCAGAAGGTTCGCAGTCATCGAACTGATCCCCCGTCTGCTGCTGCTGCTGCTCCTCCTTAGGATACACACACTCAAGAGGCTGATCATCTTCCTCAAACTCTTTACAACATAATTTAATAATACAGAAAATAGTACGTATAGAGAGGTGAGATAATCATACATCAATACCAGCATGGCAATTAAGAAAACGCCAAATACAACAGATATAACAGTTTATACACTAAAGCATACTATAGCATCATAAATAATAATACAATTTAATACAGCAATTTTAATACAACAGTATCAAAGAATGTCACAGATAATAATGTTATGATACATGACACAAATGCAAATGCAATATGACTCGTTCCTACTCTATGGAGCTAGACACAGATATTAGAGAGAATGACCCGTAAAGAACTATAAGTACCTCAGGTTGCCCAACTAAACTATTGCACTATCTTACATTGTGTCTATAGCCCACTGTCCAATCATCGTGTAGTAGCACACAGTCCAAACATCATGTAAATACAGGCATTGTGCTAAAATAGTCTTTACAAGATCTTGATTAAGTATAGTGCATGTCAAGATCACTAGTGTGTTGCCAGTTACCATGGCTCAGAGGAGCGACCAACTGTCCACATGTGGAATACTCTGCACACTAATGCCTCCAAGTCCATGCAAAGAAATGACCCACACTACGCTTATCACACCGACAACACGGTGTTATTCGCCTCGTCAATCAAATCACCAATAATCAACCATATTGGCACAACTCAATGCATGAATAAAAATAGTAATTACCAAACTACCCTTAGTCTAAAAAATATTCTCATATTTACGCAAATGCCCTCAATGGCAATAATATAAAATACAATACGTTCTCACTTGACGTACCATATTTCCACATGTCCAAAATACGGTACGTTCCCACTTGACGTACCATATTTTCACATGTCCGGGTCCACCACTTTGGCCCGACAGTAAAACTCAGTGTTTCAATTAATCGCGTCGAAATTTTATCGCGTTTTCACAATTTCGTCATTTTTTACAAATGTTCTTAAATCGCATAAATATATTTCGCTGTTCTTAAAATCGCGTAGTATTTTTAAATCATTTTCTCAATCGCGTAAGATTTTTAAATCGTTTTCTTGATCGAAAAGCTTTAAAATCTTTGGTTTAAAACTACGTAAGCTATTTTAACTACTTTAAAACTATGTAGAATAATTTTTCTTACGTTATAAATATATTATAAAACATTTTCTTTTATTTGACTATTTTTAATAAATTTTGACAGCATTTTGTTTGTAAATTCTATTAAAAATGTGCTTTCTAACGTCTTTCCTCTAAAATTTCTTTTATTTTATTTTATAATTATAAAATCGACTTTAGAAATTGTTACTATACTTTAAAATCTAAAAGTAAGTATTTTTCAAAGGTTTTGTTCATTATTCTACTATATCACTTTTCTAATAAAAATTAGTTTACTTCTTTCATTATTGAAAATTCATTACAAATGCATTTCTTTTTAGGTTAAATATCAATTCTACACTTTAGAAAATAACTTTTGGATTGATTATACTTTTATTAGGCATGCTGGCCAAAATCGCTAAAACATTTGCATTTGATCTTTGGATCATTTTCTATCTTCTAAATCATTTTGTAATTCATTCATTAACCTAATTCCATTAAGTCCTTCCTTTAGAAAATGATTGAGAACATTTTGGTTCTCTTTTCTTGGTTGAGGCTGTGAGCCTCTTCTTGTGTTCTTCGGAACACTCATGCAAACCTTACATATTATTCACATCCTAAGTAATATTCATGCATAATCACACATATAATATATTTTAAAGCTTGTAGACATGCATACAAACAATATCATACACAAGTAAGAAAGCATTTAAACAATCAAACACAAGTGAATCCTTATGGATTCTTCACACACATACAAGTGCATTTTCTCATCACCACACATGGTTGATGAGATTAAATCTCCCTCTTATCTTAAAGGAAGATAAAATCTCCTACTCTCCTTCTTATGGATTTCGTGATCTCCTTCAAGAACCTAAAAGATCTTAAACAAAAATTTAAAGAGTTATAACTATAGGAGAAAGTCATAAACCATGGATAAATCATGGCTTAGAACCTTGAAAAAGAAGTTAGAAATGAAGAATAAGGATTTTCACCATCTAGGGAAAATCTCCAAAGTGATATAGATTTTGGAAGAACTCTTAACTAAAGATGTTCTTAGAATAGTGTTTAGGTTTAGAAAAGTAGGTTGGATAAAATTTTAGATGGATGGATGGTAGTTTAGGGTTCTTGGCTGAATTGCTTGGAGAAGAGTAACAATGGTGGTTTGTATTTTTGGAAGAGAGACTGTGTAGTAAAGTGTTAGAGAATGAAGTGAAATTTGCTCTCCAAAGTGATGCCTGGCCATGTAGCTCCATAGAGAGAAAGGTGGCCACTTTGTTTGACCTTCCAAGACTCCATCCTAGCCTTAGATGAGATCAAAGGTTGAGATCAAAACTTGATCACCAAGCTTGTCTCCCATTAGCTAATCCAAGCCTTGTCATAAGCCTAGTCACTTGTTCTTGAATGTTCTTCCTTAATGATGATCACTAATTAAGCTACTAATCTCATTAAGTTTCTATGCACAATTAATCTAGTTTAATTAGGTTAATTTGTTACATTACTAATTAATTAACATTCTTGTAATCTAAGCTTCAAGAGCCATTGATTAAATCAAGGGTTCATATTAGGTAGTGATATGATCAAATCTAAACCATTAGATCTCTTCTCCATGAAATCTTAACCATTAGATTCATCTTAAAACAACAAAGGGTCAAGATCTTCCCTACATTTCTCCTCATCCAATGGTCACAAATGATTCTAACCATTTTTGTGAGATCAATCTCCACCGTCCATTAAATCATTGGTGGATATCCAAGCCTTCCTCACCAAGCTCATTCTTTACAACCATAGATTAGATCAACGGTTGATATTCAAAACTCAACCTTTTCATCCAACGGTGTAAATCAAGTCAAGCCCTCTTTGTTGACTTAATTCCTATTGGCTTAAAATAAATCAAGCCACTAACGTTGACTACTTTCTCTAAACGTGGGTCCCGCAATTCAATTGTGGGTCTTGAAAACCTAAAGTGGGTCCCACGGACATTTTCAGGTCCATTATTGTTTTATTTACACTGACTAATAAAATAATATTATAATAATATAAAATTATTTAATTGCAGTTAAATCCTAAAAATTAAAAAATTGATACACGTATCATTCAAAATTGGGTTTAGTAAGATCCCCCAGCTCCGAATAATTAAAATAAGATTTCCTCGGCTCAGAAATTATTATTTTCCTGACCCGGAACAAATAACACAAAACACTCAAATATGAACTCGAAACAGTCAAATAAATTCTATATCACACAGAAAAACATAAAACAACACAATCAGGACATGGCGATCATTTATCCTAAAGTTGGGGTGCTACAACTCTCCCCTACAAATAGAAATTTCGTCCCCGAAACCTGTCATACATCAAAACAACTGAGGGTATTGCTCCCTCATTTTATCTTCTAACTCCCAAGTAGCATCTGCTGTTACATCATTCCATATCACCTTCACCAGCTCAATCATCTTCCCTCGAAGCAGCTTCACTTTTCTATCTTCAATCCTAAAAGGAAGTGTCTCATACGTCAAGTTGTCCTTTAGCTGTACTTCGTCAGGCTGTATAACATGCGTCGGATCGGGAATATACTTCCTTAATTGAGACACATGGAATGCATCATGCAGATTGGATAGAAAAGGCAGTAAAGCAATCTGGTAGGCTACAAGACCTATCCGTTGAATAATCTGATAAGGCCCAATAAACTTAGGAGTAAGCTTCTAGGATTTAATAACCCTTCCGACACCAGTCGTAGGAGTTACTCGCAAAAATAAATGCTCACCCTCCTCAAATTTTAGAGGTCGCCTTCGTTTATCAGCATAGCTCTTTTGTCTGCTTTGCGTCGTCTTCATCTTTTCTTGTATCATCTTTACCTTTTCTGTGGTCTGCTGCATAAGATCTGGTCCAATAGTCATACTCTCCCCATCTTGATACCAACACAAAGGTGTTCGGCATCATCTTCCATACAGCACTTCATAGGGTGCCATCCCTATGCTTGAGTGAAAACTATTGTTGTAGGTGAATTCTATCGAAGATAAAAATTCATCCAAACTTCCCCGTTGTTCCAGTACACAAGCGCTCAACAGATCTTCCAAAGACTGTATAGTCCTCTCTGTCGGACCATCAGTCTGCTAGTGATAAGCAGAACTCAATCGTACCTTGGTCCTTATGGCTTCCTGCAAACTTCGCCAGAACCTCGATGTAAACCTTGGATCTCTGTCAGAAACTATACATGTAGATACACCATGTAGTCTAACAATTTCGTTGATGTATATCTGGGTTAATCTTTCCAATGAATACTTAATATTGATCAGTAAGAAGTGTGTTGACTTAGTAAGCCTATCAACTATAACCCATATCGAATCATGTCCCTTCCTTGTTCTTGGCAATCCGGTAACAAAATCCATCGAGATACTATCCCACTTCCACTCTGGAATAACTAACAGTTGTAATATACCAGCTGGCCTCTGATGTTCCACCTTTGCCTTCTGACAAACAAGACAAGACGCCACCCGTTCTGCTACATCTCTTTTCATCCTTGGCCACCAAAACAACATTTTCAAGTGTTGTTACATCTTGGTCATCCCCGGATGCATACTCAAATCACTAGTATAGGCTTCATCCATAATTGCTTTCTTAAGTTCAGGGTCATCAGGTATACAAATTCTTCCCTTGATCTTAAGATTCCATCTGATCCTTCCTCTACTGTTGCCTTATGACCTTGATCCAAGAATTCCCTTTCGTTTTGCAAAAACGCATCCTCCTCCTATTTATCTTGAATTATATCAAGTACTTCATTCAAGATCACAACCCTACCTAGGCGAATCTTTCCAGGTTCTAATTCCACTGACATCCACGAATCTCTAAACTTGTTAATTAATTCTTCCTCTTTTATCATCATTGTAGAAACACTGATCACCTTTCTACTCAGAGCATCAGCTACCACATTAGCTTTCTTGGATGGTATTGTAGTTAAAAATCATAATCCTTCAAGAATTCCAACCATCGCCTCTGCCTCATATTCAATTCTTTTTTATCAAACAAGTACTTTAAACTCTTGTGATCACTAAAGACATTGAACGTAGCTCCATACAGAAAATGCCTCCACACCTTTAATGCAAAAACCACTGCAGCTAAATCCAAATCATGTGTTGGATAGTTCCTCTCATGAACCTTTAACTGTCTAGAAGCATAAGCCACCACATTCCGATTTTGCATCAATACGCACCCTAACTGCTGGTATGAAACGTCACAATACACTTCAAAGGATTTGTTAGGATCCGGTAAAATTAGCACTGGTGCAGTTGTCAGCCTTTTCTTCAATTGTTGGAAACTCGCTTCCCGTTCCTCCGTCCAATCAAAAGCTTAACTTTTCCTCGTGAGTTGCGTAAGCGGTCCAGCTATCTTGGAAAAACCTTCTATGAACCTCCGATAATATCCAGCCATTCCAACAAAACTTCGGACTTCCGTTACTGTCTTAGGCCTTTCCCATTGCAAAATAGTCTCCACCTTAGATGGATCTACCGCGATACCTTCCTTGGAAATCATATGACCTAAAAATTGAACTTCCTCCAGCCAAAATTCACATTTTGCCAACTTTGCATACAACTTCTTTTCCTTCAAAACCTGAAGAACTATACCGAGATGTTCAACATGCTCTTCCTTAGATTGAGAATAGATCAGAATGTCATCAATAAAGACAACGACAAATCTGTCTAAATAAGGACGAAAAATCCTATTCATATAGTCCATGAATATTGCAGGAGCATTCGTCACTCCGAACGGCATAACCTAATACTCATAATGTCCATAACGAGTTCGGAAAGTTGTTTTAGGCACATCATCAACCTTGACACGAATCTGATGATAACCTGATCTCAGATCTATCTTAGAAAATACCACTGCTCCCTTCAACTGATCCATCAAATCGTTAATTCTCGGAAGTGGATATTTATTCTTTATAGTCACCTTGTTCAGCTGACGATAATCTATGCAAAGTTGAGAAGTTCTATCCTTCTTCTTGACTAAAAGCACTGGTGCTCCCCACGATGAAACACTAGGACGTATAAACTGTTTCTCCAACAGCTCCTCCAATTGCTTCTTTAATTCCACCAACTCCGCTGGCGACATCCGATATGGTGCAATTGAGATAGGACCTGCTCCTGGTACCAAATCGATAGAAAACTCGATTTCCCTCTCAGGTGGCAAACAAGGTACATCATGAGGAAAAACCTCTGAAAATTCATTGACGACAGGAATAACATTCACATCCTTCTCACTCTTCACTTCTAGAGAAGATAATAACATATATCCCTGTGCTCCATCTCTCAACAATGACTTGACTTTAACAGCAGTCAAAAATCCAGAACTTTCTTCCTTAGGAAAAACTATGGTTTTGTTTGCACAATCTATAAGGATATGGTTAGAAGATAACCAATTCATTCCTAATATTATATCTATCTCAATAAGAGGCAAACAAATCAAATTGAACGAAAACATACGATCCTTTATAACAACAGGACAATTCAAACATATCTTGGATGTAACTACAGGTTTAGCAGTTGGTGTAGACACAACCAATTGAAAACTCAGAGAAGTCACAGGCAGTTTCAATCTTTCCACACAATCATATGTAATAAATGAATGTGTCACACCTAAATCATATAACACAGTCAGAAGATTACCTTCAATGACACCTTCCCCCTGAATAAGATCCTCCGACTGTGAAGCTTCAGTTCCAGTTATGGTATATACTCGCCCTCCTAACCTTGGCTGAGTAGCACGAACAGTCCTCACAACAGGTTTCCTCTCCGGCAGCGTACAATCCCTAGATACATGTCCAGGTTGTCTGCAATTAAAACAGACTGTCCCTTTGATTGAACAATCTGTAGAAATATGGCCACTCTTTCCACATTTAAAACACGTCGGCGTAAACGCCACTTTCTGACCTGCTCTATTACCACTAGCACCTCCCCCAACAGATGGTCATTGAGATTGACTTCCCGGTGGTATCGAATACGGCTTGCGCTGAAACCGACTATTATTACTGCTACCTCCTCTCTGAAACCTCGTTGGTCCAAAATTACGGTTCCTTGGATCCCGTGACGGCTCCAACTCCTCAAGTCGTGCACAAGTATCCACCAAAGCATGAAATTGATTCATCTTCAAAGGTAGCACTCCTCGTCGCAATTCCACCCTTAATCCTTCCTCAAATTTTAGACATCTCTACCCATCATTCGGTCGGGTTTAAGCATAATCCGAAAATTGAGACAAACTCTCAAACTTAGAAGCATACTCATTAACAGCGATATTGCCTTGACGTAAACCAAGAAATTCCATTTCCTTGGCATCTCTAGCACTGGCAGGAAAATACTTATCCAGAAATACTTCAGAAAATACCTCCCAAGTAATTTCAGTTCCTTCAGCCTGCAATAATCGGCGGGTTCCTTTCCACCAATGTTCACTATCTCCTCTCGGCATAAAAGTAGCATACGTCGCCTTCTTCTCATCTGTATATCCCATTCCTTCAAATATCTTTCCCAAGTCTTGGATCCACAGACTTGCCTTCTCATGATTAAACTCGCCTCTGAACTGCGACTGGTTATTACGCCTAAATTCAGATAAATTTAGGGCATCAGCAGTAGCATCTTGCTGTTGAGCTGCTCTCTCATTTTCTTGAGTTATCACTTGAGCCATCTGCTGCATAGCCTCTGCAACTGCAATCATTGGGTCCACATTACGATTCACGTTCGCACGTGTTCCTCTTCCGCTAGACATCTTCTTTCTTCAATCATAACAAAACAAAATTAGATACATCCTTTCGGAAGTAAATCATAGAGAATCACACAACACAAGCAAAAACAGACCCAACCACAACCCCAAAAGACTTTAACTTGGGCTCTGATACCAACTAATGTAATACCCTTGTGGGGATGTCACATTTATGATGCAATAAAATAAAATAAATAAATATTACCCAAGTTGTAAAACATTTGTTACATAAATAATATGGGTTGTAAATTTTTTTTTCCTTTTATACAGAATATTACTAAATAAAATAACACGAAACATAAAATAAAACAAACTGTCATCACACATAATATACATAAGATTTTGTTTTGAGTTGTACAAATAATATACAACTACAAAATATTTAAACACAGTTATAGAGAGTTAATATACAATACTACATCAAAAAGTGTCCAAGTGCACATCATAGATCACTCTCAGATGAAACTTCAGGAGATAGGTATCCAGGATGTCTAGAAGCTCTACGGACACGAGTCCGGGCTGTCGACACACTGCTAATCTCACTAGGCGCATGGTACATCCCTCCCCAATAACGCCTAAGAGTCAGCGGCAACTCCAAATGCAAATACAGAGTAGTAGTAAAAATAGGTTGCCCATCAAACTCTGTTCGTAGGGACACAGTCAACCGTCCCACGTAGACCACTGAATCTCTATCCTCTCGTAGACGCTAGGCCTCTGAACTCCCGTGAAACTCAAGTCTCACGAAACCAAGAAACCCTGGCAGTGTCATACTTGCCAAATCAGTCCAATGGATATGGATGATCAGATGGTTCGCAGTCGTCGAACTAATCCCCCGTTTGCTGCTCCTCCTCCTTCTCCTCAGGATACACACACTCAAGAGGCTGATCCTCTTCCTCAAACTCTTTACAACATAATTTAATAATACAAAAAACAGTACGTATAGAGAGGTGAGATAATCATACATCAATACTAGCATGGCAATTAAGAAAATGCCAAATACAACAGATATAACAGTTTATACACTAAAGCATACTATGGCATCATAAATAATAATACAATTTAATACAGCAATTTTAATACAACAGTATCAAAGAATATCACAGATAATAATGTTCTGATACATGACACAAATGCAAATGCAATATGACTCGTTCCTACTCCATGGAGCTAGACAAAGATATTAGAGAGAATGACCCGTAAAGAACTATAAGTACCTCAGGCTGCCCAACTAAACTATTGCACTGTCTTACGTTGTGTCTATAGCCCACTGTCCAATCATCGTGTAGTAGCACACAGTCCAAACATTGTGTAACTACAGGCATTGTACTAAAATAGTCTTTACAAGATCTTGATTAAGTATAGTGCATGTCGAGATCACTAGTGTGTTGCCAGTTACCACAGCCTAGAGGAACGACCAACTGTCCACATGTGGAATACTCTGCACACTAATGCCTCCAAGTCCATGCAAAGAAATGAACCACACTATGCTTATCACACCGACAACACGGTGTTATTCGCCTCGTCAATCAAATCACCAATAATTAACCATATTGGCACAACTCAATGCATGAATAAAAATAGTAATTACCAAATTACCTTTAGTCTCAAAAATATTCTCATATTTACGAAAATGCCCTTAATGGCAATAATCTCAAATATAGTATGTTCCCACTTGGCGTACCATATTTCCACATGTCCAAAATACGGTACGTTCCCACTTGACGTACCATATTTTCACATGTCCGGGTCCACCACTTTGGCCCGACAGTAAAACTCGCTGTTTGAATTAGTCGCATAGAAATTTTATCGCGTTTTCACAATTTCGTCATTTTTTACAAACGTTTTTAAATCACATAAATATATTTTGTTGTTTTTAAAATCGCGTAGTATTTTTAAATCGTTTTCTCAATCGCGTAAGATTTTTAAATCGTTTTCTTGATCGAAAAGCTTTAAAATCTCTAGTTTAAAATTACGTAAGCTATTTTCACTACTTTAAAACTACATAGAATAATTTTTCTTACGTTATAAATATATTATAAAATGTTTTCTTTTATTTGACTATTTTTAATAAATTTTGACAGTATTTTGTCTGTAAATTCTATTAAAAATGTGCTTTCTAATCTTTCCTCTAAAATTTCTTTTATTTTATTTTATAATTATAAAATCCACTTTAGAAATTGTTATTATACTTTAAAATCTAAAAGTAAGTATTTTTCAAAGGTTTTGTTCATTATTCTACTATATCACTTTTCTAATAAAAATTGGTTTACTTCTTTAATTATTGAAAATTCATTACAAATGCATTTCTTTTTAGGTTAAATATCAATTCTACACTTTAGAAAATAACTTTTGGATTGATTACACTTTTATTAGGCATGTTGGCCAAAATTGCTAAAACATTTGCATTTGATCTTTGGATCATTTTCTATCTTCTAAATCATTTTGTAATTCATTCATTATCCTAATTCCATTAAGTCCTTCCTTTAGAAAATGATTGAGAACATTTTGGTTCTCTTTTCTTAGTTGAGGCCGTGATCCTCTTCTTGTGTTCTTTGGAACACTCATGCAAACCTTACATATTATTCACATCCTAAGTAATATTCATGCATAATCACACATACAATATATTTTAAAGCTTGTAGACATGCATACAAACAATATCATACACAAGTAAGAAAACATTTAAACAATCAAACACAAGTGAATCCTTATGGATTCTTCACACACATACAAGTCCATTTCCTCATCTTCACACATGGTTGATGAGATTAAATCTCCCTCTTACCTTAAAGAAAGATAAAATCTCCTACTCTCCTTCCTATGGATTTCGTGATCTCCTTCAAGAACCTAAAAGATCTTAAACAAAAATTTAAAGAGTTATAACTATACGAGAAAATCATAAATCATGGATAAATCATGGCTTAGAACCTTGAAAAAAAGTTAGAAATGAAGAATAAGGATTTTCACCTTCTAGGGAAAATCTCCAAAGTGATTTTCCAAGCTCAAGATGATAGATTTTGGAAGAATTCTCAACTAGAGATGTTCTTAGAGTAGTGTTTAGGTTTAGAAAAGTAGGTTGGATAAAATTTTAGATGCATGGATGGTAGTTTAGGGTTCTTGGCCGAATTGCTTGGAGAAGAGTAACAATGATGGTTTGTATATTTGGAAGAGAGAATGTGTAGTAAAGTGTTAGAGAATGAAGTGAAATTTTCTCTCCAAAGTGATGCATGGCCATGTAACTCCATAGAGAGAAAGGTGGCCACTTTGTTTGACCTTCCAAGACTCCATCCTAGCCTTAGATGTGATCAAAGGTTGAGATCAAAACTTGATCACCAAGCTTGTCTTCCATTGGCTAATCCAAGCCTTGTCATAAGCCTAGTCACTTGTTCTTGAATGTTCTTCCTTAATGATGATCACTAATTAAGCTACTAATCTCATTAAGTTTCTATGCACACTTAATCTAGTTTAATTAGGTTAATTTGTTACATTACTAATTAATTAACATTCTTGTAATCTAAGCTTCAAGAGCCATTGATTAAATCAATGGTTCATATTAGGTAGTGATATGATCAAATCTAAACTATTAGATCTCTTCTCCATGAAATCTTAACCATTAGATTCATCTTAAAACAATAAAGGGTCAAGATCTTCCCTACATTTCTCCTCATCCAATGGTCACAAATGATTCTAACCATTTTGTGAGACCAATCTCCACCGTCCATTAAATCAATGGTGGATATCCAAGCCTTCCTCACCAAGCTCATTCTTTACAACCATAGATTAGATCAACGGTTGATATTCAAAACTCAACCTTTTCATCCAACGGTATAAATCAAGTCAAGCCCTCTTTGTTGACTTAATTCCTATTGGCTTAAAATAAATCAAGCCATTAACATTGACTACTTTCTCTAAACGTGGGTCCTGCAAATCAATTGTGGGTCCTACAACCAAAAGTGAGTCCCACGGACATTTCCGGGTCCACTATTGTTTTATTTACACTGACTAATAAAATAATATTATAATAATATAAAATTATTTTATTGCACAGTTAAATCCTAAAAATTAAAAGATTGATACACGTATCATTCAGAATTGGGTTTAGTAAGATCCCCTAGCTCCAAATAATTAAAATAAGATTTCCCCGGCCCGGAAATTATTATTTTCCCGACCCGGAGCAAATCACACAAAACACTCAAATATGAACTCGAAACAGTCAAATAAATTTTATATCACACAGAAAAACATAAAACAACACAATTAGGACATAACGGTCATTGATCCTAAAGTTGGGGTGTTACAACTCTTCCCTACAAATAGAAATTTCATCCCCGAGATTTGTCATACATCAAAAGAACTGAGGGTATTGCTCCCTCATTTTATCTTCTAACTCCCAGGTAGCATCTCCTGTTACGTCATTCCATATCACCTTCACTAGCTCAATCATCTTCCCTCGAAGCTGCTTCACTTTTCTGTCTTCAATCCTAATAGGAAGTGTCTCATACATCAAGTTGTCCTTTAGCTGCACTTCATCAGGCTGTATAATATGCGTCGGATCGGGAATATACTTCCTTAATTGAGACACATGGAATACATCATGCAGATTGGATAGAAAAGGCAGTAAAGCAATCTGGTAGGCTACAGGACCTATCCGTCGAATAATCTGATAAAGCCCAATAAACTTAGGAGTAAGCTTCTTGGATTTGATAACCCTTCTGACACCAGTCGTAGGAGTTACTTGTAAAAATACATGTTCACCCTCCTCAAATTCTAGAGGTCGCCTTCGTTTATCAGCATAGCTCTTTTGTCTGCTTTGCGTCGTCTTTATCTTTTTTTGTATCATCTTTACCTTTTTTGTAGTCTGCTGCACAAGATCTGGCCCAATAGTCATACTCTCCCCATCTTGATACCAACACAAAGGTGTTCGGCACCGTCTTCCATACAGCGCTTCATAGGGTGCCATCCCTATGCTTGAGTGAAAACTATTGTTGTAGGTGAATTCTATCAAAGATAAAAATTCATCCCAACTTCCTCGTTGTTCCAGTACACAAGCGCGCAACAGATCTTCCAAAGACTATATAGTCCTCTCTGTCTGACCATTAGTCTGCGGGTGATAAGCAGAACTCAAGCGTAGCTTGGTCCCCATGGCTTCCTGCAAACTTCGCCAGAACCTCGATGTAAACCTTGGATCTCTGTCAGAAACTATACATGTAGGTACACCATGTAGTCTAACAATTTAGTTGATATGTATCTGGGTTAATCTTTCCAATGAATACTTAATATTGATCGGTAAGAAGTGTGCTAACTTAGTAAGCCTATCAACTATAACCCATATCAAATCATGTCCCTTCCTTGTTCTTGGCAATCCGGTAACAAAATCCATCGAGATACTATCCCACTTCCACTCTGGAATAACTAACGGTTGTAACATACCGGCTACCCTCTGATGTTCCACCTTTGCCTTCTGACAAACCAGACAAGACGCCACACGTTCCGATACATCTCTTTTCATCCTTGGCCACCAAAACAACCTTTTCAAGTGTTAGTACATCTTGGTCATCCCCGGATGCATACTCAAATCACTAGTATAGGCTTCATCCATAATTGCTTTCTTAAGTTCAGGGTCATCAGGTATACAAATTCTTCCCTTGAATCTTAAGATTCCATCTGATCCTTCCTCCACTGTTGCCTTATGACCTTGCTCCAAGAATTCCATTTCGTTTTGCAAAAACACATCCTCCTCCTGTTTATCTCGAATTATATCAAGTACTTCATTCAAGATCACAACCCTACCTAGGCAAATCTTTCCAGGCTCCAATTCCACTGATATCCACGAATCTCTAAACTTGTTAATTAATTCTTCCTCTTTTATCATCATTGTAGAAACATTGATCACCTTTCTACTCAGAGCATCAGCTACCACATTAGCTTTCCTGGATGATATTGGAGTTGAAAATCATAATCCTTCAAGAATTCCAACCATCACCTCTGCCTCATATTCAATTCTTTTTTATCAAACAAGTACTTTAAACTCTTGTGATCACTAAAGACATTGATCGTAGCTCCATACAGAAAATGTCTCCACACCTTCAATGCAAAAACCACTACAGCTAATTCCAAATCATGTGTTGGATAGTTCCTCTCATGAACCTTTAACTGTCTAGAAGCATAAGCCAACACATTCTGATTTTGCATCAATACGCACCCTAACCCCTGGTAAGAAGCGTCACAATACACTTCAAAAGATTTGTTAGGATCCGGTAAAATTAGCACTGGTGCAGTTGTCAGCCTTTTCTTCAATTCTTGGAAACTCACTTCACGTTCCTCCGTCCAATCAAAAGCTTGACTTTTCCTCGTGAGTTGCGTAAGCGGTCCAGCTATCTTGGAAAAACCTTCTATGAACCTCCGATAATATCCAGCCATTCCAACAAAACTTCGGACTTCCGTTACTGTCTTAGGCCTTTCCCATTGCAAAATAGTCTCCACCTTAGATGGATCTACCGCGATACCTTCCTTGGAAATCACATGACCTAAAAATTGAACTTCCTTCAGCCAAAA
This sequence comes from Ormosia emarginata, assembly GCA_029884605.1. Taxonomy (NCBI): domain Eukaryota; kingdom Viridiplantae; phylum Streptophyta; class Magnoliopsida; order Fabales; family Fabaceae; genus Ormosia; species Ormosia emarginata. The sequence continues at coordinate 1,135,262 of JAQQTP010000050.1, forward strand.
TTCACATTTTGCCAACTTTGCATATAGCTTCTTTTCCTTCAAAACCTGAAGAACTATACCGAGATGTTCAGCATGCTCTTCCTTAGATTGAGAATAAATCAGAATGTCATCAATAAAGACAACGACAAATCTGTCTAAATAAGGATGAAAAATCCTATTTATATAGTCCATGAATATTGCAGGAGCTTTCGTCACTCCGAACGGCATAACCTGATACTCATAATGTCCATAACGAGTTCGGAAAGCTGTTTTAGGCACATCATCAACCTTAACACGAATCTGATGATAACCTGATCTCAGATCTATCTTAGAAAATACCACTACTCCCTTCAACTGATCCATCAAATCGTCAATTCTCGGAAGTGGATATTTATTCTTTATAGTCACCTTGTTCAGCTGATGATAATCTACGCAAAGTCGAGAAGTTCCATCCTTCTTCTTGACTAAAAGCACTGGTGCTCCCCACGGTGAAACACTAGGTCGCACAAAATGTTTCTCCAATAGCTCCTCCAATTGCTTCTTTAATTCCACCAACTCCGCTGGCGACATCCGATATGGTGCAATTGAGATAGGACCTGCTCCTGGTACCAAATCGATAGAAAACTCGATTTCCCTCTCAGGTGGCAAACAACGTACATCATCAGGAAAAACCTCTGAAAATTCATTGACGACAGGAATAACATTCACATCCTTCTCACTCTTCACTTCTAGAGAAGATAATAACATATATCCCTGTGCTCCATCTCTCAACAATGACTTGACTTTAACAGCAGTCAAAAATCCAGAACTTTCTTCCTTAGGAAAAACTATGGTTTTGTTTGCACAATCTATAAGGATATGGTTAGAAGATAACCAATTCATTCCTAATATTATATCTATCTCAATAAGAGGCAAACAAATCAAATTGAACGAAAACATACGATCCTTTATAACAACAGGACAATTCAAACATATCTTGGATGTAACTATAATTTAGCAGTTGGTGTAGACACAACCAATTGAAAACTCAGAGAAGTCACTGGCAGTTTCAATCATTCCACACAATCATATGTAATAAATGAATGTGTTGCACCTGAATCATATAACACAGTCAGAAGATTACCTTCAATGACACCTTCCCCCTGAATAAGATCCTCGGACTGTGAAGCTTTAGTTCCAGTTATGGTATATACTCGCCCTCCTAACCTTGGCTGAGTAGCACGAACAGTCCTCACAGCAGGCTTCCTCTCCGGCTGCGTACAATCCCTAGATACATGTCTAGGTTGTCTGCAATTAAAACAGACTGTCCCTTTGACTGAACAATCCGTAGAAATATGGCCACTCTTTCCACATTTAAAACACGTTGGCGTAAACACCACTTTCTGACCAGCTCTATTACCACTAGCACCTCCCCCAACAGATGGTCGTTGAGATTGACTTCCCGGTGGTATCGAATACGGCTTGTGCTGAAACCGACTATTATTACTGCTACCTCCTCTTTGAAACCTCGTTGGTCCAAAATTACGGTTCCTTGGATCCCGTGATGGCTCCAACTCCTCAAGTCGTGCACAAGTATCCATCAAAGCATGAAATTGATTCATCTTCAAAGGTAGCACTCCTCGTCACAATTCCACCCTCAATCCTTCCTCAAATTTTTGACATCTCTACCCATCATTCGGTCGGGTTTAAGCATAATCTGAAAATTGAGACAAACTCTCAAACTTAGAAGCATACTCATTAACAGTCATATTGCCTTGACGTAAACTAAGAAATTCCATTTCCTTGGCATCTCTAGCACTGGCAGGAAAATACTTATCCAGAAATACTTCAGAAAATACCTCCCAAGTAATTTCGGTTCCTTCAGCCAGTAATAATCGGTGGGTTCCTTTCCACCAATGTTCACTATCTCCTCTCGGCATAAAAGTAGCATACGTCGCCTTCTACTCATCTGTATATCCCATTCCTTCAAATATCTTTTCCAAGTCTTGGATCCACAGACTTGCCTTCTCATGATTAAACTCCCCTCTGAACTGCGACTGGTTATTACGCCTAAACTCAGATAAATTTAGGGCATCAGTAGTAGCATCTTGCTGTTGAGCTGCTCTCTCATTTTCTTGAGTTATCACTTCAGCCATCTGCTGCATAGCCTCTGCAACTGCAATCATTAGGTCCACATTACGATTCACGTTCGCACGTGTTCCTCTTCCGCTAGACATCTTCTTTCTTCAATCATAACAAAACAAAATTAGATACATCCTTTCAGAAGTAAATCACAGAGAATCACACAACACAAGCAAAAACAGACCCAACCACAACCCCAAAAGACTTTAACTTGGGCTCTGATACCAACTAATGTAATACCCTTGTGGGGATGTCACATTTATGATGTAATAAAATAAAATAAATAAATATTACCCAAGTTGTAAAACATTTGTTACATAAATAATATGGGTTGTAAATTTTTTTTCCTTTTATACAGAATATTACTAAATAAAATAACACGAAACATAAAATAAAATAAACTGTCATCACACATAATATACCTAGGATTTTGTTTTGAGTAGTACAAATAATATACAACTACAAAATATTTAAACACAGTTATAGAGAGTTAATATACAATACTACATCAAAAAGTGCCCAAGTGCACATCATAGATCCCTAACCCTCTGAAGGATCACTCTCAGATGAAACTTCAGGAGATAGGTATCCACGATGTCTCGAAGCTCTACGGACACGAGTCCGTGCTGTCGACACACTGCTAATCTCACTAGGCGCATGGTACATCCCTCCCCAATAACGCCTAAGAGTCAGCGGCAACTCCAAATGCAAATACAGAGTAGTAGTAAAAATAGGTTGCCCATCAAACTCTGTTCGTAGGGACACAGTCAACCATCCCACGTAGACCATTGAATCTCTATCCTCTCGCAGACGCCAAGCCTCTGAACCCCCGTGAAACTCAAGTCTCACGAAACCAAGAAATCCCGACAGTGTCATACTTGCCAAATCAGTCCAATGGATATGGATGATCATAAGGTTCGTAGTCGTCAAACGGATCCCCCGTCTGCTGCTGCTCCTCCTCCTCAGGATACACACACTCAAGAAGCTGATCATCTTCCTCAAACTCTTTAGAACATAATTTTATAATACAGAAAATAGTACGTATAGAGAGGTGAGATAATCATACATCAATACCAGCATGGCAATTAAGAAAACGTCAAATACAACAGATATAATAGTTTATACACTAAAGCATACTATAGCATCATAAATAATAATACAATTTAATACAACAATTTTAATACAACAGTATCAAAGAATATCACAGATAATAATGTTATGATACATGACACAAATGCAAATGCAATATGACTCGTTCCTACTCCATGGAGCTAGACACAAATATTAGAGAGAATGACCCGTAAAGAACAATAAGTACCTCAGGCTGCCCAACTAAACTATTGCACTGTCTTACGTTGTGTCTATAGCCCACTGTCCAATCATTGTGTAGTAGCACACAGTCCAAACATCATGTAACTACAGGCATTGTACTAAAATAGTCTTTACAAGATCTTGATTAAGTATAGTGCATGTCGAGATCACTAGTGTGTTGCCAGTTACCACAGCCTAGAGGAACGACCAACTGTCCACATGTGGAATACTCCGCACACTAATGCCTCCAAGTTCATGCAAAGAAATGAACCACACTATGCTTATCACACCGACAACACGGTGTTATTCGCCTTGTCAATCAAATCACCAATAATCAACCATATTGGCACAACTCAATGCATGAATAAAAATAGTAATTACTAAATTACCTTTAGTCTCAAAAATATTCTCATATTTACGCAAATGCCCTCAATTGCAATAATCTCAAATATAGTACGTTCCCACTTGGCGTACCATATTTCCACATGTCCAAAATACGGTACGTTCCCACTTGACGTACCATATTTTCACATGTCCGGGTCCACCACTTTGGCCCGACAGTAAAACTCGCTGTTTGAATTAGTCGCATAGAAATTTTATCGCGTTTTCACAATTTTGTTATTTTTTACAAATGTTTTTAAATCGCATAAATATATTTTGTTGTTTTTAAAATCGCGTAGTATTTTTAAATCGTTTTCTCAATCGCGTAAGATTTTTAAATTGTTTTCTTGATCGAAAAGCTTTAAAATCTCTGGTTTAAAACTACATAAGCTATTTTCACTACTTTAAAACTACGTAGAATAATTTTTCTTACGTTATAAATATATTATAAAATGTTTTCTTTTATTTGACTATTTTTAATAAATTTTGTGAGATGTCTCGTAAATTCTATTAAAAATGTGCTTTCTACATCTTTCCTCTAAAATTTCTTTTATTTTATTTTATAATTATAAAATCCACTTTAGAAATTGTTATTATACTTTAAAATCTAAAAGTAAGTATTTTTCAAAGGTTTTGTTCATTATTCTACTATGTCACTTTTCTAATAAAAATTGGTTTACTTCTTTAATTATTGAAAATTCATTACAAATGCATTTCTTTTTAGGTTAAATATCAATTCTACACTTTAGAAAATAACTTTTGGATTGATTACACTTTTATTAGGCATGTTGGTCGAAATTGCTAAAACATTTGCATTTGATCTTTGGATCATTTTCTATTTTCTAAATCATTTTGTAATTCATTCATTATCCTAATTCCATTAAGTCCTTCCTTTAGAAAATGATTGAGAACATTTTGGTTCTCTTTTCTTAGTTGAGGCCGTGATCCTCTTCTTGTGTTCTTTGGAACACTCATGCAAACCTTACATATTATTCACATCCTAAGTAATATTCATGCATAATCACACATACAATATATTTTAAAGCTTGTAGACATGCATACAAACAATATCATACACAAGTAAGAAAACATTTAAACAATCAAACACAAGTGAATCCTTATGGATTCTTCACACACATACAAGTCCATTTCCTCATCTTCACACATGGTTGATGAGATTAAATCTCCCTCTTACCTTAAAGAAAGATAAAATCTCCTACTCTCCTTCCTATGGATTTCGTGATCTCCTTCAAGAACCTAAAAGATCTTAAACAAAAATTTAAAGAGTTATAACTATAGGAGAAAATCATAAACCATGGATAAATCATGACTTAGAACCTTGAAAAAAAGTTAGAAATGAAGAATAAGAATTTTCACCTTCTAGGGAAAATCTCCAAAGTGATTTTCCAAGCTCAAGATGATAGATTTTGGAAGAACTCTCAACTAGAGATGTTCTTAGAGTAGTGTTTAGGTTTAGAAAAGTAGGTTGGATAAAATTTTAGATGCATGGATGGTAGTTTAGGGTTCTTGGCCGAATTGCTTGGAGAAGAGTAACAATGGTGGTTTGTATTTTTGGAAGAGAGAATGTGTAGTAAAGTGTTAGAGAATGAAGTGAAATTTTCTCTCCAAAGTGATGCATGGCCGTGTAACTCCATAGAGAGAAAGGTGGCCACTTTGTTTGACCTTCCAAGACTCCATCCTAGCCTTAGATGTGATCAAAGGTTGAGATCAAAACTTGATCACCAAGCATGTCTTCCATTGGCTAATCCAAGCCTTGTCATAAGCCTAGTCACTTGTTCTTGAATGTTCTTCCTTAATGATGATCACTAATTAAGCTACTAATCTCATTAAGTTTCTATGCACACTTAATCTAGTTTAATTAGGTTAATTTGTTACATTACTAATTAATTAACATTCTTGTAATCTAAGCTTCAAGAGCCATTGATTAAATCAATGGTTCGTATTAGGTAGTGATATGATCAAATCTAAACTATTAGATCTCTTCTCCATGAAATCTTAACCATTAGATTCATCTTAAAACAATAAAGGGTCAAGATCTTCCCTACATTTCTCCTCATCCAATGGTCACAAATGATTCTAACCACTTTTGTGAGACCAATCTCCACCGTCCATTAAATCAATGGTGGATATCTAAGCCTTCCTCACCAAGCTCATTCTTTACAACCATAGATTACATCAACGGTTGATATTCAAAACTCAACCTTTTCATCCAACGGTATAAATCAAGTCAAGCCCTCTTTGTTGACTTAATTCCTATTGGCTTAAAATAAATCAAGCCACTAACGTTGACTACTTTCTCTAAACGTGGGTCCTGCAAATCAATTGTGGGTCCTACAACCAAAAGTGAGTCCCACGGACATTTCCGGGTCCACTATTGTTTTATTTACACTGACTAATAAAATAATATTATAATAATATAAAATTATTTTATTGCACAGTTAAATCCTAAAAATTAAAAGATTGATACACGTATCATTCAGAATTGGGTTTAGTAAGATCCCCCAGCTCCAAATAATTAAAATAAGATTTCCCCGGCCCGAAAATTATTATTTTCCTGACCCGGAGCAAATCACACAAAACACTCAAATATGAACTCGAAACAGTCAAATAAATTTTATATCACACAAAAAAACATAAAACAACACAATCAGGACATGACGGTCATTTATCCTAAAGTTGGGGTGTTACAGTTGGCATTAGTTAATGCTACTCTCTTGGAGGCCATAACCATGTTACGTTTATTATATTCTTTATACGTATGAGATGCATGGATGGTGTTTATGGTATGTTAAACAAGTTTAATAAATGGTAAGATCTAATAATAAAATTCCCTCAAAGAAAATATTAAGTCATTATGTGATGCCTTCCAATGCGTGGCACTCGTCAAGACTAATATTGATCAAGTGTAGGATTGCCAAAGCAGGGTGCTTTTATCTATTTAGTAAGATGCGATGGGATAAGAGTAATATCCAACTGCCAACCATTGGGTCTGACTTAACTAGGCTATTTCAATAGGATTGAAGGCTTAGAGGCATGAAGTTGGGCTTTAGTCCATTAGATGGATTAGAATAAGTGTTATTCACCTAACTATCCAAGAGTTGCACGTGATGTAATTGGAAAGAGTTTCCTACCTAAATAACCGAATTTTAGGCGATTAGGCAAAGCTAACTCAAAGCTAGGTGAAATATGGATCTTGGCCCACTAGGAAATCTTTCGATGGGATTTTCCGAGTCAATGCTGAGGGTCATTGATTTGAATAAAATAGTGGGAGGCGTATTTAATTAAAGACCTTGTTAAATATGTTTATGGCATGATACTTATATTTTGCTTATTTCTGTTGATAGATTACCATGGCAACAAACACATCAAGTAACTTATCATTGCGATTAGTCCTTGACAAGGACAAGTTGTTTGGGACAAATTTCCTAGACTGGTATAGGAACTTGAGATTGTCCTTAAGCAAGAGAAAAAAGATGTATGTTTTAGAACAGCCTATTCCTAAGCCACCTGCTACTAATACCCCTAGAGCTGAAAGAGATGCTTATAAGAAGCATCAAGATGATGCCTTGGACGTCGGATGTCTAATGCTAGACACCATGAACTCTGAGCTCCAAAAGCAACATGAGAACATGGATGCCTACGATATGATCGTACACCTCAAAAGCTCTATCAAGAGCATGCTAGACATGAGAGATACGAGGTCTCTAAAGTACTATTTCAGTGCAAGCTAGTAGAAGGAAGCCCTGTTGGTGCTCATGTACTCAAGATGATTGGGTACATTGAAAACCTAGAGAGACTTGGTTTTCCTTTGGGCCAAGAGTTGGCCACTGACTTAGTCCTGCAATCGTTGCCGGAAAGTTTTAGTCAATTTGTCATGAACTACAATATGAATGAAATTGACAAATCACTACCAGAGCTGCTAAGCATGTTGAGAAGCTGTTTTTGAGCCGAGGAGAACATAAACAAAGGCAAAGGAAAGGCCATAATGATGGTCCATAAGAATAAGGGCAAGAAACAGTAGAAAAAGCCCCAAGACAAGTGGAAGGGTAAAGGCAAGGAAAAGTCCAAGCCTAGCACTTCTGGCTTGAAACCAGTGGGTGGAGTGGCTAAGGAAGGTACATGCTTCCACTGCGGTCAGACCGGACATTGGAAGAGGAACTATGCCAAGTACCTAGAGGAGCTCAAGAAGAAGAAGGGAAGTGAGACTTCCACTTCAGGTATTTTTGTTATAGAAGTCAATTTATCTACTTCTGCATCATGGGTATTAGATCTGGATGTGGATCTCACATTTGTGTAAATGTGCAGGATCTAAAGAGCAGTAGACCATTGACTAAGGGCGAAGTCGACCTACGAGTAGGAAATGGAGTAAAGGTTGATGCACTAGCCGTAGGGACTTATTTATTAGCTTTGCCAACTGGGCTTGTAATTGAATTGGATAACTGTTATTTTGTGCCTGCTATTAGCAGGAATATCATATCTGTTTCTTGTTTGGACAAGAAGGGTTTTACTTTTATAATTAAGAACAAAAGTTGTTCTCTTTATTTGAATAATATTTTCTATGGTAGTGCACATTTGAGTAATGGACTTTATGTCCTTGATCTCAAAATGCCCATTTATAATGTAAATACAAAGAGGTTCAAGTCAAATGATATGAACCCAACTTATCTCTGGCATTGTCGTTTGGGCCATATAAATGAGAAACGCATTTCCAAACTCCATAAAGATGAATTCTTGGACTCGTTTGATTACGAATCATATGAGACATGTGAATCTTGTTTATTGGGAAAGATGACTAAGGCCCCATTCACTGGACAAGGTGAAAGGGCTAGTGATCTTTTGGGCCTCATACATAGTGATGTATGTGGGCCACTAAACACACTAGCTAGAGGCGATTTTCAATATTTCATTACATTTACTGATGATTTCAGTAGATATGGATTTATATATCTTATGAAGCATAAATCAGAATCCTTTGAAAAGTTTAAAGAGTTCAAGAATGAAGTACAAAACCAACTTGGCTAAAGTATTAAAATCCTTCGATCAGATCGAGGAGGTGAATACTTAAGCCAACAGTTTGATGATCATCTGAAAGAGTGTGGGATAATATCTCAACTCACTCCCCCTAGAACACCATAATGGAATGGTGTTTCTGAGAGGAGGAACTGGACTTTGTTGGACATGGTCCAATCCATGATGAGTCATGTAGACCTTCCAGGCTCTTTCTGGGGACATGCTCTGTTAATAACAGCTTTCACACTTAACCGTGTTCCATCTAAGACGGTTCAACAGACACCATATGAGATGTGGACTGGGAGACGGCCCAGTATGTCTTTCATGAAGATTTGGGGTTGCGAGGCTTGTGTGAAACGTCAAGTTTCTGATAAGCTTGGCCCTAAATCAGATAAATGCTTCTTTGTGGGGTATCCCAAGGAAACCAAGGGATACTATTTCTATAATTCTACCGAGGGCAAAGTGTTTATCGCACGGACTGTTGTATTCCTAGAAAAGGAGTTTATCTCCAAAGGAATCAGTGGGAGGAAAGTAGAACTTGAAGAAATTCAAAGTTCACAGAGTAGTAGCGAACCGATGGTGGAAATAGAGCAGCCTCCATAAGTCGTTGTGGAACCACAATCTGCTCTAGTAGCATAAGGCCCACGTAGGTCTAACAGGATATGTCATCAACCAGAGAGATATGGATTTCTCATGACTCAGCAAGGTGACGTATTGCTTATGGATCAAGATGAGCCTGTGACTTACCAGGAAGCCATTATTGGCCCAGAATCTGAAAAATGGCTTGAGGCCATGAGATTTGAAATGGAATCCATGTATGCCAACCAGGTATGGACCTTGGTTGACCCACCTGAAGGGGTAAAACCCATTGGGTGCAAGTGGGTTTTTAAAAAGAAAACTGACATGGATGGTAATGTGCATACCTTTAAGGCGCGATTGGTCGCTAAAGGTTTTAAACAAATTCATGGTGTAGACTATGATGAGACTTTTTCCCCAGTTGCGATGTTTAAATCCGTTCGGATCTTGCTTGCTATTGCAGCATACCATGATTATGAAATCTGGCAAATGGATGTCAAAACTGCTTTCCTTAATGGAAATCTTCTCGAGGATGTGTACATGACACAACCTGAGGGTTTTGCCACTCCATAGGATGCTAGAAAGGTATGCAAGTTGTAACGATCTATTTATGGATTGAAGCAAGCTTCCAGAAGCTGGAATCTTCGTTTTGATGATACAATCAAACATTTTGGTTTTATCAAGAATGAAGAAGAATCTTGTGTCTACAAGAAGGTTAGTGGGAGCACAGTTGTCTTTCTAGTATTGTATGTAGATGACATACTACTAATTGGAAATGACATCCCTACCCTACAATCTATAAAGACTTGGTTGGAAAAGTGCTTTTCTATGAAGGACTTGGGCGAAGCCACCTATGTATTATGTATAAGGATCTATAGAGATAGATCGCAGAGATTGCTTGGCCTAAGTCAGAGTACATATATAGACAAAATGTTAAGACGGTTTAACATGCATGAATCCAAGAAAGGACTCTTGCCTATGTCGCATAGTATAAGCCTGTCTAAGGCTCAATCCCCTTCCACCCAGGATGAGAGGGATCGCATGAGTAAGATTCCATATGCATCTGCAATTGGATCTATCATGTATGCCATATTATGTACTCAACCCGATATTCGTATGCTTTGAGCATGACGAGCAAGTACCAGTCTGATCCCGGTGAGAGTCACTAGAGTGTTGTTAAGAACATTCTTAAGTACTTGAGAAGGACTAAGGATTCGTTCTTGGTATATGGAGTCGAGGAGGAACTAGTTGTAAAGGGTTACACTGATCCTAGCTTCCAAACCGATAAGGACGACTCCAGATCGCAATCGGGTTTTGTTTATTGCCTAAATGGTGGGGCTGTGAGCTGGAAGAGTACAAAGCAGGAGACAGTTGCTGATTCTACCACAAAGGCTGAGTATATTGCTGCCTCCAATGCAGGAAAGGAGGCCGTTTGGATTAGACAGTTCATTATTGAGCTTGGTGTAGTTCCTAGCATTGTGGACCCAATGGACCTCTATTGTGATAATAATGGAGCCATTGCACAAGCTAAGGAGCCCAAATCTCACCAACGATCTAAACATATACTTAGGTGCTTCCATCTCATTCGAGAAATTATCGATAGAGGAGATGTGAAGATATGCAGAGTACCAACAGATGATAACATTGCTGATCCACTGATGAAGCCTCTTGCACAGCAGAAGTATGAGGGTCACACTAGGTCTTTAGGCATTAGAAATATGCCTGATTGGCTCTAGTGCAAGTGGGAGATTGTTGGTGTATGCCCTAGAGGCCAATATATTTTGTTTGTATTTACATACATTGTATTATCCTATTTTTTATATGAGGCATTTCATTTATTGTGTTCTTTTTTGTTAGACATAATAAAGTCCTTAGAATAGTAAGTTTGATACCATAGGACATCAAGTGGATGACTTGATCGTGAGATCCTATTGGATAAAATACTATTCTTAAATGTCCTTAGTCAAGTATTATTGTTAATTAGGACAACAATAATGCATTGAGACTAGTATGTGCGTAGACTGATGACCACATCTCACGGGTCATGGATATGAGATATCAAGTCTACACATGGATACATATTAGAGTAATGATGTATTGGACAGACCCGCTATGAGAACGCTACGTGGATCGTTACGTGAGTGTCATAAGTGATTCTCATAGTGATAATGGTGTATGTGGTCCTTTGACTTGAAATCACTACGATTCCTATATGAGGAGTTGTGTGTTTTAATGCCATCAAACGTCATCTGTAACAAGATGATTATAAAGTTAGTTATTAGACATACTGCGATACATGTGGAGGGATGTGAGTGACCTAAATAGGATTTGTCCCTCCCACATAACAGGAGTGATATCTTCGGGCCCCCTGATTGAGTAAGACTACGAAATGCATGGCCATACTCAAATGAGTCAATATGAAATATTGATCTCATTTGTTATTACTATGTCTACTCGGGAATCAGGAAACTGAAGATTGAACTAAACAAGGGTGACACATTCTATGCCTTGTGTTCAATCTGGATATCTAGACAAAAGGACTAAACTAAATGGAAACATTGGTCACGGATAGGTTATGTCAAATCACTGACATTCTCATTGCTTAGGTAGCAGCGATGTGTTGCTAGATACCACTCACTGTTTGTAATATTAAAATGAGATTTTAATATTACTACCAATGTTATGAGAACCTGCAGGGTCGTACACTTAGAGCAGACTAAATTGGAGCAATAAGGATCTAAGTTGGACTTGGATTCAGTTGTGGGCCTAACTCATGACAGATGGGTTTAGTGTTGCACAACTTACCTTACTACTGCTCACACTCACTTATGGCAGCCACTATTATAAATAGTACTGCTAAGGGGGCTGCTACGTATGTTACATCACAAACCTAGCCGCACCTAAGAAAGTGAGTGAGAGACAGTGAAAGGTTCTTATCTTCTATTCACAGCTAGTGTAATACCCTTAAGCACATGTTAGACTGGTAAATGGTTACCGAAGGTAGCATTTGACTTGTTTAGCATGTCAGTCAAGTTTTGTGACAAACTGAGTTCATTTAGGCACTTGGTTGCAACACAGAAATTGTAAAGTGGCTTAAAATGACTCAGATAATAGCATAAGTTGCTACGTTAAGGGAAATAAACATAGAAAGTTTATTTCTAGGTCACAAATAAGCCAAGTAAGATGTGGTAAAAGTTTCAAGAGAATCATAGTCAGTTTGGTATTTTTAGGTATACTGGTTGTGTGTTTTAATACCAAATGACTAGCAGTAGATATAGAAAATGAGGAAAATAGTGAAACAACAATTTAGATGAATCTTATGATTTATTCTAAAGTTGTTGGAAGCAAGGAAACTCGAATTAGCATGATTCGGGTGTCCATAGCAGATATAAGTTTCAGTGTAAAAACTTAAGTTAATCTTTTCCCGTATTTCCCTCTGCGTCCCACCCCCTTATTTCTCCCTTCTCCCTCGGCAGAGAGCCGAAAACCAGAGAAAGAGAAAGAAAAGAAAGAAAAGGGGAGAAGAAGAAGGAGAAAGGGGAAGAAGGGAAGAAGGAGGGGAAGAGGATCAAGCTTCTAGGCTTCGAGTCTTCAAGAGGTAAGGGGATTTCTATTCATTGTTGCTCCCTCTTTGATTTCTTTGAATATAGTTTGGGATTTTGAATAGAAATAGGGGTTTGGATAGCCAAATCTATGTTCTTAACTTGGTTCTTGATTCTAAGGACTAGGTTAGGATAGTTTAAGCCTAGAGAATACTAAATGGCCATTTATGGCTCAAGAATAATCATAGAATCCAAAGAAGATGGATTTTAAGAATAGTTGGTGTTATGTGATTCTGGACTTAGATTTATGCCCTACGAGAATTCATAGGTTGTAAAAGAGTTACAACAAGTTAAAAGGCATATATTAATGCTAGAAATCACTTAGAATCCATGAGAAAAGGATTGGAAATTGGTTTTTAAACCAATTATGAAGAAAACGCATTCTGCAGAATTTGATTTCTGCTATCAGCGCCGCGGCGTGGGGATGTCACGCCGCAGCGTGAGGGTTATTTTGCTTAGAGTGCCGCGGCGTAGGAGGTGCATGCCGTGGCGTGAGACCACAAATTAACCTAGTATTAGCACCAGAGAATAGGGCGCCGCGGCGTGCAGACGTCGTGCCGCGGCGTGCAGACGTCGTGCCGCGACGTGAGACCCTGAAGGTCCAAAATGTTATTTTTGGATGTTTTGAAGTTCTAAGGTAAAGGGAATCATTTATATATATTTCCTAAAGTGTGTTAAGGCATAAATGGGGATATTTTCAAGTGAAAAATATTTATCTATCAAGTATGAGAAAGCATAGGCTTTTAAGCATCCTAAAGGAAAAGTTTGCTTTAGGTAATGACATTGCACCTTAGGCAACTTGACGTTGTAATAGATATCACTCAAGATATGATGAGATAGTGCAATGAAGATAAGTATACTAGGATGAATAATAGTATTCACTCTAGTAGAGAATGAGAAAGGTATGAACCTTAGGAGATCCAAGAGAAGTGGATTACCTTAGAAGGTACCTAGAATCTTAGGCAACAAAGAATTGCAAGTAAAAACCACTTTTGCATTAGATTCACTTGAGTGGAGACAAAATTGTGTATTAATTCCAAAAAGGGAATGTTTAGGTACAAAGTCTCTAGGTAAGTGAGACTTAGTGCATTGCTAAATACACAATAAGATGATTTGTGACTAAGGAGATGTCATAATCATAAGGTAGAATAGAAACGTGCAATAACTCATGTATTAGCAAAGATGAGTTAGAAGTACAGGATAAAGGGAATTTACTTCCTTAGATACTAACAAAAGTATGGAAGTTAAGTTCTTAAGCATTCCATGAGTTTGGAATAGTTAAAGAGGTATCTGGAACCTTAAGCACACAAGTGTAGTATAAGCTACTACCAGAAGTGTGATAGAAGGGAAAGCTAGATACAACTAGAATACGTATATTAGCACACATATGTAGTATAAGCTACTACCAGAAGTGTGATAGAAAGGAAAGTTAGATGCATGAATTACTCTCTTTAGTTAAAGTTGAGTTAATTATGCAAAGTTTTAGAGAAATGCTCATTTATTTCTCTAAGTAAGGGTAGATGAGGCATTAGTTAAGACAGACTTTTTCACAAGGATGAGTGGAGTCTATAAGAGAGTAAGATGGTGTTTATGTAAGAGTTAAACATAACACTAAGCTTTTCACACACTAGTCAGTTAAGCTAGTATGTATGTGAAGAGAAAGAACCTAAATGCAACCAAGATTAGTGGTTTGCCATAGGTAAGTATCTAACACCTCAGCAACATAGTGTTGCGTTAGAAATCACTTAAGAGATATGAGTTATGAGGTGGTGTTTGGATACAAGTTTGAGGAATAGTTTGGTAATGTTTACCTGAGAATGTAACGTTATATGACGTGAGGTCATTTAGCCAGAAAGTAAGGGATCAGAGGAAGTTCCTAAGGGAACAAGCATTTCTAACCAAGTGCTAAGGTTACATGTAGTATGAGGTTACAGATTCTCCTCATTACAAAGGGTAAACATAAGAAGCCAAAGTTACTAGAAAAATATGCTTAGATCATAGAGGAACTAAGTATATAAGTACGGATGAAAGTCTATGAATTGGTCAAGTAGGATTGATCTGGTGAATATCCTTTGATGTCATTCATGGAGGCAAAAAGGAGATAGATTGTAACGCCCCTTCCCCCCCCCCCCCCGTATCATGGCGGGTGAGAAGAAGGAACATCGCACTATAGCAAAACAACACAATAATGACTACGGAAAATTTGAACACCCCTTTTTTTTTTTAACATACATTCGGTTAGATTTCCATTAGTGTACATATACCTGTTTGTAAATATATCGCGTGATTGAGTTAAAATCCAAAGTTCCATCTTTCGTATAAAACTTCTTATCAAAAACGTTAAAGAGAAGTCAACATGTAATGAAACATACAATCATATACAATATAAATAGTTACATACTTTGTACCATAATTACAAGCCTATTTAAATTACATTTCCAAAAAATATACAAAAAAAAACAAAATGTGTACCTACCTCGAGAGATACAAATATATCTACCCACAATCTAGTAGTATGTCAGGCTCCCTCAAAAAAATAAACGGACAGGCATCAGAAGCCATTAATTTACAACCAACCCTAAGACTGCCTGGAATGAGAAGGGACTGTAAATGGATCCTCCTCAGGGTCCTCGTCGTCCGACGAGACATCCATCGGGACGACAAAACAGCGGGCAGGAGCCCGAGCAGTAGACAGCAAAGAGTTGTCGCGTGGGGTATAGTACATATCCGCCCACATATCTCTCACAGGCATATAAAATTCTGACCATACAAAAGCATGAAAGTCAAAAATAGAAGCAGTGTAGCGTCCCCATGCAAAAGGCACCGTCAATTCGCCGTGGTACACACAGCGGTCAGTCTGCACATTGATATGCCAACAGTCCGGACCACCATGAAAGTTGATCCGCACGTAACCAAAAAATCCACGGGGGCGAAAAGACATTCTCAGCAACTCCGGTCTTAATCGAGATAAGGCCAGAAACCTTGAAACTCAGTAGCTTCCTTGTTTTCCTCACGAGTGTCTTCTATAGAGCATACGATTCAACTAAGATACAAAATAGAGAAAAGTACCAAAAGAGGTAAGATTCCCAGCTTTCAGTACCAACAAGGCAGCAAGAAAATAAACGACGTCGAACGCCCAGATAAGACACAATCAATATGTACAAGTACAGTAATACATGAAAGCAATTAATGAGAGTAAAGCAACAAGGAACAGTAATTAATATCATCCATAGCCAACTAGCAACATCAGTATTACCAAGAATCAGATAAATATCACCGTCATAATAGTAAGCACATTATCCAATCATGAATGCTCAATGGACCATGTGACTGACAACTCACAATGCAACAAGGGTACCAAAGTTCATACTCCATGGAGCTAGACATAAACATTTTCGGAATGAATGATCAAGGAGTAATGCCAGTGTATCGTTAGCCTTAAAAATATAGTGTGCTCATCGCATAAAAACATTTGCGCAAAATGGTTCACACATGGCACCTCGACTGTTGATCGCGATATAGGATAGCATCTCAGGAAGGATCATCGGTGTGTTGCACTGGTCTATCCCACGGCCCCAGTGGAGCTACCACTGTCTATTGTGAGACACCCACACCCCGACGCCCCCAGGGTCAACAACATATGACACCTACGCTTAGTCTATTCACACCCGCACATAGGTGTTATTCAAACTCCTAGGCAACATAGCCTTCTCAACAATGTCACACGGACAATACATATGCATGATGACACAATGTCCAATCATGTATGTTCATTAATGATGCATTCAGCATAAGCCTTTCCTCAATGGCACATAAGTAATATTCAATGCCCAACATGACATATCAATCAATACATTTATTTAAAACCTTGCCTTAATGGCACTTCATCACCCTTATCTCATTGAATACTACATCAATAATTTCAGCATCAACATGCATTCCTCATTACACACATACCACAATTTCCATATCGTGGATGCAAGGATTCCATATTCAAAATCATTTCTTCCCTATTGGGATGAATGCACCTTCCTATCACAAATTAATAAAGTAAAATCCTTGAATCTAGAGTTTTTAGGTTATGTTTGAGTTACAAAGGATAAAGAACCATAATCTAAATCATTTCCAGCTCAAAAATCTCATTTTTGGTCTTGGTAATCGATTACAACACCCTTGTAATCGATTACCTGAGAAACAAAACCTCTGTAATCGATTAGAATCTCATTGTAATCGATTACGTGATTCCCAGAATCACGTTTCGTAACTTCAAGGCACTGGTAATCGATTACACAACCGTTGTAATCGATTACCAATTGGGCAGAACCTCCGTAATCGATTACCCACATTTGTGTAATCGATTACGTGATTCCCAGAAGCACCATTTCGTGACATCAGAGGCTTGGTAATCGATTACACTTATCTTGTAATCGATTACAAGCTAAACAGAACCTCGTAATCGATTACACACCAGATGTAATCGATTACCAGGTTTCCAGAATCACGATTTTGTATCTTTAAGAGCTTGGTAATCGATTACAAGCCCCGTGTAATCGATTACCATGCATAAACTTGCAGAAAAACAGAGTTCTCAAGTCCTCTAACTCAAACCAAACCATTCCTCATCATATTTAATCAATGAAATGCTCAAATACACCTTCAAATCATGCAAGAGACATCAATAAATCATACAAACCCAACAAAATACATTATCATCAAGAACAACATAAAAATGAGAGGACTTTATACATGGATTCAAAAATCAACAACAAAACACATACAAGACATTCCCTTACTACCAAGGTTAGTTGAAGAGGATCATCTCCCTCTTACCTATATGGAAAACAACACAATATGCTACTCCTTCTTGTCTTAGATTTTCATTTTCCCACCTTCAAGAAAACCTCAATGTGAGTGATCACCACAATGTTCACTCAACCATGAAAAATAGGTTGTTGGTCACTAAGGTGGCCAAGAGAAAACGAAAATAGCAAGGAAATGAAAGAAAGTTGAAGACTTTACCTCAAAGTTCTAAGCTTTAGCTTTAATGGTGGAAGAGAAATGGAAGAAGAAAAAGAACCAAGAGATAACCACCAAGGAGAGTAGTCTTGGAATGGTGGAAGGAACAAGAAAATGTGATTGGTTTGGCAAATGAGGAAGTTGGTCTTCCAATGTGATGGTGTGTGTGTGTGTTCGGTGGAGAGGAAGAAGAAGAGAGAAAAGAGAGAAATGGGTATTTGGGTGTAGAGAAGATGAGAATGAATATGAAAGTAATGGAAGGGAAATATTTGGACTCCCCCCCTTGTAGTGTCTGCCGTAGAAGAGTGGGAAAAAGGGAGAGAGAAAAATGTGTTGCAAGGGGAAGTTGCTAGGAAGCTTCCCATAATAAGCTTGGATTAGATTTAATCTTTCTTTTGAAGTTAAACTAATAGGTGTGATACAAAAATCAGATTTTGAATAATGTGATAATATTTTTAATACATATTATTTATTGGACAATAGTTATAGTTGGTAGAAGTCGGCATTAACAAATCTGACAGATAAATCCTTTACAGTGTTTTATTATTGTAGCTGTTAGAGTTTCTCGAAAAATATAAAACCTTGTAAACTATGTCCGGCCTCGGGTTTAGTAAGATCCCCCGTCGACGTTTCCATAGTTCAAGGTTCTCGGAGAAAATGTCTCATTTCTCCGGTCCCGCTCAGTACACACGTAAAACGAGAAATATATTAAAATATTCCACGCCTTCAGAAAATTCCAAGAAAATTCCAGAAAATCACAAATATTTTTAGAATGAATTCTGATAATAGAAAAGTAAATTTTGGGGTGTTACAACTCTCCCCAACAAATAGGAATTTTGTCCTCGAAATTTTCCATACCTTAAAATAATTCGGGATATTGCTCCTTCATTTTGTCCTCTAGCTCCCACGTCACATCTCCAGTTGCTTCATTCCAGATTTCCTTCACTAGTGCAATGTCCTTTCCTCTGAGTTGCCTCGTTCTCCTATCCTCAATCCTTATAGGAGTTGTCTCATATGTCAAGTTTTCCTTTAATTGCACAGAATCAGGTGCTATGACATGATTAGGGTTTGAGATATACTTTCTGAGTTGTGACACATGAAAAACATTATGAAGATTTGAAAGAAAATGAGGTAAAGCTATTTGGTAAGCAACAGGACCTATCCGACGAAGAATTTGGTAGGGTCCAAGAAATTTTGGAATGAGTTTTCTAGATTTGAGAACACGACCGACCCTAGTCATAGGTGTAACTTTCAAGAAAACATGCTCTCCTTCTTCGAACTCAAGAGGTTTCCTTCTTTTGTCTGCATAACTCTTCTGCCGACTCTGAGCCGTCTTCATTTTCTCCTGAATCATTTTAATTTTCTCAGTTGTCTACTGAATGAGTTCAGGTCCAACGGTAAGCCATTCTCCGTCTTGATACCAACACAGAGGCGTCCGACACCTCCGCCCATATAAAGCCTCATAGGGCGCCATCCTTATACTTGAATGGTAACTGTTGTTATAGGTGAATTCCACCAATGGCAAAATTTCATCCCAACCTCCAGTTTGCTCTATCGCACAAGCTCTTAGCAGATCTTTTAACGACTGAATTGTTCTTTCCGATTGACCATCAGTTTGTGGATGGTAGGCAGAACTTAACCGCAACTTTGTGCCCATAGCCTCTTGAAGACTTTGCCAAAACTTCGAGGTAAATCTCGGGTCTCTATCGGAAACAATACTCATGGGTATCCCATGAAGTCTGACAATTTCACCAATGTAAATCTGAGTCAACTTCTCCAACGGATATCTTATGTTGATTGGTAGAAAGTGAGCTGACTTCGTAAGTCGATCCACTATTACCCATATTGAGCCATATCCTTTCCGAGTTCTCAGTAATCCGACAACAAAGTCCATGGCGATGCTATCCCACTTCCATTCAGGAATAGCCAAGGGTTGTAGTAATCCAGTTGGTCTTTGATGCTCAGTCTTCGTTTTCTGGCAAACCAAACAAAATGACACGCATCTAGTGATATCTCTCTTCATCCCATGCCACCAAAATAACTTCCTCAAGTCTTGATATATCTTGGTCATTCCAGGATGCATACTCAACTGACAAGAATGAGCATGTTCAAGTATGTACCTTCTGAGTTCTTCATCTTTAGGCACACAGACCCTTCCTTGGAATCTCAAAATCCCATCACTTCCTTCCTTCAATGTTGACACACCACCTTGCTTTATCAATTCTCTTTCTCCTTGCAGGAATTTATCGACCTTTTGTTTCTCTCGAATATCATCCATCAGGTCATTCGAGATGGTGATCTTACTCATGCAGATTTTACCCGGTGTTAACTTTACAAATGACCATACATCTCTGAATTGCTCTATCAAGTCCTTTTCTCTAATCATCATAGTGGCAACACTAATCGTCTTTCTACTCAAAGCATCGGCCACCACGTTCGCCTTTCCAGGATGGTACTGAAGTTGGAAATCGTAATCTTTCAAAAATTCTAGCCATCTTCGCTGCCTCATGTTCAGCTCCTTCTGATCGTACAGGTACTTCAGACTTTTATGGTCGCTAAAGACGTTGAATGTGGCTCCATACAAATAATGTCTCCATATCTTCAATGCAAACACCACTGCAGCTAATTCTAGATCATGTGTTGGGTAATTCTTCTCGTGCACTCGCAATTGTCTTGAGGCGTAAGCCACCACTCCTCCGTTTTGCATAAGAACGCACCCCAAACCTTGATACGAAGCGTCACAGTACACTTCAAACGGTTCACTAGGATTCGGTAAGACTAGCACTGGTGACGTAGTCAGCTTCTTCTTTAACTCTTGGAAACTTCTTTCACAGGAATCGGTCCATTCAAAAGCTTGGTCTTTCTTGGTGAGTCGAGTGAGCGGTCCAGCGATTTTAGAAAATCCCTCAATAAACCTCCGGTAGTATCCGGCTAATCCAATGAAGCTTCGGATTTCCGTCACTGTAGTTGGTCTTTCCCACTGTAGCACAGCTTCTACCTTTGAAGGATCTACTGCAATCCCTTCCTTCGTGATTACATGACCTAAAAACTTCACTTCTTCTAGGCAAAACTCGCACTTGGATAGTTTCGCATACAACTCTTTTTCCTTCAAGATCTGGAGAACAATGCTGAGGTGCTCAACATGGTCCTCGCGACTTTGTGAATAGATCAGAATATCGTCGATGAAAACAACAATGAATTTGTCCAAGTAAGGACGAAAGATCCTATTCATATAGTCCATAAATATCGCAGGTGCATTTGTCACACCAAAAGGCATCACCAGGTACTCGTAATGACCATAACGAGTACGGAAAGCCGTTTTGGGAATATCTTCCACTTTCACTCTGATTTGGTGATATCCCGATCTTAGATCGATTTTGGAAAACACAGCTGCTCCCTTCAATTGGTCCATCAGGTCATCTATCCTTGGCAATGGATACTTGTTCTTGATCGTGACTTTGTTTAACTGACGGTAGTCCACGCATAATCTTGAAGTCCCATCTTTCTTCTTGACCAACAATACAGGTGCTCCCCACGGTGACACACTGGGTCTCACGAATTTCTTCTCTAGGAGTTCTTCCAACTGCTTCTTAAGTTCCACGAGTTCTGCTGGTGCCATACGGTAAGGCGCGATAGAAATAGGACCAGCTCCAGGTACCAAGTCAATAGCAAACTCAACCTCACGTTTCGGTGGCAAACCAGGTACATCATTAGGGAAAACCTCAGGAAAATCTCGAACAACAGAGATTGCGTCCACATCAACTTCACTCTTAGCTTTCAAAGAAGATAACAGCATGTATCCTCGAGCTCCTTCTTTCAGGAAAGCTTTCACTTGGTTGGCGGTCAAAAATCTAGAATCCTCATCAAAGGGAAAACTATTGTTTTTTTCGGGAACAGTCTAACAGGACATGGTTGGCGATAGCCAGTCCATTCCTAATATCACGTCTAGTTGGGATAATGGTAAAAGATTAAATCGACGAGAAAAGACTCGACCTTCCACTATTAAAGGACAACCTAGACACACCTTAGTAGTGACTACAGGTTTTGCGGTAGGAGTTGAAATAGTCAAATCGAAAGGTAAAGAAGACACATGCAATCCAAGTCTTTCCACACAGTCATGTGAAATGAAAGAATGAGTAGCACCAGAGTCATACAGTACAATTAAAAGATTACCTTCAATGATACCTTCTCCTTGTATCAGATCCTCGGATTCAGAGGCCTCAGCACCACTCAAGGTATAGACTCTGCCTCCAACTTGTGGTTTAGAAGTCTTAGCAGCATTGACGGATGGTTCCGCCTTAGTCGTTATAGTCTCGAGAAACGTGACCAAGTTTCTCGCACCGAAAGTAAATAATTCCTTTGATTGTGCAGTCCCTTGTGAAATGCTCCTTCCCGCACTTCATGCACCTCGGAGTAGTCGTAGCATTCTGACCCATCCTTGCCGGGCTTCCAGTTGGACTTCCTCCTTGAAACTTTTGTGGTTGTTGGCTTCCAGAGGGTCTGGAATAAGGCTTCTTTTGATAACGACTCGCGTTACCACCACCTCCTCTTTGGGACCGAACGGGCCCAAAGTTTCTGCTTCTTGCCTCGCGTTCTTGTTCCACACTTTCCAATCGACAGCACGTGTCGAGTAGCTCTGAAAACTGAGTGATCTTCAAAGCTATCACGATTTTCTTCACATCATGCCTCAGGCCTTCCTCAAACTTCCGACACTTCCAAGTTTCATTGGGTTGAAGTTGAAAATAGGCTGAAAATCTGGACAAGTTCTTAAACTTGGCGGCGTATTCACTCACAATCATGCCTCCCTGTCGCAATCTTAGAAATTCCATTTCTTTTGCGTGCCTGGCACTTTCAGGAAAATACTTGTTCAAGAACCTTTCTTTGAACACTTCCCAGGTTATCACCCTGTTCGCGGCTTGCAGTAGCCTTTGCTCTCCAATCCACCAATGCTCTGTATCTCCAACCAGCATATATGCAGCATAGGTAACCTTCCGATCGTCATCACAATTCATACCCGTAAATATTTTCTCCAACTCTTGAATCCACAATGTAGCTTTCTCCGGGTCAAACTCCCCTTTAAACTGTGGAGGATTGGCGCGATGAAATCCTTCCAAGTTCTGAACATCCGCTGTAGCCTCTAGCTGTTGGGCAGCCCTAGCCTATTGTTGAGCTGTCTGCTGGTTCTGCTGTAACATTGCCTCAGCCATCTTCTGTATTGCCTCTATGGCAGCAGCCATATCACCTCGACGAGCCATTGTTCCTTCTCAGATTAGACTACGCAAAACACAGAGAAAGTCAGATGTATTCATTTGAATACCAAACAACAAAATCACAGAGAATGACACAGCACAAACAAAACAGTCCAAAACCACACGACCCAAAAGAAACATAACCGGGAGCTCTGATACCAAGACAGTGTAATGCCCCTTTGCCCCCCCCGTATCATGGCGGGTGAGAAGAAGGAATGTCGCACTATAGCGAAACAACACAATAATGACTACGGAAAATTTGAACACCTTTTTTTTTTTAACATACATTCGTTTAGACTTCCATTAGTGTACATATACCTGTTTGTAAATATATCGCGTGATTGAGTTAAAATCCAAAGTTCCATCTTTCGTATAAAACTTCTTATCAAAAACGTTCAAGAGAAGTCAACATGTAATGAAACATACAATCATATACAATGTAAATAGTTATATACTTTGTACCATAATTACAAGCCTGTTTAAATTACATTTCCAAAAGATATACAAAAAAAACAAAATGTGTACCTACCCCAAGAGATACAAATATATCTACCCACAATCTAGTAGTACGTCAGGCTCCCTCAAAAAAATAAACGGACAGCCATCAGTAGCCATCAATTTACAACCAACCCTAAGACTGCCTGGAATGAGAAGGGACCGTAGATGGATCCTCCTCAGGGTCCTCGTCGTCCGACGAGACATCCATCGGGACGACAGAACAGCGGGCAGGAGCCCGAGCAGTAGACAGGAAAGAGTCGTCGCGTGGGGTATAGTACATATCCACCCACATATCTCTCACAGGCATATAAAATTCCAACCATACAAAAGCATGAAAGTCAAAAATAGAAGCAGTGTAGCGTCCCCATGCCAAAGACACCGTCAATTCGCCGTGGTACACACAGCGGTTAGTCTGCACGTTGATATGCCAGCAGTTCGGACCACCATGAAAGTTGATCCGCACGTAACCAAAAAATCCACGGGGGCGAAAAGACATTCTCAGCAACTCCGGTCTTAATCGAGATAAGGCCAGAAACCTTGAAACTCAGTAGCTTCCTTGTTTTCCTCACGAGTGTCTTCTATAGAGCATACGATTCAACCAAGATACAAAATAGAGAAAAGTACCGAAAGAGGTGAGATTCCCAGCTTTCAGTACCAACAAGGCAGCAAGAAAATAAACGGCGTCGAACGCCCACATAAGACACAATCAATATGTACAAGTACAGTAATACATGAAAGCAATTAATGAGAGTAAAGCAACAAGGAACAGTAATTAATATCATCCATAGCCAACTAGCAACATTAGTATTACCAAGAATCAGATAAATATCACCGTCATAATAGTAAGCACATTATCCAATCATGAATGCTCAATGGACCATGTGACTGACAACTCACAATGCAACAAGGGTACCAAAGTTCCTACTCCATGGAGCTAGACATAAACATTTTTGGAGTGAATGATCAAGGAGTAATGCCAGTGTATCGTTAGCCTTAAAAATATAGTGTGCTCATCACATAAAAACATTTATGAAAAATGGCTCACACATGGCACCTCGACTGTTGATCGCGATATAGAACAGCATCTCAGGCAGGATCGTCGGTGTGTTGCATTGGTCTATCCCACGACCCCAGTGGAGCTACCACTGTCTATTGTGAGACACCCATACCCCGACGCCCCCAGGGTCAACAACATATGACACCTACGCTTAGTCTATTTGCACCCGCACATAGGTGTTATTCAAACTCCTAGGCAACATAGCCTTCTCAACAATGTCCCACGGACAATACACATGCATGATGACACAATGTCCAATCATGTATGTTCATTAATGATGCATTCAGCATAAGCCTTTCCTCAATGTCACATAAGTAATATTCAATGCCCAACATGACATATCAATCAATACATTTATTTAAAACCGTGCCTCAATGGCACATCATCACCCTTATCTCATTGAATACTACATCAATAATTTCAGCATCAACATGCATTCCTCATTACACACATACCACAATTTCCATATCGTGGATCCAAGGATTCCATATTCAAAATCATTTCTTCCCTATTGGGATGAATGCACCTTCCTATCACAAATTAATAAAGTAAAATCCTTGAATCCAAGGTTTTTAGGTTATGTTTGAGTTACAAAGGATAAAGAACCATAATCTAAATCATTTCCAGCTCAAAAATCTCAATTTTGGTCTTGGTAATCGATTACAACACCCTTGTAATCGATTACCTGAGAAACAGAACATCTGTAATCGATTATAATCTCATTGTAATCGATTATGTGATTCCCAGAATCACGTTTCATAACTTCAAGGCACTGGTAATCGATTACACAACCGTGGTAATCGATTACCAATTGGGCAGAACCTCCGTAATTGATTACCCACGTTTGTGTAATCGATTACGTGATTCCCAGAAGCACCATTTCGTGACATCAGAGGCTTGGTAATCGATTACACTCATCTTGTAATCGATTACAAGCTAAACAGAACCTCTGTAATCGATTACACACCAGATATAATCGATTACCAGGTTTTCAGAATCACGATTTTGTATCTTTAAGAGCTTGGTAATCGATTACAAGCCCTGTGTAATCGATTACCATGCATAAACTTGCAGAAAAACAGAGTTCTCAGGTCCTCTAACTCAAACCAAACCATTCCTCAACATATCTAATCAATGAAATGCTCAAATACACCTTCAAATCATGCAAGAGACATCAATAAATCATACAAACCCAACAAAATACATTATCATCAAGAACAACATAAAAATGAGAGGACTTTATACATGGATTCAAAAATCAACAACAAAACACATACAAGACATTCCCTTACTACCAAAGTTGGTTGAAGAGGATCATTTCCCTCTTACCTATATGGAAAACAACACAATGTGCTACTCCTTCTTGTCTTAGATTTTCGTTTTCCCACCTTCAAGAAAACCTCAATGTGAGTGATCACCACAATGTTCACTCAACCATGAAAAATAGGTTCTTGGTCACCAAGGTGGCCAAGAGAAAACGAAAATAGCAAGGAAATGGAAGAAAGTTGAAGACTTTACCTCAAAGTTCCAAGCTTTAGCTTTAATGGTGGAAGAGAAATGGAAGAAGAAGAAGAACCAAGAGATAACCACCAAGGAGAGTAGTCTTGGAATGGTGGAAGGAACAAGAAAATGTGATTGGTTTGGCAAATGAGGAAGTTGGTCTTCCAATGTGATGGTGTGTGTGTGTGTTCGGTGGAGAGGAAGAAGAAGAAAGAAAAAGAGAGAAATGGGTATTTGGGTGTAGAGAAGTGAGAATGAATATGAAAGTAATGGAAGGGAAATATTTGGACTCCCCCCCCCTTGTAGTGTCTGCCGTAGAAGAGTGGGAAAAAGGGAGAGAGAAAAATGTGTTGCAAGGAGAAGTTGCTAGGAAGCTTCCCATAATAAGCTTGGATTAGATTTAATCTTTCTTTTGAAGTTAAACTAATAGGTGTGATACAAAAATCAGATTTTGAATAATGTGATAATATTTTTAATACATGTTATTATTTATTGGACAATAGTTATAGTTGGTAGAAGTCAGCATTAACAAATCTGACAGATAAATCCTTTACAGTGTTTTATTATTGTAGCTATTAGAGTTTCTCGAAAAATGTAAAACCTTATAAACTGTGTCCAGCCTCGGGTTTAGTAAGATCCCCCGTCGACGTTTCCATAGTTCAAGGTTCTCGGAGAAAATGTCTTATTTCTCCGATCCCGCTCAGTACACACGTAAAACGAGAAATATATTAAAATATTCCACGCCTTCAGAAAATTCCAAGAAAATTCCAGAAAATCACAAATATTTTTAGAATGAATTCTGATAATAGAAAAGTAAATTTTGGGGTGTTACATAGATGGGTGTCCGAAGGACTTTTGAGAAGGACATAACCCTAATGTCTCGATATTGTCAAGGCCAAAGGAGATAAGTGGGAAATCCAAAGATGCTCTTTGAGCATGGATGAAGCCCGAATTTCTCAGCGTGCCAAGATATATGTAATGTGAGGATAAGTTTTTCCTCTAATTACCACTAGATGATATACTAACTAGTTCCTAGCAAACTTCTTTATTTTCAAAATAAACTTCTGCATGTATTTCAAAATAAAACCCTGTATTTGCATTTCATTCATATACTCTTAGGATTTCTCTAGGCATATTCATATTACATATCATTATCATTGCATTCGCATTCACGGACAGTTGTATGGGCATTGTCTGTCACTGTTGGTATATACAACTGTATGGGCGTTGTATATATTAACAGTGTGTAGGTTATCGGTTGATGTCACACTATGAGAAAAGAGGAGGAAACTCCTAAGTTATGAGAAAAGAGGAGGAAACTCCTAAGTTATGAGAAAAGAGGAGGAAGCTCCTAAGCTAGAAATTATAGCATTTGTTATGTATTTGTTATATACAATGTTATAGAGAACTGATATTGGAATTGGTTTTACTGAGAATGTTAATTCTCACCCCAGTTGCTATTCCATGTAAATCCAGATGCAGACACAAATGCAGGCATAGATGCAGGCACAAATGCAGGCATAGATGCAGGCACAAATGCACAAATGCACAAATGCAGGCACAAATGCAGGCACAAATGCAGGCATAGATGCAGGCACAAGCACAGATACAGGCAAAGGCACCGGTACAGAGGTATAAACCCTGCTAAGGGTGAGAAGATAAAGCATGAAGACTAGAGTAGTTTTTATTTCTTTAAGTAAGCAGAACTTATGTAATAAGTTTATGTTTGTTCTGTAAGTTTTATGTTATATGTATTACAATAAGCCCTCATGTGGCTAAGTTTGTATATATTTATATGTATGGGTTTAAGTTTTTTCGCAATCTCTCTCAAGGCTTTCTATAATTACTCAGTTGTGATTATAGATATATGTTAGTATGTAGTATAGAAGTGACGTCTCTAGTACTGGTTATCTTTATATATCTCTGTCTATCTAGGATATATCTAGATATCTATATTAGGATGTTACAGCTAGCACCACGAAATAGAGGTGTGACTCCCTTTTGCAAGTCTGTTCGTGTGGATACCGCAGAAACATCATCGCTATTACGGTGTTGGTGATTCATCTTGCTTGTGTTTATCACGCTTCAAGAGGTAAACTTTTAAAACTCAGATTATGGACTTTTCGCATGGATCCTGTGAAGGAATTCTTTTATTCTGCTGCGAGATATTTTGATCCGCAATTCCCAATAATCTATAAAGACAACAACAAATTTATCAAGGTATGGTCTAAAAATCCTGTTCATATAATCCATAAATATTGCGAGTGCATTTGTTAGACCAAAGGACATTACAATATATTCATAATGCTCATATCTAGTTCTAAAGGCAGTCTTAGGGATACTTATTCTGTAACTCGGATTTGATGGTATCCGGATCTTAAATCGATCTTAGAAAACACAGTTACACCTCTTAACTGATCCATCAAATCATCAATTCTAGGCAATGGGTATTTGTTCTTAATGGTAACTTTATTTAATTGCCTATAGTCCACACACAATCTCATACTGCCATCCTTATTTTTCACCAGGAGCACAGGGGCTCCCCATGGTGACAAACTAGGTTTGATAAACTTTTTATCCAATAATTCTTCAATTTGCTTCTTCAATTCAACTAATTCTAGAGGAGACATTCTATAAAGTGCTATAGAAATTAGCCCGATTCTTGGCACTAAGTCTATGGTAAATTCTATCTCCCTCTCAGGTGGTAATTCACTAACTTCATTTGGAAACACTTCTGGTTTTTATCTGACCATAGGTATGGTTTCTAAATTTTGCTTACTCTTGGAATTCAACGAAAAAAAAGGAGAATATAGCCCTAAGCTCTAAGTGATTGATAACTTAGTTGATATTCAAGTATATAGATTTAGGTGAAGAGTTTAAGGAAGGAGTATCAGACAAAAAAACTAAGGTTTTATTTGAACAATCTAAGACAACATGGTTTGAGGATAGCCAATCCATACCAAGAATGATGTCTATGTCAACAAGGGGCAGACATATAAGGTTTACAAAGAAATCTTTATTTTCAGAGGTTACATAACAATTTAGACATACTTTAGTGTTAGCCATGGCAACTATCACCCAAGAGGGGGGTAAATTAGGTGATTACAAATTTTAAAACACCTTTGAGAAATTAAGCATTTTGAATAACTCAATTAATAAATGCAGCGGAATAAGTTTAACAAAGGTGCAACTATTAGTGATTTCACAAATACCACTTGGGCTATAGGATAAATCAAGTAAATAAGCTAAATATCAAATTCAACTCAAGCATATATAATTAAGGCACAAATGTAAAGAGATAAAGTTGAGAAGATCAAACATAAGATTTATCCTAGTTCAACCACCAATCCACTTGTGGCCTACGTCCAATCCTCAAGCAATCACTCAAGATTTTTCATTATATCTTCAAGCTTCAACGGTTGCTTGTAACCTTTACACAATAGAGCACTCACCACACCTTGTGATACCTCACCCTTTGTGCTTGAGCCTCAACTTCAAGGGATACCTCACCCTTTACAATCTTGAGGGATACCTCACCCTTACAACTTTGAGGGATACCTCACCCTCTTTACAAGCAAGGGATACCTCACCTTTTTTTCTAGAGGGATACCTTACCCTCTTATAATGATTTCAAGATGAAGAGAAAGAATATAAACTCTCACAAGAGTAGATATACAACTTGAAGAACAAAGTATGGATGATAGAAAACTCTCTCAAGAGTGGATAATACAAATTAAAGAACAAAGGAATAGAAGAATTTTGCAATAAAGAGCTCAAAATATGATTTTGGTGATTCAAGGATCAAATCAAGTGTTCAAGAGGTGTATAAGCTTCATACAACACTTATATATAGAGCCCAAGTGATAAAATAGTCATTGGTAGTGTTTAGAAATGATTTTTTTAATGAAAACTAGCCATTTATAGTTGTTGGGAACGTTTCGGGGCACTTGGTAATCGATTACACACTTCTGGTAGTCGATTATATGGCTTCTGTCAACGTTGTAATTGATTACAGGACTTGTGTAATCGATTACAACATTTCTGGTTTTGAAAGCTGACTTTAAAAGTTCATAACTTCTTTATTTCTTATCCGATTAAAGCGAATGACCACTCATTAGAAAGATCTTTGAGTCTATTTTCAAATGAGATAATTTCAGAACAAAACTCAGTATTTTGAAAGATATGATCAAAAGAGTAATCAAAGGTCAACTTTTCAAAAGTCAAACTTGATTATTTTTGAAAACTGACTTTAAATGGTCATAACTTCTTCATTTCTTATTTGTTTTAAAGTAAATGACCACTCATTGGAAAGATATTTAAGACTATTTTCATATGCAATAAGTTTCACAATAAAACTCAAAGTAGTTTGAAAGTTATGATCAAAATAGTAACCAAATATCAGTTTTACAAAACACAAACTTGGCTATTTTTCAAAGGTGTGAACTACCACCAAGATTAACTTTCCAAAAATAGTTTGTTGGGCATTTAAACATATAAGAACCATTTTTAAAGACTTAAAAACATATTTGAGCTCTTTTCTTGTAAAACCTCTATCTTTACATAGGAGAAAACCTAAAAGGAAAAAATACTAATTCTAGTCCTTAGGCTTCTTGATGTAATCCAAGCTTCCACAAATTTCTTCTCTTCAAATCTTGTAAATTGCTTGGAACATCTTTATCATTCTCATTCTTCTTGAGTTGAGCATAGTTGTGATCTTTTGCTTTCTAGTTGCAATGCTCACTCTTGGTACTAGGACTATCTTATAAAGTATTGCTCACTTAAAACAAGCATAGTTAGTCTAAATTCATAACTTAATATCTTAATATGCATGGTTCATAAATGTATAACTCTAGTTAGTCTAACATGCATATAAGAATGTTGCATATATCTCATTGCATGATTATTAAGTGAAGTATAACTAAATAAAGTACATAATCATGCATGATCCAATATATCTCTTTTAAGCACATATATGTAACATGATCAATATTCTTTTGTGATGCATTTGTCATCTATAAAGCACATCTATCAAGCATAAGCATCATTCTTTTTGTCTTGTATTTGTCATCATCAAAACTTAACATATTAAACCATTGGGGCAAAACTATTTCCACAATCTCCCCCTTTTTGAAGATGACAAATCACCAAAGAAAAATATGTTGAGGAATATACATGAATAAATATTCATGTAAGCATATCAAACAATAAGTACAAGAACATATTTTTCTTTCCAATTTTCACTCCCCCTATTTGACATCAACAAAAAGGCTTAGGAAGCAAAGATAATATTTTTTATCATCCTATAGATAAAACTCATGTTGTCAAAAAGAGTAAGATCATTAAAACCAAAAACTGCTTCAAGTTATTCAAAACATAATTGTCTCCCTTTATTTGATTCTACACATGATTCAAGAATAAAGAGATGAAATAAGCATGCTTTCAAGATATAAAAGATTATTCATGCAAAACTTGTCATATTTTGGTATATCAACATTTAGCATATGATAGCAATGAGCTTAAGAAATTATGTCTAGCATATAATATCATGTTTACCATATGATAAATAAGTACCACTTGATATCACTTATTAAGAGTTACAAAATATTCGTGTAAGATCACGGATTTGAGGTTTTCAAATGAAAGATCATACAACTTGTCACATATCAAGCATTTCTCAATGAAAGAATCAAAAGATATAAAGTTTAAGAATGTTTACCTTCTTTCATTGATAAAGGGAAAGACAATAAGAGATGATCTTCGTTGACATGTTGATAGTATGAACAATAAAACACTTCATGTCAAATAAGGATGTAAGCCAAGAGATATAAGCAACAATTTAAGAACTAGGCTCCCCCTCAAAATATGCATATTATCAAAATATCAAACATAATAGTTTAACATAGTTATGCATATGTTCTTAGTCAACAAGGATATGGAAAAAAGATATATAAGATAAGCTCCCCATTATTGAAGCACAAGATAGATAAAGGGAAATATGCATGCCAAGACCATGTAAGCACATTACCATAAAGAGAAGCAAGGCAAAGATATATATTCTTAATCCATCAATCATAAACCATCTTAAAACTTCTTCCCCTTTCAAAAAGAATTTTATAATAACACATTACATTTCCAAAAGCATTTTAGAAGGGTAGAAGGGTTTTATATTGAAACCACATATTCCTTGAGAGTGAACAAATCTAAGTCAAAGGAACATTTGAAAGTACAACTCCTCTCTTTCTCATTAAACAAGAGCCTTGGAAAGATAAAACACTTTTTCATAACAAGGCTTATCTTTTGAAGTATTAAGATGATCTCTATAGAATATTTCAAAAGATTTATTTGGAAACTTTCTTAAATACTCTCTCAAGATTTAATAAAACATTTCAAAGCAATGAAGAGAGTACTACATTTATAGTACAAATCAAATGATTTCTAATTTTTTAAGACAATTAGGAGGTGATAATACTTTCAAGGTCTTAAGACAAGTTCAAAGGATTCTCAAGGATATGGAACTTTAAAAGCTTCTTTCAAATATGATAGGAGATTTTGCCTTAAAAAAACTTTTTAATCAAATAAGAAATTCTTTTAAAAAATAGCATGATTCTCATAAGTGTTATATTACTAAGAAACCATAGTCAAGAGAATCATAGATATCAAACATTCATCATGATGAAATATGCTATATGTATAGAACTAATGTCATCCACCCGACAAAACTAGCAATTTAATGTCCAATTAGGCACTTTGTCAATGCTAAGCATACTTGTCATGTAAGGAAAACATCTAATCTTTTAAGATCAATTCAACAAGTATCATATAATCCATAGCATATAGAATACCACAATAGTTTAGGGATAGAGATACTTACTGGGTTAGATAGGAAGTGATGCTCCTTTAGAATGTTCTTCATGTATAGGTCCTTTGAGTTTGTACTTTCTTCCATTGAGTATTTCATTCCATTTCACTTGAATAAAGTCTCCTTATATTCCTCTTCCTTCAACATTTCTCATTTATCCACATATGTTTGACATTTCAATATTTGATGACTATATTTCAAAAGTTCTCTAAAACATGGGTTAACATCAAATATCATTTAAACTTATTTACAAGCATAATTTAGGTTGATATACAATGTAAAACATGTACCACATTATCAACCATGCAATGTTAGCTCTTACAAGAATAAATGAAGAACATATGCACTTGAATCCAAAAGCATAGTTTAAGCATTTTCAAAGTAAGATTCAAGTTTGTCAAGAAAGACATGATCATCATCAAAGCATATATAAGCATTTTGGGATAAACAATGATCATGTAAGGCATGTAAAAGCAACTCTCTACTTCTCCAAATATGATATTCAATTTAAAGCATAGATGGGGATAAGAGATTGATGTCACCAAAAGTGTACTCTTTGAGTTTTTGTAGGTGATTCCAACTTATATGCATCAAGGCTCCTTGAGAATATTGTAGTTCTCCATGCCATCCTTTTATGTTTTCATTACTCTTGGAGAACTTAGACCATTTCAAATTTTTCCAACCTCAAGTGGCATAGTTGTATTTCACTTCAATGCATGCTTGAGTAAATAGCCATCCTACAACACAGTCCAAACCACTTTCTTTGGTATCCACCAATTTTGGATCCATAGAGGTCAGTCATTATACCAAACTCATGAGCAAATAAGCATTAAAAAAAATAATAAATGAGTTCACAAGGGCAAAAGATATTTCATTTCATTGATCATTAAGCACATACCAAGATAAAAGGTGAGTAACAAAGGAAATAGGGCTTTTTGCGCACTGAAACTCATTTTTAAAGCCTGTGTAATCTATTACAATGTGTGTGTAGTCGATTACCAGTCCTCTGGAATCCATGTAATCTGTAACACCCTCCCTAGGGTATCACATGTCTGACTCCCGACTCAAAATCTAAAAAGAAGTTCTCACAAGGTTTGAGTTATAAAAAGATGGGTTTTAAAATTTCTTTCTTTACTGAAACATAAACTTACTGAAATTCATAAGTATTACTAAAAATATATTTAAACTGATTAATATACAATATTGACACCAATTAACATTTCACAATTTAAAGAGAAATATAAAATTAACAGACACTTTTTTTTAACAGTAGCAAACCCCATGACGGGTCCTACTTAATAGCACAGTACAACACTAACGTTAAAACTTATCATACTTATTCTGTTGTGTATCCATCTTGTTGCATCAGACATCTGTTCTACATCTATTCTTTGTCAACACTGCACACCTTCGAGTCCTGAATGTCCACTCCTTATTGTTGTCACCCATCTCAGAGTATTCATTGCCCGTTATGTCTAAGACAACTCGATCCTTCTATTATTTGATTTTAATGGTACAGACATAGCAAAACAACATAACAAAGAGGTGAGATCACCTACACCAATACCAACATGGCAGCACAGAGATAACACAAACAACATATCATACAAATATATCATACCAGAATTCTAATAATTGCACTCAACATTAATCAACTATCATCATCGTACCATTAACATTATTATCATCACACAATAATCACAATAATGTCATCAACATGATTATCATCATCGTCATCCAAGTATTCAAAACAATTGTCATAGCCAATATTCCTCAATTAATATATCACACAGATATAAATGTTCAGATTATGCATGTACACAAGACTCGATTTCCTACTCCATGGAGCTAAAACTCAGGTCGGAGAAATGATCGAAAAGATCTATCGATACCACATGCCTCAGACCACGTGCTATAATCCTCATTTTGATTTTTGCACATCTAGCATATATACGACAGTCTTTATCAGATCTTGATTAAGAATAGTGTCTCGGTCAGGATCATCGGTGTGTTGCATCGGTCTAACCTACAGGAAGAGGCGCGACCAACCACCCGTGCAAGCAACCCGCACCCTGATGCCCCCAAGGTTAACAAGTGACTTACACTACGCATATCGCACCCACTCAAGAGGTGTGTTTCTCCTAGGCAATCAGCCATATCCAGTCCTCATCTGACCATTCCAATGCATGTATAATGCACCAAATACTAATCACAGGTATAATACCAATCACAGGTATATCTCATAATTTCTCAGATATAGTTTATACAATGCACGAATATATCAGTGCAAGTCCAACCACAAGGGTCATTCTTTTCAAATTCGTTTGTTCAATTAAATCATATACCTCAACGCATATATATTTATTTTTATTTTTATTTTTAATACATCTTAGATGCACCACGTGCCAATAACAGGTAAAACTCGTTGTTTTCACAAACAGCATCCATACACTGATTTTACAGTAATCATACTGTATTTTTCAATAACAAAATTATGTTATCATGTTTTCATAGTTGTAAAACACTTTTACCGTATTTTCACAATCGCGTAACATTTCTGTTATGTTTTCACAATCCAAAAATGTTTCTGTTATGTTTTCACAATACCATAACACTTTTATATTTTCACAATACCGTAACACTTTTGTTACGTTTTTCAAATTCCGAAGCGTTTTTATTACGTTTTCACAATACCGTAACACTACTGTTACGTTTACAAAATTTCGTAGCATTTCTGTTACGTTTTCAAAATGTTGCAACTCTTCTGTTGCACTTTTAAACCACGTACTAATTTTTAACATTTTTTTTCTAATCGCGTAAAAATATACGTTTCTCAAATCGCATAGTATTTTTTCACTGTTTCAAAATTGCGTAACTTAAAAATCATTTTTTTACGTCACGTAAATCATTTTCTATCATTCTCAAAATATTTAAAACACTTTCCAAATCTCATAACAATTTTTCCCCATTTTCACAATCGCATAAAAAATATTCTATCGCTATTCAATCACGTAGTGATTTATCAACAGTAGTTCAAATCACGTAAAAATATTTAAACATAAATTCAAATCGCGTATAAATATTTCAACGTATTTAAAATCACATAAAAATATTTTTTTCATATCACGTAACTTAAAAATCACGTTTTTAAGATACGTAAATAATTTTTTCACCACTATTTCATTACAGAAAATATTTCTTGACCTTTAAAAATTCCTTTTAACTTTTCTCAAAATAATATAACTTTATACTTCATTTAATATATTTTCTTACTCAAGAAAATATTTTTCCACAGTTCTTTACTCAAGAAATTCTTCTTCAAAATATAATTCACAAAATCACTTTTCAATTGATGTAAATCAACGTTTCAAAACTTAACATTTTCCAACGTATTTCAAAACTTGAAAATAAGTTATACGTTAGTAAATTTTCAAAACACCATTATATTCTCCATTTTTTCCAAATCAATTCTAAAATCAATTCTCTTCAAAACAAATTAAGATTCAAACCCTTGCAACTTTTCATTTTCATTTTCATATGAAAGTTCATTTCTCAAGTGATAAAATACTTTGATTCCCTTTCCAAAATCCTTATACTAAAACATTTTGGTCAAACATTTTGTTTCTACTTTAAAATTACTTTGTTTCATAAAATCAAAATTATTCCAATCCTCAAAAAAAATAGTAGAGTCTTTGGCCATTGAAGCCATCAAATATTTTTCTTCTAAATTGATATGGTTTTACACAAACAAAACCATTAAAAATTCTTTGTTTTCAAAACCGAAATACCAATGGTCATAAAAACCAAACCCATTTGTTCAAATTCATTTTTACTTTCCTTACAAATCCTTTTTCACTTTCTTTGCAAATCCTTAAAATTATCATTGCTATTTTCATTTAAATCTCATGTTTAGTAAAACACTTAGGAACTTTTTACACAAAATAAATCAATAAAAATTCTTTTAAAACCGTATTCATGTACTCTTTGAAAAATAAATTCTTTGTTTATTTTCCTTACTTTTCTAAACATCCATTTTCATCATTCAAGAAAATATTAATTTTGTGAACACCTATCTTGAGGTGTCTTGACTAAAATTCACCATGTTCTAGGGATCAAAAATTAATTCCCTTGTTCTTGAAAAAATTTCAACATGGAACCCTAACTTTGGGTGCCAAAACCGTAGTCATTCTTTGGCCATTGGAGCCAAGAATTGATTTTCTTTCCATCATCAAATCATGGCATACACATACATACAATATATATATATATATATATATATATCAAAAGAATGCCATATTATCATCATGCATAGTATAAGCATACCATCAAAATCATAAACTCATGCAAAGCATATTAAGCATAGGCAATTAATCAAAGCTCATAAACACATAAATTATTACATGACCATGGATATGAATCCTCACATGGATTCACCATCCCTCAAATATAAGACCATCTCCCACCACCATACTTAGTTGGTGAGATGGATCTCCCTCTTACCTCTTGAAGATTCTTAAAAACTCCTTGTTTTGCTTCTTTTTCCAAGTCCTTCACCACCAAGGGCTTCTCAAATACAAAACAAAATACATAAAAATTAGTATACTAAGCTTGATTAAGAGGAACCATGGATCAAACATGGTTAGAACCTTGAAAATCAAAAGAAAAGTGAATAGTAACAAACTTCACCATTAAAGCTTCAATCTTTAGCTTGAAGAACAAGGTTGAAGATAGATGATTTAGAGAAAATCTCTAACATGAAAATTGCTTAGAATATCATGTAGATTCAAGATCTATGGTTAGATGAAATTAAAAGAGATTGGAGAGTGGTTTTTAGGGGTCTTGACCGAATAGTTTCTCTTAAAGAACAAAGATGGAATTTTTGATTTTTGTGAGAGAAAAACTTCTTAGATTTGGTTAAGACAAAGGATGAAGTGAAAGCACTTAGTTTTCCTTCCACCAATTTCATGGATCTCCATGGAAAGTTCCAAAAAAAATTACAAACAAATGTTAAAATCAATAACAAGTGTAGAAATAGGTAAACCATGGTTCAATCATGGCTTAGAAAATCAAAACTAGAAGATTAGAAGAAGAAATATAAAATTTACCATTTTTGGTAGAATCTTGAAGCTTGGATTTTGAAGTACTAGATGTTGGATTTTGAAGAAACCTTCAACATGAAAGTCG
This sequence comes from Ormosia emarginata, assembly GCA_029884605.1. Lineage (NCBI taxonomy): Eukaryota > Viridiplantae > Streptophyta > Magnoliopsida > Fabales > Fabaceae > Ormosia > Ormosia emarginata. Next base: position 1,173,626 of record JAQQTP010000050.1, read on the forward strand.
TTTAGAATAAGGTAAGGATTCAAGAAACTAAGTTGGGTGAAATTAAAGAGTGATGGAAGCCACATCAATGGTGCTTGGTCATGAGCTTGCTAGAAGGAGAAGGAGAGAAAATTTTCTAAGAGCTTTGCTTGAAGGAAAGTTTCAAAAATGATGAAGTATGGTCAATAATGACCAAAGGTGACTAATATGGTCTTCAAATGTCACTTTTTTTCTCTAAATGCAGCCCAAAATCGTAGCCCCCCCTCCATGCTTCTTCAAAGAGTTCAATAATGATGCAACATTGATCAAGACATCTAACAATGACATAAAGCATCAATTAATGCATTGAAACTTTTCCTTTAGTTCCAAAAACATGCAAAAACCGTCCCCCCCTTCATCCTTGCTTCTTCAAAGTTGTCATCTTTTCAAGCCATTATTTGAAGCATTCTAAGCCATTGATTAATTCAATGGTTTGGATTAATGTAGGCTTTAGGTGTAGCTTTAGATTAGAAGACTTAATCTAGGCCATTGGATCTTTCTCCTTTAAATTCTAGCCCTTAGATGTGTCTCCAAAAATTAAGGGTCAAGATTACTCCTTCAAACTTTTAATCCAAGGGTCCTAATTAGTCTTAACCATTTTAGAAGACTAAATCTCCACCCTTGATTAATTCTTCATCTAATGGTCATAAATGGTCTTTGTTACTTTTTAAGACTAAATCTTCACCCTTGATTTAATCTCAATCCAATGGTTATAAATGGTCATAGCCACTTTATATGACTAATTCTACATCGTTGATTAAATCTATAGTTGATATTGAAGCCTTCCTTATTAAGCTTATCTAGATTAAATCTCCACCATTGATTAGATCAATGGTTAACATCCAATGCTTCTTCATTAAGTTTATTTCTCAACCGTTGATTAAATCAAGATCAAGTCTCCATCATTAATTAAATCAATGGTGGATATCCAAACCACCAATGTTGACTTAAGCAATATAATATTTATTTTTATCTGCTAAAACCCCACGAAAGAATATATTTACTGTATTTTTATCGCCCAATAATTAAATACAGTAAAAACACAGTACAAGAAAATTTCTAAAACTGTTTCCGGATTCAGGTTTAGTAAGATCTCATGTCTCCGTCTAAACAGTACAAATTTGTCTATGCGTAGAAAAATTTTTACTTTGCGGGACCCACCTGGGCTCACGTATGGCCACCTGGGCCCACATACACCCCTTGGGCCCACAAATAGTAAAAAATTTCATAATAAGGCATAAATGGGGATATTTTCAAGTGGAAAATACTTACCCATCAAAGAATGAGAAAGCATAGGCTTTTAAGCATCCTAAAGGAAAGGTTTGCTTTAAGTAATGACATTGCACCTTAGGCAACTTAGTGTTGCATTAGATATCACTTAATATGTGATGAGATGGTGCAATGAAGACAAGTGTATTAGTATGCACTCTAGTAGAGAATGAGAAAGGTATGAACCCTAGGAGATCCAAGAGTAGTGGATTACCTTAGGAAGGTACCTAGAACCTTAGGCAACAAGAGTTGTAAGTAAGAACCACTCTTGCATTAGAGTTACTTGAGTGGAGACAAGATTGTGTATTGTTTCCAAAGAGGGAACGTTTAGGTACTAAGTCTCTAGTTAAGTGAGACTTGGTGCATTGCTAAATACACAATAAGATGAAATGTGACTAAGAAGATGTCATAATCATAAGATAGAGCAGAAATGTGCAATAACTCATGTATTAGTAAAAATGAGTTAGAAATGCAAGATAAAGAGAATTTACTTCCTTAGATACTAACCAAAGTGTGGAAGTTAAGTTCTTAAGCATTCCATGAGTTTGGAATAGTTAAAGAGGTATTTGGAACCTTAAGCACACAAGTGTAGTATAAGCTTCTACCAGACGTGTGATAGACGGGAAAGCTAGATACAACTAGAATATGTATGTTAGCACACAAGTGTAGTATAAGCTACTACCAGAAGTGTGATAGAAAGGAAAGTTAGATGCATGAATTACTCACTTTAGTTAAAGTTGAGTTAATTATGCAAAGTTTTAGAGAGATGCTCATTATGTCCTTAAGCAAGGATAGTTGAGGCATTAGTTAAGATAGACTCTTTCACTAGGATGAGTTGAGTCTATAGGAAAGTAAGATGGTGTTTATATAAGAGTTAGACATAACACTAAGCTTTTCACACACTAGTCAGTTAAGCTAGTATGTATGTGAAGAGAAAGAACCTTAGTGCAACTAAGACTAGTGGTTGCCATAGGTAAGTACCTTACACCTCAGCAACATAGTGTTGCGTTAGAGATCACTTAAGAGATAGGAGTGATGAGGTGGAGTTTAGGTACGAGTATGAGAAAAGAACTAGTGATGTTTACCTGAGAATGTAACGTTATATGACGTGAGGTCATTTAGCCAGAAGGTAAGGAATCAGAGAAGTTCCTTACGGGACAAGTATTCCTAACCAAGTGCTAAGGTTACATATAGTATGAGGTTACAGATTCTCCTCATTGCAAAGGGTAAACATAAGAAGCCAAAGTTATTAGTAGAATATGCTTAGATCAAAGAGGAACTAAGTATATAAGTATGAATGAAAGTCTATGAATTAGTTAGGTAGTATCGATCTGGTGGATATCCTTTGATGTTATTCATGGAGGCAAAAAGAAGATAGATGGGTGTTCAAAGGACTTTTGAGAAGGACATAACCCTGATGTCTCGATAGTGCCAAGGCCAAAGGAGATAAGTGGGAAATCCAAAGACGCTTTGAGCAAGGATGAAGCCCGAATTTCTCTGTGTGCCAGGATATGTATAATGTGAGGATGAGTTTTCCCTCTAATTACCACCAGATGATATACTGACTAGTTCCTAGCAAACTCCCTTATCCTTAGAATAGACTTTTGCATTTGCATTTCATTCACATGCTTTTAGGATTCCTTAGGCATATTCATACTACATATCATTATCATTGCATTCACGGACAATTGTATGGGCATTGTCCGTCACTGTTGGTATGTACAACTGTATGGGCGTTGTATGTATTAACAGTGTGTAGGCTATATATCACACTATAAGAAAGTGTGCAGTTAAGAGAAAAGAGGAGGAAACTCCTAAGTTAAGAGAAAAGAGGAGGAAACTCCTAAGTTATAAGAAAAGAGGAGAAAGCTCCTAAGATAGTAATAGTTATGAGAAAAGGGGAGAAAGCTCCTAAGTTAGAATTATAGCATTTGTTATATATTTATTATATACAATGTTATAGAGAACTGGTATTGGAATTGCTTTTACTGAGAATGTTAATTCTCACCCCAGTTGCTATTCCATGTAAATCCAGATGTGAGGTTCGGATATGCGGTGTACCGATGCGGTCGTGTACGAGGCAAAGGCTCAGGTACAGAGATGCAAACCCTGCTAAGGATGAGAAGATAAAGCATGAAGACTAGAGTAGTTTTTATTACTTTAAGTAGATAGAACTTATGTAATAAGTTTATATTTGTTCAGTAAGTTTTATGTTATATGTATTATAAATAGCCCTCAGGTGGCTAAGTTTGTATAAGTTTATGTATGAGTTTAAGATTTTCCGCAATCTCTCAAGGCTTTCTATAATTACTCAGTTGTGATTATAGATATATGTTAGTATGTAGTATAGAAGTGATATCTCTAGTACTGGTTATCTTTATATATCTCTGTCTATCTAGGATATATCTGGATATACGTATTAGGGTGTTACAACTACCATCAGATCAGAGTGAAAGTTGAAGACATTCGTAAAATGGCTTTTCGTACTCATTATGGGCACTCGAGTACTTGGTGATGCTTTTTGGGGTGACTAATGCACCTATTATTTTCATGGATTATATGAATAGAATCTTTCATCCTTATTTGGACAAATTCGTCGTTGTTTTCATCGACGATATCTTGATCTATTCAAAAAATCAAGAGGATCATGTCTCAGTATAGCTCTTCAAACTTTGAAGAAGAAAGAGCTATATGCCAAGTTATCGAAGTGTGAGTTTTGGTTGGACGAAGTTAAATTCTTGGGCCATGTGATTTCAAGGGAAGGAATTGCTGTAGATCCTTCAAGGTAGAAGCTGTTCTTCAATGGGAAAGACCGAAGACGGTGACAGAAATTCGAAGCTTTGTTGGATTAGCAGGATACTACCGGAGGTTCATTGAAGAATTTTCTAAGATTGCTAGACCTCTCACTCAACTCACAAGGAAGAATCAAGCTTTTGAATGGACGGATGCCTGTGAAGAGAGTTTTCAAGAATTGAAGAAGAGACTAACTACTTCACCAGTGTTGGTTCTACTTGATCCAAATAAACCATTCGAGGTGTATTGTGACGCTTCGTACCAAGGATTGGGTTGTCTCCTTATGCAAGGCAGAAAAGTGGTGGCTTACGCCTCAAGATAATTGCAAGTACATGAGAAGAACTACCCAACACATAACTTAGAGTTAACTACTATTGTATTTGCTTTGAAGATATGGAGACATTATCTCTATGGAGCAAGGTTCAACGTCTTCAGTGATCACAAGAATTTGAAGTACTTGTACGATAAAAAAGAACTGAACATGAGACATCGAAGATGGTTAGAATTCTTGAAAGATTACGATTTCTAACTTCAGTATCACCCTGGGAAGGCGAATGTTGTGGCCGATGCCTTAAGCAGGAAGACAATCAGTGTTTCTACCATGATGATCAAGGAGAAAGATTTGATAGAACAATTTAGAGACGTATGGCCTTTTGTGGAGCTAATGCCAGGAAAAATTTGCATGAACATGGTCACCATCTCGAATGATTTAATGGAAGATATTCGAGAAAAGTAGAAGGTGGACAAGTTCTTACAAGAAGAAAAAGAATTAATAAAACAAGGCAGTGTATCAATACTAGAAGAAGGGATCGATGGAATTTTGAGATTCCAAGCTAGAGTCTGTGTGCCTAAAGACGAAGAACTCAGGAAGTACATTCTTGAACATGCTCATACGAGTCAGTTGAGTATGCACCCTGGAATGACCAAAATGTATAAAGATTTGAAGAAGTTATTTTGGTGGCATGGGATGAAAAGAGATATCGCTAGATGCGTATCATCCTATTTGGTTTGTCAGAAGACAAAGATTAAACATCAAAGACCGTCAGGATTTTTGCAACCCTTGACTATTCCCAAATGGAAATGGGATAGTATTGCCATGGACTTTGTTGTTGGATTGCCAAGAACGAAAAGAGGTCACGATTCAATATAGGTAATTATAGATCAACTTACAAAGTCAATGCACTTTTTACCGATCAACATAAGGTATCTGTTGGAAAAGTTGACTCAGCTATATATCGGTGAAATTGTTAGACTATATGGTGTGCCTACAAGTATCATTTCTGATAGAGACCTGAGATTTACATCAAAATTTTGGCAAAGTCTTCAAGAAGCAATGGGGACAAAGCTACGATTGAGTTCTACATACCATTCTCAGACTGATGGCCAATCTGAAAGAACAATACAATCATTGGAAGATTTGTTGAGAGCTTGTGCCATAGAGCAGATTGGAAGTTGGGATGAAATTTTACCATTGGTAGAATTTACTTACAATAACAATTACCATTCGAGTATAGGGATGGCACCCCATGAGGCTCTATATGGGCGAAGGTGCTGAACACCTTTATGTTGGTATCAAGACAGAGAGTGACTTACGGTCGGACCTGATCTTATTCAGCAGATAACTGAAAAGGTTAAGATGATTCAGGAAAAGATAAGAATGGCTCAGAGTCGACAAAAAAGCTATGCTGACAAAAGGAGGAAGCCTCTTGAATTCGAGGAAGGAGAGCATGTGTTTCTGAAAGTCACGCTTACGACTGGGGTCGATCGGGTTCTCACATCTAGAAAGCTCACTCCAAAATTCCTTGGACCTTATCAAATTCTTCGTCGGATAGGTCCTGTTGCTTACCAAATAGCTTTACCACCTTTTCTTTCAAATCTACATAATGTCTTTCATGTGTCATAACTTCAAAAATACATTCCGAGTCCTGATCATGTCATAGCACCCGATTCAGTACAATTAAAGGAGAACTTGACTTATGAAATAATTCCTGTGAGGATTGAGGATACGAGAATGAAGCAACTCAGAGGGAAAGATATTTCATTAGTGAAAGTGATCTGGAATGAAACAACTGGAGATGCGACATGGGAGCTGGAGGATAAGATAAAGCAGCAATATCCAGAACTATTTTAAGGTATAAAAATTTCGAGGACGAAATTCATATTTGTTGGGGAGAGTTCTAACACCCCAAATTTTTATTCATTTTATGATAAATATTTATTTTCTAATATTTGTGATTTTTTAGAATTTTTCAGGATTTTTCTGAGAACGCGAAATATTTTAATATTATTTCTCATTTTACATATAAACTGAGCGGACTCGGGAAAATGAGATATTTTTCCCGAGAACCTTGATCTGTGGAAACTTCCATGGGGGATCTTACTAAACTCGAGGCTGGACACGGTTTACAAGGTTTCAAGTTTTTTGAGAAATTTATAGATAAAATAATAAAATGCTGTGTAAATTTTATTTGTCAAATAAATTAACATTGACTTCTGTCAACTGTAGTAATTGTCCATTAGATAATAACATATATTAAAAATCCTATCACATTATCCTAATGTAATCTACTTTAAGTCTAATCAAACCTACTTTAATTCAAATTTAATGTATTTTAGTCAAAGCTTCTTTGAGAAGCTTTGATCACCAAAAGACCATGATACCCTTAACTTGTTGGGGAAGCCAAAAATCTCCCCTTCTCTCCTCCTTGTTGTCGCGGCAATGCCCTCCAAGGGAGGAAATTTTTTTCCTCCCAACGTAACCAATAATCACCCAAAATTAGATTTTTCCTACAACACTTTCTCTCTCTAACTTCATCTTCTTCACATTTCCTCTTCCTTCTCTCTTCTTCTCCTCTCTTCATACGAAAATTACAGCCCCATTACCAACCATTTTTCTTCACTTTTCTCTTCACCAAGACCATTTCTCTACTCACCTTAACCCTCTTTACACTTTTTCTTTAGAAATTTTCTTCAAAATCCAACCTTTCCTCCATTGTCATCTAAGACAAAGCTTCAAGCTTTAAGGTAAAGTTTTTATTTTTATTTTTCTTTCTCTTTATTTTCGTGCTCCATGGTCTCTTTGATGACCATGGATCTCTTCTCTTTCAACCCTTGGTGTTGATTTATTGTCTTGAAATTCTTAGGGTTTTTGGAAGCTCAAAACTGAACCTACCAAGGAGCATCTAGGAAGCCATTTTCGTGATTCTCATTTAGGTAAGAGGGAGACTACTCACTTCAACCATTTTAGCGGTGAGGGAACCTTTGTATGCTTACTTTGTTTTGGTGATTTTGCATGTTTATGTATTCTTGAATTGGATTAATGTTTGAATGGTGAATTTGAATATATTTGATGTGTTGGAAATGCTTGATCATATTAGGGTTGTTAAATGGAAAATTTAGAGTTTCCTACCCTAATATGATGCCATGGTTTTGACTAGATTTTAGGGGTATAAATTGATTTTTTATATACAATGAAATGAAGCATATGTGATTAATTGTTAAATGATGATATTAAAAATTAATGAATGGAGAATTTTAAGGGTTTAATACCCTAGGGTGAAGCCACGATTTTGATCTTGAAAGTTAGGAGATTGGATTGGTTTTGTTTAAAATAAAATTTAAATGATTAGATACTAAGTAATTGATGCATAAAATGGAAGGAAATTGGAATCTTGATGACCTAGAAAGGCTATGATTTTTAGTGGAAATTAGGGGTTGAGTGATGCCTTGATACATCTTTGGAAATTAGGAATTTAGAGACATTCATAATTCATAATAAAGTGGAAGGATTGGATTGAATAACAACACTCAAGAAGGATACGGTTTTGAAGGGCTATTTAATAAAAAATTGTCATAAATGACAAAAATATAAGACTGTGACAATGTGAACCCATAAGGTGGACTTATGATAAGGGATGAACCCTAAGTATATATTGACATTGAAAATTGATTCTACGCCATTGTGGATCCCTATGTGGGCTTAGTGTTTGTTGATTTCGTACTTGAGGAATTTGTGACATATTGATACTATGATATGTTGATATTGAACCATGTATATTTAGATATGCCAGTGTGGTATATTGTATGATTATTGTATCATTGATAAATATACATGATGTACATTGTGTCATCATGCATATGTGTTGTCCGTTGGACATTATTAGAAAGGCTATGTATGCCTAGGAGTTTGAATAACACCTTTGTGCGGGTGCGAGTAGACTAAGCGTAGGGTCATAGTGGTTGGCCCTGGGGGCGTCGAGGTACGGGTGTCTCACAATGGGCAGTGGTAGCTCCACTGGGGCTGTGGGATAGACCGATACAAACACACCGACGATCAGGACTGAGACGCTGTCCTATATCGCGATCAACTGTTGAGGTGTCATGTATAAGCCGTATTACGCAAATGTTTTTATGAGATGAGCACATTAATTATTTTGGCTAATGAGATACTGGCATAACTCCTTGATCATTCACTTCGAAAATGTTTATGTCTAACTCCATGGAGTAGGAATTTTGGTACCTTTTTGCATTGTGAACTGTTAGTCTCATAATGCATTGAGCATAAGTATTTATGATTGTGGGAGTTATTTGTTATCATGACTGTAATGCTTATTTAATTGTTGAACTGTTAACTGTTAGGAATATTACTACTATCTGCTTATTATTAATGGTTGTTGCTACTATTCATTGTTGATCTACTTTACTGTCAATTCTAATTATTGTATGAACTGTGTTGATCTGTGGGCATCCAGCACCGTTCTGTTTTCTTACTGCTATTTTGGTACTAAAAGCTGGGTGTCTCATCTCTTTATGTATTTTCTGTATTTCTGTCGGATTGTGTACTTCTGAGAAGACGTTCATGAGGAAGAGAAGGAAACAACTGAGTTTCCAGGTTTTTGGCCACACTACGACTAGAACTATTGAGGATGTCATCACGTCCACGCCGCTTTTTGGGGTACGTGAAGTTGACCTTTTGATAGAGGACCCGATTGTTGGCACTTGCATGTGGAGACGGACCGATGTGTCTACTATGGAGAGTTGACGGTGTCTTTGTCTTGGGGTCGTTATGATGCCCCTGTCTTTGATTTTTCAGCTTTCGTTATTTTAGAATTTTACCTACCCGTGAGGGACATGTGTGCTAATATGTTCTACACCCCTCAAGAGGATTCCTTGCTCTCCACTGGGGCTTCTGACCGAAATTTGATCGCCCAGATGGCTATTTCATCAGAGGATGAGGACCCTGAGGTGGACTCAGTTACAGTCCCTTCTCGTCAGTCTTAGGGGCTGATCCTATAGGTGGCTACTGATGGCTAACCGTTATCTTTTTGGGGAAGCCTGATGTTTTGCTAGTTCATGGGTGGGTAAAGCCTTTATTTTTTTTTTGTATATTTTGTGATGTAACTAAATAGCCTAATGCATAATATATATATATCTATTGTGAATGTATGATTATAAATTCTGTTTTGATTCCATCACATTGGTAATTATTATTATCTCCTTACTGTTCTATTATAAAAAAAAATGCATTCAGGCATTTCAGCACTCGATTATTTTATCATCCAAGAATACAAACTATTTAATCTTATGTTAATAATGAACCGGGTCTTAATTAATCATTGTAACTATTATTTTCCGCAAATTTATTTCGTGTTTTTAGTATCATGGTGTGACATTCCTTCTTCATAGTATTAAGAAAAAGGGGCGTTACAATATCATCTTATTTCCATTCAAGAATAGGCAAAGGTTACAATATTCCAGATGGTCTTTGATGTTCCACTTTAGCCTTCTGACAAACTAAATAGGATGATATATACTAAGTAACATCCTTCTTCATTCCTTGCCACCAATATAATTGTTTCAAATCTTGATACATCTTTGTGGCTCCTAGATGCATACTTAACTTGCTCCTGTGAGCTTCATCCAATATCAATCTTCTAAGTCCTTGATCATTAGGCACACAAACCCTTCCTTAGAATCACGTGACCATAATACTGAACTTCATCTAACCAGAACTCGCTTTTCGACAACTTAGCATATAACCACTTCTCCTTTAGAATTTGGAAGACCACACTGAGTTGTTCAGCATATTCCTTATAATTTCAAGAATAGGTCAGAATGTCGTTAACAAAGATAATGACAATTCTGTCTAGATAAGGACGAAAGATTCTACTCCTATAATTTATAAATATTTCAAGAGCATCCATCACTCCGCACGGCATCACTTAAAATTTCCTTGTCCTCGTATCGCTTCATTCTCCTGCCTTTGCTCTTAATAGGAAGTGTCTCACACATCGCGTCCTCTTTCAACAGCACTGTGTCTGATATTATGACATGGATTTAAATAGGAATATCCTTTCTTGCAATTTGCGATATATGAAAAACATTATAAAAGATAGCAAAACTATCTGATGTGTTACCGGACATATCCAACAAAGAATTTGATGTTGCCCGATTTTTAAGAATGGGTTTTTCTGGAATACTAACACTTTATTGAGACAATCTGTAACACCCCAAAATTGGATTTTTCTACTCTCGGTATTCATCTCATAATATTTATGATTTTCTGGAATTTTTCCTGTAATTTTCTGAGAACGCGGAATATTTTAATATATTTTTCGTTTTACGTGTGTACTGAGCGGAACCGGAGAAATGAGATATTTTTTCTGAGAATCTTGAACTATGGAAACGTCGACGGGGGATCTTACTAAACCCTAAGCTGGACACAGTTTACAAGGTTTCACGTTCTTCGAGAATCTTTAACCGATGGAATAATAAAATAATGCGAAGAATTAATCTGTCAGATTTGTTAATGCTGACTTCTGCCAACTATAACTATTGTCCAATAAATAATAACATGTAATAAAAATCTTATCACATTATTCAGAATTTACCTTGCGTCAAGCCCCTTTAGCCTTATTTTCAAAATAAAAATAGAGTTAATTAAAAGCCCATTGTAGGAAGCTTCCAAGAAGTTTCCTTGTGGACATATTTTTCTCTCTCTTCCCTCCTCACTCTTCTCCACGGCAGAGGTAATATTGGAACCCAATATTCACTTTCATCTTCCTAATATTTTCTCTCTTCTCATTCTCTTCAAACACCATTTCTTCTCCTCTTCTTTTTCCTCCTCCACCGTGCACCTACCCATTGGAAGACCATCTCCATGATTTGTTATATCAAACCCATTTCTACTCATCTTCCACCATTCCAAGTTCTCTTTTGTGACCATCCTTTGGTTCTTCTTCTTCTTCTTCTTCCACTATCCACCATTGAAGCTAAAGCTTTGAGCTTGGAGGTAAAGTCTTCACCTTTCTTTCACTTTCTTCTCATTTTCATTTTTCTTGGTCACCTATGTGATCAAGAACTCATTTTTCCATAGTTTGAGTGGACATTGTGGAAATCACTCATATTGGTGTTCTTCTTGAAGGGGAAAACGAAAATCTAGGGCAAGAAGAGGTAACACCTTGTGTTGTCTTCCAAATAGGTAAGAGGGAGATGATCCTCTTCAACCAATCTTGGTAGTAAGGGAATGTCTTGTATGTGTGTTGTTATTGATTTCTGAATCCATGTATAAAGTTCTCTCATTTTTATGTTGTTCTTCATGATAGTACATTTTGTTGGGTTTGTATGATTTATTGATGCCTCTTGCATGATTTGAAGATATATTTGAGTAACTTGTTAATTTAATATGATAATGATTAGTTTGGTTTGAGTTAAAGGACCTAGAGAACCTTGTTTTCTACAAGTTTGCGCGTGGTAATCGATTATACGAGGCTTGTAATCGATTACCAAGCTCTTAAGGGTATGAAATCGTGATTCTGGAAATCTGGTAATCAATTACGTCTTGTGTGTAATCGATTACCGAGATTCTGTCTAGCTTGTAATCGATTACAAGAATGGTGTAATCGATTACCAAGCCTCTAATGTCACGAAATGGTGCTTCTGGGAATCACGTAATCGATTACAACTTGTGGGTAATCGATTACGGAGGTTCTGTCCAATTGGTAATCGATTACTAGGGTTGTGTAATCGATTACCAGGTCCTTGAAGTTACGAATCGTGGTTCTGGGAACCATGTAATCGATTACAATGAGATTGTAATCGATTACAGAGATTCTGTTACGCTGGTAATCGATTACCAAGGTGATGTAATCGATTACCAAGACCCAAAAATGAGATTTTTGAGCTGGAAATAATTGAAATTATGGTTCTTTGTCCTTTGTAACTCAAACGTAACCTAAAAACCCTGGATTCAAGGATTTTACTTTACTTATATGCGATAGGAATATGTATTCATACCGATAGAGAAGAAGTGATTTTGAAAGTGGAATTCTTGGATCCATGACATGGAAATTGTGGTATGTGTGTAATAAGGAACATATATTGATACAGAGAATTATTGATGCAAGTGTGATTCCCTATGTGGGTTATGTACTTATTGATTTAGTACTCAATGAGATAAGAATGATGATATGCCATTGAGGCAATGTTTTTAATGAATGTATTGTTGATATGTCATGTTGGATATTGAATAATGCTTATGTGCCATTGAGGCAATGCTTATGTTGAATACATCATTGATGAACATACATGATTAGACATTATATCATCATGCATGCGTGTTGTCCGTTGGACATTGTTGAGAAGGCTATATTGCCTAGGAGTTTGAATAACACCTTTGTGCGGGTGCGAGTAGACTAAGCGTAGGTGTCATATGTTGTTGACCCTAGGGGCATTGGGGTGTGGGTGTCTCACAATAGACAGTGGTAGCTCCGCTGGGGCCGTGGGATAGACCAATGCAACACACCAACGATCCTGCCTGAGACGCTATCCTATGTCGCGATCAACTGTTGAGGTACCATGTGTGAGCCATTGCGCAAACAATTTTATGAAAGAAAGCACACTGTATTTTAAGGCTACTGATACACTGGTATTACTCCTTGGTCATTCACTCCGAAAATGTTTATGTCTAGCTCTATGGAGTAGGAACTTTGGTACCCTTGTTGCATTGTGAGTTGTCAGTCACATGGTCCATCGAGCATTTATAATTGGATAATGTGTTTACTATTATGACTGTGATATTTATTTGATTCTTGGTAATGCTAATGTTGCTAGCTGGCTATGGATAATGTTAACTATTGTTATTTGCTGCTTTACTCTCGTTAATTGCTTTCGGGTGTTACTGCATTTGTATGTATTAACTGTGCCTTATGTGGGCGTTTGACGCCGTTTATTTTCTTACTGCCATGTTGGTATTGAAAGCTGGAAATCTCACCTCTTTCCTATATTTGTGCATTTCTGTTTTACATTTATATTTGATAAAAGATCGCGAGGAAGGTAAAGAGGGACCATACTTTGGTTGATTGACTTGAGCATCTGGACAAGATTCCATTGACTACGTAAGAGTGCAGCCGCGTGGTGGCATTGATGCCTGTCGTGTCAACTGGAACGCCGTGTGTCACGTGCATATTGGGTTGCAGCTTTGTCTGCTGGTAGTACCCATCCTTGGGTCACTACTCCTCCCCTTTAATGTTTTTATTCCCGCTGTATTTTATTTGACTCTGTAATTATTATATTCTATGTTATCAGTGATTGGTGTAAATTGGCTATAAACTATATATATAAGGAACGTGATTTCATTCCAATGGTTGTATTAAGGGTTGAATACATTTATATTTCATTCATGGCTCGTATTTTTTTACTTATGCATAAATGCGAAAAATAAACTCGTATATTTGAATGACTGTTATCATGACTGTGACACACTTGGATTTAGTAACTGTGGTGTAATGACGATTGTGCCGCGGTTGTTAGATCTAGGTACGTTACACAATCTCATAGGAAATGGTTGGAAGATAATTAATCCGTTTCAATGATCACGTCTATTTATGAAAGAGATAAACCGATTAAACTAATACAAAAATTTGATCTATAACAACAATAGGATAATTTGAATAACTTGAGTAGCACGATAGGCTAGTAATAGAAACATAAATAAACAAGTCAGAAGATAATGAAGACACAGATAACTCTAACATATAATTGATCTACACAATCATATACCATAAAGAATGGGTTGCCCCCAGAAATATACAGTATAGTTAAAGAATCACCTTCTGCGGCATAATCTCCCTTATTTAGGTCTTTAGCTCGGAACACTCCCATTCCATTCGGGGTATCAACTATCCCTACTACTTGTTACTAACAGAAGACTTCGTTTTTCGGTGGAACACAATCTTTGGAAATGTGTCCAGACTTTCCGCACTTGAAACAAATTATTTCCTTGGACGTACAATCCTTCGTTAAGTGCCCCATTCTACATTTCTTACATAATAGTAAAGACGTTACGGTCCAACTGGGTTTACTGCTACAAGCACTTCCTCCACACACTTGTTACTTCTGCTAATTTCCTAATAATCGTAAATACATTTTCTGTTGAAATCGATTTACCTTCCCATTATTCCTCCTTTGGAATACCCAGATTCCAAGGTTACGAAATCTTGTATTCCAAGACTGATTCTCTTCTATCAGATCCTGAACCTCAACTTCCAATTCCTGTTGTTCAGTGATCCTCTGTTCCTGCTGTACTATCACGTCAGTTATCCTCTGCATTGCTCTCATAGTTGCAACCGTATTATTAGTGTCATGTTCCACTTTCACACGTGTACGTCTACCACAAACCATTTCCTTTCTCCAAAGACGGACTAATCAAAATACAATGGAAACCAGATGTAACCATTTTAAACAACATTGTTTCCTTTCGAAAATCAAACACATAGAGAACACAACATAAGCAAAATAGACCTAACCACAAACCCCAAAAGACTCAAACTGTGCTTTGATACCAACTAATGTAACACCTTCTGTAGGGCATCACATTTCCGACTACAAGCTCATAATCTGAAAATGATTTCATAAAAGGTTTGAGTTATAAGACATAGGTTTTAAAATTTCTTTTCGCAGAAACATAACTTACTGAAATTTATAGGTAATATTGAAAAATAGATTTAAACTGATTAATATACATTACTGACACCACAAAATATTTAACAATTATTTTGGAAACATAAAACTTACATACTCAATTTTAAATAGTAGCAAACCCCATGACAGGTCCTACTTAATAGCATAGTAAAACACTATCGATAAAACTCAATATACTTATTTTGTCTTGTATTCATCTTGATGCGTCATATATATGTTCCTCATCAACACTGCACACCATCGAATCTGGGATGGCCACTCCTCGATGTTGTCACTGAACTCAGAATATTTGCTTCCAGTTAAGTCTAAGAAACTCGTTCCATCTACTATACAATTTTAACAATATAAGCACAACAAAACAATATAAGCACAACAAAACAATATAACAAAGAGGTGAGATCACCTACACCAATACCAATATGGTAGCATGGAGATAACACAAACAACACACCATATAGGTATATCATACCATAATTACAATCATGCCCTCATCATTATTTATCATCACAACAGACGTAATAAACAGTAATTACGATCCTGCCCTCAACATTTTCCAAATATTCAACAATTCAATTATCATAAATAATAATTACGATAATGCCCTCAACATTATCCAAATATTCAACAATTCAATTATCATACCGATAATTATGATAATGCCATCAACATCATCCAATATTCCTCAATTAATATATCACACAGATATAGTTATTCAGATTATGTATGTGCATAAAGACTCAATTTCCTACTCCACTTACTGATACTTATCTTAGTTGGTATTTCGTAACAACATATTCTCTATATTTTCTTATTATTTCCATAAAATTTCATAATTTTCTGTGATACTTAACTGTTCTATTAATTTCTTATCGATATCCTTAAAAATACCAAATTTGCTCTATTATTTGTCCAAAATTTTCTACAACTCTTACTAATGATTCTTAGCTAGGAAACAAATTTTTCATATTTATTTCCATTATATCAATTGATTCAGCAGATACTTTAATTATTCTCTTGTATTCAGTGTTAAAGAATTACGCTCAAACTAGTTTAGAAAGTTACTCGAATTAATAGATAACTCATCAGTAATACTAAGTTTCTATAACCTTAATTAGGATTATTAGAATAAGGGGAATGTTACAATTCTCCCCCCTTTTATAAATTTTGTCCTTAAAATTTTACTTACCTCATTCGAAAAGTTCTGGATAGTTCTGTACCATATTGGATTCAAGTTCCCATGTGGCTTCCTCCAAGTCACCACCATTCCACAGTACCTTCACCTACGGAATTTGTTTCCCTCTGAGCTCTTTAATTGCTCTATCCACAATCCTCACAGGTTTCACTACATAAGTTAAATAATCTTTCAACTATATTGATTCATTTTCTATGATATGTAAAGGATCTAGATTATACTTTTGAAGTTGGAAAACATGGAAAACATTATGAAGGTTTGACAAACTGGGTGGTAAAGTAATTTTGTAAGCAATAGGTCCAATTCTTTTTAGGATTTGAAAAGGACCAAGAAATTGATGATTCAACTTTTTGGCTTTAATGGCTCTACCAACCCCTGTAATTGGAATGACTCTAAGGAACACATGTTCTCATTCTTCGAATTCCAAAGGTTTTCTTCTCTCATCCGCGTAACTCTTTTGCCTACTTTCAATAACTAACAAGCTATCCTTGATCCTTCTAATCTTCTCAATGGTTTGTTGTACTAACTCTGGACCTAGGATAGTTTGTTCTCCTGTTTCATACCAACATATGGGCGACCTACACTTTCTACCATACAAGGCTTCATATGGTGTCATACCTATGCTGGAATAATAACTATTGTTGTAGGCAAATTCTACCAAAGGTAAAAATCTATCCCAGCTACCTTGTTGCTCTAACACAAGCTCTAAGCATGTGTTTAAGGGTCTGGATAGTTCTCTCAGTTTTTCTATCTGTTTGCAGATGATATGTTGTACAAAAATTTAGTTTAGTTCTAAATGCTTTTTGCAGGGCTCCCCAAAATCTAAATGTGAATCTAGGATCCCTATCAGTTATTATACTCGATCAAACACCATGCAGTTTCACTATCTCTTGGATGTACAATTGAGCTAACTTATCAAGTGAATAATTAGCTTTTATTGCCAAAAAGTACGCAGACTTTATTAACCTATCCACTATAACCCAAATCACATCATAACCTAATTGGGTTCTAGGCAATCCTGTTACAAAGTCCACTGAAATACTTTCCCACTTCTATTCTAGGATTTCTAAAGGTTGCAAAGGACCAGAAGGTTTTTGATGCTCTATCTTGACCTTTTGACATACTAAGCATCTGGACACGTATTCTTCTATATCTTTCTTCATACTTGGCCACCAAAACATTTTCTTGAAGTCTTGATACATTTTGGTTGTTCTAGGGTGAATGGTGTACTTGCTTTTATGGGCTTCTTCTAAGATCTTTTCTTTGATTTCAGTTTTTCTTGGAACGCACATTCTATCTCTAAACATAATCATTCCATCTTGAGTCTTTCTAAATTCCCTTTTCTTTCCTAGCAAAATTTGTTCACTAACTTCTTTCAATTCATCATCTTCCTCTTGTGCAGCTTTAATTTGGTTTCTTAATTCATTTTTGATATCTAATATATTCAAATAGAGACTATGTGGTAACACACTCACTGCCAAACTCAAGTTTTTGAAACTCTCTATCAATTCCATTTCTTGTATCATCATATGGGACACATGCAAAAGTTTTCTGCTTAGTGCATTGGCTACCACATTAGCCTTTCTCGGATGATATCTCAATTCAAAGTCATAATCTTTCAAAACTTCCATCCACCTTCTTTGTCTTATATTTAATTCTTTCTGATCAAACAAGTATTTCAAACTTTTATGATCACTAAAGACCTCAAATTTTACACCATACAAATAGTGTCTCCAAATCTTCAAGGCAAAAATAACTACTGCTAATTCCAAATCATAGGTTGGATAGTTTTCTTCATCAGGTCTTGTTAACTCGCTAGCAAGTGTACTAGTTCATATAAGTAATATACAGAATAGATATCGTTCCTGCGAGGATTGATATTAATACAAATTTCTTCACCAATTCCACTACTTGGTTACAATCAAATTTTGAGAAAGTTTCTTCCAAACAATAAGTGTAAATCTTACAAGAAATAAAATCGCAATAATTGTCGCAATGGGATTATTAGAAAGATAAAAGCAGTTAGGGTTTGATTTCACTTAATCTCCCTATGAGTAATAACAATTCAATTAGTTCAAATCCTTTATTCATTTTGGTTTACGATTAAATCTTGAAAATTTGTTCACGTTTAATTCCTTGAAATCTGAACCCCTCTTAAACCCACAAACATCAATTAATCCCTTAATTAAAATATGTGAGAATAAGGATTTAACATCAATTAGATTCTCTAAAACCACATACTCATGGAATTCTATTCCTAGAAATCCCAAAAGCATGGAAATTAGACCAAGAAGCTTAATCCATACTCTATCTTCCAATTTCGTATGAATTCTTCAAATAAAAATATATGTAACTAGCTACTCCGCATACAAATCAAGAAAATAAAATAGGTCCAATTGCTAAACCATGAAAGAAAGACTTGAATTAATATCAAAAGATCATTACATCATAAGTTGAGAAAGATTCATCACCCTAACTAGAGAAAATTAGTAATACATATTGCAAACAAAGGAAATAACAAGAAGAAAATAGAACACCCTAGTCATCTTTGATGATTTTGGAGAGATTCCCCTTGTTCTGTTGGGTAAAAAGCTGTTTTTTCACTTCCCAAGGCTGATTCATCCTTTTCTGTCATGTTCTGACGGTTGATTCCCTTTTAGGTTAAAATAAGCAGCCTTTTTATTCTGATATGGATGTTGCGTCTTGAGCACCTGGGCGCTAACTGTCCAGAGAATAGTTTCTGTTATAAGCATGGGCGCATAGGCGCTGTGTCTGGAGTGCCTAGGTGCTGACTGTCCAAAGGATAGTTTCTGTTGTACACATAGGCGCCTAGGCATTGCGTTTGGAGCGCCTGGGCGCTGACTAAATAGAAAAATCCCTTTTGATCTGCTTCCAAGGTTCTAGGCCCTTATTCCTTAGATACTTTCCTGCAAAATCACATTATAGTGGTGATGCTTCTTCCTTTCAATCAATTTTTCTTAATCACAAACTACAACAACTTCAATCCTAATCTATGTTCACTGTTTCAAGATACTTGGGCAACAATCAAATAAAAGATCAAATTCATAGGAAATAAATCAACTTTTTAAGATGTAAAACCATATCTTTTGTGTGCTCATCACTCCCCCAAACTTAACTTTTGCCACGTCCTCGGGCAAAGAAACAAAATCAAAAAATATAGCAACTAAAACCATTTTGTTTATTCTGAAAGAATTGAAATGTTTCCAAACAAAATCAGTGCTACAAATCATGAATACAGAGTTCAAATCACCGAAAGATATAACAAAAAGGATCGCTTTACTCAACCACCACAACAACAAGAGCAGAGTAACCTTGCATGCACATAGATTCACATGCAAATAGATTTAACAAATTTGCTTTCTTCACTCGAGTGTTTGGGTTTGTATTTTCACTCCTTCACAACATAAGCACACCTTACCATAGGCTTGGTTCCTCTCTACTAATCCATTATCAACACGCATGCATGCCACAAGTCAAGAGGTCTTTTATTCGGGGTTGTAATTGCGCTGAGGTGAGGGGTGGACATATAAGGAATGGTCGGGTTAAATCAAAAGAGTTATATACCGAAAAGAACTTAATTCCCTTAAGGAACTCAACAAAGTAGCCCACACTCCCTGCTCCATCTTTCATAACCCACATCAACATTTATTATGGATCCTCTTTTTCTTTTTATTTTCTTTTTCTTCTTTTGATTTTTGATTTTTTTTTAAAATTTATTTAAAATAACTCACACCTTCTTTCACAATATACTTTATTAAACCTATCATTTCCCAATGTAAACATTTTGTACCCTTTTCATCCCCAAATCAACACTAGTCAATTAACTCCTTTGGTTAGTTATTCTCATGGTTTTATGCTTAAAGGTTGTGTTGAGCTAAAAAGAATGGAATGGTGCTCAGGCTCAAAGGGCTGCACTAGGGAAAAAATGTATGAGGTAGTCTTTTGGCCAAAAGGTTATCAATCAAACAATGCCTCAATCATGCCTCATGTATGCATACATGCCAACAATTTCAAGAAGAGAGAAAACAAGTTTTGAAAGGTATTCTCATGAGTGAAATGCACACAATTAAGAAAAAATGAGTGGGTGATAGTGTCCCCCTCTTACATTAAGGCTCAAAACTCACTTCAGGTTCTCACCTACATGTGAAAGGCATACATTAGGTTACCCTACCCTTGAAATTATGGCAAGGAGGAGCTTGCTCAAAGTTATTCTCTCAATTACCTTGCTCTTTCTTCTAATGATTGGATGCAATTCTGATTATTCTATCTCTCTTTCTTTTCATTTTTTTTAAAGAGAAAAAAAATTTCAATTAAATGAAACAGGAACTGACAAAAAAAAGGGGGAAAAGTCCTATGAGCATTATTAATGGTATGAAAACAGATTCTCCCCCAAACTTACTCTCGTGCTTGTCCCCAAGCACTTGAGAAGTGAACCATAAAGAACAAAGAAAACATAAGCAAGATGAACAAAACAAAAACTATAACAATATGAAATATTAAAAACAAAACTAATGAAAATAACTCTAACAATGACAATGCAAAACAAAGAAAATGAAAATAGAAACTCCCCCTCGTAGTCCACTGTGAATGGGATATGTGCATGGGCACAAGCATCGTTGTCCTCGCTATCATCTCCATCAATGTCAGCTCCTCCTTCGCACTGCGAGTCCTCCTAGGGAAGTGGCATGCCACCTAAAGCGTCTAGATCAACATTTAATTGGATGGCTAAATTTCGCAGCATCACTTCCAACGCTTAGTTAGATCGGATAACATAGCACTTGAGACGCCGAATGCGTCTTTTTACTCCACTAGAGGGAGCCTCTAGGCATTGACGAGATGGCCTGACTGCACGAGCTCAAGCTACTGGATGAATCTGAGTGGGATCGTCCTCTTAAAGGTAGCAGTTGATTATGGCCATGTCCACAGCTGGAGCTGGCTTGATTGATGCATCACCGCTAGTCTTTACGCCAGCTGCCTGACATAATTGCGTGATGAGGCTAGGGTACCATAACCGAGATCACTGAGTCCTACTCTATGCTAAAGTGTGGATGTTATGGGAAATTAGTAAGCCTATATCCATTGACCTCCCTGTAACAATAGCAAAAATAAGTCAAGCCTGGTCCCTCGTAACTTCTGATGGTGAAAGTTCGAGAAGAAGCTAGCTTCATAAAAATTACACCAAGCCTTAGGAATTGGGAGCAAGTTAGACTTCTTCAAGTATTTAGGATAGTTTTGGGCATCAAGTTCCCACTAGGCTCCAGGCCAACATAGAGTCCGCAAAACTAAATCGGGGTTTAACGCCTCCCTCTTCAACTTTGTGTACCCACAATCGCCCATGTCTGTGGATGTCTTAAGGAAATGATCCAGAGTTTATGAATCAAATGGAATGTGGTGGCCTCAAACGTATGACTCATATTTATTATAGTAGTCACACCCTTCGACCGGTATGCATTTGCATAAAATTCTTAAACAATAGAGGATGAACCATCTACTGATAACTTATACAGCTTGGACCAATTGTGCCTTAAGATTTGATGAAAAATCTTATCGCAGTCATCATCTACTGGATATCAAAACATGTTATTTTATCATCATGCATAGTATAAGCATACCATCAAAATCATAAACTCATGCAAAGCATATTAAGCATAGGAAATTAATTAAAGCTCATAAACTCCCACAAATTAATTACATGACCATGGATATGAATCCTTACATGGATTCACCATCCATCAAATATAAGACCATCTCTCACCACCATGCTTGGTTGGTGAGATGGATCTCCCTCTTACCTCTTGAAGATCCTCACTCAGATTAGGAAAGGAAAATTGTTAAGTGGTCGGATTATAGAGATGATGATTTTAGTGAAATTGTGATGGCATTTAGACTTAGTTTGGCCATGACTTATGTTAAGATATTTATGCTTGTTGAAAATCATTGAAACACTAAGAATCTAAATTAATCCTTGATTTGTTTAAAGCTTCTTGATTTGCTTCTTTTTCCAAGTCCTTCACCACCAAGGGCTTCTCAAATACAAAACAAAATACATAAAAATTAGTATACTAAGCTTGATTAAGAAAACCATGGATCAAACATGGTTTAGATCATGAAAAAGAAGAGAAGAAATGAAGTTTCCTTATACTTCACCTCAAAAACTCAATAACATGGATCTTGAAGAAACTCCTTGAAGATGAATGATTTAGAGAAAGTCTCCAACATGAAAGTTGCTTAGAATATCATGTAGATTCAAGATCTGTGGTTGGATGAAATTAAAAGAGATTGGATGGTGGTTTTGAGTGTCTTGACCGAATGGTTTCTCTTGAAGCACAAAGATGGAATTTTTGATTTTTTGATAGAAACTTGAAGCTTGGATTTGAAGTACTAGATGAATGATTTTGGAAAAACTCATAACTAGAGATGTTCTTAGAATGGTGTTTAGGTTTAGAAAATCAAGTTGGATGAAATTAAAAAGTGATGGAAGGTGTTCTTGAAGTGCTTGGCCGAAATATGAAGAAGGAGAGAAATGGAGAGAAAACTTTTGTGTTTTGGTTCTTGATAATTTTGGAGACAAGAATGAATGATCAATAATGACCAAAGGTGATCAATTGTAGTCTTCAAAGCTCCTAAATTCAGACCACAACTGTAGCCCCCCCTTCTTGCATTCTTCTTGAGTGCTATTTGATCAATAATGATCAATTATGATGAAACATTGACTAAGACCAATAATAATGACATGAAACTTTTTCTTTGGCCTAAAAAGGCTACTAAAAAATGTCTCCTAAACAATCCAAAACCATCCCCTTCCATGCATGCTTCTCCTTGTGCATTCAATAAATGACCATAATAATTAGCCACCATTTGGAGCATTTCTAGCCATTGACTAATTCAATGGTTAGGATTTAGGTAGACTTTTGATTTTAGAAGACTTAATCTAGGCTATTAGATTTTTCTCCTTGAAATTCTAGTCATTGGATGTGTCTCCAAAAATAAATGGTCAAGATTGCTCCTTCAAACTTTTAATCCAAGGGTCATAATTAGTCTTTGCTACTTTTTAAGACTAAATCTTCACCATTAATTAAATTAACATCCAATGGTCATAAATGGTCTTTGTTACTTTACAAGACCAAATCTCCACCCTTGATCACTTCTAAATCCAATGGTTACAAATGGTCTTTGTCACTTTACAAGATTAAATCTCTACCCTTGACTTAATCTCCATCTAACGGTTATAAATGATCTTATTCACTTTTAAGATCAAATCTCCACCGTTAATTAAGTCAAGATCAAGTCTCCATCATTAATTAAATCAATGGTGGATATCCAAACCACCAAGGTTGACTTAAGCAATATAATTTATATTTTTATTTGCTAAAACCCCACGAAATTATATTTACTGTATTTTTTATCATCCGATAAATTAAATACAGTACAAAACACAGTACAAGAAATTTTCTAAAACTGTTTCCGGATTCAGGTTTAGTAAGATCCCTTGTCTCCATCTAAACAGTGCAAATTTTTCTATGCGTAGAAAAATTTTTACTTTGCGGGACCCACTTGGGCCCACGTATGGCCACTTGGGCCCACATACACCCCCTGGGCCCACAAACAGTAAAAAATTTCATAATCATCCACAAAAATCACAAATATTAGAAAATGCACAAATATCAAATCAGATTACGTAAAATAATTACCTAACGGTAAAAATTAAATTACGTAAAGTTTTTCCCAGCCTGAAAATTTTTATTTTCCTGACACGGAGGAAATCACTCAAAACAATCAAATACGCTGACGGAATAAACAAAATAATTTTATAATGCACAGAAATTACTAAACAGTAAAATTCTATTAACTATCAAAATTACTGTTTAAGAGATACGGAAATTTGGGGTGTTACATCCATAATCAGAACCATGACAATGTCATAGTACACTGTCGAACTATTCCTTGGGAATGCATCCCCGAAGTATCCCATATACACATCTTTTGAATAGATACGACTCATCCCAAACATAGAATCTGGCCTCATGAAGGAACTTCTTCTTTTGTTGCATCGAAAAGTCTTTCGAAATCATGTTTCCAGCTTTATAATTTGCCATGTTTGTAAACCATTGGAGTCCTTGGACACTCTTGAGTTGTTCATCTGGAAACTCTTCCTTGATAGGAACTTGTGGCTTGTCTTGTTCTCCTTCAAGCTGCAATCCAGAGAGATGGTAAGCTATGACATGTTGTACACCTTTTTTGTCTTTTATCTCAATGTCAAATTCTTGGAGTAGCAAGGTCTATCTGATAAGCCTCAGCTTCACTTCTTGCTTGGCTAAAAGATACTTCAATGCTGCATGATCTGTGTACACAATAACTTTCGAACCTATCAAATAAGAACGAAATTTTTCAAAGGTGATGACAATAGCAAGCAATTCTTTTTCAGTGGTCACATAATTAAGTTGTGCAACATTAAGGACACGACTGGCATAATAAATCACATGAAAAATCCTATTTTTTCTTTGGCCTATGACTGCACCTACAGCATAGTTACTCGCATCACACATAAACTCAAATGATGCACTTCAATTAGGTCCAACAATGACAGGTGCAGAAACTAATTTCACTTTTAAGAGATTAAAAGCATGCAAACATTTTTCATCAAAATTAAACATTGCTTCCTTTTCCAACAAATTGCAAAGAGGCTTTGAGATTTTTGAAAAATCTTTTATGAACCTTTGGTAAAAATCGGCATGACCCAAAAAACTTCTCACCCCCTTTACATTCGTTGGTGGAGGCAAATTCTCAATTACTGAAATCTTTGCCCGATCCACCTCTATATCATTAGTAGATATCTTATGTCCCAAGACTATACTTTCTCTTACCATAAAGTGACATTTCTCCCAGTTTAGAACAAGGTTAGTCTCTTGACATCTCTGAAGCACCAAAGCAAGGTTATTTAGACATGCATCGAAAGATGAACCAAACACAAAAAAATCATTGATAAATATATCTATGAATTTTTCAAGCATATCAAAAAATATGGAAAGCATGCACCTTTGAAAAGTTACCGGCGCATTGCACAATCCCAATGACATCCTCTTATATGCAAAAACTCTATAAGGGCAAGTAAAAATTGTCTTCTGTTGGTCCTCTAGATCAACTGGGATTTGATTATAACCTGAGTATCCATCCAGAAAGCAATAATAAGCGTGTCCAATAAGCCTTTCAAGCATTTGATCCATGAATGAGAGTGGGAAGTGTTCCTTACGGGTGGCATTGTTCAACCTGCGATAGTCAATGCACATTCTCTATCACATAACTGTCCTTGTAGGAATCAATTCATTATTTTCATTTTTCACAATTATGATTCCTCCTTTCTTTGGGACCACCTGTATCGAACTTACCCAAGCACTGTCCGAGATCGGATAAATAATGCCAGCATCTAGCAATTTCACCACTTCCTTTCGAACAACCTCCTTCATAGTTGGATTCAATCGTCTTTGAGGTTGCACAATTGGCTTGAAATTTTCTTCCATGAGGATTTTGTGCATGCAAAATGATGAACTAATACCTTTCAAATCTAAAATGCTCCATCCTATGGCCATTTTGTGTTCTCGTAGAACTCTAAGTAGTTTCTCTTCCTCCATGTTGTTCAATTCATTATTAATAATGATTGTGCACACATCCCTTTCATCAAGGAATGCATACTTAAGGTGAGAGGAGAGAGGCTTCAATTCTGGCTTAACAGGTATTTCTTTATCTTCCCTTCTCAAATCCTCTATTTTTGGTTGCTCCTTTTGGTCAAGGAAAGGTTGTGCTTTGAGCAACCTCACCAACTTCTGCCTTTCTTCATGTAGCTCTTCCTCTTCTATAAACTCATCATTGGAGAGCATTGTAGCTAATGGATCACCTGGAGTGTTTATCTTAAAGGTCTATGATGCCAAAGCTTTAATAACATCCATTCTCATACAACTTGTTTTTTTCTTATGGATGTTTTATGGATTCAAAAACATTGAAGGTAACTTTCTCATCATGCACCCTTAACATAAGTTCACCATGCTGGACAACAATGAGAGCTCTCCCTGTAGCTAAGAATGTTCTTCCAAGCATTAATCCATAT